>CM037592.1:91117400-91742400 GCA_021018995.1 Chloranthus sessilifolius
TTATTCAACATTTATTTCAACGGCATATTGCAAGTTTTTGCAACTTCTATTGCTTTCATGTTGTAAATATCAAATTTTGTCAAATTTTTTACTTGGGTGGGTCCCAACTTTTCACATATTTACATGTTAGGACCCACTTATCTCTTATTATTACCTAAGAGGGTCTGGACCCTCATCTTTTTTCCAAAACAAAAGTGTGTGTGCGTTTTGTTCACTTTAATAAGTGAAAATGGCCGTTAATAAAAGCATGCGTGCTTTGTTTTTATGTGAGACCAATCGGTCTCGTATGAGACCTTCACGGTTTTATATGAGACTTCACGGTTTCATATGACACAGATCAGTCGCAGTCTCGTATGAGCCTGACCGATTGCGTTCTCCTATAAGACCCGATTAATCTCATGTAAAATGCATGCATGATTTTAATTAAAGGATTTTTTCGCCCATTAAGGGTGGATAAAATGTACATGTATATTATTTTTGGAACAAGTTAAGGGTTCTGACTCTCATGTAATAAGAGATAGATTGAAACTTATTAGGTAAAAGTAAAAGTTCCAGACCCTTATTTGTAATCCACTTAATTTTTTCAAGCGTGTTACCTGCAAATAGGTGACATGGCATATATTTATTCTCGGTTTAACTTTTGGTTACATTCGACTAAAATGCAGCTATGAGCACAAATCTACTGGTGCCCAACCTGTTCTTAATGTCGACTCCCGGGGGCATGTTCTCCACGCCTTTGTTAACAACAAGTTTGTCGGTGAGCCAAGCTTCATCATTTTTATTATCAGTTAAAATTACTTAATTTGTAACTATAAGTACTAGTGCATGGGTGCAAATGGGTCGGCGGGTTGGATTTGCGTTAACCCGATTATCTAAACCCTCAATCTGAACCTGATCCAATTAGCAAAAACCCGAGTCAGGTTGGATCGGGTTGGAGAAACTAGATTAAACTATAAGGTATGGAGTCAGGTCAAGTCATGTTGGGTTGGGTCGGGTCGTGTGGGGTTCAGGTCAAGAAACCTTAACCCATTTGGAAGACCATGATAAACTGGTTAGGAATGACAAACATAAAAAAGCTTTTAACTATCAATTGTGTTGGAATGTGGCATTGAATGCCTCATCCAATGGTTATACTCGTTAATTGACAACGAAATCAATTCAAGACATTTTGTGATTAAGGCCACTTAACGGAAAATCCATCTAGTTGTTTCCTATATATGACCAATTGTTCAAATAGGGAAAAGTGTGGTGTGAATACATAGGACAAGCCCTAGACCGATTGGACGAGCCGTAATAATTGACCACCAGTCTACCGACTCTTAACGGAAAATCCATCGGTTAGTTTCCTATATATGACCAATTGTTCAAATAGGGAAAAGGGTCGTGTGAATACATAGGACAAGCCCTAGACCGCTCGGACGAGCTGTAATAATTGACCACCAGTCTACTGACACCATAATCCTCTTGATTGCATTATGTGGCATGGATTTCAAAATTCTACAAGCTGATCAACTAGCTTCTCACTCTAGTGGTTACATAATGAAAATTTCCTCTTATTGTATTTTAGGAAGTTCACATGGAAATCATGATACTCCAAGGTTTTCTCTTCAGAGTTCCATACCTGTAAACAATGGAAAGAACAACATTTCATTATTGAGTGTAATGGTTGGATTACCGGTATTAATTCTACTCTATATTGAATTTACATATATTAATATCTCTTCTCACAAATAAAATGAAATCATTTAATTTTATTATTATAGTAGAGAAATTTAATATTCATTTTATTTTTTGTTTATGGCATAAAGGATTCGGGTGCATATCTTGAACGTAGAGCTTTCGGATTAAGTAAAGTGACAATGGAAGGCAGTGGACAGAATGATCAATGGGGATACCAGGTAATCTTAAGCTTACAAATAATATTTTTAGACGCATAAGAGCTTTACTTAGAACAAGTAGCACTACTTTCACAAATCTCAAATTGTTGATTTAAAATCTGGACCGGAGCCTCTGCCTGTTTGGTCTGTATATGAACCCATATATACTTAGAAACAATGTTATAAAAACCGAACCGGCGACTGAACTGATTGAGCAAAGTAAAATTTAATTAACTAAGACTTATAAAATATATTAAAAGGTGAACCATACAGTGAAAAATGTTGAAAACTGTTTCTTAAATAGTAAATGTAATGACAAAAATGAATAAAACAATTAAAGTTATTTTAGTCACTTTCGCTTTCATCAAGGTTACATCACAGAGAGAATTTATACAAGATCCATAAAAACGGAACCACCTTTTTTTCATTGGTTATCATTTTGGTACCCTCTACTAGCTCATTAATTGACAATTCCAAGTGGCAGACCAATATGTACATAAGGTAGCCACTTGATATGGGCAGATTTTAGAGAACATAGCGAACCGCGCACGTCATAAGTTCCATGCGGTGAGCAGCTCACATGTGCGATGCTTGTTGAAGACAAATTTTACGGTTTTTTGCATTTACTTGCCTGAGATGTCTTATTTGCACTCCGCCTCCTGTGTTTCACCTATTTACACTCTGGCCCTTGCTTTCGTGTGTTCTTTTCTTATTACCCCCTAGATGGACGGATTGGTTACAAAACTAATCTTTGAGTACTCTGAATCAGACGATGTTGATCGTTTCTTACGACAATCTTCCACCCATCGAATCTTGAGGTTAGAAGCATCCCATCAAGCGATTAGATTGTGATTCCACATGATGATCATAGGTTTTCGTCGAAGGTTATTTTATCGAAGAATCCAACAATGTAGGGGGGAATATGTAAAGGAAACATAAAAGCAAGGGCCGGAATGTAAATAGGTTAAACACTGGGGGCGGAGTGCAAATAAGACTTATCTTAGGGGGGTAAATGCGAAAACCCCCAAAGTTTATAAACATATACATACATTGACATTGTTCTATATTTCATGTACTTCATAATACTTCATAAATAGTTTAGTGGTAAACTATCCTTTTCCTAAATAAGGAGTTTTAGGCTCACCTGATTTTAGTACTAGCAATTGGCACTCTAGTCAATCTCCTTCTTGTCAAATGGTCAACCCTTGAAAAGTGCCTGGTTATGTAGGGGCACAAAATTCAGAAAAAAATATGTTTCGACCATTAACTGATTTGGCGCTCAATAATATATGCGCATTCCCTAAGGTCGTGGGAGGGAGATTGACCTGAGCGCCAATGGTAGCACTCATTGTCAGGTACCTAAAACAAGCCCAAGCATAATTGGATAAAGAATTTCCCAACCTTCACTCATAATAATACAAAGCAAGTTTATGACCTTACTTGAACAGTATCTGTTCTATAGAATCGTACAACCTTATCCTTAAGTTCTAAGGTGACAGGCACACAAGGTTGGATGATGAAATATGACCGTTCGATCAGAGCGTGATTAATGGTCAAGATTTCATGAGCTGAGATCTTGATCGAGGATTGTTCTCCGCTGGCATTACCAGTTGGGAGTGATTGGACAGTTCTCTGACAAACGTACTAATTTCTACTTCCCACATACAATAATATGAGGATTTTGTACCCACATAAAAAGAAAATGGAGAGAAATGGGTTTGCATTTTATATATTTAATGCTTTGATTTATGAATATTGATTCTAAATTCATCCAAATGATTCATAATGTAGATTGGTTTATTGGGAGAGGAGTTAAGATTATACAGCCCTGAAGGATCAAGTAAGTTCGAATGGAGAAAAATTGGGAGCTCTACCCGTCCACAACTCATGTGGTATAAGGTAATGTGTAGCTTATCAGTTTTTTTTTTTTGGTTGCTTACTTAGAATTAATTGATAATGTAATCTTCAACCGTTAGTAAAAGTCGTCAGCTTAGCCACCTGGCAGATCCGATGAAGCAATCTAAAATCTCATTGAAAAAATATGAACTGAATACAAACGAACACTAGGACTCTCGACTATCTAGCGTTGAACCCTGGTTCAAGTTGCGGGCACCAACATATGACACTGAAGCATGGGTTTAGGTGTCACGTGGACATACGTAGGATCAATCTGCCAATAATTAAAAAATAAAATTTAATCGTCATGATCAGTAGCGATTAAATAAATGATGAAATGGTAGTTTAATCATCACGATTAATGGTGATCAACCTTATGATTAAGGGTAGCTCTATATGCTCCTATCGATTCTCTATGGACACCAACACTGAAAACTACTGATTGCTTTGAATCATACTATGGGAGATTTTTTTGTCCCAATCTTTCACACAAAGGATCTTGAGAACATGGGTGTATCATTAGACGACCATATTTTGATTTTATGTTGCACACATCCCAAGAAGTGATCCGAGAACCACATTTGATCATACGGTCGTTCTCGGATCACATTTTGGGATGTGTGCCATAAGGAGCCAAAATCTGATCGTCTGATGGTACGCCCATGGTCTCAAGATCCATTATATGGAAGATGAGACGAAAAACAATCTCCATCATCTGAGTCACAACAGCGTTTTTCAACATTGATGTACATTCTTTGTGGCGTCTCCTGCTAGTGAGACTACAAAAATAATAGCAAAGTTACAAAGAGCTTAGCGCTGATCAGAAATCAGTTGAGACACATAACTTTGATAGCCGACCCCAAATAGATGGGATAAGAGAGTGAAAATGATGGTAATAATGATGAACAATGAGTAAATGAATGGTGCGTCATTTCACCGCTTATTTATCATAATTGATAGCGGTGATCGAATTATTTTTCCTTAGAATCCTTATAGAGCGGTGATCCCTAGGAGGGCATGGATGCCACATGGTGCCAAAATAGAAACCTGGACTAGAGTTCCTTAGAATCCTCATATTAGAGTTCATTACTGGTATATTCCATGAAAAAAAAAAACAATAAATTGGTGTTATGCAAAAGTTTATTGCATAGTTTATCACTGCTTGTATATTAGATTCATATTAGTCAATGATTCTATATTGCTGCTGTTGGATTGGATGCCCAATTTTTCAGCATAATGACATTGATTTTATTTTGCAGACGACTTTTGATGCTCCTGGGGGTGATGAACCAGTAGCATTAGACCTGAGCTCTATGGGAAAAGGTGAAGCTTGGGTTAATGGACAAAGCATCGGTCGTTACTGGCCTACCTATCTTAAACCCAACGGGCAACCATCACAAACATTGTGAGTGACTCGATTTGCATGACACACCATTTAAGCCATCTGATCTGAAGGCCATAATCTAACGATCTTTTGTGCAAAAGATTGGCACGAAACAAAATCTTAATCATATGATTGAATGCAGTCAAAGGTCATCATTTGATTCAACAGTTAACTGCATTGAATCACATGATAGGGATCGTGTTTCATGCCAATCGTTTGTACTAAAGCTTTTTAAATCATTAGCTTCAAAATCAGTCGGGTTGGATGTTGTTTTCACATAGCATAAGTCCCCAAAATATGGCGTCTTTTAAATTGTGTGCTAGGGCCAACTTTGTGAGCGAAAGTAATGGCTTCCCTCTTATCTCTTAGGAATAAGTTTCAGTGGAATTTCTGTAGTGTCACCTACCCATTTTCATTTTAAAAAGAAAATGGTCACTGAAATGGGACACATGGGCTAATTTTTATCAAATATCCTACTACTTGGCACAAAAGCCATGTTGCTTTGAGCAGTGGTGTGAAGATTGCATTAAAAAATATCTCTACTGTCGTCTTAGAGTTGGTCAAACACCCTTTTTCTTTTCTTTGGATGAATAGCTTGATATTTAAAGGACCTCACCCTTCTCATTCAAAAACCAAACGATACATACAGATTCACGGAGAGTAACAATACTGGAGCTTCGGCAATGCCGTCACCCACATTGCCACCCACCTAACAAAAAGAACACAAAAATATACACCAAAACAGCCACATGAGCAACACTCATCAGCTCCCTAGCATAAAAGAATTGAAAACTTAGAGATACTTCAGAATGAACTGCCTAAAATTGGCTTTAGAATGAGCTTCGGGATCGTCAAATGCCTTTAAAATGAACTGCCTAAAGTAGGCTTTAGAGCATGGTTTTAAATATCCGCCATATCTGATACATTGGCAAATATGTATCGGATTAGGCCCCATCCAATACGGATATACACCCTAATTCTATATGAGGTCAAATATCAGTCAAATAAGTCCAATAACGGACCGTATCGGCCCATATATCGGATATGGCTCGGACGAAATACCAAAATTTCCCTTTTTACAAAAAAAATTACATTTTTTTATTACTGTAAAACTAAAAAATGGTGCTTGAATATCAGTCTGGGACTCAGCCGATATGCCTATATATATATATATATATATATCAGACTTTAAATCCCTGCTTTAGAGATTTACATGATAACTGCTCATTTAAAAAAATAGACATTTTTTTTAGCATCATGGTCTTAGCATAAAAGGGCACATGTGATCAAAATAGTGCGGGAATGATTTAATGCACTCTTTTCATCTTCTTTTCTTTTATTATTATTATAATACTTCTATCACCTCTGGGAGAAAAGTTTGAAGAAAACAGGTTGGTGGCTTATTTTATCCTACTCTCTTCACATCCAAGAAAACTTTGAAATTTTGATTACTCGACGCCTTTAAATTTTTTTTGCTTATTTGTTGGTCACATTCCTGTTGGGGCAGCCTTGCTTCTGTGAAGTGTGAACTGATCCTGCAAAAGCGAGAATCCGGAAGCAAGTCCGAGCAGCTTCCCAGTTCTCGCCCAATTTTCTAGCTTTTGCGAGAGCCAGTTGAGTGGGAAGCAGGTTGTTACCAAATGCTCATTTGGAGGTCTAGAATCGCATTTTAGGTCCTCAAAAGCTTTGCCAAAGGAGGCTTAGTATTTTGGTTGTGCAACATATACTCTTTATTTATTTGTGAATAGTTACATAAAATTTATAATTAATTATTAATTTATATAGGAGACAACTTAATAATACTTGCATCTCTTATCTCTAGGTACCATGTCCCACGGTCATTCCTCAACGCTTCAAAAAATCTCCTAATTCTATTTGAGGAAATTGGTGGTGACCCTCTTCGTATTTCCATAGTCACTATCTCGATATCTAGTGTACACAGTAATGTCTCAGAGGTCCATCCACCATTCATGAAACCAAGAAGTCAACTCAAATGCCCTCCTGGAAGAACCATCTCGACCGTTGAATTTGCAAGCTTTGGAACTCCCCTCAGTGATGGTGAAAATTACATTATTGGAAGCTGTCACTCAAGTAATTCCACCTCCATTGTAGAGAAGGTGAGTTTTTTTTTTTTCTTTTTTTCCCACCAAAGTTGATGAATTTAAACAGTGTTAAAGAGGCAATGCTAGTATGTCTATCAACTGGTCGGTCGGGTTGGCCCATTACTTGACCCTTTAACTGACTTATCGAATCTGATCAAGCATGAAGCATTAGAACCATCGTACAGGTTGCATCAGGTCAGGTCGGGTCGGGGTAAAAATCTGCTAGAGTCAACCTGACATGGTATTTTATACTTAAATATAAGGGTTTAGGAGATTTTGAACCGGGTCTGTCCGACCTGACCTGACCCCATTTTTCATGTTGGATTGAGGTGCACCCAAGGGTTGGGTCATGTGGTGAAAGTACCGACCAGACCTATATTTTGACACGATCCTACCCACTGACATCCCTCTAAATGATCTGGTCTACCAGGTTATACGGTATTCAATTGGCTTTAGAACACTTGGATAGAAGGATATTATGAAAATTAATATTCCCTTTGCATCTGAAGGATATAAAATCGGTTGAACCCCAAATGAAATTTAATTGGTTGGAACATTGCCCGTGTTGGAATAGTATTTACTTATTTATTTAGTTTTTATTATTCGTCATGGTAAGGTGGGATTTTTTGGCTTAATTATTTAATTAGAGAGCTGGTATTGCCACAATATGATTTACTAATTGCAAACTATTTAAAAAACAGATACTCTTATGACCGCTTTTTACAAATATTGGCATGTAAAGCACCCATTTAAGCGACATGTTGTAATCCTTGTTGATTTTAAGTCATTTGATGTGTATGGTCGTTGCTGGTACCACATAGCCAAAAAATATGCATATCGGAGCATTGGAACCATCCGAAGATTCAAGACGCTAATGACCGTGATTTTTAAACCCATGGTAGCTTCGAGTGTGAGCAACGACTTTGATGACTTGGATTTTTCAAAAGATGCTCCACCTGGTTAAAATTGGGTGGCTCATTGTAATCTATAAATGCTTACCATAGCCCATTATTTCTTATCTATTAGGTTGGTTTTGGGCATTGACAAACTTAGGTACCAAAGTTGATGAATTTAAGCAGTTTTGGAGTAGTAACTATCTAGCGCTTATCTAATTAGGAGCCGGAACTGCTACTATTTAAAATGGAGTTTATATTAATTTCTGTACGCATAGTAGTTAGCTGGTGTGTCATCTGTAATTTCATTCATTGGTGTGCATATATAATTGGTAGATATGTGAGTAGTAATTTTATTAGTTGGTGTAGATAAGTAAAAGTTGGTGTGGCAGTAGCAGCTCTCTTTAATTATTGTTATATAACTTTTCTCCGAAGTTGAAAACATAGTTTTGGGGTTCACTATAATTCTCCATGTAGTGTGAAGTGATTTAACAAACTTATTAGCTAATTTAGACTATTTCCCTTGTAATCATTCTGGAAACCCCGTGAACTATGAATTATGGAGAGAAAACTGACAATGATATCCAACAACTATTGCTCAAAATGTGCATTATATAGTGAATAGTGGATTTGAATCTTTCTTTAGTTTTTATTGAGCTAACAATGGCTCCCTTATTACAATGATTTGACAGGCTTGTCTAGGGAAGAAGAGTTGTTCCATTGGAGTGTCAACCGACGAATTTGGCGGAGATCCGTGTCCAGGAATTTTGAAATCTCTAGTTGTTGACGCAAGATGCACTTGAAATTAATGGGCTATGTTCCAATGGAAATATAATTTTTTTTTTTTATATATTTATTTTTACTTTGATATGTATAAATGATTCATTCTTCTCTCAGTTGAGCCTTGGAAATAGAGTCCAATGCCTTATTCCTTTTTGAATTCCCGAATATTGAAGCTAAGAGAGGAGTTATTAACCTAAGCCTATGATCTATTATGTTAGAAATTTTAATATCTAGGCTCGAATCACATAATCAAAATATATCTTTGCAAAAACACGCGAATCTTATATTTATTATCGGATTGCCGTGTCAGTGATTTCCATAATGTAATTGATGATTTCCGTTAGAGAATATGAAATTATGTTATCTCTCGTTTTCTCTAAGTTTAGCCTTTAGACGGGAATGAGCTAGGGTTAGAGGAAGAGGGGACGGTGATCTCTTTATATAATCACTTCTCTTTCTTGACCCATCAAAGAAAGAGAGTAGAGACATATCACTTATATTAGGAAATTACTTCCTATCGCTTCGAGATATATGCAGTCAAAGGTCCAACTCAGGTTTTAATGAAAATCCAAAGATGGGTTAAGGTATTGACCACAAAATCCAATATTCTCCTATTTGGTCTACACCTTAACTCATCTAAATATAATTTAAAAAAAAAATGACTCTCTGACTTGACAAACTCTGAAAAGCGGATGACCATCCATTTTATATTTTGAAAAATCATTGACCCTCACTACCTTGATGTTTCGTGACAACTACTAAAATTCAATAACAATACCAGTAAAGAATCATGACGCACACACTAATTTATCTTACGAATCGACACTAGACAATCCATGATCACAAAATTAGCATCATTAATGGATTTAAGTCTTTACTTAGTGATATCAGACAAACATATATATCTGTATAGTTCCTATAGTTGTCCATGCGTCATACCTCCAAGGATATGTCGTTCCTGATACATTACTGGCTCTCCGCCTATGACTATTAGCCACCAAACTATCGGAACGAAAGTTTACCAATCTATAACTATATGTTACGGTTGGGCATGAGCTTATGGGTCGATGGGTTGGGTCGAATCGGGAGTTGGGGAGGCACTAACTTTGGTGCTCCAACTACACAAGCAATAATAGCTAAAGGTAATATCAATTAAGGAATGACCTGAGTCCGGTTGTTGATCGGGTCGGATCACAGGCCGGGTTGAGTCATGAGCTTATGAGTCCATGGGTCGGGTCAGACATGAGCTTATGGGTCCATGAGTTGCGTCGAACCGAGAGTTGGAGAGGCACTAACTTTGGTGCTCCCATTACACAAGCAACTATAGCTAAAGGTAATATCAATTAAGGAAAAGATCCAAACAAAAGTCTGCCTCTTCCTTACGGCATGCGGATTTAGGGAAGCCCCAACTTTGGGAGCTCCCACTACACAAACAATAATAGCTAAAGGTAATATCAATTAAGGAATGACGTGAGTCCGATTGTCGATCGGGCCGGATCACAGGCCGGGTCGGGTCATGAATTTATGGGTCCATGGGTCAGGTCGGGCATGAGCTTATGGGTCCATGAGTTGGGTCGAATCGAGAGTTGGGGAGGCACTAACTTTGGTGCTCCCACTATACAAGCAATAATAGGTAAAGGTAATATCAATTAATGAAAAGACCCGAACAAAGGACTCCGTCTTCCTTACAGCATGTGGAGTTAGGGAAGCCCCAACTTTGGTGCTCCCACTACACAGCAACTAAAGGCTAAAGAAGGGACTAGAGACTTCGTGGGGTCGTCTTCCTCTAGAACACAACTAGAGTCTTTGAGCCTCTTTTATTTGTAGTCACAAACTTGGATCTTTCGGATCAGCAAAAAAAATAGGAGCAGTTTCAGAGTGTTCACGACATAAGTCACCATGTGGGACACAACAAAATCAGCTTTAAAACTCCATTTGATTTTAGTCAGCGGTGAAGACGTATGGAGATGGGCTAACAAATAAGGAGAAAAAAAACTTTATTGCCATCAAGGGCTCTCGGCTGCCTCAATGACCAAAATAAGAAGAAAAAACACTTTATTGCCATCAAGCGCTCTCGGTTGCTTCAATGACCAAAGAAAAGAGCCAAACAACTATACCATAATGTGTTGGTACCTGATAATTACCCATTGATAAATTACTGTAATGTTTACTTTCACTTATTTAGATGGTTGATAAGTATGCACATTTAATCTTCTTAAAAACAAATTATTGAGCTAGTAGCTTTATTCACATTGATAACTTAGTCCTTAGATATGCTTGTACAACACCAGATTCTTACCCTTTAAAAAGTTTGTCTTACTTTCTAGTCATCATCAAATTCAAAGGGGGTCGTTACTCGTTTCCTTAGTCATACGTCTAGTCTATATAAATCCTGATCGCATCATTAGAGACGGGTCAAGATAAGAAGGGAGGGTCTTCTTCGTCTTCAGGGAACGAGGCGAGGGTTTGGTCAAACTTTAGACAAAGTTGAGATAGAGTTATCCCAACTCTCTATTAAAATTTTCTGCTAGATCGATGGGTCAAGCCGATTGGTTATGATACCAATTGTTAGAAATGTTAAGATCTAGGCTCAAATCACATGCCTTGTATTTATTATCAGATTGTTGCATGAGTGATCTCCTTAATGAAACTGATGATCTCTGTCAGAGAATCCGAAATCACGTTACCGCTTGTCTTCTTTAAGTTTAGCCTCTATATGAGAATGAGCTAGGGTTAGAGGAAGAGGGGACGGCTCTCATTATATAATCAATTCTCTTTTCTAATCCATCAAGAAAAGAGAGTAGAGACATATTACTTATATAAGGAAATTACTTCCTATCGCCTCGAGATACTTGTGGTCAAAGGTTCAACTTAAGTTTTAATGGAAATCCAAAGATGGGTTAAAATATTGACCCAAAATCCAACATATTATTGATACTAGCATCATGAGAAATTCTGGGTAATCACGTTGGTATATTTGAAGGAAGATATGGAAAATTCTTACGAATTCATCCGAGTAAATATTGACAGCCCGAAACTAATCAGGCCAAGTATCGTTATTGAAGTAGTAGATGATGGAAAACCTTTGTGGTTGCTTTCGAATTTGAAAGACTCCCAAACATCTGTTATCAATGTGGAATCCCGGGACATTGAGTTAGAGAATGTCCCAACATGACTGGAGGTAGCTCCTACCAAGGAAATGCGGTATGGCCCTTGGCTCCAGGCATCACAAAAAATTACAAATTAAGGATGGCCCTGCTCTATTATTCAATCGGTTTGGTTTTCGACGACAAGTGATCGATATTCTAATGGCCACCAAGCCCTAGCAAGGGAAAAGAAAAGCTCAAATTCACATGAAGAGGATCCAAGGGTGGAAAATCTGATAGACACCGGTGTCGAAAAGGAGGATGTAACAGATGTAGAGGTTGCAGGCGACCAACCAATTACCAAGGGGTCAAATGAAGATAGATTTTCACGGGACACTGGGCACTCCAACGATCTCGGTAAAGATTGCGGCGCAATATTGGCTCCACAAGTAATGCTTGTTCCTTCTATCCTGGCAAAAATTAAGGTAACCGTTAACTTAAATGAATCCACGTCGCTCTCTTCCATTGTGAGGGAGGAGGTCGTGGGTTCGATACTCGTCCTTTACGTTGTTTTTCATCCTTTGGTGTGGGCTGAGTTCGATTAGTTAACCCTCACCACACGCTGTTTTTTAACTGTTATAGGTATATGCGTGCCTGCTCTTTGGTTCTCGAGGCTATGGCCTAAAAATGACCTTATCAAAAAAAAAAAATAAAAAAAAAATGAATTAAATAAAGTTGCTTTTTCCAAAAAATAAAATAAATAAATAGTTTTCTATTAATAACCATCCAGGCGGCAGAAGCTATGCTTGGGAATCTTATAGCTATGCCAAAAGAAATTTAGCCCGTTCAACTTGAGATCTTGGTTCCCTAATTTCCTAACATGCTAATTTGAGCCTACATTTTCCAGCAGGGTGAGGTGTCCATATAATCAAACCCTCAAAGATACCCATCGCGACACTAGTACCGTTGATTTGGTTGCACATCATCACCATATGCAGAGTAGAGGCCTCGGGTAAATTCCACCTTCCATCTCAGAAACAACCTCTCAAATAAGGGCATTCTTAGGTATTCCGGATTGATTGGATCGTCAATCCTTTCACGTATTTAAGAAGGGGAAAGATCTTCAATCCAGAGATCCTTCAAAAATCTTGTGTTTTCTCCGAAGGTAATGTTCTTAGGCCTCATTCAGGTGATTCTTAGTTTTTATCAAAAAATCTCAAAATCCTCATAAGTCAGAATCCTGCAGATTCCTAGCTTTCCCCATATGTGTTCTTTAAGGGATAGGAAGGCTATAATTTTGGGCCTTTCCTAGATAAGTTGGTTTTCCAGTGTTTTTTAATTTCTCTAAGAAAAGCATAGAATCGGTTAATTGGACGGACGTCATATGACTGATGCATCGGTTACTGTGCCGTCCATATTATTAGCTAATTTTTGGCATACTTTGATCCACAAGGGATTCAACACGTGTCGTCTGATAGGGGATTTAACATAATATGGATTTAACATTATGTTTACCATAAATGTTAAATATGATTTCTACAACCATAATGTGGATTTAACATAAATGCTTGCAAAGGCCATTGTAGGTGCTTGGGGAAAAGGACTTTGTAGATAGGGGAGGACCTTGTAGATTGGCCCAGTCGGCCCCAACCCGACCCGGAAAAAATTGGGCTATTTAAGTTAAATTGTGTTTAAAAGATCTTCCACTAACTTTTTAATCTCACATCATTGAACTGTGATTTATCATTGTGCCATGTGGCACACATAGTTAGAATTGAGGCTTCACAGCCGATTCATTTGTAGGGGATGGCCTTGTCATATTCTAAAGCATGCTTGCATGTTAGGAGATGACTTGTACTTCTTCGGATACTAAGACTCTTTTCAAAAATAAAAAAGATGCCCTAGTATCAAACTTTAAAAGTACTTTTCGACCTTTCCTGATAATCTAGAGCGGCTTTGGAACTATGGATGTATCTGGAGAGTTAATAATAAAAAAATATCCTTGTAGTGAGACCATATTGGGAAGTAACTTAATTATTTCAGCTATATGTCGGGCTTACCCTTTTTATAATGATCATCATGTATCGTAGTCTTAACAAGAGTGAGAGATGAGCGGTAGGTATTGAGTGATTGCATCACTTGTCTTTCAAAAGTTTTTGCTTTTATTCTAAAAGGATTTGAAGAACTATTTGACTTATTTTTCGAAAAGAAAATAAAGGGGAAGAAGAGGTAATGCTTATTGATGTAGGGATAGTTTCTTATTCAACTAATTTAAAAAAATAGTCAACTACTTTTTACTCGTGTGTGCAGTGCAGTGCCATAATTGAACTATTCGTCATATTCCAACATCATCAAAATAAAAATTCTAGTTAGCAGGAGTTTGACCTCCTCCCACCACTGTACGACGATATCTTAAAGTGTGAGGATACCAGGGATGCCCTCACAGTCTTATTTATGCTTCCTTCAGTCCATTGACTGTTCATTTGTCACATGCTCTCGTTCGGTTATCATTTTTTTTTTTTTTTTGTTCTCATTTTTTATTCTCATTTTTTTCTTCTCTTTTTGTTGAAGCATGTATATATATTTTTTTGTAAAATAATCTGCTAACACAAGAATTGTGAGTTTTGATAGAGCCTTCCATCATTTTTTGCGCTCTGAATATTGACTCTAATGGCAGAAAGAAGAGTGTGAGAGTCCCTTGTTTTCTAAATCTCAAAAGAAGTTTTGTGATCCACTCATCCTTTCAATGAATTTACCCGAATAAGAAGGTGGTCAATGGGTCTTTTGATAATTAGAATGCTTTCGAAAATAAGGATTAACGATTAATAAATGTTTCATGATGACTAAACAACTAAAGAAAATAACTAAAATTAAATATGGAAATAGAGATACGTACCTTAGTCTCTGGCGGGTATCCCTTTCAAAGCTTTAGTAGACTCGAACTTCAGTCTTCAAATCTGAAAAAAATAGAAAAATATGATTAGAGATATACTAATATAAAACTAATTAAGAGATAATAATTCAAATAAAGTCGAAATCCCCGACAACAGCGCTAAATATTTGATCGTTAAAATCTAAAAACCTTGCAAGTGCACAAGTTTTGGAACTAGGGCAAGTACCACATGGACTATATGTTTATCTACATTAAAACCTCAATTAGAAAAGAGTTTTAACTAAAAGTATCTAAGGAAAATAATAAAATCAGATTTGGAAAGCAAAAGAGAAAACAATCTAGGATCCCTCCTGATCGCAGATTCGTAATAACTCGTAATTTTATTCCTAATATAATTTGAATTTCGGATAATAACTTTCTCTTTGCTAGCTAGGTAAAATAATCAAGTCCTATTCATAGTCATTGACTAGTCGAGATGATATAATTCATCCAATCTCTAGCGAGCTAATCCGCAAGCACCATTGCATGAAACCTATCAAACTAGACAAAAAGTACTAATTCGATGGTGAGTATCTTATCTATTCTAATCCTAATCCCTACAAGGTGATTTCGATTATCATAAATGGAATGGTGGTCTGAAAAAGCCTTATCAAAGAAACCAAATCACTGCCGAGCAGTAAGCAAGCACCGACTGAAAAACTTCACTTTACTTGCCAACTGATCCACCGTCTTTGTGGACGCTATGTTATCCGAACAAAGGCTGTGTAGGTATGAGTATCAAAGCTTCAGTCTCAATGTAAATACCCCTTATTAGAAACAAAATGCTTTAGAATCATTCACAAGAAGTCACTAACAAGAGTGAAGCCCAATCATGCAATCATTACTATAAACGAATTCATATTAGAAAAGAAAATAAAACTTTGACTTAATACTTATCTTTGATTTATAAGAGATCCTAAACTTCAAAAACTAGTTTCACATTGTTGTTATGATCTTCATCATCGGAGTACAACTCTCTTATTTGATCATAAAATGATGGTTTACAATCTCTTAAATCTCGCAAACTCTCAAAAATTTGGAAACTATAAACTATCTCTAAAAAAACTCTAGCAAACTACATCAATAAAACCTAATTCTAGGGTCCTTATTTATGGATCCATAAGGCCCTACTACAATGAGATAAACTAGGAAAGAAACCCTAAAACGACTCTAATTACAAATAGGAAAGAAGGATTTTTCGGACTGGTAACTTTCCGAAAAAACCCCCAATTCTGTTTATGTAATTCCCATTTCGACAGGTCCAGATCCAATCTTGACTTGTCTTTTGGTATTTCTTGAACCCTTTTGTGAATCTCGACAGGTCGAATTCCAATTTCGATAAGTCGGATTTCATATTTTTTTCTTCGTTCTTCTGATCTCGACAGGTCGAATTGTGAATTTCCACCAGTCGAGTTTGGTGTTCTTTGCAATTTTTCTTTCTTTTCTTTTTAGCATTTGATTCTCCTTTTTTCTTTCTTGGGTTTTCTTAACTCTTTTCTTTCCTTTCTACCTTCAAAACCTCTTGTACATGAAAGCCAACTAAATAAAAACATTAATCATCTTTCAAGCCCTAGCAATGTTAGGATTCAAATCATTAATGTAAGGATTCGGGTGTCGTGCGATTGTGCTGGTAGAGATGCAGGTCTTGGTGGATCGCCTCCAGTGTGTCCTTCAGTCCACCATGGTGGAGTTGGAGAGGAGGGCAGGTGGGCTCAGAGGTTTCGTTGATCGCATAGTGAGGCCAAAGTCGGAGGCTACTGGATTGAATATGGGTCAGCCTTGTATGACTCGTGATAGTGTGAGAGATTATATTGACGACGACGATGTCCTTAGGGAGTTGTTTGCTTCTGATCGCTCACGATCTCGATCTCGGAGGTCAGCCAGTCTTGCGAGTGAGGGAGGTTCTATTTCTAGACCTTCTCGTTCAGGGAGACCTCTGATCGTCCCTCAACCTTCAGTTAGGCCACGACAGGTCATACATCAGACCGGCCGGTCGAGGACACTGGAGATAGTAGTGACCGTCTTGCTCGGAGGCAAAGGAAAAAGTAGCATATGTATATATATTTTTATTGTATATTTAGGGGGTATGCCCCTGGTGAAATTGTATAAAATTTTCATATATATATATATATATGTATGTATATATATAGTTTTTTTTTATTCTAGCATTGTCTCTTCTGTGTATATATATTTTATTCTAGCATTGTCTCTTCTGTGTGTGTGTGTGTGTGTGTGTGTGTATATATATATATATAGTTTTTTTTATTCTGGCACTGTCTCTTCTTGTTCTCTCTTTCGGACATTAGGATTTTGTCAATCGTTCTTAGGACTTGGATGCTTTCGAGCTGACCTAATGACAGTTGATGATTATCTATTTCAGTCGGACATCAGGATTTTGTCAACCGTTCTTAGGACTTAGGACTTGGATGCTTTCGAGCTGACCTAATGACAGTTGATGATTACTTTACCTGCCTAAGAGAAGACAAATTATTAGTTGACGTTATTTTCCCCCTTGCTGATTGTCAAGAGGGGCTATTCTCAAACCGAGGTTTGGTAATAATAAGAATAATGAACTTTTTCTCTTTTTTCATTATATTTTATTTACAAAGGAAAGCAAAACTTAAATGAAAAAAGAAAAAAATGACAATAAAATAAATAAAAAAAGGTAAAATACCCCAGCGTGATAGTTAGATTTGAGGCTTGATCGTCAATTCATTTGTACGATATGGGCTTGTCTTGTTCTAAAGCATGCTTGCGTATTTGGAGATGACTTGTACTTCTTCGATACCAAGACTCTTTTCAAAAATAAAAAAATGCCCTAGTGACAAACTTTAAAAGAACTTTTCGACCTTTCCTAATAACCTAGAGTGGCTTTGGAACTATGGATGCATATGAAGAGTTAGTAATAAAGAAAATATCCTAGTAGTGAGACCATATTGGGAAGTTAATTATTTCAGCTATATGTCAAGTTTGCCCTTTTTATAATGATCATCATGTTTCATAGTCTTAAGGAGAGTGAGAGATGAGCTGTAGGTATTGAGTGTTTGCATCACTTGTCATTCAATAGCTTTTGGGTTTATTCTAAAAGGATTTGAAGAACTATTTGACTCATTTTTCGAAAAGAAAAAAAAGGGGAAGAGGAGGTAAGGCTTATTGATGTAGGGATAGTTTCTTATTCAACTAATTTTAAAAAATACTCAACTACTTTTTGCTCGTGTAGTGCCATAATTGAGCTTTTCGTCATGTTCCAGCATTGTGACAGCTCGAATTTTCTCAACACCTTTTTTTTTTTTCAAATGGAAAAACCCGGACCGTTGGGTCGCAGATCACGATTCGAATACAAAATATTTGGTACATCCACACACATCCGGAAATTAAAGCAGATAATACATATGACAATATTAAAATCTCCAATTCTAATATCCAACATGAACAATAAATTGAAACGAAATGAAAACCACCTTAGATGATGGCCGACCATCGCCTAAACAGTGGTGCACTAATATATTACCAAATACAAGTTCTATTTTGTAAAGTCTTGCTGATATACCAAGCTGTCACAGGACGTGCCAAACCGAAGTCTTAAAATCAACACTTAAGACAGAAGACCTTCTGCTCCGTCTGCTACAAAAGTAGGATCGTTCTCAAGCTAGGGGTCTTGATCGGTGTCTGCACCTATGAGTCGAGGGGTGAGCTATAGTCTAAGCTCAGTAGAGGAACTCAAGAACAATGATATTTTATCAGATTATGCATAGATTCAATGATAAGATTTCAAAGCAGTTCTCATCAAAACGCAGATTTAAATACAAATTTTTGAAAGCGTTTCATTTGAAAACAGTGATATGCTTTAAAGTCATTTTCATCTCAGAACGGTAATATCATTTTCATATCAAACGAAATATACAAAGATTTTTCTTTCTCATATCATAACAAACTTGAAATTCACGTGTCTTAGGTAGAGTTTCACAAATGTTCAAAAATCAAGTGCGCTTCGGATTCAAGGATCATGTTAAGTTTTCTTACATATAATCCGCTCTAGCGGTCCACAATTGTTTGAATAATCCGTCCATAACAGTCCACCATTGTACGAATAATTCACCCATAGCGGTCTACAAATGCACGTATAATCAGCCCTAGCGGTCCACAGTGTGTGCATATAATTCGCCCTAGCGGTCCACTTCGATTTATTTGATTTATCGTTCGGTTCACTTACATAAATTATATATTTGATTCACGGATAACCCATCATGCCGGTTCGATTCATGGATATCCTGCAGTGCTGGTTCGATTCACTGATATCTCGCCGTGTTGGTTCGATTCACGGATAACTTTCGTACTAGTTCGATTCATGGATATCCCGCCGTGCCAGTTTGATTTACGGATTAACTGTCGTACCAGTTCAATTCACAGATATCCCGCCGTGTCGGTTCGATTCACGGATATCTGCCGTGCCGGTTCGATTCACAGATATCCCACTGTGCCGGTTCAATTCACATACACATACATATCAAATCGGATTTGATGTTTCAATGTGAGCCAATTCAAAGTTCGTAGTTCATATTCAAGTGTAAATTCAAAGTTCAGGTGTCAAATGTAATTTAAGTTCAAAATTTATTTTCGAATTAGGCAAATCAAAACTCATTCATATTTCAAATATCCAGATGCAATTCAGATTCTTAATAGTCAAAGCATTTCAAACATTCAACGCGAGAAGATTAGTTTCTATTTCAAAAACTCATATTCGTATACAGAGCTCAATATTCAAGTCATGTTCATATTTCGAAGTTTGGATTCATGTTCGTATTAGATTTAAATGCAAATATCAAGGTCTCTTTTCAAATTCCAAAATTCAAAGATTCAAAGTCCATTTTCAAAATAAGTCATAGCTTATCAAACACTCATCATACAAGTTTATGAATTCAAGTCAAAAATGCCATTGGTTAATGAAGTTCCCTTACCTCGGTTGCGAAATCACGCAAAGTCACGCAAAACAGTGTAAAAACCCTCACGGACGTTCCCAAACCTTAACCTACATTATGAAGCATTCATATACCTAAATGTTAATAACTAAATATCATCCATATCGAAGTTCCTAAAATTTTCTCAAAACTAGGGTGAAAAAGACAAGTTTGCGTTAACTTTGAATCGTGTAAACTTATCCCTACTTGCCACTTATTTTTGACCTTTAAAATATTAGATTTATAAAATTGTTATTCATACGAGTTATAAATCTCGTTGTCTTCTTTCCACCGCCTCAAGAATCGCACCAATCGAAGTTTGGAGTCAAAAGTGATGTCTGAAATATTGAATAGGTGTTGGCGCTGTGAACAGTAGCTCACCGCGGCAAGGTCTTCAGGTACTTATAGCTCGCCGTGGCGAGAATGAACAGTGCCAAAAAGGCTTGAAATTCTATGTAGCACTCGCTGCAGTGAGTGCTTCAACACTCACCTCGCCGTGGGGAGATTCAGGGTCACCGCGACGAGTCTGACAAGGCTCACCTTCGATTTGTTCCTCTTCTAGCCTTGAAAACCTTAATTTCTTTAACAAATTTTAATTCTAAACTACTAATCTAACCTAGTTTCATGGTAGAAACAAAATTTATGACATTCTACCTTAATTTCCTATGCATGCAACGTCCGAAACATCGAAATCAAAGGAAATTAGTGTCAAACCTCAAAATCATTCGCATGTATATCCCGATTCAACTACCAATCAAACAAAAATTGATTCTACACTAGCCACACACGATCCTTAGCTTTTAAATCTAGCATGCGACGATCACGATGATTAATATCCAAAAATGTCACTGTTCACAATTTTCGCTTATCAAATCCTTGAGATCCTTGCCTGCGATTCAAGAACATGTCAATCGAATTGAATTTTAGAAGTAGGGACTCATGCAAATCACGGTACGAGGTTTACCTTTAAGATTCACGCATGCAAGCCCACGATTTGTCGGTGTCGATAAATATCGATATTTCAAATGTTCTCCATCCGAGGGATCAATTCCTCCATTCAAGTTGATCACAACGTTGTCGAGACTGAGTTCTCTTAAAGTCGAAGTGGACAGGGATCGTTTTAGGATGGTCGCAATTTTTGGAAGTGATCAAACTGTCAAGATTTCTCAAAATGGACATGAGAGGAAGGAGAAAAGGGGTCTCTCACTCGTTTCTTTCTCTCAACCAAAACGCATGCCTATCTTATGCGTGGGATTTAACTTAAGTATCCATAGGTCTTGATTCAATGTAAAACTGGTACATTGAACTTGGTGTACGGGCTTGTAAAAACTACAATAAACTGGTACATTGAACTTGGTTACAAACCAATGTCTTTACCAGTGGGGTGCTCTCAAGAAGCCTGTGTACTAGGTAAACCATCAAATACTTATACTAAAATATGAAGGCTTCCATTTCCCCATCAATTAGACTGATTGGTTCTAGAGTCCTAGGCAAAATCGCTCCTGGCATTGTACACATGTACATACACGGGGTATTTGGGTTCGGAAGATCCGGGGTGTTACAAACATCATCTAAATAAAAATTCTATGGTTAGTAGGAGTTTGACCTCCTCCCACTGATAGCTCTTTTACTATTACCTATCTTATCTCCTTGCAAGTGCAAAAGGGAATTATAGCACATGTAAATTGATCCTTTGGTAAAATATTAACTTTTTTGAATTCTTTTAAATGCCTTAGAAAATAAATTGATTTTGGTTTTCTAAACTAATTTGCTTAAAGGAAATATTAAACTAAAACTAACGAGTAATGCTTGATGGAAATACTATTAAAATAAACAAGTCTGGGTTCCCTATCACAAATTCGTAATCCTAATTAACTATCTCTAATTTCTCTGAATTCTATAATTATCTTAAGGATGCAACGACAACATAGAAGAATAAAAGATCAGTTTAAGGCAACAACGACAACATAAACTTCTGTAGTAGAAAAATTGTAAATGAAACTAAGGCAACAATGACAACATATTCGGGTGATGAAAGTAGTTATTTCAAACCTAAGGCGGCAACGACAACATAGAGAGTGAAATCACAGAAATTATGGAAATCTTTTAAAATTCATAGACAAATTTTAAAACTCATATTCATTAACCAGTTATAATATGAATTCAGAAAAATAAGAACAATTAATTAATCATACTACTCTTTGATATACGAGTTTCCAAACTAAAGAGAATTAGCTACGCATATTTTTTATTAAATCAAGCGAAACTGCAATAGACATAATTAAACTAGAAAATCAAACTACTGTCTTCTACGATTTTGACATCTAGATATCTCACTATGATCGAGAGCCCTCCTTCCTATGGACGTAGGTTATCTTATTTATTGGCACATAAGAGACCTGTTACATGCTGAATAAGGAATCTACTTTTCCTAGAAAAACTTCTAACTTAAGCTTTAAAATTTAAATTAAACTAAACTTCCTAAACATATATCTTTCTTCTACAATTAGGACACTGCTCTGACATGGAGATTTCTTTCTTCTGTTCTATAGGATGGCACTGCAGGACTCTTTTCATGATCGCAACTTGTATGGAATCGTAAGCTAACTCTGTATGGGAATGTGATTTCCATTGCGTGGTTCTCCTTTTCAGTTGCTTACGATTTGTACTTCGAATGCTTATAGACACTTTTCGATCCATCGTAAATCTCTCAATTGCATGGATGTTCGTTTCGGCAGTTCTACACCTGTAATAACCCAAAAATTTGCGTTAAACAATGACCTCGGGATCTGTGCCCGACTGGTCATAGGTTTGACTAACTAGGAGTTCACTAGTTGACTTGAGAAGTGATGAACGAATGTGATGTGAATATGATGTAAGTGGGTGGAGTGTAGTGAAGATCTGGAGTCACATACACCTATCTAGGTGTATGTGCTTAACACCAAGACAAAAGGGATATAAGGGTTTAATAACCCTATTTCTCTTTTGTTTAAACTATTGAAGAGAGAGTTAAGAGGAGAGAGAGAGAAGTAAAGAGGAGTTATTGAGGAGGGGGTGAATGCAAATCAAAGGAGTAGATAAGAGCATTCATTGACGGATTCAAAGCGATTGGGATCGTGAAACAAGTGATGGAACCCTGGCCATCAAACCCAACAAATCTATCCCTTAAAGGGATTCTTGAGGTAAGTTTTAAATTAAAGTTAATGCATAGATGTAGGATGATTAAATTTTGTCAAATATGCTTAGAAGGATAGATTAAAGGCATAGGAAAGAAAGGATAGAGATTTGGAAGAACAGTCCGGAAGGGCTGAATCTGGCCAAATCGATTAATCGAAATGGGAGTTCGATTAATCGATTTTGGCCCAGAAGTTGAAAAGTCATGGAAGCCCCATTTCGATTAATCGATTTGGATTTCGATTAGTCGATTTGGAAATCGACTAATCGACTGGGAAGCTCCAGCCACTGGAGAAATGAAACCCGGGGAAATCGACTAATCGAATTGGGATTTTGATTAATCGATTTGAAATTTCGATTAATCGATTTGGGATCGATTAATCGATTTTGAGATCTCGACTACTCAATTAAAGAATCGACTGCTTTATGTTGGAGACATCGATTAATCGATTTGGGATCGATTAATCGAATTTGAATCTCGATTAATCGATTTTGAGAATCTATTAATCGATTTGGGTTTCGATTAATCAATTTTGGGAATCGATTAATCGAATTGCATTTCGATTAATCGATTTTGGGAATCGATTAATCGACTTTGATAGTTTTGCTTAAACTTTATAGTTGACTTTGAGATTCAGGGAGGGTCTTGGACCTTCTTTGTTACATCTTTAGTGATGAGTTACACGTGTTATGATTGTACCATAGGTGGTACGTATGAGCATGAGCAAAAGGAGCCGCCTCGGACCTTGATGCTAGGAAATTCAAAGATTTGAGGTAGGAAACACCTTGAACATGTACTTTAATTTCAAGAGCATGTATGTAGTGATATAATTATTAAATTGAAATTATTTTAAATCATGAAAAGCTTTGTGAAAATGGGTGTGTGTGTGACACCATGAATGTGATAAGGACATCTGTGTGATGCAAGTGATTAAGAACCAGTAATCTAATGAGATTGAGGCATCCCCAGGGGATGAGAAAGTAATAAAGGCATCAGGTGTGATGCGGGTATGTATACATCCCAGGGATGTATACATGTGATTGAATAATTACTGTTGAGGCCTAACTGATATAAGATAGCACACTTATACGGTAAACAACTATATGTAAAGCACATGTTATTTTTATTATTTGAGGTTTGGAGGATACCCCATCGACGTGGCGGGATACCCACGACTGACGCGGCAGGATATCTGTGACCGGTACGGTGGCGAATCCGTACACCAGCACAGAGGTTTATCCGTGACCGTAAGTACATTCCAGGGATGTTGTGTGATATTTAACCCCGCCGCCTAGTGAGAAAGGGGCTTGAGTCGTATTCCCAGGGATTATATTTTTACAACTGTCTAATTAGATGACGATGAAGGGTATCTCATCGGGGCTCGATGCTATATTGCTCGGGGATTACTTAAGTTGAAGATTTAAGTTTTGCTTTAGGCCTGTTCAGTGTCATTCATGATTAAATCAACAGTAATGTAATACATGCAACATACCAGTAAATTGAGTGTAAATCATCTGTTTTAATTGGTTTTCTAGGAAATGCATAGATTCATCATGCTTTGAATATCATGGAATATATGTGAGTTTTGATTTATATGTTCATTGTGTCGTTCCCTATTGAGCTAGGATGTAGCTCACCCTTTAGACTATATGTCGCAGGTCCACTGATAGCAGCAGCGGAGGCTTCGGGGGACGTGGATCCGGGTGATTCGAATTACGTACCTAGAGACGAGTTGGAGCCTCCTCCCGAGGATTTCTTCTAGGTGACCCTGCTGAGCACTTTGATAGAGAGTTAGTTTTGTGAGCAGATTAGTGCGGCTTGGTATGTCAAGCCTTTATTTTGGAAATAATGTAATTAAACTTGATTATTCTTTTGGCGAATCATCTGGGGTGATCTGATTATCACCGATGGTTCGGATCGGTTCTCTGTTCATGCAGTGGTATGAAAGTAGAACTGTCTTTTGAATATGCTAGTTGGGTATATTAACGTTTTCTGCTTTAATGAGATTAATTACTTTATTTATTATGTGGTGCTTGTTATACCAATGTTCCGTGCTAAGCTTTGGGGCACGGTCTGGAGGATCGTGCTGATGGCATGTGTTTCGGGGTGCCGAAATTCGGGCTGTCACAACACCAATGCTTTCGATCATTCTTAGCTTCCTTCGTGCAATCGTAAATGTCGCGATTGTCTCTTGTTTTCTTTCCGGACAACTTTCTCAGTTCACGAGGGTTTGTGGCTTCCTGTTTCTTTTTCATCCAATCTTTCGATGGCATCGGAATAGAGACTTCTTGGACTCGCAGTCTCTCGATCGATCATAGGAGTAACTTTTCTCTGCGATTGTGAGACTATGCCTTTCTGTGCTGATTTATGGTTGATCGTGGCTTCAGGTGTTCTTTGCACATAATCTTCTTTGGAGTTTCTTTCTCCCACTGGTCTAAATATTCATTATTAAAGTGTTATTAGTACTTAGTAGTGGACCAACAACACTCAAATTAGGGTTTCAAAGTGGTAAAATTTGTCAGTGATCACACTCCCAAACTTGAGTTTTGCTAGTCCCTGGCAAACAATTTGAAAAGCATATATTTCTATTTACTATAATAAATGCCACTTTCATAGGGAGCACGATTGCATTTAGCATATGCAACAAGCCTTTAAATCCTTAAGTGATCCCTAGTGAAGGAGTTGTGTCTCCTGAAGTCTTCAGTGAAGGTACCTACGAACTTCAAGTCTTTTTGTATTTAATTTTTTTTTTCAAACCAAAATTCTAGTAATCATTCACTACATGGTTGTAAATCTTTTAAAAATATGATGCCAACTTTAAGTTGCTTCCCATCCCATCAGTTATCCTTAATCATGATTATCATCAGTTTCAACTTATGCAAAGTGTGTAGTTTGTGTGTACCAATGACAAAATTTCATTCATTATAATTTTTTCTAAACTAAAGGTTTAGAAAACAGTTTCATCCAATTCTCATTGTGGCATACACTCACGATAATGATGATGTTGGGGGTTCCTTCTTTTCCACACATTTTGACGTCAAAAATAAGCAATTCAAGGATACTAATTGTTCAATGACAAATCTCATGAAAGGATAATCCATCTATGTAGATACCCAATTTTCGACCTTTCTAGATCATATGTGACGTCCTAACTATTATATTTTAGGCCCTAGGTCCTGTTGGCCGAAAGTCAAAGGTTGAGCCTTTGGGAGCCTAGATGCAAATTTTTTTACCAGACTTTGGTATTTTAGCAATACTTTAATATGATAAAATTTATGGGCTTTGAAGTTTCGCAAAAAGGCTTGTCATTTGAAAGTTAGAAATTTAATCAAATTGTAAAAAACTAAATTTTGTTCTTGAATTGGAAAGTTAACTTTTTATTCTTTAAGATTTTTAATCCGAGATTATTTTTATTGAATTCAAATGGAGCGTATTTCATTATTTACATGTAATATCTTAAGTACATGGAATATTTACTTAAATGATATTACATGTAAATATGTTTGCCTATCTATCCCCTTCTATAACCTGCCCTGAGCTCTGGAAAAGTTAAAACTTAATCAGAAATTAAAAAAACCCTCAATTTTGGGAATTATTTGCTGAGTATCTAGTGTATAATTGATTATACGCTGGAGGCCAAGTGTATAATTGGACCCGACCTAGTCCTGCCCCGGTTCTCAATTATACACTGGAGTTCTAACGTATAATTGATTATACGCTCGACTCCCAACAGATAATTAGTCCTCACGGGCTAGGAGACTCGACAGGACCCGAAATGCTTTAAATTGGCTCAACGAGCCATGCTTCATCCAAATTCTTGATTATATGCTTAACCCATAGCGTATAATTGAGAAGAATCCCGCAGGACTCTCGGTCTAGGCTTATCCGATCACCAATCGGTCACACTCACCGACTTACTGAATTATACGCTATAACCATAGTGTATAATTCATTATACGCTAGATTCCCAACATATAATTCAGAATATACGCCAGACTTCCAACATATAATTCATTATACGTTGGAGTTTTGGCGTATAATTGGCCGAACCTATAAATACCCCTTACCCCACTCATTCAAAACACATCTCTCATTTGCTTTTTCTCTTTGGAACTCTCGAGGTTGACTCGAGATTTTGAACTAGTGCAGAGTTGCACTTTAAGTATCTGAGCTTAGAACTGCGACTCTCTTCTCGAAATCTCTTAGAGTAGTCGAGCACGTTGGGGCTGACCCATCATAACCATCAAACCGATTTGCCCAAGGGAGCCAACGGAGGATACTTAGGAACGGGGTCAATCCTCCCACACAGAATGGGCCAACACACCCCTTTAGTTAGATCAACTTAGGATTTGAAAAATTCAAATTAGTCAAAACCCTAGGCGACCTTAGCTGCTAAGGCTGATAGGTCGGCGTTTAGCATAAGAGTCTAACCCACAAACCCCAGCTTATCCTTGCGATCGATCAATGACGTTCTACATCGTCGATAAATATTTGTAGATGACGATCACACCTTAGGTATATATTTGAATTCAGTTGCAACTAAGGATTTTTTTGCAGGTGCATATAAGTGTCTCCATATCATTCTTCACCCCCTAATTGCAAACAAAGTTCCCTTGTGACCACATTGTGTGCAACCGTGGATTTTATCAATCCGTTGCGACGATGCGCTCACTAAAAAAATGGAGTCGCTACCCGAAGCTTTTGGTGTCCCGGGATACCTCAAAATCGATATATAAGCACTGAAGTGAAAAAATATGACTTTGATTTACCGATCAACGCCAAAGGCTCTTGGGTAGGGCCTTCGGTTATCAATCGAGAATGTGTTGGGCACCCGATCGACCTGCTCGTAAGTGGTCTCTACTATGACCAAGTCTATGTTTACGTGTGTGTGTATATATATATATATATATATATATATATATATATATATATATAAAGAAAAAATGAGTGGCACTTCCTCTTGCCTGAAGGAACACCGATCTTATTGATCCCTTTGCACCCGCTGAAATTTTGGCGGCGTAATGACTCAATTCTAGGATAGAGGAAAAGCAAAGAAGGTAGAGGAATATAGGGGAGAGCCGAAGCTCTCGGGCCCTTGTAGCACCGTTGTGGATCTTCGCGCGAGAGCGACATCGGTGAGCTTTCGAAAGCGAGCGGGCTAGAGAAAGGCTCTAACTTCAATGGTTAATGACTCGGAGCTTGAGAATGGATGATGATCCCAGAGGTATGAGATGGGCTAAAGCCGCTAAGGTTTGAACAAATTATGATTTTTTTAGGCAAATGAGGGAGCAAAATGCAAGGGTTTCTTTTGTTAGAAATTTCAAAAGATCCTAAAGGGGGGGGGGGGTGGCTCTCTATATATAGAGAAAGGGAGGATTAGGGAGGTATATAAGTTTTAATTGGGGTAAGGAATTAAGTAATAGGAAATCTAAGGTTTTTGGGAGTTTAGAAAGGTGGGAATTGGGTTTTAATGGTAAATGATAGGGTGGCCTTCTAAATGGCAAAAGGGTTATAAAGGGGACAAGTGGAGTCAGTAGAGTCCTAAAGAAACTCACTCCAAACTTTAGGGTGGTCAAAAAGTCAAACCCCAGGGATGACTTTCAGAATTTTTTTGAAAAAATACTATTCCTAAGCCTTATGTATAGAAAATATATGCTTGGCTTAGGAATAGTGCTCTTGAGAAGTCCAGAGCCCGTTCTGAAGCCAAAAAAATCCAATTTTTTCATGCGTATATATTACATACGCAAGGCCAATTTCTATGAAAAATTGGCCTTGCGTATATAATATATACGCAAGTGTAAACTCCCGCATCTTTCCGCATTTTCAAAACGCCATAACTTTTGATGTACAACTCAGATTCAGGCGATTCTTGGCTTGTTGGAAAGTTGGAAATCTTTGCTTTCTAATGATATAGGTCTCAGCATCTAAAATTATCCATATAAACTTTGCATCCCTCTTTCCATCCACTATTCTGGTTGGACTTTCTAAGGGTCCGAGAAGGGTTTCAAGGGTTCGGGTTGATTCCTAAGAGCTTGGGATGATTCCTAAGGGTTTTGGGATGATTTCTAAAGGTTTGGGAAATAATTTTGAAAGCTCAGAAGTATGTCTTGCTTGAAGTATGTGTTGATCGAGGCTTGGGCTAAATTTGGGTGTCTATAGATGCCCCTCTTTAGTATCCGATCACTAATGATCGAATCCCAAAGAAAGAAACATCCAAAGAAGCCCAAGACAAATGCTAACAGGGTTTGCTATATTGAAAGTAAGCCCCAAACACCAAAAAGAGTAAAAACTATGGAGAGTGGCGTAAGCCCAACACTTGAAAAAACGTTCGTCACTCGAGATGGAGAGTAGCGAAAGCCCAACACTTGAGAAAACGTTCGTTCCTCGAGACTATCGGTCCCCATGCACTTAGCGACATTACTGGACATAATCGAGATGGTGAAATGAAGATGCATGATATTTGAGATTCACTTCAAATAAGACTGCCCCGTGAGTGGGAGGGTGATTGACCCATACATAAAGATTGGCGTAAAGCAATGACCCGAAGATCCAACGGTTTGTGCCCAATCTCATGAGACATTGATTGCCTCATTTGATCAGTCACGGGTGCCCCTACGCAAGGTAGGGTTCAATATTTGTGCGCAAACCCATCGATCCTGAGGTTAATTTAGCACAACTACCCGAACGGAGCGAAAGAGTGTGTGCCACTTTTTGAGAGTGTGTGCCACTTTTTGGCTATGATCTTACAAATAGATCAACTATGCAAAAACATGGACCCATTAGGGGCGATAAATAATAAAGGCGAATGAAAGTCCTGCTCGAGATGTTTTAGGTGTTGATTATTATTGGTGTTGAAGACAAATTAAAATCAGAAGAAGGATGAGATGAAAGAGATGAAAACAACACATCTAAAATATACAGACCTGCAAGATATAGGGTCCTTTTATAGCAACTTTTAAAAGTAAGAGTTTGTCCCACAGGGAGTAGTGATTTAAAACCTAGAAGGCTATATCGTAGACCTCCAGATTTGCTACAGATCTGACAATTCTAGCCTAATCTAAGAAGAAAGAGAGTTTTTCGGGTGTCACTAGATCTAATCTACAAAACATAAATATAAAACTATATATAAAATTTAAGGAAGATAAATGGTAAAATAAAATATAAAATAGGGAGAAATAGACAGCTAAGGACTGGTTCTCATTGTAAAATAGATCAAGACATGTGAATTTGCAGCTGCCCTTTACTAGGCTACAAGCACAAGTGAAAGGTAGAAGAATTCAAATTAAACTAACAGTTTGAACTGATCTTAAGGATATGATATGTCTACTTGAATGGTCGCATATCATCCTATAGACTTTATCCAATCCAAAGGTTCAAATTGAAACAATAAAATCATTACAGCCACTATGCTTGTAAGGCTATAAGCACTTACAACCATAGGATCAAACAATCCATATAGATATGGTGGGAACCACTAGAAATCACAGATTATTTGGGGATCTAAACTCAGCTGGTCATTGCTTCAAACAGCTGCAATGCTCGAGCTCACAAGGCTGTAATCTTTGGATAATTCCAGATCTCTTCACTGAAAATAGATCTAGAAATCAGAGCAAGAGTCGGATCTGCTACAATCTTTCACTTGGCTACAAGCACAAGTGCAAAGTGGAAGAATCCAATTTCACCTTCATTTTTGGATTAGTCCTAAGGGTATGATCTATCCACTTGAATGGTCACAGATCATCCTAGATATTTACTCCAGCAGTGAGGGTAAAGGATGGAATAATAGAATTACTGCAGGCACTATGGTTGCAAGGCTACAAGCTAAGGCAACCATAGGTGTATCAGATTTGAAAAAATCTAGAGCAACTGAATAGAAAAATTACAGATCTAATGGATCTTTAAAAACAATATTTCATTGATTAAACAAAACTTACAATGATCTGCCTCAAGCCTACAGTCTGTGCATGAATCCAGAGCTCTTCAAAATGAATTTACATATTTATTTACAATTACAAATCAGATCTCAGCTGCTACCTAGAACTAATCCAACAGGCTGGATTAGGGTGAGAATGGGGAAGAGAAAAGGGAAAATAAAACCTAAAACTAAACCTAAATGAGTCAAGTAGAACTAAAGCTATTCCTTAGTTTCCTTGCTGAGGGATTACAGTAGTAAGGAGGCTTATTTATACATATGCAGTGATCAAAGTGCCTTACATTGCAGCCAATCAGAGGAGAGAATTTTTATTTTAGTTTATGCTAACCCATGTGTTTAGCATTCCAACCAATCAGAGAGAAGAGATAGATTCAGATCTATTATGCTCAGTTGAAGTGTTTGCATTCCCGCCAAGAATTTCATTTGAAAATCAGTTTGCATGTGGGCAGTTATCCCATGAGCTTTGGAGTTCCCAAATTTACTCCTGTCGTCCATTGGCATTTCCAACTGCAGCCCTCATATATTTGCAGTAAATAAATTGAACCCAAGCTGCTGTGGATGCCCAATGTATTCTAAAAATCCATTGGCTGTATTTGAAACCCAAAATAGCCTCCAAGTGATCATTGATAGCAGCTGATGACAGCTAGATCTCGAGCTTTGAAAGGTTAGAGTTGAGGTGCAGCAACAACTCGTGAGGTTGCTAAGTAGTGGCTGAAACTCGAGATGATGGTGGCTATGTTACAGCTGTCCATTCGAGAGGATGCAGGCTGCTGAGATGAAGTGCTTGAGAGGTTGGGATCCAGGTGCAGCACCTTCAGGTATCCATTCGAGAGGTACTGAAGGCAATCTTGATAGGTTATGGTTCCAGTAGTTCTATTTCGAGAGGTTGCTGAAAGTGTGAACTGCTGATCAACAGGTTGGGTGCATTGCAAACTAAAACTCGAGAGGATAGAGGTTGCTGAAGACAAGATCTCAAGAGGTACTGAAGCTGCAATGGGAACTACTCGAGAGGTTGTGGGAGCATGGGGCAGGCTGCTAGTTTTATGAACTCGAGAGGTACTGAGTGTAGCTGAGATGTATTCGACAGGATGAAAGCTTTGGAGCTGCACAAGTCGACAGGTTGCTGGCCGAGAGGTTGTACCATTCGAGAGGATGCATGAGAGTGTTGGTCGACAAGTTGAAAGAAAGTGCAGATCGACAGGTTGGCTGACTGCATTGGGAATTCACTCGAGAGGATGCTGAAACAACCTCTTCAGCCTTTCGACAGGTTTGTTCAGCACTTTCTTCAACTCGACAGGTTGGCTTCCAGCCACATACTCTTCGTGAGGTTTCTTAGAACTGCTTGAAAGGATAACAGTTGCTGAAGAGAAGATCTTGACAGGTTGGTACCAGCTTCAGCAAGGCTTGAAAGTGTGCTGCTGCTTTATGTGTACACATTTTTTTAATGTGCAGCTGCTCTTCATTGAACTGCTTGCTATTTGGAACCTCCCAAAGATCACTTGAACTGTATTGCTGTGAAATGGGCTGAACCACATGGCTGTATGAATGTGTAAGCTTTATGCTAAGCTTCCCAAGTGAGCATCTAGCTGTCCTTCCTGAAGCTTGAGCTGCTGCAACCAGGTTCTTAATGTGTAATTGCTTGTGTAGATGGGGTGCAGCTACTGCCATGGCTTGAGATGGTGAACTACAAGGAATCTAAAACTGATGTGGTTGCTGCAAGGTGTCTGTGATAGCCCGACTTTTCCCCTTCTCGTAAATGGGAAAGGTCAGGCCATCGGATCACCTAACATGATCCTATCATACAAGGGCATCGGGTATAAAGTGTAATATATGCAGAAGCGAATTTAATTAACTCTGATACGTAGAAATATGGCAACAACTGATATTCATTTATTTATCTAAAACAGCAAACTGAACAGGAATATAAACAGAACCCTATACATGAAGTAGTAAACTATCTCAAATCACACTACTGTTTATACATATTTAATGTTTAAAAACAAATCTCTCTCTCTCCCAAACCTCTCAAGGAAAGAAGTCCTCAGTAGAACCTTCCTCCTCGTCCTCCTCCTCAGACTGGTAGGTAGGATCAGCTTCGTGCTCAGGGTCTTGAGTAATATCTGCAACTAAGATATAAAGTCGTAGGATGAGCTATCATCAAAGCTCAGCAAGAAAAATTAAAATACTAATTTATATGTTAGATTATCCATTCATGTCTAGATACAAAATAAAACGAAATACATGTCATCTTATATTAGGTCTATTCTAGCATCCATATATCCTAGCAGCATATAACAGAACAAGCACTAAATTATACAATTAATGTATCATGCTGACAATGGTGACAAGGAATCAGGCGAGATCAATGAATCATGCTGAAACAAGACATGTACAAGAACAAGAAACAAGAAATAAGAAAATCAAGCTCCCGAGTTAGCGGGATCACTTGGACCGAGAAAATCAAGCTCCCGAGTTAATGGGATCACTTGGACGAGATATCAAGCTCCCGAGTTAGCGAGATCACTTGGACGGGATATCAAGCTCCCGAGTTAGCGGGATCACTTGTTCCAAGATGAATTAAAGACGTGTATATGACATCAAGGATAACAGAACATGAACAATGCATGGTATATATGCGAGCACATCGTGAACAGATATCATGTAGCAAAACTGATTTGAATAATTGAACCCACATGATCATATATGACTGCAACTATCATAATCATTAATATTCATGTATCCAAGCTGAACTAGCGTCATAATCATTAATAAAGCCTATATCAAGTCTGTAACTTTCTAAGCTAATCTAACACCATCAGTCATAGTCATACATTGAAAACTTGTATGTGCATAAATTATATTTTCTTTAAACTCATCTAGTATCATCATACATACAAATTCATCTACTGATCTATTTCAAGTCATCTAAATTGGCTTGACAATAGTTCTAACATAATAACATATGTCAAACTGATCTTATCGAACTGATATGCTCATATTCATATATCCAAACTTGAACTAGTATAATTTGAAACTTACATAATACTGAACTAGCACACTAACCTAGCATAACTATTCATATTCATGCATTGAAACTGATCGTATCCTCTTTTCCATCTCACTGAATTAGCATTACTGATCTTGCATATTTATACATCATGAAACTAGCATACTTAATTGACTGAGTTAATTATTGATTAACGCTGAACTTATCCAAGCTGAACGTATCAAAGTTACACTATCATGTTCATACTAATTCAAAACTGAACTTCTTATTCTTAACTAATAGTTTATTCAAACTGAATTTAACAAAGTTGAATACCTTAAGGCTGAATTCATCAAAATAACATTGGCATGGTACTACTAATCATCTTTATATACTACGCTTGTCATCCCTATTTCTTAACCTTAATTCGAGCATATCTTATCCATACCAAATTAAATATCACATTGCAGTTGGTAACTATTAATAGGTTACTGATATTCATCATGCAAAATATTCCTTCGTTTACTAATATCCATCATTCTCAGAAAATAAAATTTAATCAGATATCATATTTTCTATACACATGATTCTACTAAGAGTTTACGTAACTAGATGAGAATATAAAACTCAATATCATTTAGTTCAGAAAAGTTCCTACAACAGCATACATCAAATCTATCTCATTATAAGCAACTATTTTATACTTATAGCTTTATTGAACAAAATAATTTTATATGCTATCTAGATGTAAATGAGCAATTAAAACATAAGTTAGCAAAGTACATTCCCTACCTTACACCAGGTTTACGAGTAACTAGTTTCCCGTGCACGCTCGTCTTCAAGCAAACGCGTAATGTGCACCAAGTGGCACCTAGGAATGTCGTTCATAGGTTTAGTATTTTTAATGGTTTATTGGGTCAACATAGACCCCAATTATGGACCATTTATAGTCCCAAGTCGCATGGTCAAACTCAACAAGTCAACTCAGCATAAACCCCTGACAGAGGTGTCACTAAGCGCGTCAAATACAGGGTTACCGCAGTAAGATTTGCAGTTGAGCATGTTGCTGCGACTTGTCACTAATACCCCTTAAATGTTGGATTTAAAAATTGGTTCCTTCATGAAATTTGTAGGGATCGTTGTCCCCTTTCCAACGCATCAAGAATCGTGCCATTTGGAGTTCGAGGTCAAAAGTTATGACTAAATTACCAAACTATGGTCTGAGCATACCGTTGCCGCAGCAAGCCTGAGCACCTTGCCGTGGCAAGCCTGTAAGGTTGCCGCGGCAAGCCTGTAAGGTTGCCGCGGCAAGCCTATCAGGCTGAGCTTGTCGGGGTGTTTTCTGCTCCATTTTGGGTTCTTTTACTCAGGCATTTGACTGGGCCTTTTGTATGTATAATCTTCTCATAAATTTCTTGTATATTTTGCACAAAAATTGAGTTTTCTTATTCATTTTTGGGCGACAATTTTGGTGTAGTTTTATGAGCAATATGGGTTCCGAAACCCATTTTAAATTGTGATTCGTGTTGCCAATTCGGTCTTAGTGAATCGACACCATAGATGTATAATTTATCTGAATTAACTACTGACCATAGATGTATAATTTATCTATTTGTTTACGGCATACCTTAATGTTGATACGAGGTTACGATGCCGACTTGGTAGCGAGTTCTCTGAGCTCAAAGAATGAGGACAGAACTTACGTTTCTTTTCTCTACAATTTACTGAGATTTAGTTAACTGGCTGTGAATACATGTATCAGCAGAGTTGGGTTGCGAAGGAATGGAAGCAAGAATATGGTTGTCGAGCTTTGAAATGGTGTAGCTGGTCTTGCGTGCATGGAGTCGAGAATGACTCATGCATTGCGTGGAGGCAAGCTGAGAATTAAAACAGCTTACAAGCTGTTTGGGGCTGGAATCACATGTTGTGCCCACACAGGCATTTCCTTGTATAGGCATGTATGCCAAGAGAGGCTTTGGCTTGCATATAAAGCTAATACACAACTTTAGTGTATAAGCCACCTACGTTTAGCTTTAATATAAAACTACCACACCTATCTTAGATAGATTAGATGACAAAGTTATTTTAATTGTATCTTTTTGTTTTAGTGTATCAGCCTTATAGGATTGGCTGTAGTGTAAAGCTCCTATACCTACCTTATATATGATTATATAAGATAATAGTTTAAGTATATATTTCTAATACATATTATTTTAGTAATTGTTTTCGCTTGCCTCAGGTGGCCGAGGCAACTGACTTCACTTGCCTCACTTGTCGAGGCAAGGCCATCAGGCCTTGGTTGACATTTCTTTATCTGCACTAATGGGTCTTAGGTCAAAGGTTGACGCCCCTCAGTGTCAAGCAGTCCTATTCATTATTTAAAATTGTGTTACGAAATTTTCATCTTGAAGGAGGGCTCCACATATATGAAACCATTGTTTCACTTAATAATTAATACTGGGCTACTAAGGTTCCACTATTTAATAGTTATCATTCAAATTCTAAATCAATTTTTTTGTGTCTCGTTTTTGGCACAAGCCTGACCCTACTCGAGTCCATACTCGATATTGTCGGGATCAGAATATGGCAGCTGTTACAGTGTCTCTTGCTGTTTTCCAAATATTGTTGAGTTTTCCAGCTGCTCGAGTCCCCAATAGGTAGCTGCAGCAACACTCTTCTTCATGTGTGAAAACACTCTTCTCTCAGCTTTAAGCAATGGTTCCCAACTTCCTCTTATTGGCACCTTTAACTGAAAAACTGCACTAAGGATGCATCTTCTTACTAACTGCAAAACAATATTAAAAAGCAATTATTAATCACTCTAAGTTCTAACAAAAGCTAGGTTTAAGGGGTATAAAATGGTATAAATCAGTGACTAATAAGTCCCGACCTAGATCCCGTCCGGGTACCATTTACAGGAACACTGACCATCCAACGAATGCCTAGACGCATGGCGTATACTTTATAGGGATACCGTACAGGTTTTAAGCTTGCACTCGAGAATAAACATAGGAAATGATCCCTTCTACATCCATGTTTGAATATAATTTTTCGATATGTAATCTCATTTAGCGGTGGAATCAAATTGATCGAAACATTGACTGTTTGACCGAGATTGACACTGTTGCTCCTACTTTGAAGTAGGATCCAAAGATCTAAGGCAAACCTTAGACTTAGGACATTAATTTAGCACAACTGCGTTACCGAAAAAATATTGACATTTTACCACATTGAAGCACGCATGTGCGTAACTGTGAGTGAAAAAGTATAATGAAAACACATATATCTTTTTTTCTTTTTCAAAATAATTTTCTTCTTTTCATCATCATTTTTTTTAATAGATCGGACGTCAGTGGTAAGATGCTTCATCTGATCTGTCCATTGTCGAGAGGTTGCCTGCTTAGAGGCTTTGGACCATTTGATGTTCCTGTACATTCTCAAGAAAACGTCAGTCCATTTTTTCTTTATACAGATAACAAATATGCATCCTAATTAACAGAAGAAGCAAACTTTTATCTATATTTTTTTTCTTTCTTCAAAACTTGTATTTTAAGATTTTTTTTTGTTTTTTCCTTTTTATCTCTCCTTTTTGAGCAAACATAAGGGGCCCAGTTGGCAACCAGATAATTTGAGAATGTAACCAAGGGAGTAACTGATGATTTTTTTTTTTTTTTTTTTTAAATTATCTTTTTCTTTTAACCTTTTTACTCACAGTGTCCAAGATAGATTTTCGCCATGCTCGTTATCGCCCTTTTTTTTTTACCTGTAGCACCCTTTTGGCTTTTCACTACGTCATTGGGTTCTTGCATTTTTATCCCAGGTACCTTTTCAGGTTTTTACCTAGTCCACACAAGCTCGCTCTTTTTACTCGTGGTGCCCTTGCGGGTTTTTACCATGTCTTTTTTACTTTGAGCTTGTATATTTTTAATTTATTTTCTTTTCCTTTTTCAAAGGTCATGACATGGACGTTGATTCCGTCATAGCCGACTGGATGAAATTCTTTTGTTGTCTCTCAACTTGGCTCGTGTTGACTCAACGGATGCCATGACTGCTCGTAAACCTTAAAGAGGGCTTTCTTCAAGGAAGTATCGTGGCCATGGGTGAGAAGGGATAGGTTAAATTTTTTGAAGGTATTCTTGGGTTTAATAGTTTTTCTTGATTGTGTTCTAGCTATCATAATACATTTCTTCCTTGGGAGATTTTGCTGTACATGCCCCATGATTGTTTTATCTATTTTCTTTTCTATTTTTTTATTATTTTTTTCTTTTTTCAGACATCCTTTTTTTGGGATTTTTCTTTTCTGATTTTATTTTTGGATTTTGATGGTAACTTATTTATTTATTTATTTTTTCTTTGGTATATACACTTTTTCTTTCTTCTTTTTATGGGGAGGGTGTTGGTGCGCACTTATTCTGGGTTCCTCTCAATCCCCTTTGAATAAGTAGCCCAATTCTATCCAAGTGAACTCTGGCAATGTGGTGTTTAAAATATTGAAAATAAAAAAAGAGGATTCTAGAAAGATTTATAGTTGATTGCAATCACCACCTGTAGATATTTAACGATGCTGCAGCACGTCAGTGATCACGCTTTAGAGCGGGTGTGAATTATTTCTTTACTGAATCGTCCGCCAGCGAATGTTAGTAGCTTTGACTCTTCTTTATAATTTAGATAGTTTAGTTTTTTCTTTTCTTATTATTGTTGTAATTATACTTGGCTTAAGTTCCCTAGTTCTACTATGAGTCTAATTATGTGAACTTGTTATAGTGGCTTAATCTAATATTCTAATCCTATTAGGAGTCTAATTAGTTTAAAATTTTAAATCTATTGAAAGTCTAATTAATTAAATCTCCTAATCCTACTAGGAGTTCAATTAATTCAAGTGTGGTGATCTTATTAGAAATCTAATTAATTTAGTTTCCTAATCTTACTAGAAGTTTAATTGATATTAGTCTCCTAATCGTATTAGGAATGCGAATATACCAATTCTATTGGAAATTTAATGAAATCAAGCATGCTAATTGTACTGAAATTCTGAGCAAAGCAAATATATTAATTTAGCTAAAATTCTAACTAAAGCAAGTATGCTAATTTGACTGAAATTCTAATTAAAGCAATTATACTAGTTCTACTGAAATTCTAATTGAAAGAGAGAACTAATTTTACTAAAACTCTAATTAAAGCAAATGAACTAATTTTATTAAAATTCTAATTAAAGTAAATAAACTCATTTTACTAAAATTCTAATTAAAGCAATGAAATAACTATACTGAAAATCTAATTAAAATAAAGAAACTAATTTTACTAGAATTCTGATCAAAGTAATAAATTAGTTATACTCAAATTCTACTCAAAATAAAGGAACTAATTTTACTAATCCTAATTAAATCGAGGAATTAAATTTACTAATATTCTAAAAAAAGGAGTTTTGGGCCCGCTATGCTAAGGAGGATTGGCCTCATTCCCGAGTACCCACCATAAGCTCCCTTGGACAAATCGGGTAGTCGAGATTAAAGAAAATTGGATTTTAGATTATAAGATGGTATTTTAAAAATTTTTTAAAGTCGATTTTGGATTATAATTATGAATTAAATTATAAAACTAGAATTTTAGAAAACTAAATTAAAAATTGGGATTTTAGAAATATTGTATTAAGGAATTAAAACTATAATTTAAAATCTAAGGACTGAATTCTTATCCGGAATCGGAAAATCAGACTGTATGATTAAGGACTGGTTTTAGAAACTAAGAACTAGAACCAGAGATTAATGATAGGACTGGAGATTAAGATTTTAGAACAAAATTAAAGTCTAAGTCGGTGATTAGGCTGTTAGATTAAGGACTGGTTCTAAAACCAAGGATTGAAATTACGGTCTAAAAGAAAGGGTTGCTATAGTCTAAAACTGAAAATTTAATATTAATAGTTAAAACTAAGAAAAACCCTAAATTAATCTAAGAACTAAAACTAAGGTTGAAAACTAAAGACTAGATTTTTACCTAAGGTCAGGGCTGCGGAGAGGAATCTCAAAATTCGAAGCTTGAATCTCAAAGTTATGGCTATGTTTCTCTCTGTGTTTGTTCTCGAAATTATCTAGCCTCAAAATCCCAACCTTCTCCCAAAATTTCAGTCCCCCTCTTGGGGCGATTTAAAAAAAGTCTTTTACAGGGTTTTTTCTAATTAAACGCCCTATTTCAGACATTTAACCGAATTGCGCGCCAGTTTTCCGGTGCTTAATCGCTTTGAGTCGGTCACCGACTCAGTGAGCGGCCGGCTGACTGGCTCAGCCGAGTTTCCTAGTTCTAACCACGTTAGGACTAATTGCGCGCCTGGTGTGGAGTGCTCAATCTTATTAAGCACTTCATTTGAAGCATTTAATCGTAGAATCTTGGGGGTCAAGGACTATGGGACTAGGTCGAGTGTAGGCCAATTGCATGTTTGTGGTGGGACGCTTAATCTGATATCGCGTGTCATGTGGATCACATAATCGAGCCTCGAGGTGGTCTGGGAAAAGGAAGTCTGGTCTGAAAAGGGACTGATTGCACGTTTATGGTTTAGCGCGAAATCGAATTGTGCGCGTGATTTTAGGCACATAATTCGGGGTTATTTGGGTTCAGGTCTGAAATGCAAGACTATTATTTCAGTCTGTATTTTTACTATATACTATTATTTCAGTATATAGTCTCCCTATATTGGGATCTGAGCCATAGAGCTATTATTTCAGCCTGTGTTCAGCCATGTACTATTGTTTTAGTGCATGGTCCCTACGTTAGGGTTAAAGGGTCTGAAATGCCAGACTATTATTTTAGTTTGCATTTCGACTATATACTATTGTTTCAGTATATAGTCTCCCTACGTTGGGATCTGAGCCACAGAGCTATTATTTTAGCCTGTGTTCAGCCATGTACTATTATTTTAGTGCATGGTTCTCATGTTAGGGTCATAAGGCCTGAGCCGCAGAGCTATTGTTTCAGCCTGTGTTCAGCCATATACTATTGTTTCAGTATACGATCCCACATTAGGGTTGTGAAACTTCCAAAGAAGGTAAGTCCTTTCTAAAAAGTCATGGGCAAGGTCAAAGGTTGACCGAACAGATTTGTATATTTCGAGAGGGCAAAATGGAGGTGTCTACAAATTCTCCTCTTTAGTGCGCTCTTGCGAAGTAAGAATGGGTCGAAGAAGTAGACACCCCTCATTCAAGGTGTCTTCTCATTTCTCTTGGAAAATCACAAATGTGAACTGGGGATGCTGACATGACATGCTTGGCTTTCTCATCTATCAGTGCAAGCTAAAATAGAGCATTTGGGGGCCCAGTGGTAGCTGTCGAAAGGCGTATTCTATGCCGTGGATGCCCAGGGGTGATCCTGTTGTGTATCACGACCCGCTATCATAGACAGTCGACGGGGGAAGTTAGCGTATCCTATTCCACGGGTGAAAAGGGCATCCTGTCACGTGGCGCAACCTGCTGCAAGTGACAGTCAAATGGAAATGAGAATCACTATATCCTAATCTATGGGTGCAAGGGGCATCCTGCATGTCGCGACCTACTGCAAGGGGCAGTCAAAATAAAGGATATGACGCAGTCAAGGTACCGGGGGGCGTCATACAAATGTCCATAAATAAGGTCCAAAGACTAATAGTAAAATATAATATAATGTCAAAGGCTTTCGCAAGTCATGTCAGACCGGGCGCGTCATTGCCCACACCAATGCGCTTCAGGCGTTCCTTTTCCAATAGGCGCTTGTAAGTTCTTAGATTAAATATACTCATTGTTTGGTTTTCCAGGGGAATGGCCTGTTTGGGGCTGGTAATTGAGATGAATTTTGGTAGGTAAAGTCTCTTTATTTATTATTATTTTTTTTTGGTTTCTTTCTTTTTAATTTTTATTTTTGTTTTGGAAGTAAGAGATTTTTGGTTTTGGAAGCAAGGGGTTTTGAAAATTTGGGGTTTTTTTTAAACTTAAGATCAATTCAGTGGTAAATTGATAGAAAATGTGGCTTCCAAGATGTCGCTGAGCAGATCCACCAGTACGAGATTTATGGACTCGAACGTTTGTGTGATTGTCAAGATGACACTTGGCATGCCGGATACTTCGTCTAACCTTCTCGATGAATACTGATGATTGTCTCCTATGAGAGGACTACAGTGATTCGCGAGCTGAGAGAGATGGATTTTAAAAATATTTTGACTTAATCATAGCTAACTATATATATATATATATTAGAAGAAATATCAAGAAAAGAGAAGAGGGTAGTACTTACCTGGGGGTGATACTTACCTGGATTGTGCGTAGTTTGCGATGGGTTATCGCAGTGATACCGCGATGGGGCTTTGGAGATTTCTTTTCTATTCTTCATTTTCACTGCGGCAGGGCCTGGCGGTCGCCAATGTGATGTAGTGTCTTGAGGAGGTGATGTCGCAATGGGACATCTGTGACTTTTTCTTTCTTTGGTTGTGTGCTGGGGTGAGTCCCAGTAGTTGCAAGTGTGACGAGGCCTGAGAAAGACTTTTCTCTTTCTTCCTGTCATAGCGAATTATAGACATGATGGGACATTGGGCGTCTGTGTTAAGATCTGGGGGATTACTGGTTGTAGGGCTGATGGGGGCCTTTGGATCGTGGTGGTTTTTATTTTTATTTTTAAGATGCTATGGGAAGTGGGAGGACTCCCTCTGCTTCTGTAATGGGATACTGGTTGAGCATAATTAGCAATGGGACTTTTAGAAGGCTTGACTCTATGCAAGGTTTCATGATGAGGGTTTCGGGGAGGTGTGATTGATGTCGGGGCCGTAAGACATGATGAGGTTGCTATGTCGCAATGGGGCATGTTCGTGGTGAGAATGAGTTGTAGTCGGCTCGCGAGGGGACAGGTTCATGAATGTGTGGTGGGGTTGTGTCTGGATGTTTCGGGTGGTGATGTTTGTGATGGGACGTTGATGGGATATTTGCGCGATAGGTGCGTCATGTTTCTTTCTTTGACAGATCTTGGGTTATATGAGATCACTGGTTGCACTGTGATTGGGTTCGTCTTTGGCTTCTCACGAGAGGATGTGTGATGGGATGACTGTTTTAGGTCAATGAGTTTGGATATTGTGGTGGTTTCGTATGTGTGTATCTCGTCGCGATGGGACATGCGCGACGGAGTTATGCAATGGGATTCTCCCTCTCCGGTGGGATCGTGATGGGGTGAGGGAAAGTGACGGTGCCACTCTAAGGAAAGTATGTCTTGTCGCAAAGGGACCAGGGGCATGATCAATGTTTCCTGTAGGGCTATGTGATGGGAGAAGGGTGAGCATCTTTCCCTCTTTCTCTCTAAACAGCCTTTGAGGCTACGTGATGGGACAGGTGAATTTTGACCAAGAAGGGATAAAAAGGTGTGAGGGTGTAGATTTTATCTAAAGTCAAGTATCGTGCGCCTATTTTCGGTTGCTTAAAATGATTGTGCGCCTATTTTCGAGTGTGCGATTGATGGTTTGAAGGGGTTGTTTACGCGTGTGGACGAGTGCGTGTGATTTGATTACGCGCTCTAACCATAGCGCATAATTAAGGCATCACCAGGTCACTGTGCGAGTGACCTTTCATATTACGCGGCTTGAGTGGGTCATTTAATAGGGTTGTGCGGTCTGTAGTGAGAGCGTGACCGAAGCGTTCGCGTCATTTGCGTGGGTGATAGTTTTATTGCGCGCTCTGGTTAGAGCGTGCTATTTAGGTTACACGCAGTGTGCACTGCCCGTGACTGAGTTACGTGCATGTGTGCTGACATGTGATTGAGTCCGTACTCTATATAAGCGAGGGAGCCTCCATTTGCTTTTCATCCCTCGGTTTAATCTCGAGTTTTACTTTTTCTAAATCTCTTATGCTCTAAAATTCGTGTTTTAGCGATATCGAGTGATCTAACCGTCCGATTGAGATGTCGTTTCTGCCTATGTTCGTGATTTCACATGATCTTCATCCCGAGGTGATGCTCGAGGGCGGCATTGTTCTAGAAATGAGTGATATTGGGAAAGAGGAGGCTAGTTTTCACATCGGTCCCTTTTAGGGAGCAGTGAAGGCAGTGTTGAGGAGGTGGCGGTGGAGGAGGTGAAGATGATGAAAGAGACAAAGTAGCGAATGGAGGGATGTGTTTCCCAATCACTCCTTCCTGAAGCCTCCGATTGGACACTCCAAGTCGGGCGCTGCTCCTTCTGAAGCCTCTGATTAGACGCTCTGCTCCTCGCTTTGTGTCCATTTTGGGTCTTCAGTTTTCGTTTTGGGTTGTAAGTTCAAGAGGTATGCCTCCGGTGATACTTGTAAAATTTTTAAATTATTAATAAATAGGTGTTTTTTTGTTTATTGTGCTTATTTATTTGTTTAAACTTATTAATAGATTAGTCAATCCTATCTGATTTGTTTGATTTATTTAGGATTTAACTTAGCTTAGAGTTTCAGGATTCATCTCGGATTTATCCCGGGTTTATCTTGAAACTCATTTGCTTTATTGAGTTTTGTTTAGAGGGTTTACTTGATTCTATTGGGTTTGTTGGGGGCAATTTTTTTATTATGAGGATTATCCTAAGAATTCTTTTGCTTTAGTCTTAGATTTGATTTGGGATGACCCCTATTAAAATGTGTGAGTTTTCAAAAGTTCTAGATGGTTGTTCGGCGATTTAATCCTATTGGTTTATCTAGGCTTGGGGTGGATTGTGCTTCCTAGGGGTAAGTGTTGTGTGATTATTGGTTCATCTAGGTTTGTCATGGATTGTGGTTTTTCAAGGGGGGTATATGTTTGGTTTGGATTTAAGTAGATTGGGAGGTTTTTTGTTTTTAAATGTGACACTTGTCAGTCTGTGGTTTAGGGGTATAGTTCTATTTATAAGTGTGAGCCGAAGGCTTTGGGTTTTTGTTTTGAATTTTGTTTCGAGTTTTGGGGCATTTTTTTGTTTGTGATCTAGGGCATTTTTATTCATTAATGTCTTTTCTTCCTTTTTATTTTGTAACCTGTGTATTGAACCCGAAGAGATGTGATTATTGGGAATGGACGGGATTGGGAATGCGGGGTAGCAGTCGAATTGCTACCATGCTAAGGGAAGAGATGAAAGAGAAGAAGGTGGCGGCGGAGGAAAGGTTGTCATTGTCCAAATTCGTTCAGAGTGCGTTCCTCCTTCGGGCTTCTCCAGGATTTCTTGTTTCCTGAATAAATCTGGATTCAGGCATTGCCTGAACGTGCGGATTTTAAATTTCTTATTTTAAGTTGTATATTCAGAGGGTATGCCCTCGGTGTATTGTGTAATGATTTTATCTATTTATGAAGCAATTATGATTTTAATTCCATTTGTGGTTATTTAGTAAATTTTGGTTTGGTTTACTTTATAACTTACTTTATTTATTTTGAGTGGGATATTTATTCCTTATATATTTCTTTGAGTTTGATTTGATTCGAATTATTTATTTTGTTTTGGGGTGTGTTGGAGACATTTTTTAGTTTAGTTTAGCATGGTCTAAGTTCAAGTGCGTAAATGATGGGGGCATTTTTTTTTAGTTTAGTTTGGTCTTAGTTGAAGTGTGTAAATGATGGGGGGCATTTTTTAGTTTTCAGGGTGTATATTTTCTAGGTTGGGAGTGTTTTTAGATTGGTGTTAACAAGGGCATGGTTTGAGTTAATGATTAGTGTCGGAGATCTCCTAATTTTAGGCCTGTAAACCTGCTGTTCAGGGCATAGATTTTTTTTGTATTTTCCTGGGAAATTACGTGCTTCACTCCGGGCGCATAAACAAATTGCACGCCAGAATGGACACGTGTGTTTCAGGGAGTTGGAGGGTCATTACGCGTCACTGCCCTAGTGTTTAACCTGATTAAACGTATGGATTAGGATGCAGGATTAGGGCGGCGCCTGATCACTGTGCAGGTGACCGTTGGCATTTACGCGCTGCAGTGTAAGCGCTTGGGATGATTACGTGTCCGGTAAGCTGCGCGCAACCAGTTCATCGGGTTAGTTTGAGCGGGTGATGATCTGTTTACGTGCTCAAGACTGGGCGGGTGATCCGAATTAAGCGCGGCAAGTGTGGTGCGTAATTTGATTGAGCGCGTCGATTTACGTGCGTGATTTGGCCACGTTCTATATATAGTTCAAAATTTTTTATTTTTTTCTTCGCGCTATCCGTTTTGATCTTCGATTCTCTGTTTCCTTGTTTCCTTGCACTCTAGTTTTCATGTTTTCGTGATATCTCGTGATCCGGTCTTCCGTTTCAGGCGCTATTTCTTCCATTCTTTCCAATTTTTTGAGCTCTTTCTTCTAGGATGGAGTCCAAAAATAATGATCGGTTCTGTTCGTCTATATCAGAGATAGAGTGGATGTTAGCGGTAGAGATCAGTGAGTCTTCTGAGGCTCGGACCGGTGCCATTGTTGTGGAGGAGGATGTCAGGGAGATAGTTAGAGGGGAGGTACCCGAGGGTGACTAGGTGGTGGTCAGGAAGGAGATACCCAAGATTGATCAAGGTGTAGCTGAGGATGAGGGCGAGAGGGTTGAGGGTGAGAGAGCTGAGGGTGAGGCTGAGAGGGCCGAGGATGAGGCTGAGGAGCATCAGGGTGAGGAGCGTCGGGCTCACACACACTTCCCGTTGGAGGATTTCTTCACACGAGGCTAGGTAGGTACCCGTGAGAAAGAGTTTCTTCAAATTTCTAGGCGTTTAGGTTATGACATATACTTATTAGGATCTGGAAACCCTTTTAATTTATGTTAAACTTGCATTGATTATTGATTGTGTGCTCACTCTTGCATTATGACCGCATCTAGAGATAGGTCACGTTTCTATTTTATTGTTCTTATCATGTTTTGCGTGCTTGTTATGAATTGTTATTGGGTATTTTAACATACCTTATTTGCTTTTAGCTCTAGGTCTGCTTATCTTTCGTCATAGGTATATGTGTTAGTCTTATTTTTCTTACAGTGTGTTTCGCTCGGCAGGAGCCCCCTCAGCTGGCTATCAGCTCGGCATGGACCGAGTCTCATACATGGTATTGTGCCTTATCAGAGTTTCAGCAGGCGCAGTTGGTTTCTTTCAGCTTCGGGCTGATCCTGGAGCTGGAGCCTTTTCAAGTTGATCGTGATCTGATTGCGGCGATTCTAGAGAGGTGGAGGGAGGAGCATCAGGCGCTTCTCTTTCCAGTTGGTATGTTGCTATCGAATCCAGAGGACTGGGTCCGCATTCCCGATCTTCATTTTGAGGGTGAGACGATCACGGGACGAATGACAGGAGATTATTTGGGGGTGTGAGGAGGTTTTGGGTGTACCGTATGGATCGAGTGGATCAGGGCCGGGTGTAGTTCGAGTCACTTGGTTCTTCGATACATTTGCCAGTGGCTTCATCCCTCTGAGGCATCATTCAGAGTCAAGGTTATCTTATGAGGCGCGTTGCGTGGTGTTGGCGGGTCGGGAGCCAGTGGTTGAGCAGGGGTTGGCTACGGATAGGGTACTTCGAACGTTCTTGATGCACTTCCTTGGTGCGGTACTCTTTTCTTCTTCGACTCGGGGATGCGTCACCGGGTTATTTTTATGGTTCTCGAGGACTTGGATTAGGTCCTTACCTATGCTTGGGGTGCGACTGCATTGATGCATCTCTATGAGCAGCTTTATTGTCGGGGGGCGAGGCGTTGCGACGATTGGAAGTTTCCTTCCCTTCCTCCAGGTGAGTTCTAGTTAATTGGTGTCATGACGTCTTTGGTTTTTTTTGTTCTTCTGGTCGTAGTAGCTATTTAGCATTTCTTCTTGTATTTTTTTTTAGTTCTGGGTGTATGATCACTTCGCCTTTCTTTGCCCGAGGGTCCCAACGGAGATTAGGTTCACGTTTTCGCGAATGCACGTGTGGAGGATAGCATTGAGGGGTCGTCGCTGGTCTTCGGATCTTCAGACTGCACGAGGTCTTTTTGAGGGAATGCACACGGGGCAGGTAGGTGTTGTCTGTATTGTCGTTGTATTTTCTCGGTTCGGTTCTTTTGTTTCTCAGGTTTCAACGTTTATCGACTGATTTGTCTATCGGTTTACAGGTGATTTAGAGGCCCTACGCGGATGGGGAGGATGCCGCTGTGCCAGTGGTACAGATTGGTCAACCTTTCTTTGATGTGGACATATGGGTCCATTATTTTGAGAAGGTGGAGAGGATCCACCTATCTTGAGTGGTACAGTAGCTGGGACTTGCTCAGGGAGTCTCCCCGGAGATTCACCACAGAGTGGCAAAGAGGATGACCGCCCCCCTGGTCGGAACTTCGCAGAGCGAATGGCACTTCAGATAGCCAATTTTAGAGCTGGGGGGACCAGGGTGACAGGGGCGCGTGATGAGGCAAATGTGCGAGAGTTTGTGAGATGGTTCGGGGCATTGGGTGGTGGGCGCCTCTTCACACGTCCCTTCCATGGGAGTGGTTCTTTTGCAATCAGCGGGCCTGAGTCGACGTCGACATTGAGGGAGAGATTGGCTGCGTTGGAGCAAGACCATCTCACTGTGGGTGTACCGGGGGACATCGGATGCCCTTCATAGGGTGATGGAGCAGACGGAGTGCGCTCCTCTTCCTGATGAGGAGATGTTGCACTCCCCAGCCACCTCTGTTGCTCAGGCTTGGGGGGCGGAGGATGAGTTAGTTTATTGGTTTAATTATTTATGTATTACGTTGACTTAGTCTTCTAGTCGTTCTGATGTAGTTGTTGTGTCTTATTTTCTTTTGGTAAGTCAGAGAGGGAGGCCGAGGTCGCCAGCCTTACGACGATGGTCGAGTTGTTACGCGGTCAGTAGCAGGCCGGTCGAGAGGTAGAGGGTAGTTTGTGATATGAGATTGACCGATTGGTAAGTGTTTTGGTTAGATTTATTAATTATTGGTAGTTTATAGATTTCTATTAATTCTGGCACATTTTTCAATGCTTGTAGAGGGCAGAGCTTTCCGTTGTGGGGACTGCTGCTCAGGCATTTGATCTTTCTTCGGTTGCCTCTTCTAGTCGGGAGGATCCAACGATGGCTCAGCTTCGGGCCAAGCTGGAGCACTGGGTGAGTTTTTTTTTTTTTTTTTAAATCTTTTGACCTATCTGTATGGTTGTAGTAGTTCGTTGGGTGTTATTGTTTCGCTTTTCTTTAATAGTTTACTAACATCGTGTTGGTATTTTAGTGTCAGGTTGCCGAGGACTTTCAGATGAGGGAGGCGACTGCTGCCTCGCTATGCTCCAAGAGTTAGGTATAGTTTCTGGTTTGGTGTAATTCAGCTTAGGTTATTTCATTTTATTTTATTCTGACATGTCTTGTGTTGGTTTGTTTGGTTCTTTGTGTAGGCTGTTCCGGACTCCGCTCCTGAGGCTCCCCCTCAGGGGTTTGCTCCTATCCCTACTCAGGTATGTATTAGTTGTTTGTTTATGGTTTATTTGTCGTCGTAGTATTATCTGATGTATTTGTTTGTTCTCGTTACAACCGCCTACGTTTGCTGTTCCTTTTGTGACGCTTGCTGATCCAGTGGCCACTGCAATGGTTGAGCGACTTCTGGGGGAGAGGGTGGATCCGGTATGATTCTTTCCTTTTCAAAGTTTTGCTATGTTCATATATATATATATATTAGTTTTCTTTGACTTGATGTGGTAACGTAGGTATGTAAGCTTGAGGAGGCACTAGCGCGCGCCACTCCTGAGGCGAGACGGATCCTTGGGGAGACGCAGAGTCGCGATGACCGGTTTGTCGAGATGATGGTTGCACAGAGGACTTAGACTGAGGCGTTCGAGGTGGTGCATCGGACGATGTGGGCAGAGATGCAGGTGACCCTAGAGCGATTGCAATATCGTCTGACGAGGAGTGGGTGGGGAGTGCGCAGGTTGGTTGGTCAGCTTGATGGATAAGAGTCGAGGGCTATGGGTTCCTCGGCCAGGCAGCCTCGTCGCATGTCACGTGGTCGTATTAGGGATTATGCTCATGAGGATTCTGTCATTCATGAGATCCTTGTGGGGTATCCTCCTCGTTCTCGATCGAGGCAGTCTGCTAGTCAAGCAAGTGAGGGGGGGTTCAGTAGCAGGGCCTTATCGTCTATAGGTTTCGCGGACTCCGGATGCCGGGATTGTGTTTTTGGAGGATCAGTCTACGGACCTCCGGGCTGATGATACTGAGGACAACGGTGGTGTGCATGTGTATTTTTTTTGTCCATTGTGTGTGTGCATTGTATATATAGGGGTATGCCCCTGGTAACAAATGTAAAGAAAGGAAAAAATTTTGATATGTATATATAGAGATTTTTGGTTTAGATGTACCTAATTGGCTCCTTTTCTTTTAGTTACCTCTTACATCTACTTTTTACTTTTGGTGCCATTAGTCGTCATCTAGACTTGGATGCTCCTTAAGCTGGCCTGGTGATGGTTGAAGATTACTTTGTATCTGCACATGTAAAGGTAACGCTATCAATAATTTTTATTCTCTCCCTTGCTAGTTGTTAAGGAGGGTATGTGTCTCAGACTAGGGCCTGGTAGTAAAGGTGGATATGTGCTTTTTTTTTTTCTTTTTTTAAAATGAAAATAATACAACAGGGAAAGAAAATAACTAAAATAATAATATAATAATAATAAAAATAAAAATACTCCAGTGTAGGAGCGTGGTAGAATTGGCAGTACAGTATCTTCAGTATCATTCTCTGGATGGTGACTTCGTTTTTCCTCATCTTCTTTATGGATGAGTCGGCGCTTCTAAGGTGATTCTCCTTCTAATAAAAAAAATGCCCCAGTGTCTAGATGCAATGGAGCTTTTCTGGGTTTTAGATGAGCACTTTGGGTCTATAAAAACTCATGGATATTTGGTGAGTTAGTTTTGAAGAAAAGTTCATCAATACTGTCACCGAACCGGGGGAGGTCTCTTTAATTATGTCAGTTGTATATCGGGGTCTATCTTTGGGTGATGGTCATCCTATCCCGTGATTATCAGGGAGAAGTATGGTAGGTATAGTAGGTGATTGCATCAGTCATCATTCATCGGTTTTCGATTTCATTCCTAGGAGCATCCTGAAAGGCTTTCGATTTATCGTCTAGAAAATAAAAATAGAAGAGGGTTGTAAGGCTCAGTGATGTGAGGAATAGTTTGTATTTAATGTTTTACAAAAGGGATGAGTAACAATCTTCTTCTCAGAGGGATACGGGGTGCCATGATTGAGCTCTTCGTCATGTTTCGGTACCATCAAAATCTCACATTCTATGGTTAGCAGGAGTTTATCCTCCTCCCGCTACCTTACGACGATATCTAATAGTATGGGGGCATCAGGGGTGCCCTCGCAGCTTGCTTATACATTTTTAGCAAAATTACCAAAGATGTCCCACGGCCTACTTATGCTTCCCTGAGCTCATTGACTTGTTCATTCGTCGTAATACTCTCACTCAATTTTTTTTGGATATATATATTTGAAAGCATCCTGCTAGCGCAAGAATAATGAGTTTTGAATTATCCTGACATCTTCATTTTTTTGCTATAACGTCTCCTCCAATGGCGGGGAAGGGAAATAAGGATCTGGTGTTACTTATGCTTTTGAAAGAGATTAGATATGTCACTCAGCTTCTGCCCATTTGGTATAGTATTCGGTTGCCGTAAGTATGAACGCGTGCTTGTGAGTGTTCCCAACTGCGTCTGTGAAAGGTCCGATGATGTTGAAAGCCTACATCGAAAATGACCACGGTGAGGTCATAATGTTTAATGCAACTGATGGAGCTTTGATGAGTGCGATGTGTTCTAGGCATTATTTGCAGAATTGGATGTAGAGGTGGCAATCTATTATCATTGTCGGCCAGAAGTAGCCCTGTCGTATGATTTGATCAGCGAGTCTCTATCTATCAGCGTGGGTGTTGCAGACACTGGTGTGTGCTTCTCGGATGATGTATTATCTTTTGACAGTTATAACACATTGTAGTAGTACTCTTTTGGTGAAGGCTTCTTTGTATAGTATTTTATCGAGTATGCAGAATCGGGCGCATCGGTTCCTTATAGTCTTCTGTTCGATCTTCATGGCGTATGGAGGGACATGTTGATACTTCAAGAAGTTTCAGATGTCAAAATATCATGGCTGTCCGTTGTCGGTTGGTGATTTTTCAAATCTGAGCATGGCGACTTCACTTTCTGCCTTGATGTGATTTTTCGGAGTGATTGCTTCATTTGGTCCTGTACTTATGGGGAGGATTGGTAATTCTCTCTTGACCGTCCATGCTACCTCGTGGGCGGGTACTGTCAGTTTTTCATTGAAGAAGGTCTTGGTACTTTGTCCGATGGATATTTTAATGATCGAGGTTAATGTGGCTAGTTGGTCTGCAAGCTCATTTTCAAATCCAGGGATGAGCGTGAAAATGATTCTTTCAAATTTTTTTACTAAGTATTGAGCGGTTTCTAGATGTGTCATTAGTCTCCTTTCCTTGGTTTTCCATTCTCCTATAACTTACAAGATTACGAGCTTGGAATCACCGATTGTTTTCAACTATTTAATGCCTAATTATAGTGTTGCTCGTAGTCCAGCTATGAAAGCTTCGTATTTTGCGACGTTATTAATGACAGGAAAGTCTAGTTGAAAAGCCTTAGGTATGACAATTCCTTCCAGTGTTAGCAGGACTATCCCGATGCCTTTTCTTTTATGATTTAGAGCATCGTTGAAATAAAGGCTCCATAACGTCTTAGCAGGCTCTTCGTTATGAATCGAGAGTAAGTCTTCATCGGGAAAATCCGCGTGTATGGGCTCATTGCTTGGGAGTGGGAGATCTACAAGGTAATCGGTGATTGCTTGTCCTTTGATCGACTTTTGTGTGACGTAAGTGATGACGAATTCTTGTAAGAGCCAGCGAGTGATCTTTTTTGATGTTGCGGGCTTTTCGAATACGTACTTCAGAGGATCCATTCGGGCTAGTACTAATATCTTATGTGCTCTGAAGTAGTGCCGTAATTTGGTTGAGGTCCACACCAGTGTGAGGCATGTCTTCTCCATTGAAGTGTATTTTCATTCGTACTCGACCATCGTCCTACTAAGGTGTAGATAGCCTTCTCTCTCTTGCTGTCTTCTTCATATTATCCTAGAATTACTCCTATTGCTTTGTCGTTCACTGAGAGGTTGAGAATTAGAGGTCTTTTGGGAACTGGTGGCGATAGTATTGGCGTGTTAAGGAGGTACTTCTTGATATTGTCGAAAGCTTGCTGACACTGGTCATCCGATTTGTACTCAGTTCCTCCTTTAAGTAGTCTGTAGAAACGATCGCATCTGTTTGAATGTTGGGAGATAAATCTCCTGATGAATTATAATCTTCCTATCATGCCTCCTAATTCTTTAATATTGCTGAGAGGTGGCATGTCAAGGATGGCTCTGACTTTTGCAGGGTCGACTTCGATCCCTCGCTTGCTGACTATGAAATCGAGTAATTTTTCGAAGGTGACTCCAAAGACACATTTCTTTGGGTTCATTTTTAACTAATACTTCTTAACTCTTTGTAGCACCAGTTTGAGTGCTTCAACATGTCCTGCTCACGTTTGGGACTTCACTAATATGTCATCGACGTAGACTTCTACACATTTTTGTATTATGTCATGAAAAATAGCCATCATGGCGCATTGGTTCGTGGCTCCTGCGTTCTTGAGCCCAAAAGGTATGACGACGTAGCAGTATGTTTCCCATGGTGTGGTGAAAGAAGTCTTCTCTTGGTCGAGTTCTACTAATTTGATCTGATTATACCTAGAGAAACTGTCCATAAAGGATAACAGCTCATATCTAACGGTGTTGTCGACTATAGTGTTAATATGCGAAAGTGGGAAGTCGTCTTTTGGGCATGCCTGGTTGAGGTTTCAAAAGTCAATGCAAACCCGTACTCTATCGTCTTTCTTGGCGACATGTACTATATTGGCGACCCATTTGGGGTAGAGAACGACTCGAATGAATTTGACTTTGTGCAATTTGTCAACTTCCTTTTTAACTTGAAGGGATGTTTTTGGGTTTATCCTTCGGAGTTTCTGCTTGACAGGCTTTGCATCGGGTTCTAAGACAAGACGATGTTCTACTAAACTTGGGTATAAACCAGGCATATCTTCATAGGACCATGCAAAGGAGTCAAGGTATTTTTGCAGGACTTGTATGATTTGTTGACGTTCCTTGGAATTAAGTGTCGTGCTAATTAGTAGCTTCTTGGGTTTCTCTTTAGTGCCAAAGTTGATATCTTCCATAGGTTCCGCGACAGATTGGGTTTGCTCGTCGAAACACTTGATAACCCATTGGAAGTCCTGTGCCTCCTCGGTGATTGGTGTTCCTTCTTCACCCTCGGTAAGCTCATATACTGCAAAATTGCTATACTGGGGATTCAATTTTGTAAAAGGTAACCCTTCATCAGTATAATTTATGATAGAAATCTTTGGTAAGGTAAAGGTCAAGGCTATTAATCCTTTTCTCAAAGTTGCGAAGTATCTCGTCTGGTACGATCACTGGCTTGTTGTTTGGCCTGGATGCCCTGCGTCTTTGTGCGAGAGAGGGACAGTAATCTTAGGAGAAAAGTCTCCTTGTTGGTCGCAAAGTTGATTCAGGACGAAGGGTTCCCTTTCTTTTTTAGAGTTTTTTGATTTTTTTAGATTTTGTATTTATGAATTTTTAGGGTTTTTCACTTTTTCTATTTTTAAAATTTTTGATAATAGATATGGTACAGGGTCGGTCGCCTCAAGAGGCGCTGGGAGAGTTGCTTTCTCTAATTGAGGGAGTGAGACGGCTACCGGAGCCGTTCGAGCGATTCTTCGGGAAATGTGGACTTGTTCTGAATTTGACATTTTTTTAGAGTCCTCATCTAATGAGACCTTTTTAATAAGTGACGCGGGTAACAGCGACAGTAACGTTCAGATTTTCTCTATCACATTGATCACCTCTTCTTCAAAGAAGCTCTGGAGATTGTAATCGGTTGAACTATCATCTTCTGAGTTATAATGAGATTGCTTTTCTTGTTGAGGGTGACCTCCTAAGGGATCCCCAGGGGTAGTGAGCTCTTTCCCTTGAACTTCGTAGCATGTTAGAATGAATACGCATGCTCGGCAGCAAGGCTGATAATGGTGAGAAATGCAGGGGGTTTCCTAAGGGCATTCCCATCCTTCTGAGCCAGAGTTAAGGCTGGTATCGAACTCATCTTCTTGATTTGATAATGCCTGAAGTCTTTGGTTGGCTTGTTCTGCTAACTCGAGTGCAGGGAGGTCTATCCAGTATGCTCGTCGTCACTCGGGGGGGTTGCCATTCTTCCTCAAGAGGTTTCCAGAATACTTGGAGTTGTGGTGCATCTGGGGATGGAGGAGTGTTTAGTTCGAATTCCTCTTCAAACTCAATAAGAGCAATGTGAGTGTTTTCTTCTGGGTTGACCAGATGACTGTTGAAAATTTCTTCTTCTTGTGCCGATAGTCGAGTTGGTAGGTCATTACTTGCTTCTGTCGTTACGGGATTGAAGTCATTCGATCCTACTATTGCAGAATGTCGGATCTAGCTAGCGAAGCATTCTAATATACTGGTGCATGCCCTACAGCGGGGTTGGTATGGGTGAGCGATATAAGGGGAGTCCCACAGGCATTCCCATCCTTCAAGGCCAAGGCCAAGGCGGATGCTATGTAAGCTAAGATCTTCTTGTGGGGTGTCATCCTCTTCCCATATTGAGTGTAAGTGCTCTTCATCATCTTCCAAGGCAGCTATGTGAAAATCTTCGTCATCGGTGAATTCTCAATCTCCTACTCGTGGCTCGAGTTATAGGGGTGCTGCCTTTCTCTCTTCTGAAACTCCTTAGTGTAAAACAAGGGTTTGATTCCTTCGAGTGGTTTATCAATATTGTCATTTAGATTCGTTAAATCATTGAATGCTGTAGCCGTTCGTTCGATCTTCACTTCTTGGAATTTAGTGAAGGACACTTCCTTCTGCCTTGGTACATCTACTTTCTCAGTGGTCCCATAGACGAAGTGGTCATATAGAGACCATTTTGGTGAGGTAAGGAATAAGTCGGCTTGTGAGCCGTCCGATTGGTAACATAACTCTATGTGTTTGCGTATTTTCCTCGGGACAATAGGTCCTACACGACCTTACTTATTTTTATCGAGTCCGGTGTGGGGGACGTACCCGAGCTGATACATAAGGTCCCAACCTTTTGTCACGGTTGGGTTAATGTCGTAAAGTTTGGTGAGGTCTGGGCCAACCTCTCTCCTCATTAATTTTTGTTGACGTGTTGGGAGAGAACTAGGAGGGGTAGGGGGACAAACTTTTGTAATAGTTGTCTCGTCGGAGATTCGGGTCTTCTGAATGTAACTCATGTTCAACACAGAATCATGGGCTGTCAGAATACTTGTCGTGTAATCAGTGTCCATCTCCTGGAGGGATGCATCAGTGTATATAGGGACAATGGAATCCTTGTACGGGAATTTGTTGGTGGTATGTTGATATGACGGCCTTCATTGACTCCAATCATTTTCTTCCTAAAATAAGATTGTACGTACTGGAGGAATCAGAAACGTGAAAAGTGACGTCTTTTGTTATAGGTCTGAGGCAAACCTAGAGTTTGATAGTTCCTTTGATAAAATGACGCAAGCCATCCTAAGCTATAAGTGATAGTGCTGAGGGCCTGATATCCTGTTCCATGTACTTGAGCGTCTTTAACATTGTGATAGGGCAGATATTGAGTCCTACTCCTGTATCGACCAACGCATGGGGTACGGAGAATCCTCTAACTATGACTGTAAGGTATATGGGAGCCGCACTTCCGTGGAGGGACTCTTTAGGCATGTCTGTGTCTGTGAAAGTGAGCGCCGGAGGTTGTGCCATGATTGAGGCGATTTGATGTAGCTCATCCAATATTATGTCCTCATCCACTTGCGTGTCTTCAAGTATCCTTATCAGCAGTCGGTGATGGTCAGGCAATTTCTTGATGAGTTCTAGTATAGATATCTGGGTCGGAATCTTTTGGAGATGTCGCAGAAGGTCATATTCTTGTCCTGACTCGAGTGTAATTTCTTTGCCCTAGTGATGAGCCTTGGGTGCGGGTGGTTGGAGTGGTTGGGGTGCAGGGATTGGTGGAGGAATAATGTGAGGTGGGGGCGACAAGTTAACTTCTCTTTCTCTCACGTTCCCCTCTGGTGGTTGTGCGTTCGTGAAATTCTTATTTCGAGGGAAGGGTGGAGGTGGATAATTGCTTCCTCATTTAAGAATCGGGCAAGTCGGTTTTTGACCAAACCCGGTGTTACTCGACATTGATGTATCTGTGAAGTGAGTAAAATTTTAGGACGGGGTGCATACTTGCATTGTTGCGCTCCAAGGTGAGAGGTACTGTGTGTAATCCTCTTCTTTTAGGAAAGCAGAGACCAGTACTTCATACGGATCAGGATGTTCTTCTTGCCCACTTTCTTTTATGTTCAGCGAACACTCAGTCCTTGTTTCGTCTTCTTGGCTTGGAGTCTTTTGGGTGATACTGTCTACCCATGCGGTGATTTAGGCTACATTTTAAAGTACATGATCTCCATACTCGGGTTTAGAATCGGACGAGGGAAGTAGCAATGGTGTTGGTTCAGGATTTGGAGGGGTTGAAGGTTCTGGTGGGCAACTATAGAGGAATGGTCTCTGGGCCCTAAAGGAGTGGACTCATATCTGAGTGAATTTTGGGTAAGGAGGTGGGCTCAGCGGGGCGATGCAAGTGATCAAGGCCGAGGGGTGTAGGGGTGAAGGAGCTCTCAAAGGGGTAGCAATGGTGTTGGAAGGCCGGATGCGAGTGATTAAGATGGAGGGCTAAAAGGAGGATTGACTGGGGAGATCTACGGTGGTGACTTAGGCCAGTGTTCCTTGGTTGTGGTTGGGCATAGGGTTACTAATGATTCCTAAGTTCTGTTGCGGTTGGTTATTGTTAGGGTTAGGCTTCCTGAGCGCTTCTCAGTCAATCTGGTTTCGGTCATTCATGTCATAGATTATATCCCGGAGGACCCAACAGTCTTCTAGATTGTGTCCCGCGTATCGATGAAATGTGCAGTATTTACTACAGTCAAGATTTGTCGGCCATGGTCGGGGTCTTTCTTGCAAGAATCAAAGAATATTTTGAGTGTTAAGGAGACGAAAGATATTGGGAATTGTATCAGGTAAAGGGGGATAGTGTTCCCGCCTTGGCTGATAGGGGCCTCTAGTTGGGTTGAAGTTTTGCAGTGGGGGTACGTTATTGTAGTTTAGTGTGTAGGATGGTCGATTATGTATTATTTTCTTGTTCTAGTAGGTGTTGGGATATTGGTTTCTATTTTGGTATTGGCCCTGATTTCGATTCTGGCCTTGGTTCTGGTTTGCATATCTTTGCTGATTAGCGCTTTGGTTTTGGTTCGTGTACCATTGCTGGTTTTGATTATGTCAGAAATTTCTCGGTTGAAAGTTTCCGTTCCCAGAGTTCTATCCTTGGTTGACAACGGTGTTAACCTATTCGATTCCTGAGGCTTTCTTATTATTTGCCGACTTTGATTCACCGGAGGAACCTACTCTTGACATGACTATGGATAGGGCGAGGTCTCCGCCTTTAATGTGTCGTGCTAGTCGGGAGGCCCGGGAGTGGAGTGCGGTGAAGTCGGGATAGTCACTTATGATGAGCGCGCTCTTTAATGGTTCTCTAGTGTTATCGATGATAATGTCAACTGAGTCTCTCTTTCATTGAAGTTTCGGTCCTGGTGGCGAGTTTCCTCCATCTGGCGACAAAGTTAGCGAACTCTTCATCGGGTCCTTGCTTTGCCACCATTAGATCATTGAGACTGATTGCCTCTTGGATCAAGTGTTTGTATTGGTCTAGGAATTGATCGACTAAATCATCAAATGTTTCTATCTTATACAGTAGGAATCCCGCAAACTAATCTAGAGTTTCTCCTTCTAATGAGCGTTGGAAATAATGAATGAGAAGTCCTTGATTATCGCGTATGGGTCAATAATCATTACAAAAGAGGGCTAGGTGATGGTTTGGATTTCTCGTACCATTGTATTTGGTAAATTTTGGCGGATTAAATCCCGTTGGTAAGTTAAATCCGACATCCCGATAAAATTTGTCGAATCCGAATGAGTGACCAGGGCGCTCTCTCTTGGCCATATACTCATTGAGCATCTTCGGGAGATCTTCAATCTTGATGATGCTGTCTTTTGGAGCAGCCTGCGATCAAACCTTGTCTAGGGAATCATCGTTGAAAAGTGTGTGAGTAGGTTGTCTCAATAATGAGGCGCGGGCTGACACCATGCTCAGGGTAGGAGGCGGCCTTTCCTATCGTTCTTGTTCCTCTGAATATTGTCGTGCCCTAATGGTCTCCTATGTAGCAGCCAGTCCTCGAAGCAATTCTTCGGCATCATCATCTCCTCTTTGTATTCTTTGAACACTGAGTTCTACGGTTTGTTGAGCAATGAGGTTTTGTTTAGTGTTACTATCTCTCCCGTTATAATTATTATCGGTGTGCGGAGTAGAGAAGGGATTTTCTTGATCGCCAGCCATGTTAATCTCAGGTTATCGTAGGCTGGAGTCGTAAGGTGATTCTTCTTTGTAAACAGGATTGTCATGATATCCCTACAATGGTAACTCACTCTTCGTATACCAGACATCTCGAGTCTTTGACAACGACTCATATATTTAAAGGAATTTGAAATGATGCGATGGGAAGAAAAATAGGAAAATAAAATAAAAACTATCTAAGAAAGAAAGAGTTTAGCAAAAAGAGTCCCATCGCGATCTCCAGTCTATTGGTGCGCTCTTTTTCTGGGTTCCTCTCGCTCCCCGTTGAATCAGTGGCCCACTTTTGTCCAAGTGGACTTTGACAAAGCGGTATTTGGAATCTTGAAAATAAAAAAAAGGGATTCTAGGAAGATTCCTAGTTGGTGGCGATCGCTAGCTGCAGATATTTAATGACGCTGCAACACATCAGTGATCACGCTTTAGAGCGGGTGTGGGTTACTTCTTTACTGAATCGTCCGCCAGTGAACGTGAGTAGCTCTGAGTCTTCTTTATAATTTAGATAGTTTAGTTTTTTCCTTCCTTATTATTGTTGTAATTATACTTGGCTTAAGTTCCCTAGTTATACTATGAGTCTAATTATGTGAACTTATTATAGTGGCTTAATCTAATATTCTAATCCTATTAGGAGTCTAATTAGTTTAAGATTTTAATCCTATTAAAAGTTTAATTAATTAAATCTCCTAATCCTACTAGGAGTGTAATTAATTCAAGTGTTGTGATCTTATTAGAAATCTAATTAATTTAGTTTCCTAATCTTACTAGAAGTCTAATTGATATTAGTCTCCTAATCGTACTAGGAATGCGAATATACCAATTCTAATGGAAATCTAATGAAATCAAGCATGCTAATTGTACTGAAATTCTGAGCAAAGCAAATATATTAATTTTGCTAAAATTCTAACTAAAGCAAGTATGCTAATTTGACTGAAATTCTAATTAAAGCAATTATACTAGTTTTACTAAAATTCTAATTGAAATAGAGAACTAATTTGACTAAAACTCTAATTAAAGCAAAGGAACTAATTTTATTAAAATTCCAATTAAAGAAAATAAACTAATTTTATTAAAATTCTAATTAAAGCAATGAATTAACTATATTGAAAATCTAATTAAAATAAAATAACTAATTTTACTAGAATTCTGATCAAAGCAATAAATTAATTATACTCAAATTCTACTCAAAATAAAGGAACTAACTTTACTAATCCTAATTAAATCGAGGAATTAATTTTACTAATATTCTAAAAAAAGGGGTTTTTGGCCTGCTATGCTAAGGAGGATTGGCCTCATTCTCGAGTACCCTCCGTAAGCTCCCTTAGGCAAATCGGGTGGCCGAGATTAAAACAAATTGGATTTTGGATTATAAGATGGTATTTTTTAGATTTTTTAAAGTCGATTTTGGATTATAATTATGAAACTAGAATTTTAGAAAACTAAATTAAGAATTGGGATTTTAGAAATATTGAATTAAGGAATTAAAACTAGAATTTTAATTCTAAGGACTGAATTCGGGTCTGGAATCGAAAAATCAGACCGTATGATTAAGGACTAATTCTAAAAACTAAGAACTAGAATAAGAGATTAATGATAGGACTGGAGATTAAGATTTCAAAATAAAATTAAAGTCTAAGTCGGTGATTAGGCCATCAGATTAAGGACTGGTTCTAGAAACTGAGGACTAGAACCAGGGATTGAATTATGGTCTAAAAGAAAGGGGTGATACGGTCTAAAATTGAAAATTTAATATTAATAGTTAAAACTAAGAAAAACCCTAAATCTAAGAATTAAAACTAAGGTCGAAGACTAAAGACTAGATTTTTACCTAAGGTCGGGGCTGAGGAGAGGAATCTCAAAATTCGAAGCTTGAATCTCGAAGTTATGGCTCTATTTCTCTCTGTGTTCGTTCTCCAAATTCTCCAGCCTCAAAATCCCAAACTTCTCCCAAAATTTCCGTCCCCCTCTTGGGGCGAATTAAAAAAAGTCTTTTATAGGGTTTTTTCTAATTAAACACCGTGTTTCAGGCGTTTAACCAAATTGCACAATTTCCGATTTCTAAGCACTGCTTTGAGTTTCCTAGTTCTAATAACGTTAGGACTAATTGCACGCCTGGTGTGGAGTGCGTAATTTGATTAAGCACTTCATTTGAAGCGTTTAATCAGGAAATCTTAAGGGTCAAGGATTGTGGGACTAGGTCGGGTGTAGGCCAATTGCGCGCCGATGGTGGGGCGCTCAATCTGATCGTGCGTGCCATGTGAGGCGCGTAATCGAGTTTCGAGGTGGTATGGGGAAAGGAAGTCTAGTCTAAAAGGGGACTGATTGCACGTTTGTGGTTTAGCGTGCAATCGAATTGTGCGTATAGTTTTAGGCGCATAATTCTAGATTGTCCGAGTCTGGGTCTAAAATGCAAGACTATTGTTTCAGTCTGATTTTGACTATATACTATTGTTTTAGTATATAGTCTCTCTACGTTGGGATCTGAGCCATAGAGCTATTGTTTCAGCCTGTGTTCAGCCATGTACTATTATTTCAGTGCATGGTCCCTACATTAGGGTTAAAGGGTCTGAAATGTCAGACTATTGTTTCAATCTGCATTTTGACTATTTACTATTATTTCAGTATATAGTCTCCCTACGTTGGGATTTGAGCCACAGAGCTATTATTTCAGCCTGTGTTCAGCCATGTACTATTGTTTTAGTGCATGATTCTCATGTTAGGGTCATGGGGCCTGAGCCTCAGAGCTATTGTTTCAGCCTGTTGTTGGTGCGCACTTTTTCTGGGTTCTTCTTGGTCCCCGTTGAATCAGTGGCTTCAGTTCTGTCCAAGTAGACTCTAGCGATGCGGCGTTTGGAATGTTAGAACTAAATGATTTTTTAGGAAGGTTCCTTGTTTGTTGCGATCACCAGCTACAAATATTTATCGATGCTGTAACACGTCAATGATCACACTTGAGGGCGGGTATGAGTTACTTCTATACTGAATCGTCTGCCTGTGAACGTCAGCAGCTATGCATTTTTCTTATAATTTAGATAGTTTAATTTTCCTTTTATTTCCCGTTATTGTTATAGTTATGGTCAGTTTAGACTTCCTTGATTCTATTGTGAGTTTGGTTATGTGAGTTTATTCTAATCCTATTAAGAGTCTGGTTAATTCTTACTATTTTTATTCTTATTGAAAGTCTAATTAATTTTTTACTATTCCTATCCTTATTGAAATTCTAATTAGTTAAGTGTCCTAATCCCATTAGAAGTCTAATTAATTTTAGTTTCCTAATCCTATTAGAAGTTTAATTATGATCAGGTCTCCTAATTGTACTAGGAGTGCACATGTAGTAGTTCTAGTGAAACTTTAATTAGATCGAGTATGCTAGTTATACTAAAATTCTAAGCAGAGCAAGTATATTAGTTGTATTGAAATTCTAATTAAATCAAGTATAACAGTCTTACTAGAATTCTAATTGAAATAGAAAACTGATTCTACTAAAACTCTAATTTAAACAATGAATTAATCAGACTGAAATTCTAATTAGAGTAAGAAATTAACCAATTAAAATCTGATTTGAAAAAATTAATTATACTAAAATCTAATTAATTTAATTAATTAATTATGTTGAAATAAAATAAATCTACTAATTAATTATACTAAAAAGAATAAAAAAATATAATTAATTAATTCTAAAATTAAAAAAAAAGGGTTCCCGAGTACCCTCCGTAAGCTCCCTTGGGCAAATCGGGTGGCTGAGATTGGAGATAAATTAGATTTTGGATGATAAAATATTATTTTTTGAATTTTTCAATCGATTTCGGAGTAATAGTTATGAATTAAATTGAGAACTAGAATTATAGAAACTGAAATTAATATTTAGGATTTTTGGAAATATTAAACTAAGAAATTAAATAAAATTAAAAATTTTAAGACTGAATTCGGGTCCGAAATCAGAAAAATCAGACCGTATGATTAAGGACTGGTTCTAGAGTTTAAAACCTAGAGCTAAAAATTAATGATAGGACTAGAAATTAAGATTTTAGGATGAAATTAAAGCATAGGGTTGGTAAATTAGACAGTCGGATTAAGAACTGGTTCTGAATTCAGAGACTTAGAGCCAGATATAAAAATTTACGGTCTAAAAAGGATGCTACGGTCTCGGACTGAAAATTAAAACTAAGAGAAATATCTTAAGTCTAAAACTAAGATTTTTACCTAGGACCGGGGCTGTGGAGAGAAATCTCGAAGGTTTGGAGTTTGAATCTTGAAATCATGATTGGGTTGCTCTATGGGTTTGTCCTTGGAGTTCTCTGGTTTCGGGATTCCAAAAAAAATCCGTTCTCTCTCAAAAATTGCCCAACCTCCTGTGTTCTGTTCGATCGAAATTAAAAAAAAAGGTTTATAGGTTTTTCTTCAATTAAGTGCCCTGTTTTAGGCATTTAATCAAATTGCGCGCCGATTTTTCAGCGCTTAATCTCTTTGAGTCGGTCACCGACTTAGTGAGCGACCGGTTGATTTGCTCAGCGAGTTTCCTAGTCTTAATAGCATTAGAACTAATTGTGTGCTAATTTTGGGGTGCGTAATCCAATTAAGTGCCACTCTCGAAGCATTTAATCGAGGAAACTTAGGGGTCAAAGACTGTGAGGCTAGGTCGGGCGCTTAATCCGATCCCGTGTCTGATTTCAGGCGCGTGATCGAGTCTCGAGATGGTCTGAGAAAGGAAGTTTGGTATGAAAGGGAGATTGATTGCACGTTTGTGGTCTGGCGTGCAATTGAATTGAGCGCATGGTTTTAGGCACTTAATTCTTGGTTGTCCGGGTCCGGGTCGGGTCTGAAATACTAGGCTATTGTTTCAGTCTATGTTTCGACTATATACTATTGTTTCAGTATATAGTCTCCCTATGTTAGGATCTGAGCCATAGAGCTATTGTTTCAGTATGTGTTCAGTCATGTACTATTGTTTCAGTACATGGTTCCCACGTCGGGGGTATGGGGCCTAAGCCACAACACTTGTTTTAGCATGTGTCCAGCCATATACTATTATTTCAGTATATGGTCCCACATTAGGGCAACGGGGTCTGAAATGCGAGATTATTGTTTCAGTCTGTATTTCGACTATATACTATTATTTCAGTATATAGTCTCCCTACGTCGGGATCTGAGCCACAGAGCTATTGTTTCAGCCTGTGTTCAGCCATGTACTATTGTTTCAGTGCATGGTTCCTACGTCGGGGGTATGGGGCCTGAGCTACAGAACTATTGTTTCAGCCTATGTTCAGCCATATACTCTTGTTTCAGCATATGGTCCCATATCAGGGTTATGAGGTCAAAGGTTGACCAAATAAATTCATATATTTCGAGAGGGCAAAATGGACCTATGTTCAGCCATATACTATTGTTTCACTATAAGGTCCCACATTAGGGTTGTGAAACTTCCAGGGAAGGTAAGTCCTTTATGAAAAGTCACGGGTAAGGTCAAATGTTGACCGAACAGATTTGTATATTCCGAGAGGGCAAAATGGGGGTGTCTACATAGGGGTTTATGAAAGAAAGGCTAATGGCTCAACGGGTGTAGCAACGAGGGTATAAGCATTTAGGGACACTTTTTGGTTACTTGGCTTTGAAATGACGACCTCTTTTAAGGGTCCTTAACCAGTCATGTATCCATTTTTATCAATACTTACCTTGCCACGGGAGACTAGGAGTAGAATTGTCATACGTATCCAGAGTTGATTGGATCAGGAAAGTGATCTCCATCCATGGTGGTGAGATGAAGTGCATATCTAGGGATCACTTCTTTGATGACATAAGGTCCTTCCCAGTTAGGCTTAAATTTCCTTCTTGGATCGGCGTGGAGAGACGGGAAGATTTTCTTGAGTATCGTGTCGCACATTTTTAAATCTCGAGTGCGAGCACGCTTATTGTAAGAATGTGCAATCCTCCTTTGATATGCTCGGGTGTGATACAAGTCTAGGAGCCTTTTTTCATCGATCAGATTCAACTGTTCAAAACAGGATCTCTTCCTCTTGACTTCTGGTAGATCAGGACTTGATGAGCATAAGGAGTGACAGGACTTGATGAGCATAAGGAGTGACAGAACTACAACTTCAACTAGTAGTATGACCTCAGTTCCTTACACAAGGGAGAACGGTGTTTACCCCTATAGCGGTACGAATCGACGTTCTGTAGGCCCATAGTGCAAAAGTAACTTTTCACTCCTGTAGACACCCAAATTTAGCCCAAGGCCCGATCAGGATACATTTTGAGAGAGGCGCATCTTCGAGCTTTTGATGGCATATATGGAACCCTTAGGAACCTTTTCAAAACCTTAGGAGCCATTCCAAACCCTTAGGAATCACCTTAGATCCCTTAGGAACCTTCCCGAATCCTTAGAAATCATTCCGGACCTAAACCTAGCTTTCCCGAGTAATAGATGAAGAGTGGTACACCGGGACTAACTGTGACATTTTACTATGATTGAATCATGTACCATTGAAAAGTAGAAGTCCTCAAATTTCTAACAAGCCAAGGATCACCCCAATCGGAGCTGTATACAAGAAGATATCACATTCCGAAGCTCAGGGGCAAATTTGTAATTTATCTGAGTACCCCCTTATAATTTGGCGCAAGTATTACTTGCGCCAAGCCATTTCTCCCACGGGCAGCCAACTTTCAGACCCTGTTCAAACATGGGCAACCAACTAATAGTTGTGCCAGCTATAAGGTGGGCCTCACCACGGGCAGCCAACTTTCAGACCCTGTTCAAGCACTGTTTTACTATACCTTTGCTTGGCACATCTATTAGTTGCGCCAGGCTTAGGAATAGTAACTGTGGGTTTTTGTCTCGAATTTTGAGATTGGGGTTTGACTTGTTGACCATCTCGATCTTTGAGCAGTGTTTTGCTAGTTCTGTTGCACCCATTTACTATCTATGTGTAATCCTTTAAGTGGTTTAAAGCCTCACCCTATCATCCACCATTGGAGCTAACCTTCACACATTTCAAGGCTCCAAAAACCCTAGGAAACCTTAGATGGCTAGATTACCTAATTGTTAATCCAATTTAGCCTCTAAACACCCTCCTAACCTCTCTTTTTCCTATAAATAGATAGGCACCCCCCCTTTACAAAGGCTTGAAATTTTTTGCAAATTAAGAGATTAAGGAATCTCTTCTCTCTCTCCCCTAGTGCACTCTTTTCATCCAAATTCCAGAACTTTCAAGCCTTCTAAAAACCTTAGCCTTTCACCTAAAAGCTTTAGTTTAGGTGTGTGCTATCCCCCTAGCTCCCCTCTCTACCTCTTAGCTATCCACCCTAGGAGTTAGAATCCATCATCAAGCTATACAAGCCATCAAAAACTTACTGAAGCAAGCCAACACAAGGCTCCACAGCGGTGCAATAAGGGCCTGAGAGCTTCGGTTCTCCCCTCTTTTACTCTACCTTCTCGGATTTTCCTCCATCCTCTCATTTGTGCCGTTACGCCGTCGAATTTTCGATAGGAACGGAGGGGTGCAAATAGGATTTTAATGCCCCTAGGGAAAGAGGAAGACCTATATGTCTTTTGTTATTTCTTTTTTTCTTTGGCCATAACTAGAGACTGTATTAAGTGGGTTGATCTGGTTCCTAACACCTTTCCGATCGATAACCGAAGCCCCTACCCAAGAGATTTTGGCGTAGACCGGATTCAGAGTCATATTTGTGACACTTCGGTGCTTATAAAATTGATCTAGGTTTCCCAAGACACCAAAAGCTCTGGGTGGCGACTCTAAATTTTCATCGCGAGTGCGCTTCATGCAGCGGATCGTCAAAAATCTATGATTGCACAGATGGCGACTCTGTTGGGGAGTAGCTAGTAGAGCTTTCCCTTAAATTTGGGCTCTTTATTTTTAATTTACTAACCACTTATTACTATTTTTTTACTATTTTTACTCACCCCTCCGATTACGTCATTTTACTTATCCCTACTTTTACGTCATTTACGAGCCTTAGCCGATTGACGGGCCTACTTGTGTACCACATTCAATTTCTTTATATTTTCATCATTTTAAGTACCTTAGCCAATCGACGGGTCTACTTGTGCATTGTTATTTAATTTTCTTTACTTTTACGTCATTTTAAGTGCCTTCGCCGTTTGGCGGGCCTACTTGCGCCTTTAATTCCGCAATCATATTACAAACAGTGGACGTTGGCCCGTAGAGGTGGCACGGGATCCTCACCCCTAGTCTTTGAACTTAAGAAAACTTTCTTAAAAGTGAAAAGTAAATTGAACCAACAAAGGTGATTTAAATTGATTTTTGCAGGGTATATTTTCAAGGGTTAGGTTATTTAGGTACACATACAAACTCCCGGGTCTTAGTACGGTGGTAGCCCCTAGTGGTGATGATTCGGAGAAGTTCCAGCCCACCTAGTACCTGAGAAAAGAACTTGCACTTGAGGTATATCGGGTGGGTAACTTTCTCTTTACCAAGCTTAAAACCCGAGGAAAATTGAGCGTTAGCGAACCGGAATCGATCTTATATCCCTAGGTTCGGTGAGGAAGAGAGCCGATTCATATAAACAGTCAGTCCCCGGAAGCCTAGCTTCCATAAAAAGCCAGTTTGGAGACTTATTTCGGGCTGAGAGTGCTGTTGTCAAACTATCTGGAGCATTTTGTTTGCCTGGCACCACTAGTACATTTGCTAATGCAAAATTCCCCAAAAAGACACAGGCGCATGTATTAGTTGCGCCAGCTTTAGTCTAAGCAATTTTGCTTTGGCACACCTATTAGTTGCGCCAGCTTTGTTTTAGGCAATAGTAGCTAGAATCTAAGGCCTGCTTCACACCCCAGACTCCCCGATTAGTGTCTTTAGTGCTTCTGTTTAGGCCTCGCAATCTTCGACACCCAATACGACCTCGCCGGTCAAGAGAAGGTGGTTTCTTTTTCACTCGTTTTGAGGGATCGAGTTGTTTGCATTGGTTTCTGTGCCTTCAATAGATCAAGGAGTTTCCCTTTGATTCTTCAGAAGCGCTTCAGAGCCTTTGCCGCGAGACCTATTTAGGATACAAGAGCCACCCAAGAAGGGGACTCAAAAAGGCCTCAAAATCCTTATTTCTTTTCACGGGTAAAAATTCAAAAAAAATCAGATAATCAAAAACCCAAAAAATTAGAGTCTTGTTGGTGCCGGCACAATGATATCATCGTACCCTTCGTCTTCCTGCAAAGGGAGAAGGAGGAAGCTTTACGGCACTCACTCGAGGCACCCATACCCGACCCGATACCGAGCTATGTCGTGGGCAATGGACTCGGCCTATGCCGATCCCTACTCATCCCCGCCACATTCTCCAACCCATTCCCATACCGAGTAGGCTTTCACTTCCGTCCCCCTCACCCAATCAACCCTCACCATCACCGGCCCGTTCGGTGCCCCTATTTTCCCTTCCACCACTTCCCTAAATGTCCAAAATCCAACCCCCCCATTCCCCATTATTTTCTCAAGCAATTCCCTAATCCATGGCCATACCCAGCCCATCTCACTTCCCATCCACACCCGTTCAAAACCCGGCTCCATCCTCCACTTTAACCAATGTACCATATTTCTCATCCGCCCGACGCACACCGAATCCACCCACATCCGATCCCCCATACATCCCTTCATCTACCCAGGTCATGCCCATTTTTACCGGAGCCATGACCAGTTTTCCTCGCACATTCTCCACATCTATGCCCCATACATGCCTAATCCATCCTCATTCACCAATACCCCACCTCATTAATCCACCTCATATCCCACCACTTACTCGGGTCATGCCCAATTTTACCGGGGCCATGCCCAATTTTCCCTCTTCATCCACCCCATCCATGCCCCTCCAAACCTTAAATACCCCATCTCCATTTGATCCCCCTTCCATGTCCTTGATGGAGGAGATGTTCCAAACTTACAACAGGTGAAAAGCTTCCCAACACATCCCCTCTCATCCATACCACACATCCATGGATCCATCCGAGACCCTATCAGGCCTCCATGCCTCATTTCCCCATGACCCTTATCAACCCCCCATCATCCACAGGATCCAAACCCCCATTACCCACATACCCCAAGGCCCAATAGCCCAAAACCCTATTATCCATACCCCTCAAGGGCCCATGGCCCAGACCCCAAGGGCCCATGACCCAGACCCGCCAAGGGCCCATGGACCAGACCCACCAAGGGCCCGTGGCTATACCCATCAAGGACCTATGACCCAAGTCCATCAATGACCCATAGCCCAAACTCACCAAGGCCCAATGGGCCAGACCTATAATGACCAAGGCTTTATGGCCCAAACTTCTCAAGGACCCATGGACCAAACCTTCATAGCCCAACCCTCCCAAGGCTTCATGGCTCAAGCCCAAGCCCAGCAAGGCCCTAACCTTGGAGCCTCACACCCATACCCTTCACAATTCCTCTAAAATTTCACGCATCCACAACCCTCATACCCGGTTTAAACCCATACCTTACATCAACCCCAATTCACTTATATCCCACCATCCCAAAGCCAGCTCTAAACCTTTCCCCATACCCAATGGCCTCATCAGGCCCCACCTCAAAATCTGACTTCCACTCATCCGATCACCCAACAAACCTTCCCTCACCTCCAATGGACTCACCCAACCCCCATTCAGGCCATTCTCATCCAGCTCATGCAGCACCAGCAAGAGAATCCCTCCCTCACTGCACCTTATGTAGACCAGCAGTATGAAAAGGACGAGATCAAGAACTATGGAGCTTATGCTGGGGTACTGACCAACCTTAACCCTCCTCCTATAATTTCCCATCCCCTAGTAGCCCAGAGTGAAGCCCAACTGACTACTGAAATCCGGGCAGTTGAAAGAGCAGTTAGACAAAATTCAGAAGCAATTGTGGAAGATGGGTGGTGCTGAAATCCACACCACAGACTTCTCGGATTTATGTTTGTTCGCTGAGGTCCCCTTGCCTCTAAAATTTAAAATGCCGGCTTTTTACAAGTATAACGGCACCGGCAATCCTATAGCACACCTCAAGTCTTATTGTGGGGATATGTGCCAGTATGGAGGGGACAAAAGACTATTAATAAAGGTCTTTCAGAAAAGTTTGACTGGTCTGACCTTGAGATGGTTCACATCCTTAGAACCATCTATAATAAAAACCTGGAAGGGCTTCACGCATTTATTTCAAGAGCAATATGTCAACAATATAGACATTGAACCGCGCAAGTTAGATTTGGCTCGTTTAAAGCAGAACTTGAATAAAACTTTTAGCGATTATTTAGGACATTGGAGAGCATTGGCATCTCAGGTTAGAAACAGGATACCTGAGGACAAATAAATAAAAATAATTTTTAAAAATACTTTGCCAGTGATCTCAAATTTCCTAGTGTACCAGCAACAGTCCACCTTTGCTGATCTGGTAAGGAACGCAAATCACTGTGAAGATGCTATCAGGGAGGGTCGCCTGAGCAAAAATATACCCAGTGGAGCCAGTGGAGTTAGGAGATTCTCAGAGCAGAGAAATGAGAAGAGAGCGAGGGCCGATGTCCAGAGCGTTGCCAACACCAGCCCCAATAATAATATAACTCTATTCTAATTTAAGCCAGCCCAACTATACCAGTCAGAACTGAGCCGATGCAGAGAACAGGGAATAGACAAGGGATGCAGATGACTCTGAAACAAAGGAGAGCCCATTATGATCAAGTTTTTATGCCCTTAGGGTAATATTTGAATATACTTTTGCCTTTGCTAATAGAAAAGGGAGTAGTTACTGCCCGTCAACTGCAACCTCCTCCTAATCCAATCCCAAAAAATTATGACCCTAACACTCACTGTAATTTTCATCAGGGTTCGAGTCACTTGACTGATCGCTGCTTCCCATTGAAGCACACGATACAAGACTTAATTGATGCCAGAAAAATCATTCCACCTGCACCTTCCCAAGTGAACCAGCATGCGAATATTCACTAGGTCCCATTACCCCCACACCCTACCGGAGGAGCAGGTCTTAGACCCACCATCGCGATGATAGAAGAGTGTGAGGAAAAGTTTGAATTTAATTTGTCAGACTACATCAGTGATCGGGAGAGTTATGTGACACCGTTGCAAAGAAATTATGAAGAAAGGGGTATTGGGGTGATTGAACCCCTAAGTTTGTTAGACTACTTCCCCAACTCAGCACCACAAGTTGAGCTCTTAGATCTTAGGGCATATTTTCCATCACCCACACCTATCAATTATGTGCACATAAATGCATATCAACCATATACTACCACCCCCATCAACTACCCGATAGCCCATCAGGTCCCCCATCCCCCACCATCACATATCAACTATCAATGACCCACTCCTACCCCATTACCCCCGGTGCAACCACCCACAAACCTCATCACCTCAACCTGGTCCAATTTTGCCATCCAACCATCTATCACTGAGGTGAACCAAGTATTGCCAACCCCTTCGGAGCCATCGGTGCAAGTTCCTTAGATACCGACAGCTACGCCATTTCAGATTTCAGGACCAACTTACAATCCTCATCAGGTCCCGCTGAGTTATGAGCAGACGGATGTTAACACTGGCAGCAGCAGAGAAGGGGTAGTAGACTTTGTTACCAGATCCAGGAAGATATCTAAGCTGCAGAAAGCACCAGCAGCAACACAAGCCCAACCAGAGGGAAAGAAAGATAGTGCTATTAATCCTTTTGAAAAAATAAGTCAGGAACATATACTGGAGACTCAATTAAGAAGGATGTCTGCTCACATCACTGTGTGGGATCCATTAATGACGTCTCCACTCCATTTCAAGCTTTAATGGGGGTGTTAAAGAATGCGCTTGTCTCGCTTCAGGTGAGCCTGGATGAAATTGGACAAATAATCGGTCAAGTCATGGCTCCAAACACTATGACTTGACCGATTTACTGGATGAAGGGAGTAGTCACTCCAAATCCCTTAACATTACTGTGGAATCTGAAAATATGATAATCCCTCTAGTTTTGATTGACAATGGGTCTGCTCTATACATATGCCCACTGAGAACCGCCATCAAGATTGGGATAGATCCATGCATGCTGAGACCCACCAGAGCTAGTGCCCCAGGATTTGACAATACGACAAGAGAGATAATGGGGCAAGTTGACCTTGAGCTATTGATTGGGCCAATGGCCTTCTCCATATTATTTCAAGTGATAGACATTAAATCCTTATTCAATCTATTGTTAGGACGCCCATGGTTGCATGAAGTCAGAGCAATACCATCGACGCTGCACTAGAAATTCAAGTTTGCGTCCGGGCCTAAGATTATCACCATCATTAGTGAAGGGCACAACGAGAAGGAAAAAGCTACCAACAGCATAGAGAAGCTAAGAGTGCTGGATATACCACACACCGTTGAGGATGTCAACCTCCACAGTTTCGAGTACAAGGTATCGACAGTATTCTCGGAGCCCATCAAGGGCATCATTCTAAAAACCGGAGGTGGAATGGTAGCAGCAGTGGTCATGCTTTAAAAATGGGGCTACCAAAGAGGAAAGGAGCTGGGACCCCGATTGTAAGGAAGAAGAGAGCCCGTCACAGCCAAGGGTGGTCAAAAAGTCAGGTTTGGGTTAGATTACAAGCCCATGGAAGAAGTGTTGTGAGAGGCTAAGGAGAAAGCCCGTGCAACGACAGTTGCAAGAGCTAGGGTGATACACATAGAGGAAAAACTCCATCCCAGGCCCCACATCAGAGACTCATTTGTGAGCGTCGGGGTCGTGAAGATCGACCGGAATGGGGTAATGCAATTAACCCCACACAAGCCCACAACACCCATTCACCCCACCAATCCCCACATCACCCTTCCCAGCCTAGAAATAGACCTGGTCGCGTTATCCCTCTTTGAGGAAAGACGCTCCATACCTGAACAATCTCCCCTTGTGGTAAATCACCACAAAACTATATTAACGTTTGAGGACATAATCTCAGATGAATTCGGGATCAATATGATGGAGGCTGACTCTGAAGAGCCGTATCAGTCAGCACCCTCCATCCAAACAAGTAAAGGAGTGGCCTCTTAGGTAAGAAACTAGGCATCTTTGCCCCAAACCCTGGAAGTAAGGAGTGGCCTAAAATTTGGCACCCATTTCCTAAAAAAAAATAACCTATAAAAAGTGAGATACGCCCTTGACAGGCAATACCATGTATATATAGGGACATGCTTTGCCAAGGGTCTATTTTTGAAGAAAACAAAAATCTCAAAAACATTGAAAATATACAAAACCCAAAAACAATGTCTTTTAAAATTCTGAATAAAATCCTAGAAAAAGATGCCTTAATCGAAATGCCCGTCTCACGTAAATTCGACCCCTTTCCTGTAGAAATATAAGAGGAGGTAGAAATTACGAGTTTGGACGAGGATATCCCTCTTGAGGAGCTCCCTAATGAACTCCTTGATCGGTTTGCCGAATTCGAGCATGGCCCTACCCCCATTGTTGAAGAAACAGAAGATATCAATCTAAGAATTGAGGAGATTCCCTGAATTACCAAGATTGGAAAGTCATTGTCTCCTGAAGAGAGAAAAACCATGATCGCTTTCCTTTGGTCATACCAAGATGTTTTTGCCTGATTGTATGAGGACATGCCTAGTCTGGACACCAATTTGGTCGAGCATGAGTTGTCGCTCTACCCTAAGATGAAGCCGATCAAGCAGAAGCTGAGATGTCTTCTACCCGAGTGGATGCTGAAAGTTAAGGACGAGGTCATTAAGCAGTATAATGCGAGATTTATCATGGTATCTAAGTACCCGTAGTGGCTAGCCAATATTATGCCTGTGTCGAAGAAGGATGAAAAGGTCCTCATGTGTATCAATTTCTGTAATTTGAACAAGGCGAACCTGAAGGAAAATTTCCCATTGCCACACATCGACATCTTGGTCAATGACACTGCTAAGCACGGGATGCTTTCTTTTATGGAGGGTTTCTCCGAGTACAACTAGATAAAAATGACAGAAGCAGATCAAGAGAAGATGATGTTTATCACTCCGTGGGAAACCTTTTGCTATTGTGTTATGCCGTTTGGATTGAAGAATGCCGATGCAACTTATCAGAGGGCTATGACAACACTGTTTCACGGCATGATACACCGAGAAATTGAGGTGTATGTCGATGATATGATAGCCAAGTACCGGAGCGAAGCGATCATCTGGTAAACATTCAAAAGTTGTTTGAGAGGTTGAGAAAGTACGAATTATGTCTGAATCCACAGAAGTGCGCATTTGGCGCTATGCCTAAAAAATTGTTGGGCTTCATTGTTAGCAGGAGATGGATCAAAGTCAACCCAGTCAAGGTAAAAGCCATCACGAAAATGTCGCCACCATCTACTGAGAAAGAGGTCAGAGGGTTCTTGGGCAGGATACAATATATTAGTCAGTGCATTGCACAGCTAATGCCTATCTGCATGCCAATTTTCAAGTTACTTCGAAAGAACTCACCCGTTGAGTGGAACGACGATTGTCAGACAGTCTTCAATAAAATCAAAATCTACCTCCTCAACCCACCTATGCTGGTACCACTGAGTTGGGGATGCCACTCTTGATGTATCTTTTCACGGCGAAAGTCTCGATGTGATGTGTCTTAGGGCAGCATGATGAGACAGGAAGAAGAGAACATGCCATCTACTATCTAAGCAAGAAGTTTACTAACTACGAGACGCGCTATTCTCATATGGAGAAAGCCTGCCTAGCTCTTGCATGGGCCACTCAGAGGCTCCGCCACTACCTGCTATCTCAAGCCATTCTACTTTTAGCCTGCATGGATCCGTTAAAGTATCTTTTTGAGAAGCCGACTCTTACTAGATGAACTCCACAATGATAACTTTTATTGTCTAGGTTTGACATCACGTACGTCACTCATAAGTCGATCAAGGGGCAGGCACTCACCGATCATCTTGCCAACAATTCTTTGCTAGATTATGAACCTTTGAGAATCGAGTTCCCTGATGAGGACATCCTTCTTATGACGGAAGAAGTAGAAGAATCATGGGTAATACACTTTGACAGGATAGCAAATGCCGAGGGTCAGGGAGTTGGTGCCATTCTGATTTCGTCGAAAGGATCCCACGTACTGGTTTCCATCAAACTCAACTTCCCTTGCATGAATAATATGGCCAAGTACGAAGCTTGTGCAGCAAGCCTGCAGGCAGCTCTTGACCTGAATATAACTCACCTCCGAGTGTTTGGCGATTCCCAGTTAATCATATGCTAGACGAATAGTGACTAGAAGCAAAATATGAGAAGTTGATCCCCTACCATGAGCAACTCGAGGATCTGATAGCTTGTTTCAAGGACGCGACATTCTCATATGTCTCGTGAATAAGGAATCGATTCATCGATGCACTAACAACTCTGACGTCAATGGTAGAAATCCCGTATGGATTTAAGATGAAGCAGATCATGATTGAGCAAAGGGATGAGTCGCCCTTCTACCTGGAGATTGAGGAACCCCTAAAGATTGATGATGAGCCACCTTGGTTCTCAGATATCAAGAATTTCCTCGAGACTCTAACTTTCCCCGAGGGTACGTCCAGAGAGGACATGCGAACTATCCAATGTCTAGCGACAGGCTACGTCATCTGTGGTGAGTGCCTTTAAAGTGGTCCTATAATAACGTCTTGCTCAGGTGCCTTACAAAAAGTGAAGTGATTAATATTATGAAGGAAATTCACGAGGGAGTATGCGGTGCCCATGTCAGCGGTCACAAGCTCGCTAGGAAAATTTTGCGGCAGGGATACTTTTGGACCACTATAGAGTCAGATTGCTGCAAACATGTTCAGAAATGCTACAAGTTTTAGGAACACTCCAGTCTGACACATGCTCCTGCCATCGATCTATATTGCATGACCACTCCTTAGCCCTTTGCTACCTGGGGCCTCGACATCGTTGGAATGATTAACCCGAAAGCCTCAAATGAACATCGGCTTGTCCTCATTGCCATCGAGTACTTCACCAAGTGGGTAGAAGTAGCGTTATATGCGAACATCACGGCCGATCACATTGAAAAGTTTCTCAAGAATAATATTGTGTGCCGATTTGGAGTACCCAAGGATATCATCACAGACAATGACATGAACTTTACGAACAAGCACATCCGGGACTTCTGCGAACAGTATAAAATCAAGCACCATTGCTCGCCACCTTATCGACCTCAAATTAATGGAATTGTAGAAGCTGCGAATAAGACGGTCGTCCGCATCCTCGAGAAGATGGTCTTCACTTACCGAGATTAGAGCGAAATGCTACCATTTGTTTTATGGGCTCACAGAACATCGATCCATACCTCTAAAGGGCAAACCCAATTCTCCCTTATATATGGAACCGAGACTGTCCTACCAATTGAGGTTGAAGTACCCTCACTCCGAATTCTCATGGAATCGGGCTTGCCCGAAGCAGAGAGAGAGATCCCATTTTGAACAATTGAATTTGCTGAACGAGAAAAGGCTCCTAGCCTTGTGTCATACACAAGTCAACCAGGGGTGAATCGCACGCGCTTACAATAAACGTGTCCGCGGTCAAGATCTAAAGGTGGGAGACACTGTGCTGAAGAAGATCTTCCCAGCCCTTCACGCCGATCCGAGAGGGAAGTTTAAATCGAACTCGGAAGGATCGTACGTCATTCGAGAAGTACTACCGGGATACGCCATCTGCCTCGTCACCATGGACGGAGACTATTTTCTTGAGTCCATAAACATTGGATACATCCTATGGTTCCACGTTTAGTCTATCGCGATAAGGTAAGTATTGGTGAAACAGATACGTGACTGCTTAAGAATCACACAAAAGAGACCATCATTCCAAGCCCAGTAGCTTGAAAGCATCCCTGAAACAATCATACCCCTTGCTACACCATTTTAAGCCTTGGCCTTTCCTTCGAATAAACCCTTCCCTGAAAAAAAAAGTGTGTACATATACAAAAAAAGAGAGGAAGTAGAATTATTATATAAAAAAAAGAGACGAAGTAGAATTGCTATCAAGAATCAATCAAAAAATCAGAAAAGCAAACCCTTAAAAAGGGATTGCCTGAAATAAAACAAAGGGAAAAAGAAAAAAGAGAGGAATCATGGAGCATGTATAGTAAAATCCCCCAAGGAAGAAAGTATATTCTGGAAAACTGAAATCATATCAAGGAACCCTTTTTAGCCCAGTATATCTTCAGATCCTAACCTGACCCATGGCCAAGCTACACCTAGAAGAAAGCCCTTGTTTTTAGGTTCACGAGCAGTCATAGTATTTGTTAAATCAACATTAGCCGAGTTGTGAGACGACACCAGAACCCCATCTAGCGGGCTATGACGGAATCGACGTCTATGTGATGGATTTTGTAAAAAAGGGAAATAAAAAAAGAGAAAATAAATAAGATCAAAGCGAGATGGACGTGGTGAAACCCGAAAGGGCACTATGGGTAAAAAGAGCGAGCAAACTCGAAAGGGCGCTTGGGGTAAGAGAGCAAAACCCATGGATGTGGTGAAAACCCGAAAGGGTGCCACGAGTAAAAAGAGGGCGAAAACAGGCACAACGAACCCACCTCGGGCGTTGTGAGTAAAAAGGGATTAAAAAGAAAAATTTGGAAAAGAAAGGTTTGAAATGATTGATGAGATTGATGTTTAAGGAACCTTTTGGTTACTCTCCCTGTTACCCATTTTCCAACTAGGCCGTTCATGTTAGTTCAAATCGGGCCCCGACCAGAATTGTCTTTGTAGAACTGCTTCGTCGAACGTTTGACCCGAGGTAAGGAGAAAGGTTTAACTTAATCCAAAGAGATAAACATTCTGGCCTTGGTAAAACTGTTGAAACTCACTCAGATCCGACCATGCTCAAAAGGGAACCCGAGATCTCACCTGCTGATTGAGGCGTCAAACTAAACAACAAAAAAGAATAAAAAAAAAATGAGTTTGTATAATGGATTTTCCTTTTCCATTTACAACTATACCGCTTACATCACATCCCAAAAAAATAATCGGTGTGATGTCTAGCTTTCTTTTCTTTCTTTGGTACAAAAACATAAACAAAAAGTAAAAAAACATAAAGAAAATATATATACAAAAAAATGTGTATCTGAAAAGGGGTTTCTTACGCCCCTTTCCCGTTAATCTGATCTGTGCAAAAGGATATATGTGCAGGAGGGAATCAACGGCCCAGCTCGTGCTTCAAGACACTAATCTCAGTGCGAAAGCTATCCTCCTGAACATTCCACTCAGTCAACCAACGACCATGCAAGCTCCTATACCTCTTTCGAGACATCAACATTCAAGGATCCTTCCAGACAAAGGATCTCACTCCCAGCTGTGCCAACTCTAGTCTTAGCTATGCCAGCTCTGGTCTCAGCTACCTCTGCTCTAACCTTCTCTTGTGCCAAAAGCTCTTGCAGGACCTCTTTTCATCAGTCAGCAGCTCAATGCGAACTTGAAGCGCCATCTCCTTTTTCGGCTAGGGCCCTCTCATGTCACTGCTCTTCGCCTGATCCAAATGGCCAATGACAGGCTGCTCAGCTGAAAGTCAAGCCTCGTACTTAGGGGAAGACTGAACTAAATCTCCTTGCTCCATATCACACATCAGCGTCGATTGACGCATCTCCTAAAGAGCAGCAATCTGATCCATGTCCCTAGAAGACCCCCTAGAAAAGATCAAGTCACATAGAAAGGGTTTCGCCTCACAAGGCACCTGCTGAGAGCAGTCGAATTGACGCAACACTCGAAATGGGAAGTAGAAAGTGCTGTTAGTCAATCCTAGGAGGGCGATGCCCTCATGGTCTCTGGAGTGAACTACTGGGAAGGTCCGATCCAGCCAAGGAAGTCTCCATATCAGCTCTGCATCGATCAGCCAAAGCTTTAAAACTGATAAGCCCCCCTGTGGAATCAAGTGACACTTACCTAGAAAACATTGAACTGCCTCACCTCGAGCGATGTAAAAGTAAGGCACGGGTCGCAAGATAACAAGATGCTCACCTAACCAAACTTGAAGCAGCAAAGGACATCCCCTGAGGCTCTCCACCTTGCCTAGAGCAAATGCATCAAGGCATCGATATAGTTCAGTAAGAACCAGGTGCACCACTGATCGACCCTCTACCAACTCAGTCAAAACATCACAAAGAGCTAGAGAGAATCTCTCTCCCCAAGTGAAGAAAAGGAGTTCTGAAATGAGACTGAGAGCAAAGGCTTTCACATTGAAGACATTCCTAACTGGCAATTTTTGAAGACTTTCATCACCGAAAAGTTCTTTGAGGAATTTGATCGAACACCTTGTGGGCCCCCTAATGAGACTTTTTTCATACTCAAATTTCTTCAAACCAAGGGTAAGTGAATGACCTTAGCATAACCCGGCTTCGGCGTGACCTTTGCTAGGCCTCTATGGAGCTTCAAGCCGAACAAATTGGATAACTCTTCAAGAGTAGGAGTTAGCTCCCGCTTACCAAAACGGAACACATGGGCCTTTGCATCCCGAAACGAGGCTGTCACATGAAGTAGGTCCCACCGTGGAGGAACCTCAAGAAAGGAGGGAGGATGGGATAGTCCAAGCCACTTTAGATCAACGAGCTCACTCTCATTTAGGCTCCCAAGCCAACTTTTTAGAAAATTGGGCCCCAAGCCCAAAGAAGGGAGTAAATTGGTTCCGGGTCCTCCATGTAAGGGAGGGTTGGAAAGCGGGTCCATAGACATACAAAGATCTTTCAAAATTATAAAATTCAATGTATGTCGATGGACCCACCCTTGGGAAAGCAAGGAGAGAAGAAAACAGCTGAAAAAGCCAAGCCAAAGAGAAAAGAGAGAAAACAGTCTTTCTCGGGCATATAAAGGGCCCATTGCCCCCTAGGCTAAACCTGGAGCAACTAATAGTTGCACCAGTGTAAATCCCCCCAGGATTATCCTGGCGCATGTAATAGTTGCGCTAGGCCAATCTGCCCCCCTTCTATGCCATTTTTGGAGCTTTTTAGGAGATCTTTGTGTGTCTTGGCTGGACCCCTTTGCAAATTTGCCTGTTCACCTATTTTATGCTTTGACGACATTCACAAACATGAAATTCAAGGTACACCTAGCATTGAAATCATTTGACTTTTGTGAAAAACTAACACCAAGGCATGCGACCTCAAGGGCCATTTTTACGAGCAATCATCAAAACCATCCTGCAAGCAATCAGATATAATGCAAGGGAAACATAGCAAGTGATCAAAGAAAGAGCACTAAACATTTTCAAGCAGAAAATCATCCAAAGAGTGCCACAATTATCTGTTATAAACTTTTCAAATCCCAATAAAAATCATCCCAAAATGTTTAAAGTGTTTAAAAGCAGAAACTAGGCCTAGTGCTTGTTGGCGCCCTTCGATTTCTTTCACCGGCGCGAGGAGCTTTGGAACGTCCACATGTCTCCTACTCGGGGCCACACCTGTGAGAGCCGGCTAAGTAAAGAACACAACTCCTTTTCACGTGCGCGCTGCAAATCATAGCCAAAGTCACAAATCATGAACGATTGAAAGACAAGGATGGAAAAACAGTGAGAAAGACTAAGCAACAGAATACTCACCACCTCCACGTCCTAGAGCTCTGCGATGTTATGATAATACGCGGCTTGGTCCATGGCCGACTCAAAATTCTACATTCAGAAGGGAAAGATGTCAATTACAAGGATTATTAGCGAACACGAGCATTTTATCAAAAGAGCCAAAACAAAGGAGGAATGATAAAAAAGAGGCTTATCCCCTGAACCACCTTAGGAGGGGCCCAAATCGCGTCCGCTGAGAGGTGTGCCTGCCTATCTACGTCAGCACATAGACCCGAGAGAAAGCTGTCATTGAGGCGTCTGAAGGTCCCATGGACAATGGCAGGTGCACCACCGAGGGCACCCGTATGAGAAGAACCCGAAGGACCCTCACCTGAGGGACCCGCACCAGATGAACCACCATCTGAGGGGCCTACCTCTAAAGCATCAGCAGTACCCGCCGCCGCTCCACCTTCATCATCTGAATCATCCCCGTGAACGAACTATGAACATAATAGAGATTTACTCAGTAGGGACAAAAGTTGAATTGAAACCAAAAGGAGGACTAATCTAAAAGAGAAAGGAGAATTACCTGGGTGCGTGGGCCGTTGAAAGCAAGGAAATTGATGCTAGGGACAAACCACGGAAGGATAAACCGATACGACAAAGACTCATACCATAGCCGATAGTCCCCGGGCACGAGAAGGGCATTAATGGGGATCCCATTATGGAGGAAGGTCGTAGTGAGCTCCTCGATACTACCCACGGGGTCTAAAACATCTGTAGGAGGATCCATGGGTATGGCAGGGTAGCCCTGGTACTGATGAACTACCCACTCCCCCAGATAGTAGGCCCTAGCCCATGCCCCATAGAAGAAGACAACGCAGCGGTTGTTAAAGAGGCGAGATGGACCTACGGCAGCCCGGTCCTAAAAAACAAAGCCAAGGTACGGGTCATAAATGATCTATCCAAGTCAAGAGATGGCTAATCAATAAAAAATGCAGCATAATATAACAAAGGAGAATTTCTGAACTGAAATAAATAGAGGCGAGAAGGCCTTACCTTCTCCGGGATCATCAAGTCAAACTGGGACCTCAGGCCCATCTCCAGATGCTTCATGCCCACATCTCGGCGTCGAAGTTTGTTCCAATTGCTTAGGAGAGGGTGGGTGTATATCTCGGAGTGGAGAAGCGGGCGTCCAGATTTGAAAATGCAGGTACCCCCATGCCTAAGGAGAGCAGTGCATGAAAGATAGGTCAGTAGCATGCAATGACCATCCAAATAAATTGATAAAAGAAAAAGAGTTAGAGATTACCTCCAGAGCCGGCCAGAAGCCTACAACGAACTTTGCATCCCCACTGGTTACTCGGGCTATGCTGTACATCAACATGGCATATCCAGCGCTGCCCTAGTGGTATCTATGGATGTTGAGCCAATTATCCATAAGGTTCAGTAGTGCCAGGTTGACTCATCCACTACTCGCATTGACAAAGAGGGTCTTTCCCAACATGAGCATAAGCGTGATACGGGCCAAGACGATCGCACGCTTGGGCTCAATGTAAAGCTCCACATCTGGTTGGCCCAGATCTACCAACTCATGCGAACCATAGAGCTCAGACAGTCAGGTCCTTTTGACCTCGGTACCATGCATATATCCACGGGAAGGGTAGGCCCCTATCAATCTGATAATATCATCTCGGCTAGGCACTGCGAGGTTGGTTATCGGTACGCCCCCTACCCTGATGCCGGTAATCATCACCTAATCCACGGGCGTTAGGGTCATCTTAGCGAAGGCCATGTGGAAAGACATGGTCTCTGGGCAAAACCTCTCTATCAAAGCTCTCATGTATGCGGCGTCCGCCCTCATGGGTGGGCAGGACAGGAACTCCTTGAAACCCGCCTGCTCGAGCAAATACTACACGACGGGCAGGATGTAGTGATAAAAGTCATGGAAGTCCAGCCAGCCCCCTCAGAATATGATATGGGGCAAGTCCTACGTCAAAAGAGAAAGATGCATCAGGTCATGGAAATAAAGTAAAGCCGCACAGGAAGAAGAACTGAACTTATCTTTTACCTTGCCCGCAATGCCAAAATTGGAAATATGGATATGTTGTTGGTAGAGAAGGCCAACTCGGGTGGCCTCGCCCTACATCTCAAGCCATGGACCTGCCTGGCGTTCTACCACAAAGAATTGTTCCCCACGCAGACAATAAACCACGTCAGGCCCCTCCTCCTGCCCTTCCTCCGACACGTAGTCCTCATCACCAGACATTCTGAGACAACAGCAAGCAGTCTTATCAGGGCGGATCAATGATAAAGAACCATTTTGCTACAGGCTAAGGGAAGGTAAGTATGCTCATCCCTTTCTTTTATTTTCAAAAAATAAAAATAAAAATTATATATATATATATACAAAAAAACCCCTTTCTTTTTATCTTCAAAAATAAATAAGAATAAAACAAAAATTTTCCTTTCTATCTTCAAAAATAAAGCAAAAGTAAAAAAAAAAACACACACAAAATTCCTTTCTTTATGGACATAGAAAAGAAAAAAAAAAACAACACTAAAAAAGGGAACCAAAAATCCCTTTCTTTATGTCAGTAAAACCAAAAAAAACACACAAAGCAAATTGAAAACAAAAAGCCCTTTCTTTATGCTTCTATAATTAAAATCAAAAACAAAAAAAATCTTCCTTTATGTTTATAAAAAAAAAAAAAAAAACGCCAAATAAGAAATCCCTTATCTTATGTCCATCAAATAAAAAATCAACAAAAAATATATTAGACAAAACCCTTAGTTAGTTTTCAAAAATAAAAACATAAAAAAAATCCTTTTCCTTAATTAAATATCAAAAATAGAGACCAAAAATCCTCTTTCATTAGTTAGTTTTCAAAAAACAAAGACCAAAAAAAAAATCCTTGCCTTACATTCAAAAATGCAAACAAAAAAGACCAAAAAAAAAACCCGTTCTATATGCACAAATAAAAACAACAATATATATATATATATATATATATATATATATATATATATATATATATATATATTATGTATTAATAAAACCCATAAAACAACAAAAATAAGGCATCATTCATAAAATATCATCAACACATCATCAATAAATATGCTTACAATGAAAATAAATCATTTATCATCTAAAAATGCAAGATCATGATCATATTTGCAAGAAAAAGTAAGAAAAATCAAATAAAATGGGTTTTAAATGGTTACCTTTGAAGAAAAAGGGGTCTTTGATCTAACGCGGTGTGGAAGATCAATTGGCGCAAGCGAATGCTGGCAATGAGGTACGCGTAGAGGCGATGTAAAGGAACCTTAGGGGAGACCTGTTTTTGGTTTGGAGAGGGGGGAGAAAACAAAAAATTCAAAAATACACCCCTGCTGCCCGAACTCGGGCTCTTTAAATTCGAATCCCCAGCCATGCCTGGCGCACCTATTAGTTGCGCTAGGCTATTTTGAGCCCCCAGTTGTCTTGGCGCAACTATTAGTTGCACCAAGTCACTTATCGGCTGGATTTAGCTATTGGGCTTTCCCAACTCATTCTACCTCGGTTAGGCCCAGTAATGTCGTTAAGCGCTTGGGGACCGATTACCTTGAGAAATGACCATTTTCCCGACATACAAGGCTTTCGTTTTCTCACCATGCTACCCATCTAATGTTTGAAGTTTATTTTGAATACAGTGGACCCGTTAGTAATGCCTTGGGTCTCTTCGGATGTCTCTTTTCTTTGGCATTCGATCATTAGTGATTGGATACCAAAGAGGGGCATCTATAGACACCCAAATTTGTCCCAAGGCCCGATTGAGACACATTTCGAGAGAGGCGCATCTCCGAGCTTTTGATGACATGTATGAAACCCTTAGGAACCTTTTCAAAACCTTAGGAGTCATTCTAAACCCTTAGGAATTACCCTAGATCCCTTAGGAACCTACCCGAACCCTTAGAAACTATTTCAGACCTAAACCTAGCTTTCTCGAGCAATTGATGAAGAGTGGTGTACTGAGACTAGTTGTGACCTTCTACTACAATTGAATCATGTACCAATGAAAATTAGAAGTCCTCGTCTTTCCAACAAGCCAAGGATCACCCCAATCGGAGCTGTATACAAGAAGATATCACATTCCGAAGCTCAGGGGCAAATTTGTAATTTAGCTAATTACCCCTTAAGAATTGGTGCAAGAATTACTTGCGCCAAGCCATTTCTCCCCAAAAATGGCTTGGCACAACTAATAGTTGCGCCAACTCTAAGGTGGGCCCCAACACAGGCAACCAACTTTCAAACCCTGTTCAAACACTATTTTACTGTACCTTTGCCTGACGCATCTATTAGTTGCGCCAAGCTTACGAACAGTAATTGTGAGTTTTTGCCTTGAATTTTGAGATTGGAGTTTGAGTTGTTGATTATCTTGACCTTTGGGATATATTTTTCTAGTTATGTTGTACCCATTTACTATCTATGTGCAACCCTTTAAGTGGTTTAAAGCCTCTAACTATCATCCACCATTGGAGCTAACCTTCACACATTTCAAGGCTCTAAAAACTATAGGAAATCTTAGATGGCTAGATTACCTAATTGTTAATTCAATTTAGCCTCTAAACACCCTCCTAACCTATCTTTTTCCTATAAATAGAGAGGCACCCCCCCTTTATAAAGGCTTGAAAAATTTTGCAAATTAAGAGATTAAGGAATCCCTTCTCTCTCTCCCCTAGTGCACTCTTTTCATCCAAATTTCAGAACTTTCAAACCTTCTAAAAACCTTAGCCTTTCACCTAAAAGCTTTAGTTTAGGTGTGTGCTACCCCCTAGCCCCCCTCTCTACCTCTTAGCTATCCACCCTAGGAGTTAGAATCCATCATTAAGCTATACAAGCCATCAAAAGCTCACTGAAGTAAGCCAACGCAAAACTCCACAGCAGTGCAACAAAGGCCCGAGAGCTCCGGCTCTCCCCTCTTTTCCTCTACCTTCTCGGATTTTCCTCCATCCTCTCATTTGTGTCGTTACACCGTCGAATTTTCGGTAGGAACGGAGGAGCACAAATAGGATTTTAATGCCCCTAGAGCAAGAGGAAGACCTATATGCCTTTTTTATTTCTTTTTTGCTTTGGCCATAAGTAGAGACCGTATTAAGCGGCTTGATCGGGTGCCTAACACCTTCCCGATCGATAATCGAAGCCCCTACCCAAGAGCCTTTGGCATAGACCGGATTCAGAGTCATATTTGTGATACTTCGGTGCTTGTAAAATTGATCTAGGTTTCTCGGGACACCAAAAGCTCCAGGTGGCGACTCTAAATTTTCATCGCGAGTGCACTTCGTGCGGCGGATCGTCAAAAATCTACGATTGCACAACTCCAATCTCAGTATGTGACGACCATCTTCTCAAGGATGCAGACAACAGTTTTATTGGTAGCTTCTACTACACTGTTGGTTAGCTACCGATATGGTGATGAGAGGTAATGTTTGATTTTGTACTGCTCGCATAAGGCCCTAATGCGCTTGTTGGCAAAGTTGGTGCCATTGTCTGTGATGATGTCCTTGGGTACGCTAAATCGGCAAACAATATTTTTCTTGATAAACTTCTCAACATGACTGGCATGATATTTTTGTATGATATTGCCTCTACCCATTTGGTGAAGTACTCAATGGCGATGAGGATGAACTGATGCCCATTAGAAACTTTAGGATTGACCTTTCCGATAAAGTCGAGGACCCAAGTGGCGAATGGCCATGGAGTGGTCATGCTTTGTAAATCTATAGCAGGAGCATGTATCAGACTGGAGTGTTCCTAGCATTTGTAACACTTTTGAATGTGCTTATAATAGTCTGTTTCCATGGTGGTCCAAAAATACCCTTGCCGTAAGATCTTTTTGGCGAGCATGTGCCCATTGACGTGGGCCCCACATATCCTCTCATGGATCTCTTTCATGATGTTGGTTGCCTCACTATCAGGTAGGCATCAGAGCAAGATATTATTATATGATCGCTTGTAGAGGCACTCTCCACAGATGACGTAGTTTGTCCCTAAATGTTGGATGGTCCGCCTGTCCGTCTTGGACGTACCTTCAAGGAAAGCTCGAGTTTTGAGGAAGTTCTTGATATCTGAGAACCATAGAGGCTCATCATCTTCTGGAGGCAGAAGGCTAGATCATTCCTTTGTTCAATCATGACCGACTTCATTTCGAAGCCATATGGAATTTTGACCATTAATGCCAAGGTAGCTAGCGCATTGGAAAATCGATTTCTCGCTCGCAGGTTATAGGAGAAGGTAACACAATCGAAGCATGCTATAAAATCTTCAGGGAGCTTGTGGTATGGGATTAACTTCTCATTCTTGGCTTTCCAGTCTCCATTGGTCTGGCATATGATAAGCCGTGAGTCGCCAAAAACCTTGAGATGAGTTACATTTAGGTCGAGAGCCGCTTGTAAGCCAGTTGCGCAAGCTTCATATTAGGCCATTTTATTGGTACAGGGGAAATTGAGCTTGATGGAAATTGGTATGTGGGACCCTTTTGGCGAGATTAAAACAACACTGACGCCTTGACCTTTAGCATTCGACGCCCCATCAAAGTGCATTACCCAGGACTCCTCTGTCTCCTTAGTGTGATCTTCTCTAAGATGTCCTCATCAGGAAACTCGATTCTCAGAGGCTTGTAGTCATGTAAGGGATTTTTGATAAGATGATCAATGAGTTCTTACCCCTTGATTGATTTTTGGGTGACATATGTGATGTCAAATTCAGATAAGAGAAGCTGCCAGCGTGTGGTCCGCCCAATGAGAGCCGACTTTTCAAACAAATATTTCGATGAATCCATCCTTGCTAGGAGGACAACTTAAGATAGTAAGTAGTGAGGAAGCCTCTGTGTTGCCCATACGAGAGCCAGACATACTTTCTCCAGATGAGAATAGCGTGTCTTATAATCAGTAAACTTCTTTTTCAGATAGTAGATAGCTTGCTCTCTTCTTCCAGTTTTGTCATGCGGCCCTTGGACACATCCCATCGAGAATTCTGTTGTTGAGAGGTACATTAGGAGTGGCCTCTGGGGTACTGAAGTTACCAAAACTAGAGGATTAAGGAGATAATGTTTGATCTTATCGAATGCCGCTTAACAATCATCATTTCATTCAACAGGAGAATCTTTTCTCAGTAATTTGAAGATCGATGTACAAATAGGAGTTAACTGTGCAATGAATCGATTGATATACTGTATTCTACCCAAGAAACCTCTGACCTCTTTCTCAATAGATGGTGGAGGCATTTCAACTATGGCTTTTACTTTGATTGGGTCAACCTCAATGCCTCTCCTGCTGACGATGAAACCCAGTATCTTTCCTGATATAGCATCGAATGCACATTTTTATGGGTTTAGACATGGCCTGTACTTTCTGAGTCTTTCGAACAGCTTTTGAAGGTTCATCAGATGGTCATCTCTCTGGTTACTTGGTAATCATGTCGTCGACGTACACCTTAATTTCTTGGTGCATCATGTCATGGAAGAGTGCTATCATCTCTCTTTGATACGTTGCCCTGACATTCTTTAACCCAAATGGCATGACTCGAAAACAAAAAGTTCCCCATGGAGTGATGAAAGATGTCATTTCTCGGTCCGCCTCTGCCTTTTTGATTTGATTGTAACCAGAGAATTCATCCCTGAACGAGAACATCCCATGTCTAGCAGTATTATCGACCAAGATGTCATTGTGTGGCAAAGGAAAGTCGTCCTTTGGGCTCACTTTGTTGAGATTTCTAAAATCGATGCATATGCAAACCTTTCCATCTTTCTTCGGTACTGGCACGATGTTGGCTAAGCACTGGGAGTATTTGAAGACCATGAGGAAACTCGCATTGTATTGCTTTATGACATCATCTTTCACTTTTAACATCCATTCTGGCCTGAGACGCCTCAATTTTTGCTTGGCAGGCTTCACATTGGGATACAGCAGCAGCTGATGCTCAAGTAAATCGGTGTCCAAACCAGGCTTGCCATCGAGATACAGAGGCAACTCATGCTCAACCAAATTGGTATCCAAACCAAGCATGTCCTCGTATGACCATGCGAAGACGTCTTGGTATGACCGAAGGAAATCAATCATGCTTTTTCTTTCCTCGGGAGACAACGACATTCCGATCTTAGTGATTCTAGAAACCTCCTCAGTACCCAGATTGACATCTTCAATAATCGAGGTAGGGCCATGCTCAAAATTGACATATTGTTCAAGGAGCTCATTGGGAAGCTCCTCGATTAAGTCCTCGCTATCCAGATTCGTGACTCCTACCGCTTCTTGTATTTCTACAAGAAAGAGGTCAACTTCACGTCAGATGGGCTTTTCAATTAAGGCATCATTTTCTTTCCTTTTCTCAAGAATTTTAAAAGACAATATTTTTAGACTTTTTTATATTTATTCCATGTTTTAGGATTTTTTTTTTCTTCGGAGATGGGCCCTTGGCAAGGCAGGTTTCTACATACACATGGTATTGCCTACCAAGGGCTAACCTCACTTTTTATAGATTTTTTTTTTTTTTTTTAAGTTGGTGCTGTATTTACGGTCATTTGATGCTTCCAGAGTTAGGGGCATTGAAGCCCAATTCCTCACTTGAGGTGCCACACCTTTACCTGGTCTCGAGGAGGAAGCTGGTTGAGATGGCTTTCGAGGTTCAGCTTCCATCATATTTACTATTGGCTCGTCTAAGACTTGGTCCTCAAACATTAATATGGGCTTGGGGTGGTTTAGGACTGGCTGATGTACAGGCGGGGGTACTTCCTCCTCGAAGAGTGATAAGGAGGCCTAGTGTATCTCAATTTTTGAAGGAATGATTTGGGGACTGGTTTCATGGATAGCCACTGATTTATGCAGGGTCACCTGTGTTTCCCTATTTTGGTCAATTTTGATGACCATTGCACTCACAAATGTGCTTCGGATGTGAGGCCGCGATCGGGGTTCATCTTCCAGGTCTATCCCCTAGATTTAGCGACAACAATGGTTCGAGCCTTTTCTTGGGCATCCTAGATTTCTTCTTCAGTGGGCTTGTAACCTAACCCAAATTTGACTCGTTGTCCGCCCTTGGCTCTGACTAGGTCTCTCAGACCTAACCCTTTTCATTTTTGGTAGCCCCACTTCTGGAGCATTGCCACTGCCGTAATCATTCCTCCCCCAGTCTTCTGGGTGACTTTCCAAGGGGTTTGGGCGCCACTACTGACACATCATACTTAAAACTGTGGAGATTTGTGTCTTCAGCTGTGTGTGGCACATCTAACACCTTAAGGTTCTCGATGTTGTGGGCCATTTTCTCTCTTTCTTTTCGCTCTTCGCCTACAATAGTGAAGACCTTCTACTATGATATAAACCTAAGTATTTGATGCAAAGTCGAAGGTATTGCCCCGACTTCGTGCTGCCATGGGCACCCTAGTAATAGATTGAAGGTGGATTTAATATCCATGAATTGGAACACGATGGAGAAGGTCATTGGACCAATGGTGAGCTCAAGATTGACTTCTCCTATCACTTCTCTCCTCGTATTATCAAACCCTCTCGCACTTGTTCGAGCTGGTCGGAACATAGACGAGTCGATCCCAATCTTGGTCACGATTCACAGTGGGCACACATTTAATGTCGAACCATTGTCTACTAATATAAGCGATATTCCTAAATTCCTAGTTTTGATAGTGATATTGAGGGATTTAGAATGGTTGTCTCTATTGGTCGGGAGATCGGTGTCTGAAAACGAGATGCCATTAGGAGCCAACACTTGTCCAATCATCTTTCCCACCTCGTCTGGGGAAACTTTATCGAAGATATGAGCATCTTTCAGTGCCCCCATTAGAGCTTGGAAGTGGGGTGGAGACGTCATTAGTAAGTCCCAGATGTGATTGAGGGTTTGTGCTAAGAAAACTACTTGAGCGTGATTGGAACCGCTCAAGTGGGAAAAGACCTGAAGCTCTACGCTCTAGCGGAAATTCTAGGCCAATACGGCTCTGGTCAAAACTGCTCGAGCGTGTATTGAGGATTTGTACTAGGATTACGCTCGAGCGGGATTGGAGCCGCTCGAGTGGGAAATCACCTGCAGTCTACGCTCGAGCAAGAATTGTAGACTTATTTCGTTTAGGTTGAAACCGCTCGACGTACTTGTAGGTGCCACTGGAAACTGCTCGAGCGTGAAACTCTGTTTTGGCCTTACGTGACTTGTGTGCTCGTGGGTTATACGTGGGTAAATGTATTGAGTGCTGATAACTAAGACGTGTATTGGGGCCTTGTGATTTAGGAGAGAAGCATGGGGAAACACCTTGATTGAGCATGGTAGAATCACGACAAGTGTGCTTGACGTGGCTTAAGGTAGGGAAATTTAGAATGTTAAGTTATATGCTTGACTTGAATCATGGGATACTATAAATGAAATTGCTCATATTTGACTTATATTTTTACTGCGTATTTAATAAATGAAGACTATTCATATGATTTAAGATTGCTTTCGCACATGAACTTACATGATTTACTTGACATATTGTTTGCATTGATTCCTAAGTTCTATGGAGAAATCCAGATCTATTTTCGTGGTACGATTTGTGTCCATTCTTATTCGTGTAAATGTTGCTATGTGTAAGAACCAACTCTTGTCCGTTACCTATTCGTGTGTATATGCCACATGTGAGATTTTGCGCAACTAAGGGGTGGAGTCCCTAGGGTATTGACCTTGTGTTTGCTACAGACTGCTCAGTTCCCTCTACGGGATGCAATTGCCACAAGTCTGTTCTCGTGCTCGTGATTAGAAGTGAGTGGAGTAGAATCTCCAAGGGAGGAGTGGAGTCCCTGGGGTTTTTACCTTGTGTTCGCTACAGACTGCTCTATTCCTGCTACGAGATACTCACACTAATATAATGTGACTCGATTACTTGATGTAATGTGCCATGCTTGACTTTATGATCCTATACGCTCGTTTTGTGCCATGCTCGATTATATGAACCTATATGCTCATTTTGTGTCATGCTTGATATGATCCTATATGCTCGATTTGTGCATCCTTGCTCGATTATTGATTCGAATTAGTACGCTCCTTGCATCATGACATGACATGCTTATTGTAACGATCCTGATTTCGCTAACGTTGAATCATTGACCTTAATGGCATGGCCTCTGACGCACCTATTTTAATTGGGCGAGTGCACCCAAAGATGACTGTAACCAAATTTGAACCCGACGAATTAACTCAAAATCCTAATCCCGATCGCGATTGTCCAAGACCCTATCAATAGCTAATCATTTAAAAAAAAAAAAAATAATAATAATAATAATAATTATTATTATTATAGTAAATAAATAAATAGATAAACTATATGCTTGTGTGGCGTTAGATATGGGTGCCAGGATGGATTGGTATTGGCACCCATCACAAACTGCAATGATCCCTACTAATACCCAGCACCCAATAGTATGGTGTTAGATGGGGTGGAACACCAAACTTCATGTGGGTGCTCTACATCCTATTACCACCAACACATTGAAAAAAAAAAAAAGAAAAAAAAAAAAAGAAGAGAAAGTTGAAGTCGGTGCATAGAGGATACCCGGATTGAAAGTTCCTTAGTTGCTAAGGCAGCCTTCCTCCTTATTAAAATAGAAGTATATAGCCTCTTGATATTTATTGGTTGGTTGACTTTCCTGATAAAGTATTATTCTCTACTCTCTCTCTCTATATATAATATTAATAAAACCCACGTATAACAAAAGGCCTCTTTATTAGAAAGGTGACTCTCTCAACTTACTTTTTTTATTGTGTTGTTTTTAATTATTGTTGACCTTTCAATAAAGCTACTTTCCAACTTCCTTTTCTCTCTCTTTCTCTCTCTAGAATGCTATTAAAACCACACACAAAAATCACATATCCCTTCTTTAAATGTCAACAGAATCCGTTTGGAATTTTTTTAGTTAGCCGACTTCCCCACCCTCCTCAATCTCAAAGAGCATCCTCTCTCAGACATCTCTTTCTCTAAAATACTAATAGGAATCCAACTATATTTTTCTCTCTCTATTAGGTAAGGTGGTTCTCACTCCCTCATCCTCAAACGTCTCTCTCGTTTCCCCATTCTCTATCTCCTCCATCTTCTCTCTACATAGCAGCCTACAGAGCATCCGTTTCACTATTTTGTCTCTCTGATCCTTCTACAAACCAAGCAGCCCAAGCAGTTATCTCGCCATCTTAGTTCTTTTTGCAATCAAGCACCGCATCGCATTGATCCATCGTCGAACACCACCACCACCAACAATTTTTCCCTTGTGACGTTAGGACCCGAGGTAGGGAAACTTCAATGCCAAATTACGTTTTAGACTTAAATCATAGGCTTTAATGATGTATTTGAGCCAGATCTATGATTATTAGAATTAAATTTGAACTGTTTGAATCATACGGTATCTAAACATTAGAATTAATGAATATAACTTGCATTAATTATTGAATTTTTTGAATATTATACCTTTTAGAATTGCAACGAAATAATTGGAATCCCTTTTGAATGATATGTAACTTGCATTGAATTATAATCATTAAAATTTTGAGCACCGGACCCTTTGAATTTTGAATTTGAATTAGAATGAGAATTATTTATGAACCATGAATATTGTACCGATGTATTAGAATTTTGCATGTGATTTGAAGAGATTTATTTGAACCGAATCCTGTGCTTCGGTACTTTGAACCGTTTCGACGGCCCATTGATCCGCACAAGCATCCCTCACAACGCAGGGGCTTGAGCACATAGAAAAAGTGTTCATTGAACGACGATGGTTAGGAGGGGATTCCCATCGGTAATTAGAGACTCTAGTGCTATATTTGCGCTAGTGATATTTAAGCTATAAATTTTTAAGTCATCATAAATTAAGAAGACTACACCTGAAATTTGATAATGAAACGATTTAATGAATACTCACATGAAACCTAAGAGTCGATGTTATCGAATATCATATGAACCTAGAACTCAGTATATGTGCTTTTGAACCCATGTTACTTTCTGAATTCTATCTTGTCATTTAAATTGCGTTTGAATTTATCATCGAACTATGCATTGATCGGATAAGATGTAATTTTGGCCTTGAACTTTTTCTTCTGAGCTTAGATGGTTAGCTCACCCCGACACTATGTGTCACAGGTACAGAAGTAGTTCCAGATCCCAATTCAGAAAATCCCAACTTTGTACCGAAAGAAGAAGCAGATCTTCCACCTGAGGAGTTTTATCTTTAGATACTTTTGAGTATATAGACTTGGTATAGTTTTTTTTCTTTAAGAACTTTTGTGACAAATATTATTGTTTTGAGATATTAAGTGCCATTGTTTGTGTGACGAACGGCCGTCAACGGTGGTTTCACTTTTAAATTTTTCTTTCGATATGGACATTAATGCAAATTAATTTGGTTAGGTATATTTTTACATTCAATTTATTTTTGATAGCCTGTACATTAATTGATACCAAAGAATTTCTGTAATTAGATTATGAATTGTGATCTAGCGATCCGAAATTTCTACGTATTTTTGGGTTAGAAATTTCAGGTTGTTACAGTTGGTATCAAAGTTATGGCCTTAGATCCTGTCAGAACATAGACTGGACTTTCACGAGCACACCTGATAAAAATTTTGTTCAATTGTGACAGATCATCATGGCACTTCGGGGTAGACCAAGAACTGTTCACACTGATTGCTCCTTGAACGGAGTCAAAATTGCAACAGGTGCCAATGACACTCCGTTGGGAGGAGGAAATAACGATGCGTGTGTCAGTCAAGCCCTGGAGACTATGGCGAATACGATGGCACAACAGATTACTCTACTAGCCACTAGACAGCACCCCACTGGATTTTAAGAATTCAGAAGAACGAAACCTGGTAGTTTTTATGGCAAGGCTGATCCAGCAACTGCAGAAGATTGGATCAACCAGATGGAGAAAAATTTGGATGTGATGACTTGCACGGAAGATGAAAAGGTGAGATGGGCTGCATTTTATTTGGAAAGTGACACCGATCCCTGGTGGAAGTCAATTCAGAGAACCAGGAATCAAACCTGAGCGAACAATCCATGGACATGGAACTAATTTTTAGAAAAGTTTAACGAAAAATATTTTCCAACATCCGTCCGCAAATAACACTCCCATTGGAGTGTTATTGGCACCTGTTGCAATTCCGACTCCATTCAAGGAGCCATCAGTGTGAATAGTTCTTGGTCTACCCCGAGGTGCCATGATGATCTGTCACGATTGAACAAAAGTTTAATCAGGAATGCTCGTGAAAGTTCAGTCTATGTTCTGACAGGATCTAAGGACATATCTCTGATACCAACTGTAACGACCCGAAATTTCAAACCCGAAATTACGTGGAAATTCCGGATCGCTAGATCACAATTCCTAATCTAATTACAGAAATTCTTTGGTATCAATTAGTGTACAGGCTATCAAAAATAAATTGAACGTAAAAATATACCTAACCAAATTAATTTGCATTAATGTCCATATCGAAAGAAAATTTTAAAAGTGAAACCACCGGTGACGGCCGTTCGTCACACAAACAGTGGCACTTAATATCTTAAAACAATAATATTTGTCCCAAAAGTTCTTAAAGAAAAAAAAAAATACCAAGTCTATATACTCAAAAGTATCTAAAGATAAAACTCCTCAGGTGGAAGATCTACTTCTTCTTCTGGTACAATGTTGGGATTTTCTGAATCGGGATCTGGAACCACTTCTGTACCTGTGACACATAGTGTCGGGGTGAGCTAACCATCTAAGCTCAGTAGAAAAGTTCAAGGCCAAAATTACATCTTATCCTATCAATGCATAGTTCGATGATAAATTAAAACGCAATTTAAATGACAAGATAGAATTCAGAAAGTATCATGGGTTCAAAAGCACATATACTGAGTTCTAGTTTCATATGATATTCGATAACATCGACTCTTAGGTTTCATGTGAGTATTCATTAAATCGTTTCATTATCAAATTTCAGGTGTAGTCTTCTTAATTTATGATGACTTAAAAATTTATAACTTAAATATCACTAGCGCAAATATAGCACTAGAGTCTCCAATTACCGATGAGAATCCTCTCCTAACCATCGTCGTTCAATGAACATTTTTTCTACGTGCCCAAGCCCCTGCGTTGTGAGGGATGCTTGTGCGGATCAATGGGTCGTCGAAACGGTTCAAAAGTGTCGAAGCACACGATTCGGTTCAAATAAATCTCTTCAAATCACATGTAAAATTCTAATACATCGGTACAATATTCATGGTTCATAAATAATTCTCATTCTAATTCTAATTCAAAATTCAAAGGGTCCGGTGTTCAAAATTTTAATGATTATAATTCAATGCAAAGTACATATCATTCAAAAGGGATTCCAATTATTTCATTGCAATTCTAAAAGGTATAATATTCAAAAATTCAATAATTAATGCAAGTTATATTCATTAATTCTAATGTTTAGATACCGTACGATTCAAACAGTTCAAATTTAATTCTAATAATCATAAATTTGGCTCAAATACATCATTAAAGCCTATGATTTAAGTCTAAAACATAATTTGGCATTGAAATTTCCCTACCTCGGGTCCTAACGTCGCAAGGGAAAAATTGTTGGTGGTGGAAGTGTCCGACGATGGATCGATGCGTTGCGGTGCTTGATTGTAGAAAGAACTAAGAGGGCGAGATAACTGCTTGAGCTGCTCGGTTCGTAGAAGGATCAGAGAGACAAAACAGAGAAACGGATGCTCTGTAGGCTGCTATGTAGAGAGAAGACAGAGGAGATAGAGAATGGGGAAACGAGAGAGACGTTTGAGGATGAGGGAGTGAGAACCACCTTACTTAATAGAGAGAGAAAAATATAGTTGGATTCCTATTAGTATTTTAGAGAAAGAGACGTCTGAGAGAGGATGCTCTTTGAGATTGAGAAGGAGGGTGGGGAAGTCAGCTAACTAAAAAAATTCCAAACGGATTCTATTGCCATTTAAAGAAGGGATACGTGATTGTTGTGTGTGGTTTTAATAGTATTCTAGAGAGAGAAAGAGAGAGAAAAAAGGAAGTTGGAAAGTAGCTTTATTGAAAGGTCAACAATAATTAAAAACAACACAATAAAAAAAGCAAGTTGAGAGAGTCACCTTTCTAATAAAGAGGTCTTTTGTTATACGTGGGTTTTATTAATATTATATATAGAGAGAGTAGAGAATAATACTTTATTACGAAAGTTAACCAACCAATAAATATCAAGAGGCTATATACTTCTATTTTAATAAGGAGGAAGGCTGCCTTAGCAACTAAGGAACTTTCAATCCGGGTATCCTCTATGCACCGACTTCAACTTTCTTTTCTTTTCTTTTTTTTCTTTTTTTTTTCAATGTGTGGGTGGTAATAGGATGTAGAGCACCCACATGAAGTTTGGTGTTCCACCGCATCTAACACCATACTATTGGGTGCTGGGTAGTAGTAGGGATCATTGCAGTTTGTGATGGGTGCAAATACCAATCCATCCTGGCACCCATATCTAACGCCACACAAGCATATAGTTTTTATTTATTTAATTATTATTTTATCTATTTATTTATTTACTATTATAATAATAATCGTTATTATTATTATTTTTAAATGATTAGCCATTGATAGGGTCTTGGAAAATCACAGTCGGGATTAGGATTTTGAGTTAATTCGTCGGGTTCGAATTTGGTTACGGTCGTCTTTGGGTGCACTTGCCCAATTAAAATAGGTGCGTCAGAGGCCATGTCATCAAGGTCAAATGATTCAACATTAGCGAAATCAGGATCGTTACACTTATGAATGCATATTTTTTTTAAATACTTGCTTATGCTCGCATGCTTTTGATAGTTTATTAAACTGCTAAATGATTTGTATATGCATCTATGCCATGAGTAGAATTATTTTATATCATTTTGCATTATATATATCCCTACTAAGCGTGGATGAAGCTTATTCCTCGACTATATCTCTCAGCTGCAAGAGCTGACCCCGTGCTAGATCCGAAGTAGGAGGTGGATCCTGACTATACCCCCGGAGACGAGGAGGATCTGCCTGAGGAGCATTATCGGTAGCTGCGCCGAGTGGATCTTATTTTGTCTTCGAGATTTTGAGAGTTTTGTTATCGGGTGGTGTGTAATATTTTGGGATTTTTGTAAGGTAAATGCCCGGATAAAAGAATACAATGTGAATATGTGTGGCTCCACTGTTTAGGCGAAAAACGGCCTTCACCGGTGAACTTTTTGCATAGTATTGACAACTATGGTTACTTAGCTTGTTCTCCTGATACCCATGTGCTAGTTAGTTAGTTGTTCGCTCTGCTAGTCTAGCTATGTACTTTGATCATTTGTGTATGCGTTCTTACCATTATGCTAATGGCTCGGTCGTTCAACTCTTGTAACTTGGGAGAATTGAGCTATTATGTTTGGATTGAGATGCGCGAGCCGACGGCTCAGATTTTTGGGTAAGGAAAACCTTGGGCTGTCACAAGTGGTATTAGAGCCTAAGTACTAGAGTTCCACGTACTATGGAAAGAGCGGATAGGCTATAACATTGCGTCACTCAGAATACCTGAGAGCCTTAGTCTTAAGACTCGGTATTCAGAGTGATGGTCTAGGTAGAGCAATGGTATTAGGATTAGAGCTAAAAATTCTAGTTTCAGAATATATCTAACTCGAGTTGAATGACCTTGACAGGTCAATATGCCTCCAAGACAAGGAAGACCAAGAATAGTGAATATAGAGGACATGACAAATGGTGAACGATTTGTCTCGGGAGCCAATGCAATTCCCGTGAACAATAATCTCAACAATAAATGATAACAACCAGCAAATATTGGAGACGGTAGTGAATGCAGTGACTTTATTAACTGAGAGACGACACCCATCGGGATTCTAAGAATTCAGGAGGATGAGACCTCCTAGTTTCTACAGGCAGGCAGATCCGATGGAAGCCCAGCAGTGGCACAATCAGATTGAAAAGATCTTATTGAGACTTAGGTGCACGAAAGAAGAAAAGGTCAGCTGGGCCTCGTTCCAATTCGAGGGTGAAGCAGACCCTTGGTGGAAATCGGTTGAGAGTCTCGTGTGCCAGGGGCGCCTTGGACTTGGGCAGAATTTGTCACCACATTCTATGAGAAGTACATCCTGGCACCACAAAACTGACAATTGGAAATACAGTTTACAAATTTTGTACAAGGATCTATGACAGTGCGTGAGTACGAGACGGAGTTCACTTGCTTATCCCATTTTGCCCCCGCGTTAGTAGCCGGTGAGTTGATGAAGACTCAGAAATTTGAGTACGGATTGAAACCAACTATCATGGGAAGGATAGTACTATTTGAACCAACAACGTATGAATAGGTAGTAAGGTTAGCCCTCATAGCGGAAAAGGAGGTAGAAGATACTTATAGAAGGAGAGATGAGCAAGTAAAAAATAGAAGGGCTCAAACACAAATGGCCGATTCGGGACATGCCAGTAAGAGGCCTAAGTATCTGATGCCGCCACTGTCACAACCTACTCTTGCAGCATCGACAAGGCCATTCAACCCGGCAGCCTTATCGCCATTACCTTAGAAGCCGCTTAGAGCATCAAGCCTGATAACCACGTGTGATAGCCTGAATTTCTACATCCACACAAAGTGGAATAAAGCATAAATAGCAAGCAGAATTGAGATGTCATAAGAAATAAATCTCCACATCTACAACATAACCAAACTACAAAATAACCTAAAAGACGGTTCTAATCCCATGCCAATTGCATGAGCAAAAGAACTGAATCGAACCATCAGTGACAAGGAAAAGTTACCCTTGATGGTTCGCCAAAAAGAATACAGTATCACATAATTACATCATTTATAAGTTTAAATGGCTGGACGTACCAAGCCTTACAAAAATAAATCTCAAAATAGCGCAGCAAAGTCTACTAGAAGAAATCCCCCGTAGGAGGACTCGTTCTCCTCAAAAGGTACAAAATCAGAATCCTCCCGGTCCTGATCTTCAGTCCCTACGTCCTCACCTGCACCTGTAACGTATAGTCAGAGGGTGAGCTACATCATAGCTCAATAGGGAAATACTGATATAGCATGCATATTTCTATCATTACACATATCTTTCATGACACAACACAATTCATAGTTTTCTTGAATGAAGAACACAATTTAAAAGTATTTAAATTTACTGAAGTGGATAACTGATGCTTGATTCAAAAGTCACACTCATCATAACTCAAAAGTCCTTTTCTTACTTCACAAAGCTTAAATCAATTACTTAAATAATAGTTTTCCTGAGCAAATATAGCATCGAGCCCCCGATGGAATACCCACCATCGTCATTCATATGAACCATTAGCACAATTACACAAGCCCGCTCAATGGAGCAATGGAGGTGACTTGACGAATGAATATTACTGCAGAATGGTAATCAAAGAATGGATATCCCGCCGTACCGGAGCACAATTTGTACGGATATTCCGCCGTGTCGGTCACGGATATGCCGCCGAGTCGATTGGGTATTCATATATAAACCTTACATCAAAGTGCTAAATCTACATATAGTTATTCACCGTGAGTTTGTGGTAATTATAATAGTTTCAAAGTTTTCAAAGTTTGCACACACATCACATTCACATCCTTTGATGTCACACACGTTCACATCAATTTGATGTCACATACAAAGTTCTGATTCCTTACCAAAAGCACCCAAATACATATCGTATTTCATACACACATATTTTCTCTTAGTGATCACACATACTAAACTTGCACATTTAAAAGATGATGAAATCATGCTAAAGCATAGCATAAAACACACATTCATATCATATCACTATGCATATGCTTGCTGAAATCAAATACACATGCTAAGGAGTTTTCCCTACCTCACACGAAGTCGCACACAATTTCCCTTAGCTTAATTTGCTTTTCCTAATTTACATTCCAAGCTCACACCTACCATATACAAATGCATAACTAAGTGTCACAAACGATGTAACATAGGAAGGTCCTAAGTCTCCCCAAAGTCCTCAATTTATAATAAAAACAAAATTCTGAACTGTCAAAATCGATCGGTCGAACCCCAAATCGACCAGTCGAATCGAAATCCAATTCGACTGGTCGATTTTCCTCAAAAAACTAGACCTCACACAAACCGGCTTTAAAATTGACTAGTCGATTTCCCAAAATCGATCAGTCGCGTAAGTCAGACTTGGCCCAGTTGAAACAAAACCTGAATGAGACCTTCAACGATTATTTGGGGTGTTGGAGAGCACTGGCAGCTCAGGTTGGAAACAGGATACCGATCAGTTTCTCAAAAATCAACTTTACACGCACATTGTTTCTCTACATCGACCGGACGATGCTACTTTCGACCGATCGAATTTCCAAATCGATTTCACTCGACCGATAACGTATTCACATTTTAAAAATCGGGTTTTACTATTCAATCGATCGGTGGGTTTGAACTTCTAAATTTCATTTTTCTTCAAATTTCTCTCTTTCTTATTCCATTTCTTCACTCACATGCATAATCATAGTTAACCACATATTCAATACAATTATACAAAGACTCTTCCCATCTAATTCGACCGATTCCTTGATCCAAGCTTCACAATTTTGCTTCATAGCTTGAGCTTCAAATTTTCTAACTATTCAAAGTTCTTGAATCACACACGTCATCCGATTCTTCACATACACACATGCATTCAATTCAATCTCCTTCTCTCTCTCTTATTTACTCTCTATCACAACATCCTAGGATAAGAGAAATAAATTCTCTTCTAGGTTTCTTTTACTTATATCTAGTTAGGCTTAGGTGTTAAGCACATACACCTCTCTAGGTGTTTCAAACTCATTCAAAGGTTCCATACATAATATTTGTAATCCTTCTCAATTTTACTTAACTCACATCATAATATGACTTATTCTTTATATTCACAAGGTCACACACATGACCTGAAGGCACACATACCGAGACGTACTGTTCAAAGATCAGAATTTTTTGGGATGTTACACCATGGTTGTACAGAGAGCGGCTTCAGCAGCGACAACTCACACTACTTCTTATAACGCCTCTTCCACACCGAATGTGGCATGTGCGAACTGTGTAAAGGCTCACAGAACTAAAGAGTGCTGGAAGGCAAAAGGGGCCTGTTTTAAATGTGGAAAAGTGGGACATCAAATTAGAGAATGCCTAGAAATGAAAGGAGAAGCAATTGCAGATATCTACTCACCCTCAACCTGAATCATTAATTCAAATCAAAACTTGAAGATGTTTACAAAGCAATAAATAAAAGAAATACAATATATCCTTCACCCCTCAGCCGCAGTCGTCAATTGCTTCTGAGAAACTACAGATATCTACTCTAATCTTCAGCTCTCAATCCCAGTCCTCAATTGTGATCGAGGAACATTCGATATCTAAACTACAAAGCAATAAAAATCTACTCTAAAGTTTTGATCAGAAGAAAACCCAACCTTAGGCGTCAATTTATGCTGAGAATTTCTTCGATGATTATTCCTACACCAATCCCTCTTATTTATAGATCATAAGGGGTTGGTTTACAAAGACCTAATTCTAATAAAAGAAACTAATAAAAATAAAAGTATCCTATTATAACTCTAATTCCTAATTTGATTCTTCCTTGCTATATAATTGGTATGTTTCTAAAGTGTCCCTTAAACTTCAGCAACAGAGTCCTTTTTAAGATTTTCTTCATCAATCTCTTAATCTGTGATTAACTAGACTTCCAATTGTAGAGATCTTCTAAAAATATGCATGGTGGTGTTCTTCTCACGTGTTCAACAATAGTGGAAAGCTTATATTTTTATGAAATCGTAAATCTTGATTTCTTCTTTCTGTTCTTTCTTGGAAAATCGTAAATTATGATTTTCTATTCTCTGTAGGCTTCTAATTAACGATTCTTCATTACGATTCTTCGCTTTTCTTGTATCGTCTTTACTCTATATGGCTTTTCTTTGGAAAATCATAAATCACAATTTCTCATTTTCTTCATTACTTTGTTTCGCAAAATCGTAAAACACGATTCTTCCTCTTTCATTAGGCGAAGATTTATTGTTTATGTTCAATCATCTTTTTACTGCTTTATGAGTTTATTTTGACAAATTTTAATAATTTTGCTCTATTTTGCTGATTTTCCTTAATATCTGTACATCAACAACTTATTAGTAGCAAACTACGGACTAGCATCACTAAGTTAAGGGTGATAAATTGATAAATTATGTGACTGATCACATACGCAGTGACAACTCAAGACAAATAAGCTAACAATGATGTTATTCATGGTACAAGAGTTTCTTATAATAATCAATTTAAATTATTCACATTTTAGATGAAGAAGGTGCATTAGTTAAGACTATTATTGTTATTTCACTACTTGTAGTACTAGGACAATTGCTTGTGTACTCACCACTTAAATTACCTACACATCTATATGAAACCCAGGTACTATACCAATGTATTTGAAGAGTGATTATGTGATGGATATCTGCTTCAACAAAGCTCGAGTGTTGATAAACCCAAGGTCTACCCACTCTTTTGTTACACCTCAATTCGCCGTGGAACTATTTATTAAGCTTAAAACTTTAGATTATGTGCTAAAAGTTTCAATCCCGACTGGAAACTCTATGAGGACGGATCATGTGTGTGTCAATCAGTGGTAGCTCTTATTAAAGACCATGAGACCAAGATAAATCTAATTCTACTGGAGATGCAAGGGTTTGATGTTATTCTCGGCATGGACTGGTTATCCAAACACCACACCGTCGTTGATTGTCTTTGAAAGATCATCGCCTTCCGACCCAAGAAAGGGAAGTCATGTAAATTCTATGGCACCCAATCGAATGTTGCACCCCTGATATCTGCCATTTGAGTTGAAAGACTATTGAACAAGGGTTGTCAGGGTTATCTTGCATTCTTACAAGACCAAAAGGAAGGAGAAGTCAAAATTTCTGACATTCCCGTTGGGTGCAACTTTCCTTATGTATTCCCTGAGGAATTACCTAGTCTACCGCCCGATAGAGAAGTAGAGTTTGTAATAGACCTAGCTCCCGGCACCGAACCGGTATCAAAGGTGCCATACCGAATGACACCTGTTGCACTAAAGGAGCTGAAGGAATAGCTACAAGAACTTCTTGACAAGGGTTTCATTCGACCGAGTGTGTCTCCATGGGGAGCACCCATCTTATTTGTCAGAAAGAAAGATGGTTCTATGCATCTATGTATCGACTACAGACAACTGAACAAGCTGAAAATCAAGAATCGATGCCCGCTTCCTAGAATCGACGATTCGTTTGATCAGTTGCAAGGAGCAAAGTTCTTCTCCAAGATCGATCTGAGGTCGGGTTACCACCAGATGAAAATGAAAGCTGAGGGCATTCTGAAGATAACTTTTAGAACCCGATACGACCATTATGAGTTTCTGGTCATGCCTTTTGGTTTAACAAATGCGCCCGCATCCTTCATGGACTTCATGAACTGAGTGTTCAAGCCGTATTTAGACAAGTGGGTTGTTGTCTTTATTGATGATATTCTCATTTATTCTAGGTCAAGAGAAGAGCATGAACAACACCTACGCTTAGCACTCCAAACTTTGCGAGGATCTCAGCTGTATGCGATACTTAGTAAATGTGAATTCTGGCTACAACAGGTGAGTTTCCTTGGACACATTATTTTTAAAGCCGGTATAGAAGTGGACCCTACAAAAATAGAAGCGGTACTGAAATGGGACCAGCGTAGAACTGTAACTGAAGCTCGTAGTTTTCTCAGGTTAGCTGGATACTACAGAAGATTTGTTGAAGGGTTTGCAAAGCTAGATGAATCACTCATATGTCTCACCCACAAGACTTTTAAATTTGAGTGGATCGAAGCGTGTGAGTAGAGATTTCAAGAGTTGAAGAAGAGATTGGCCTCCGCACTAGTACTTACCCTACCATTGGGAAGTGGGGGATTCTCAGTATTCAGCGATGCTTCTCATAGTGGATTAGGCTGCGTACTAAATCAGCACGACAAAGCAGTCACTTATGTGTCAAGGCAGTTGAAGGACCATGAGAAGAACTACCCCACCCATGACCTGGAATTAGCTGTGGTCATTTTTGCATTAAAGATCTGGAGACACTATCTCTATGGCGAGTCTTTTGAAATCTTCACCGACCACAAAAGCCTCAGATACTTATTTACACAAAAAGATCTAAATCTGAGGTAGAGGAGGTGGATGGAATTTTTGAAGGACTACGACTACGTCATCTAGTATCATTCAGGAAAGGAAAATGTAGTAGCTTATGCACTTAGCCAAAAATCGACTGCTCAGTTGTCATACCTTGTGACCAAAATACATCGATGGAAGTTGCTTGAGGGCGTAACCTTGGGCGATACTCGATTCGAAGTGAAAGGATCGGGAGCACTCTTAGCAAATATCAAGATCAAGTCAATCCTCTTCGATAGGATCAAAGAAAGCCAATTGAAAGATCAAGAGCTTATGGCTGTCCGATAGGGGATGAGTAGTGGAAATCAGTTAGGCTTCTCCATGAAAGACGATGGTTCCCTATTATTCAGGGGTCGATTTTGTGTACCCACCGATATCGAGTTACGACACAAGATATTAGTAGAAGCCCACAAATTTGGATATGTTATACATCCAGGAAGTACCAATATGTACCATGACTTGAAGAAGAGCTTTTGGTGAAAGGGAATGAAAGAGATGTCGTTGGGCATGTAGCGAGATGCTTGATCTGTCAGCAAGTCAAGGTTGATCACAAACACCCTGCTGGTTTATTACAGCCCCTGCCAATCCCTGAATGGAAATGGGAAAATATTTTGATGGACTTTATTCTTGGTTTACCGAGAACTCAGAAGGGGCATAACACTATTTAGGTGATTATTGATCGACTAACCAAGTCAACACACTTCCTTCCATACAGCGCGCGTTACACCGCAAGAAGACTTGCTGAACTATATCTAAAGGAGATTGTAAGGCTGCATGGCATACCTTTAAGTATCATTTCAGACCAGGACCCACTCTACACATCCTAGTTTTGGCAGCGATTTCAAGAGGGGATGGGTTCCAAACTAGAATTTAGCTCAACTTTTCACTCACAGACTGATGGACAAATCGAGAGGGTGAATCAGGTAATAGAAGATATGCTTAGAGTCTATATGCTGGACTTCCAAGGATCATGGGACAAGCACTTGCCCTTGATTGAGTTCACGTATAATAACAGTTATCAAACGAGCATCAAAATGGCTCCTTTTGAATCACTATATGGTTGTCGATGCAAAACTCCACTCAATTGGGAAGATGTTGGAGAGAATGTTTTGTTGGGCCCAAAACTTATTGAGAGCACCAATGCGACGGTTCGACTTATACGCGAATGCTTAGAAGTTGCTCAAAATCGTCAGAAAAGTTATGCGGACCTGAAGAGAACAAACGTAGAATTTCAGATGGGGGATCATGTGTTTATAAAAATCTCGCCGACCAATGGAGTCATGAGATTTGGCAGGCGAGGAAAGCTCAACCCATGGTACATTGGTCCTTTTGAGGTATTAGGCCATGTTGGCGAGGTGGCTTATCGCGTCGCCCTTCCACCACAACTGTCAAGTGTCCACAACGTGTTTCATGTGTTGATTCCAGGGAAATATGTGAGGGACACGTCACATGTATTGGATTATCAGCCTCTTGAGGTTCAATAAAACTTGACGTTGATCGAGGAACCGATTAGGGTGTTGGATCGCAAAGACCAAATTTTGAGAACCAAGAGTATTCCTCTCGTTCTAGTGTAGTGGCGCAACCATTCCGTCGAGGAAGTGACTTGGGAATGAGAAGCGAAAATTCGGGATCAATACCCGAATCTATTTGTTTAAAATGTGTAAAGTTTATAAATTAATGTAATCCATCGAATCAAATTTTGACTATATGGGACTATATGTGTACCTTTTCATATATTAAAATGAGGAGATTTTGTTTTATGGATACAAACTTATGTAATATGAGCACAGGAAACTTTATCTTATGGTAAACTCATTCATACTAACCATAGAATCTAATTCATAACATTTAGAGACATCGTGCTACATCTGGAATGTTATTTCAAAATGTTTGACATTGCAAACCTACACAATCAAATAGAAACTGATGATTAGGTTAAGTGAAAAATCTTGACTTTAGGATTCTGTGCCATGTTCAATGTAGTAGAACAGTGTTGGTTTAATGTTTGTGTACTATGTTTTTATTATTAAAAATGTGATAAAAATATGGCAGCAATAAAGAATGTAAAGACAGATCTAAAAGGGGATGAAAATTAGGCACACACAACACAAAAGCAATCCACACACAGTCCTACAAGATCCAGGGTTATTGTAGCAAGTTTTGATAAGTATGAGTTTGTCCCACAGGAAAATTTGATCTAAAAACACAAAGTTGAATAGTAGACCTCTAGATCTGCTACAGATTTGGCAGCTCTAACCTAAACTAGGAAAGCAAAGGTAAAGAGAGGGGATTTTTAGGTGTCACAAAACTAAAATAAAACATAAATAAAGATGACAGATCTACACTAAAAGAAAGGGGGTTTAGAGAAGGATGGAAATGGATTTCGAAAAATAAATAGAAAATGGGTGAGAAGTAAATGGCTAGGGATTAAATTTTTTACTGAAAAAGGCTTCATAGAGCAGAGCAAGGATTGGATCTACAGCTATCCCTCATTTGGCTACAAGCTCAAATGCAAGGAAGAAGAATCCGATCCAACCCTGAGATATGGACTAGTCCTAGAGCTATAACCTGTCCACTTGAATGGTCACAGATTATCCCAGAGATGTACTTTATTCATGGGGGTTAAAATTAGAACATTAAAATCACTGCAGCCACTATGTTTGCAAGGCTACGACCTCATGCATCTATAGGTGCAGAAAACCTATAAAAATCTATATGCAAAGCACAAGAAATTATAGATTTAATGGAACAATAAATATAACTTTCATTGCATAAAAGATATTTACAATGGTTAGCCCTCAAGTTGTAGTCATTGCAAACCTCTAGACCCTTGACAATGCTTATACACAGTCCTTTTACAGCTTTGAATCAATCCTAACTATTACAAAGAAGTTAGCCAGCAAATGCTAAGCTAAGGGAAGAAGAAAAGGAAAAAGATGACCTAATCCTAAAATGACCTAAGCAAGAATATCCCGCACAGTTCTCCTTGCATCAGATGGTTATTTCTGCTTCTTCCCATAGCTTATATACAGTCCACCAAAGATATCTCTTTACCTTGGCCAATCGGAGAGGAGGAGAATCAAGTTAGTTAGGATCCTACTTATGTGGCTCATTTACAGCCAAGTGTTGCCTTGGATTGTAGGGAACAACTCAGCACATTGGGGCTTGTACCTCAGGTGCTGCGAAATCCCCAAAATACCCTTTAAGTTTGAATGGGAGGGCTGAAACCCAAGCTTCTAGTGGTTGAAGCTTCAGAATGTATATCTCGAGAGGTTCTTGAGTAGCTAGTGTGGTTCTTGAAGTTTCTTTGAGTGGTTGAATGCTGAAACCCAGAGCTTCTCGAGAGGTTGTATGGCATCTAAATGTAGCTCGTGTGGATGCTTCAGTAGCTTCAGAAATACTCGACAGGTTCTCGATAGGCTGCATTTCTCTTATCTTTAACTGCTCGACAGGTTCAAGGTTTATGTATATAATGTGCTCGAGATCCTCCCGAGGTTGAAGTGCTGAAGCTGCTAATCTACTCGAGCTGCTCGACAGGTATCTCCTGAAGACCCATAACTGCTCAAGAACCACTCGACTTTGGAGTTATGAAGCTATTCTACTCGAGAATTGCTCGAGATGCTTTTGCTGATGGTGTAATGTGCTCGAGAGCTTCTAGAGCTGAGACTTCTTATGGTCTGCTGTTGTGCATAGCCTGCTGCAGCACTCCACATTGCTTGGGTCCACTCCACATTGCTTGGGTCCACTTTTATTCTCACTGCTGTACTTCTAGGTGTCCAAGGCATGCTGAATGACTCCTATGGTGTGGACCACCATGGTGCATTCTATGTCTTTTCATCAGGTTCAAGGCTTAACTCTAACTTCTCTCTTCTTGGCATTCATTAGGTGGACTATTATACTAAGCTATAATTTATTTCTAAATAAAAAAAAACACTCAAATGGTAATTATTAGATAGCTCAAAGGTCTAGTAAAGGCTATATTAGGAGGTGAAAAGTGGCATAATTCAGTGATTAACACACCCCCAAATCTAATCTTTGCTAGTCCTCAAGCAAAGAAAAAATTAAACAGTTACTCTAAAAATTTAAATGCCACTTTCGTAGGGAGTATGGATGCATTTAGCATATGCATCAAGCCTTTTAAACCCTTAGTTGGTGATCCCTAGTGGAGGAGTGAAGTCTCCTGAGGGTTTTCAATGAAGGTACTTACAAACTTCTCAATAAAAACAGTTAAGCATAGTACACACAGTTTTAAGTCAGATATCAACAACTAAAGTTTCATTCCACACCTTGATCTTTCAACTCAAAGGAGTTTAAAACAGTAAATGCAAACAATTTAATACTTAAATCGGCATGTATGCTCATCACAACCAATCAGTTTACATCAAGAGTGTAGTGTGTGCAAATCAGTGTTAAGCTCACCATTAATTCAAAAATTAGGTTTAAACAATGCCCCATTAAATTTAATCTCAGACCCAATCCTTACCAGGGCTGTCTCTCAACAAATGAATTGAAGGGTGTTCACTCTCTCTGCAGCTCATGATCAGTTGTAGACCTCAAATAGGCCTGCAAGCATGAGAATAGGCATTGCTTCTAATTCCTGATATCTTCATGTTCTCTTCATCATAGATCAGACATCCCCTTGTCTCCACCTAGCAGCTCACTTCACCTTGGATCAATAAGGACTTTTATTGGGTTGTAATGTGTCTTAGGTTAAGGTCTAAAAAGAATGAAAGGGGTAGAAAGGGTTCAAAACTGAGAAATCAATTAAGAGGTAGGAGGTGATTTATGACTTCACCTTCTTCATCACAGCACTACTTCATCCTCTAATAGGTTTTTCAGATCTGAAGTGGCCAACTTCTTTTCTTATTTCCAATTTTTCAGATGAGGTACTTTTTTTGACTTCTCTTTCTTTCTTTATTTTTATTTTTATACTTTTTTTATGATGGATTGCCATAACCATGCAACTGATACACTGCTTCTTACAGATTTTATCTCTTCTCCTTCTCCTTCCACCAAATGTTGAACCCTGCTCACCTATCTTCAACATCTTCTCTTGTACCTTCTGAATTCTCAGAGTGAGGGTAAGGCTAAATCAGGTCAAGAGGTTCAGGTTCAATTACTCTGATGTTTGTCAAAGAAAAATAGATTTTTAAGGCTCAAAGAGTGTATACAAAGGGCAGTTCAATGGGTATGGATTTTCAAGCTCAAACTGTCTAGATAATGGCCTTAAATCATCTCCCTAATGTCATGAGTTTTTTCAACCAATTTCAATTTGGGGGTGCCTAACTTCTAGTGAAAAGGTATTGAATCAGTCATTCCTTAGAGCATAAAAAATTGCCAAAACCACTCTTCAAAAGAAAAAAAAAATTTATAGGCCCAAATCTCACTGGGTATGGTCTTCAATTGAACTCATGGAGCATATCCTCATCCTTTCTCTCCTACCCGGTTCACTAAGTACTGATTGTGAAAAAATTTCTTGATGTTCACTTAATGGAAGTGTTGAATTTTAAAAAAAAATCTCAATGCTAAACAATCTGCCATACAGTTCATTCTCTTTTTTCACAATTGCTTAGGTGGGAATTCACTCTTCTTGTTTCAGTCTTAGCTAATACTACTGCACTCAGTTTAACCATTTCATTAGTCTACCCTGCCATACCCCCAAACCTAAGATAAACAGTGTCCTCAGTGTTTTAATAGACTTGTAGTTAGGGGCAACAGGGTATGCAAAGGAAATACACATACGACATAAAAATTACTTGTAGCAGAAATTAAAAAGACAAGAAATTAACCACAATGGAAGTAGGCACACAAAGAAAATTTCATTAACAAAATTTCAAATGATAAAATGGAAGAAGGTTATACAAATTTTCAATTGCATAAGACGCACAATACTGACAAACATTCCTACAAATAGCAACTAAAGAAAATAGCTACAAAATAACTACATTAGCTCCTAAAGGTGGTCTGAATCAGAATTAAGATCTATGGGGTGCCCTAATTTCTCTTTGCCCTTCTTGGTACTATCAGCTTGTGCAACACCAACTTTGGTTCTTGTAGCAGCTGGCTTCTTTGGCTTGGTGCTGCTTTTCTCTTGTGGAGGCTCCTTGATGGATAATCCTTTTGGTACTGTTGGAGTCATGACTGAGATAGTGGAGGTTAGTGTCTCAAGTCTCAACCAGCTTGGCAAAGTGATTGGTGATCGGTGCCGAAATGTGACTATATTGCGCACCCTAAATCTTACATTTAGCTGTCCGATGAAAGCATTTGATGATTGTTATGAGGTTTTAATGGTTACAGGTGTTTCTGACCGTTAGATCGTTAAAGAGCATAAAAGAAGGTAATTAAAGGATACACAAGGGCTATAGATAAAAAGGTCAAAGAAGTATCGAAATTTGTGAAGTAGCTAAACATCCACTATAGAATAAAGATTCTATCCCTACGTGTCAATCGATTGAAGACTAAGTGTCAATCGATTGACAGGAGAAGACAACCTTGTCCCCACTTACTTCGATTCAAAAGTCAATCGATTGAGATTTAAATCTCAATCGATTGAGGCTATTAGGGATAGGGTTTGCTCGGCCCTATAAAAAGGAAGCTATAACTTTTTGTAAGGCATCTTTTCATCATTTTTAATATTATTATGGAGAGACTATTTTTCCTTCTTGGAGGGTTCTTCTTTCTCTCAGTAGATTGTATTAGGATTTTTAATTCTCTTTTATAGTTTTGAGAGCATAGATTGTACCTAGGAACAAAAGCATTGTAAGGAGAATTTTGAGATAAATAAAAGAGCTTATTTAACATGATGCCTTCGGATCTACAACGGGTTTGTACACCGAGGATGAGCGGCTAAATTTATTTGCTCAAGGAGGAGGCGAATCGGAGATAAGTAACTGCTCTGTTATTGTTTCTACAATTTCATGGTATTATCATTAAATCATTCTGTTATAAGTGTATGCTTGGTTGAATATTATCGATTCTTTGTTTACAGTCATTGATCGTAGTTATCAACGACCGTAAAAGAAGTACTCCATCTAGATCTGTTCCTGCAGGCCGATCTAGGCTATAGAATGATTGATTTATCATTATCGTGACTTAGAATTTTGAGATATGCTATCTTTTTTACATGACTCATACCGCAATGATAGGCTGAGTCATAGTTTTTAGATAGGGTATGCCGGATCAATAGTTGCATTTTTCTCGATTCATTTATTTTCCTATTAAATGATGGTGTTTTGATTTTAAATGAAATTGTGGGATTGAATAGTAGAAAAGTTATGAATCAATGGCTAGCTAACTCCTTGATCAATTCATAAACTATCATTTTTCTTCTTTATCATAAATTGTTCCGGCCTAGATTGATTAGCTTTCTTTTATTGCATCGAGAATCGTGTGATACTTGTGTGGTAAATTGAATTTCTCTCCTGGTACTTCCTTGGGTATTTTAAAGTCTCTGAAAGGATTAGATAAATTTCACATTTCCCTGTGGGTTCAACACCCCTGTTCTTACCGTGCTACAATAGATCTTGTGCACTTGCAAGGGTTAAACTTAAAATCGATCAAGTTTTTAGCGTCGCTGTTGGGAAATCGGCGAAATTTTGATTAATTTGAAAAGAGATTTGTTGAAGTTATTTGATAGTCAATCAATTGAGATATTTTCCTCAATCGATCGACTGCCTTCTGTGGTTGTGAGTGCTGATTTGTCAATCGATTGACACGAAAGCTTCAATCGATCGACTGTTTTGAGGCTTAATTCTTAAAATTCCAACAAGTAAAAATCTGATTTTTTAATTTCGAATTTTGAATAATGGAATTTTGGATTTTTAAAATTTGAATGATGAAAATTTTGAGATTGTTGAAATTTGCAATTTGAAGTTTGAAATTTAATTTTTTTTAAATTGAATTTTGATTTTCATGTGTGAATTTTGATTTTGAAATTTAAAAATTGGCGTTTTGGATTTTTAACTTGCAAAATCTTCTTTCCCTTATTTTCTTCTCTTTCATAAGATTTTGTGGAGTTTTTTTAGAAAGTATAGATTTTTAGGATCTCTTGTTTAGGAAGTATAGGAGTCTTTTATTCTTTTCCTTTTTTTTCTCTTTTAGGTAAGATTTCTATAGGATTTTGTGGGATTGTCTTTGGGTTTTAAAATTTGAAATTTTGAAATTCAAATCCTGGCTTTGATTTCTAATTTTAAATTTTAAAATTTTAGTTTCAAATTTTGATTTTTGAAATTTGAATTTAAAAAAAAATATATATATATATAATAATAATAATTCTTTTCTTCTAATAGTGGCTACTGTTCATCTCAAAAATCAATCGATTGAAAATTTCTGTCAATCGATTGAAGCTGGAATATTATTCACTAAAATTTGTGAAAGTATTTCAATCGATTGACATTTCTCTGTCAATCGATTGACCTGACCGCTGCTACTTGCCTTCTAAGCTGAAAAATATGTGCTGGCTCAGTTTGACTTTTTAATATCAATCGATTGAGACCACTGCTGCAATCGATTGACTGATAAAGTCCTTGTCGGAAAATTTTGTTGTGTGCATTACTTCAATCGATTGAAGTTGATACTTGTGGTTTGTTGTGGAATCATCAACCCTTTTTGTGAGTGTTGGTGCATGAGCTTTACTAGATCTCATCACCCATCTCTATAACCGTTTAATCTTGAGATCGAACGATCTTGTAGAGAGAATCGCAGAATCCAAAGGAATCAGTATCATCATACTGAGACTGGCGGATCAAAGGAACGGGAACAATCAGAACATTAATAATGGAAATAATGGGAACAATAATCATGATGAGGGCCCAAGAATATTGGAATATTATAATGATTCTGGTTTTTACGAGGATCGGGATAGTATCATGCATGCCCCCATCCCAGGGAACCATTATGAATTCAAATCCGCAATGATTCAAATGTTACCGATTTACCATGGATTGTCAAACGAGAATCCACATGTTCATTTGAATGAGTTCATTGCAGTATGTAAAATGTTTCGAGTGCATAATGTCACCGATGAGATAGCTAAACTACGACTCTTTCCTTTCTCTTTAAGAGATAAGGTAAAAACTTGGTTCTACTCCTTAGAACCACAATCTATTCAGAGTTGGGCAGAGTTACACCGTCAATTCCTAAAAAAATATTTTCCCATGACCAAAGCCATTGAGTTGTGTCAGAAGATCCAGTTATTTTCCCAACAACCTACAGAAACATTTCATGAATGTTGGGAACGCTTTAAGGAATTGATTAAGAGTTGTCCTAATCATCAACTTCTGAGGTGGCAGTAAGTCCAAAGTTTTTACAATGGACTAATTCTAGAAGAGAGATGCATGGTTGATGCACCTTGTGGAGGATCGTGTGCCACGAAAGAGACTGATGAACTGTGGGCATTGTTTGAGAAGTTATATCAAACTTCAATCCAAAACGCGACAATGGAGCGAACTAATTTGGATGTGGCAACTAAATCTCATGTGTTGACCAGAGATGGATTATTTGATGTCAGCAACACCTCAGCTCTTTCAACAAAGGCTAACATGTTGTCCAAGCAAATGAACTTGCTATTCGCTGCAACTAAGCAAGCTAAAAGTCCTAGCAACCCTGTGAGCACCCAGGTCACATGGCTAACGATTGTCCAACTACCTTGTCATTCTTCCCTGATGAACCTACTCATCAAGAGCAGGTGAATCTGACTCAATCGTATCAGCGATAGATTAGAAACATGTACTCAAACACCTACAACCAGAAATGGAAAAATCACCCCAACTTAGGATGGGGAGGATCAAACCAAACTGAACAGGTGAACCAGCAGTGTAGATCCAACGTAATGAGTGGACAACAGAACTTTCATCCACAAAAAAATTCTAATTTCTAACATAATTCTCCTTATTATCATCCAAATTCTAAATACCGAAAAAATCAGAATTTTAATCAATCTCAGACCACCGTTTCGAAAGATTTTGATTTGGAAGAAAAGATTATGCGAAATATGTAAGCTTTTCAGCAGATGATGATGGACCAATTTAGCAAATTGACAAATCAGTTGAGTCAACGAGAGGAAGATAGGCTGCCTAGCCAACCCATTAATAATCCTCGAGGCCAACCATCATCTGATGAAGGACCATCAAACAGTCAATAGTTGAAAGTTGTTATGGTGCTGAGAAGTGGGAGAGCAGTTGATAATCAGGTGGAGATGCCAGTGGAACCTCACAAGGAAGAAGAAAAAGAAGCGAGAAAAGGTAAAGGACTAGATAAAGGAAAAGAGAAAGAAGGTCCTCAAATTTTCCAACCAGTACCTGAAGAAGAACCAGAGAATGAACCTCGTTCCTATACCCCAAAGGCACCATTCCCTGAGTGCCTAACACCTCCATCTAGAATGGGGAAGGGAGCCTAAAAAATGGAAGAAATCTTCAAAACATTCAAACAAGTGAAGATAAATCTCTCATTACTTGAAGCAATCAAGAAAGTCCCTGAGTACGTAAAATTTTTCAAAGATCTATGCACTCGAAAAAGAAAAGCATTTACTCACATTTCAAAGAAAGTGTTCCTGACTAATCAAGTCAGTTCAATACTGCAATTGGATGCCCCATGAAAACTTAAGGACCCTGGAGTCCCAACTATTTCGTGTGTCATTGGTGGGCAACTAATTGGGAAGGCGTTACTGGATTTAGGAGCAAGTGTCAATCTGATCCCCTACTCAGTGTACGAGAAATTAGGACTGGGTGAATTAAAACCCACGACAGTTACACTACAACTTGCTGGCAGGTCAGAAAGAAGACCTAGGAGCATCATTGAGGATGTCTGGATTGGAATAGACAAATTTGTCTTCCCGGTGGACTTTGTTGTGTTGGACATGGAACCTCCAGTTAAATCCATCAATCAAGTCCCAATCATTATTGGGCGTCCATTTCTTGCGACCGTAAATGCCTGCATCAATTGTCGAACAGGAGTCATGGATGTTTCTTTTGGAAACATGAAAGTTAGACTCAATATATTTCATGCAGTAAATTATTTTCCCAATGAGGATGAGGTTGATTGTTTCTACATAGATTAGATAGACGAAGTAGTGGATAAAGCTTTACCATCAATGCTTACCAAAGAAGAATTCAAAACTGCTTTGTTAGCCATCTATGAGGAGCCAGGATCCGCGAAGAAACAGTCAGAAGAGAAGAGGACGATTTCATCAACTGAAGATGATACGTTATGTGAAATTAAGACTACGATGGAACCGTTACCTATTGAGGTAAAAGATGAGCTGACTCTATCAATCCAGCAGCCACCAACCGTCGAGTTAAAGCAACTGCCTGAGTCACTCAAGTATGCTTTTCTGGGACCTTAGGAAACACTTTCGATAATTATCTCATCAACATTATCGGAAAAACAAGAGCATGAATTGTTAAGAGTTCTTAAAGATCATAAAAAGGCCATCGGATGGACCTTAGCTGATCTTCAAGGGATTGATCCATCCGTATGTATGCATAAAATACATCTGGAAGATGATAGTACACCATCGAGAGAACCACAGAGGCGACTTAATCTGAATATGAAAGAAATCATTTTAAAGGAAATCATCAAGTTACTCGATGTTGGAATAATCTATGCGATCTCGGATAGTGAATGGGTAAGTCCAGTTCAAATTGTTCCCAAAAAGTCAGGGATAATAGTGAAAGAGACTACCGAAGGAGAATTGGTTCCCAGTCGTGAAACTACGGGGTGACGCGTGTGCATTGATTATCGAAAATTTAACGCGGCTACCAGGAAAGATCATTTTCCCCTTCCATTCATTGATCAAATTCTTGAAAAGTTAGCAGGGCAGGAGTTTTACTATTTTCTCGATGGATATTCATGTTACAATCAAGTACCCGTATTTCCTGCAGATCAAGAGAAGACAATGCTCACGTGTCCGTACGGAACGTTTGCATATTGAAGAATGCCATTCGGCTTATGTAATGCACCTCCCACTTTTCAAAGATGTATGTTGGCCATTTTCTCGGATATGATTGACAAATTCATTGAAGTCTTCATGGATGACTTTTCTATTTTCGGAAAGACCTTTGAACTGTGTTTGCATCACCTTTCACAGGTACTGCAACGATGTGTCGAATCCAAACTTGCTCTTAGCTTGGAGAAAAGTCATTTTATGGTGCAACAAGGAATTGTGTTGGGACATATCATTTCAAAAAAAAGAATCGAAGTTGACAAAGCTAAAGTCGACTTAATTGCTAATTTACCACCCCCAAGGAATGTTCGAAAAATTCGATCATTCCTGGGTCATGCGGGATTTTATAGGAGATTTATCAAAGATTTTAGCAAGGTCGCCTAGCCATTGTGCAACTTGCTTGGAAAAGACGTTCCTTTTGATTTTGATGAGGATTGCATGAAAGCATTCATGAAATTGCGTGAGTTGTTATCAAATGCTCCAATAATCCAACCACTGGATTATTCTCTACCTTTTGAACTCATGAGCGATGCATCCGACTATGCTATTGGAGCAGTTTTAGGGCAAAGGGTAAACAACATACCTCATGTGATCTATTACGCTAGTAAGACGCTGATTGATGCCCAACTGAATTACACCACCATCGAGAGGGAATTGCTAGCTGTGGTGTATGCATTGGATAAATTTTGTTCCTATTTGCTTGGATCGAAAATAGTGGTCTTCTCATACCACTCTGCGTTGAAATATCTGCTGGCAAAAAAGGACACCAAACCAAGGTTGATCCGATGGATCTTGCTCCTCCAAGAGTTCAATTTTGAGATCAAAGATAAAAAGGGGGTCGAAAATGTAGTGGCTGATCATTTGTAAAGAATCTTGTCCGAAGAATCATCGATATATGAGACTATTCGTGACACTTTCTCGGATGAATAATTGATGGCAATAGGTGCATCAGCTATAAAAGTTTCTTGGTTCTCCGATATTGTGAATTATCTGGTAACTAGCAGAATCCCTACGCAATAGGGTAAGAATGCTAAGAATCTATTTTTGTCCCAAATAAAATACTATTTTTGGGATGAACCACAACTGTTCAAATTCTGTTCAGATCAAGTAATCAGAAGATGTGTACCTGAAGAAGAGCAACTGAGTGTCATTAATTTCTGCCATGCTGGAGCCTGTGGAGACCATTTCGGAGGACAAAAGACCGCAAACAAGATTCTTCAAAGCGGATTCTATTAGCCCTCCATCTTTTAGGACAAGGCCAAATTTTGTAAAGAATGCCAAGGATGTCAACAGCTTGAAAATATTTCACGAAAAAATATAATGCCACTGAACCCGATTCTAATTGTTGAAATTTTCGACATTTGGGGAATTGACTTTATGGGTCCTTTTCCCCCATCGTTCGGGTATTCATATATTCTAGTAGCTATTGACTATGTTTCCAAATGGATAAAAGTTGTGGTAACCCACTTGAATGACGACAAGGTCGTGGTCAAATTCTTGAAAGAAAATGTCTTTAACAGATTCGGGATTCCAAGAGCAATCATTAGTGATGGCGGTTCGCACTACTGCAACAGCCATTTTGCCACTTTAATAAAGAAATACGTTGTTACCTATAAGGTGGCAACGCCGTATCACCCGCAGACTAGTGGACAAGTGGAAGTGTCGAATCGGGAAATCAAAGGAGTTTTAGAAAAGACGGTACAACCGGATAGAAGAGATTGGTCGAATCGCCTATCTGATGCTCTGTGGGCATATCGTACTACATTCAAGACCCCGATCGGAATGTCACCGTTTAGGATTGTCTATGGGAAGGCATGTCATCTCCCAGTTGAATTGGAGCATAAGGCATTCTGGGCCATAAAAAGATTTAATTTCGACATGAAAGAGGCAAGGTCCAATCGACGCCTATAGCTGAACGAATTAGAAGAACTACGCTATGATGCGTATGAGAATTCGAAAATGTATAAGGAAAAATATAAAAAGTTGCATGATCAGTCAATTTTGTGGAAAGAGTTTCACATTGGGCAAAAAATTTGGCTGTTCAACTCCAGACTTAAGCTTCATCCGGGGAAATTGAAATCAAGGTGGGAATGACCATTTCAGGTTGTCTCCACTACCGTGCATGGTGCGATTGAAATTAGAAGCCTTACGGACAATCGAATTCTCAAAGTCAATGGGCAATGACTCAAACCAATGATCGAGCCAATGCCCCAGATGAGGATTGAAGCAGCACACCTCAGTGACCTAGAAAATTGAACATTGAAGTGGTCGAGCTGTCGACACAATAAACTCAGCGCTTCCTAGGAGGCAACCCAGTGTGTTTTCTTACTAGGTTGTGTTTGTATTTGAGAAGAGTCTTTTTCAATCGATTGATTGTCAAAACTATCAATCGATTGACCTTCTTTACTCAATTGATTGACACTTACCCTGTCAATCGATTGATGTTCAATCATTATCATCATCTCCCCCCTTCGTTTGTCAATCGATTGACATTACCTTGAAGTTAAAGCCCATTTTCAAAAATCGGAGCGTCAATCGACATATCTTTTCGATTGCAGCTAAATTTTGGGGCACGTCAATGTCAATCGATTGATACTAACCCCTCAATCGATTGATTTGATTGCTTATTAACTCCGTCTATTCTCGAGGCACCTAACCGGTGCGACTTTTCGTGAAAAGATATTCTCAATCGATTGACATAATTGTGTCAATCGATTTACATTAAGAGTGAATGAGTGGATTGTACCACGTCGCATCTGCATGCCTGGTGTCTTTTCAAATCCTCGCGACGTGGAGGAGGCCAACCGTTGTCAATCGATTGAGACTTTATCCTCAATCGATTGACATTCATATTATGTAATGGGGACACCAGTGGTCCCCTTCTTCCCAAAGCCTTCCAATCTGAGTTGTGCATCTTGTTACTCTCATCGTACGCGATCAAAATGGCGGCGCCTGGACCACCAATATACTGACCACCTCATCTCGCCAACACTCCTATGAGCATCCCTGACGACGAGTACGTGAATCGTCAATTTCAAATGGAGAATTTCTTCGATCTAGCCAAATTTCGTCGCATTGCAGAGGCCACCCGTTCGATTGAATTTATCGAGGATCTGCATTTGGAAATGCTGCTCGCTCCTCCTCCTATAGATGTTTCGCTCCGTATTATAAGGCTATTTTATCAAAACATGGGATGGATGTCCGCTCCAGTGTCACCAACGGGATTACCCTTCATCCGCCTCAACATCGACAATTGGAGATATAACTTGCATGCGGCCGATCTCGCTCGGGCTTTTAATTTCTACATGGTTCGCCCATTGAACCACCACATCAATCCCGCCGTTGATCTCAGCCAGGACCTTATGATCAACGATATGTGTGGAGGACGCCGCGGGAATGGTTTGACCACTAAACGAGCGATCCTACCAATGGACATCTTATTTTGGGACATCGTTATGTCAAACAATTTGCTACCGCATGGCACGAAGAGCGAGAGGAAGAAAAATAGGGTGTTAGCACTATACGTGGCACACACGAATACTTGGTTTGATGCTTAAAGAGATATATTGGTGTCACAGCGACATCGTGATCACCACCAAACCACAGAAGTGAGAAGCTATTCTCTTGCATTTCCCACTCTATGTGATGCATCTTCTAGACCAAGTTGGGTGCCCGATTTATGATGATGAAGAGATGGGTGATATGCAATTTTATCACTACGGAACAAAAGTTTGGGATAAGAGCATCAAAGATATTCTACGTGTGACGCCACCTCCAATTGAAGTCGATGATGTACCTCCTCCTCCCTGACCAAACCCTGCACAACGCCAACGCGGCGGTATTAGACGGCCTCGTCCTGAAGAGGTCCTCGATTTTAACACCGAGGCAGCAGTCGCTCGTCTCGAGGCACGGATGGATGGGTTGAGTACCACTGTGGGAGGTCTTGATCAACGATCACGGTTTCAAACTTCACTTCTCATGCAAATGGCCCAGGAATCATTCCCCGAGCGTGCCGACGGATTCATCGCAGGAGCGAGAGCGGCGACAAATGAGGAGGGAGACTCTGTGTATGTTGATGATGATGATGATGATGATCAGTAATTGTTGTTTGTGTGTTTGTTTGTGTATCTGTCGGTTTAGTGTTTGTGTTTGTGTTTTAATTTATTTGGTGTGTTTGTCATTTTATTTTTAGGTAGGATTAATCGTAGTTTTTTTAGTTAATCTCTAAGTTGATGATGGGATCATATGGTTGTAATCAAATATATCAAATCAATGTAATCGGAGTGTTTGTAGTATGTTAATTTTTATGTTCATTCTCGGATTGATGCATAAGTGCATCAGTCAATCGATTGAGATGTCACCCTCAATCGATTGAGCACATTAAGCCTTCAAATTCCTTGAAAATTAAACTCCAAATAGTCGATCGATTGAGGGACAATTCTCACTCGATTGACTCTTGTGTGGACAGAACTTTTTAATCTGTCAGATTCGAAAAGTATCTCTACAAAAACTTTCTAATCTGTACGATACTTCCCTTGGCATCTTGTGTCAATCGATTGACACTCAAACGTCAATTGATTGACTGATGTATAATTTCGGAAGGTTACATCTCCCATTCCAGAAATCGAAGAATTGAACCATCCGTAGAGTCCGTAGTGTAGAAGGTTTCTTAGAGAGTCTTTAGAGTCCGTCTTTTAGAAGTTTTTCTCTATTTTAAGACCTTATTAGGTTAGTTCTTTTACAGTATCCCTTTAGTCAAGAAAATTCTTTCCCCTTCCCCAAGCTTTAGCCATGGCTTCCATTCGGTATCGTACCCGATCTGCTATGAGAAATTTGATGGAACCAGCACAAAAACGTGCACGCTACCACTCTCCACGACCACCGCTTGATTTGTCGAGTCATGAAGTCATCAATCTTGACGATGAATCAACTATAGAAGTCAAATCGAGTTTTACTCGTTCTGACGAGGCCATCAACGACCCATCAAAGAACTTGATTCCAACCTACTTGTGGGCAGAATTGAATCCGCCCCCCCCCCCCTCTCGTACCGCCGCCTTCTACCCCACCACCATCTCCGCACCACGCACTTATTCCACCACCACGCGAGGGAGGGATCACCGACGAGATGTGGAATTATGCGTTCCCGACACCGAAGGAAGGAAGATCCACCATGGATGACTGAAGGATTAGGAATGTCTACTTTACAGTCCTTTTTATTTTGATTTTCATGTTTAGCTTCGGTTATTGTTAAATTTGTTCTAGACTAGATTATTTTAATATTTTTAAGACTTATTTTCCTTCATGTTTTAGATTAGGTTCGGTTTCATTTTGTCTTAGGTTATTTTCTTTTATATTAAATTTTCAATAAGTGTAATAATTTGCATACGTTTAATAAAAATTTAGTTGAGTACCTATGTGCGTTTTTAATTTTCAAACCCAAAACCTTTCACTTGGTCCGCCAATTACTTTTCGCTACAGTAAACTGGTTTGGGGGGCCTCTTACGCTCTCCAATATTTTTACCAATGAGGACACTGGCCAAATCAGGTTTGGGGGGGAGGGGTATTTTGTGATAGCCCGGATTTCGGCACCCCGAAACCCGTGCCATCAACACGGGCCATCTTGACCGTGCCCCTTAGCTATGCATGGAACATTGGTATATCAAGCAATGAATCGAATTGAAATAGTAAATGAAACTGTGGAATTAAATCACTATATAAGCATTTCTCAAAAATACAGTTCTACCCTCATACCTCTGCATGAATGGAGAATCGATCCGAACCATCGATGATAGCTAATCATCACAGATGGTTCGCCCAAAAGAAAAATCACGAATTTATACATATACATTGTTTAATCAACAAGGCTTGACATACCAAGCTATACAAAATCTCTCCCAAAAACCCTCAAAGCGGCACAACGGAGTCCTCTAGAAGAAGTCCTCCGGAGGTGGCTCCAACTCGTCTCCGGCCGCAAGGTCCGACTCACCGTGGTCAGCGTCTCCTGAAGCCTCGGCAGCTGCTAGTAGTGGACCTGCGACGTATAGTCTACAGGGTGAGCTACATCCTAGCTCAATAGGGAATAAAACACAGTTGAACATATAAATTATTACTCACATATATTTCATGAAATGCCATGCATGATGTGTCTATGCAATTACTAATGAAAACAGTTAAAAAGCATCACATTTTACTGGTAGTTTACTCATGTCTTTTATTTATTCATGAATGATGCTGAAAAGGCCTAAAGCAAAACTTAAACTTTCAACTTAAGTAATCCCTAAGCAATATAGCATCGAGCCCCGATGAGATACCCATCATCGTCATCTATATAGACAGTTTTAAACGTATTCCCTGGGAATACAAATAGTATTTAAGCCCCTTTCCCCTGGGGATTGGTGGCGGGGTTTCACTTGTCTCAATCAACACCCCTGGGGTGTGCTTACTGTGTACGGATAAGCCTACCTCCTCTTTCGCCAGACGTATCGGTCACGGATATCCTACCGTGTCACCGTGGATATCTCAAACCTCAAATAACAAAAATATCGGTGCCTTACATATAGTTATTCACCGTGTAAGTGTGCTATCTTATATCAGTTAGGCCCTATCAAACATGATTCAATCTTGGACACATCCCTGGGATGTATCCATTCATTGCATCACACCTGATGCTCTTATCTCTTTACTTCCTCAGCCCCTGGGGATGGCTCACTATGATTACTTTTATTTATGTCACGCACACACACTTTTTCACAAACTCTTTAAGCAATAAACCATTTGAATTTAAATCTATATCACTACATACATGCTCTTGTAAAATAAGGTACATGTTCAAGGAGTTCCCTACCTCAAGTCTTCGTTTGATCAATGCATCAAGGTCCCACGTGGCTCCTTGTGCACTAGCTCACACGTACCACCTATGGTACCATATAACATGTGAAACACATCACTAAAGATGCAATAAAGGAGGTCCAAGACCCTCCAAGAATCTTAAAGTCAAACTCAAAAGTCACCATAAACTGGCTCAGTCGCTTAATCGATTTCCAAAATCAATTAATCGAAAGTCAATATCGATTAATCGATTCTCAAATCGATTAATCGAGATTCCAATTCGATTAATCGAAACCCAATTCGATTAATCGAAATTCTCTGCTCTATCTAGTCGATTCTCAATTCGAGTAATCGAATTCCCAAAATCGATTAATCAAAATTATAAATCGACTAATCAAAATTATAAATCGATTAATCGAATTCTCATTTCGATTAGTAGATTTCATCAAGCTAAATTCTTTTCTCCACTAGAGTCCACTGTAGGTTCCCAGTCGATTAATCGATTCTAAATTAGATTAATCGAAATTCAAAGTCGATTAATCGAAACCCAATTCGATTAATCGAGATCGGGGTCCTCTGACTTTTCAACTTCTTGGCCAATTTCGATTAATCGAAACCCAATTTCGATTAATCGAAATTGCCAGATTTTGTCCCCTTCTGACTGCTCTTCCAAATCTTTCTCCATTTATTATTTTTTTTTTCTAAGCCTTTAATCTATGATTTTAACCATTCCTAACTACGATTAATCTCCCATAACTTATGCATTTAATTCACAAGAAATTTACCTCAATCAAATATCAATTTGATTAGTTCTAGTGGTTGGAAAGGCTAGGGTTCCAGCTTTGGCTCTAACGGATCCAAACCGTGTCGAATCCGGCTTTTATCGCTTGAATCCCCCCTTCCAATCAGTTGCAATAACTCCTTTCTTTACTCCTCTCTCTCTCTCTTCTTTACTCTCCTTCAACAACCAAAACCATTAATTTTAGGGTTATTAAACCCTTTTATCTCTCCTCTCACTTGTGTGTTGAGCACATGCACCGGGATAGGTGTATGCGACTTCTCATTCACATCACACACCTCATAATCACTCATACCATCACATCTCGTCCGTTCATCATACTCTATGGTAACCCTTGATCTCCTACTTGGTCAAACTTGTGACCAATCGGGCACGGATCCTAAGGTCACTGTTTAACATAATTTTTCAAGATATTACATCCCACCTTGGGACTTTTCGTCCCCAAAAATAACCCAAAGTGCGTCGGTCTGGGTCTCCCCCCTCCCACACTCTGAGGTGAGGCGGTCTAGTGGACTCAGATGCATCCAGGTAATTATAATTTGACGACAATGAACGAATACAAGCATAGACTTATAATTTGACGACAATGAACGATTTACACAAAAATTTGATTTTTTATTAATATCTGAAAATTTTACAAGGCGCCAGATAAGTTGGCGTACAAAATCTATATGTATACAATCATGACTCAACAAAATAAATACAAGACTCAGGCAGTCCCCTCGCCAGGGTGGTCGGGTGCTACAGGGGCTGGTGGGTCTGCTGGAGCTGGCTGTGACTGCGGTGGTGGAGACCGTGTTGGCTGAGTAGGCGGAGGTAGCTGTGGCTGGAGCGTCTCTGTTGGTGGAGCGGATGTAGATGTGGAAGGAGTCGCGTCAGTAGTGGTGGTGGTGGGATGGAAAATGGGACCTCTGTGGAAGGCGGTCCGTCCCGCAGTCCACTCCTCCTCCTGAGCGAGATAGCGGTGGTAGTCCGTCGGGTAGATGTAGCGGAGGGTGTGGAACATCAAGAAGTCCATCCTTCGGTTCATCCGCTCGTTGTTGGCCTCCATGCGAGCCAACACCTCCTCGATGGTAGGACCGGATGGAGCGGCGCGCCGGCGGTATGATGAGGTGGGTGTAGCGGGCGCGGAGTAAGCGGGCGGTGTCGGTGACGCTGTGGTATGAGAGGTAGCCCTCTCCACTGATGGCTCGGTCGGGTGTGCCCCACCCACGGGTGGGTCCTGCTATGGTGGTGGTGCTACTGCTGCTGCTGCGACTGGAGCGGGACCCAGAGTCGGTAGGGTCCGCTTGAGCAGGTTGTAGCTACGGGTCCATGAAGACTTGTAGAACGTCTTCACGCAATCCGTAGCCCTCACCTCGTGAGGTGAGATGATGTAGGAGGGATCGTTGGAGTAGCACTCCAACATGCTCGAGATGAGGTGAGCGTAGGGCATCTTCTGCTTGGGCCAAAGGTTGCCCTTCATCAATTTGCCCTTGATGTACCTCATCCCCTCAAGGATGACCATGGTGGCGTCGAACCACCGGCCACAGAAGGCCGCGTAGAGTGTGTGTTACACTCGGTCCACGCGCTCGGTGTCATGGCGCATTGGGTAAAGGTTACACTTGATCACTGAGTCAAGCATCCACATGAGTGGGGAAGGTCAACCCTCTTTATGGAGGATCCCGACCCCTTTTTGCCGTTGGTCATGCGGGTCATGACCTCCTCAAATCGAGGGTCCTCCTCAAAGGGTGGGAATAGGGTGGTCTCAGGTGTGAAGTCGACAAGCCCTTGGTAAAACAACCTCACCAATCTAGGGTAATAGGAACCCCGGATTGGTTTGAGAAGGTTGCCGAGACCGGCATTGTTAAGGTAATTTCGAGCCCATTGGGTCTCGCCCGGCACATCGGGATTGGTGAAAAGGGTAGGGTCGATGAGGTACTCGACCTCAAAAGTCTTCGCGGCCCACCATTCATTAGGTTGCACCACGTTAGTGGGTGGTGGCGGCATGGGTGTGGACTCGCGGGAAGACTCGCGTGAAGATGCGCTCGTCGAACCGGAGGTGGTCTCCGATGCCGACGGTGATGGAGTCCTCACCGACGATGGGGTAGGTGGTGGTGGTGCGGCGTTCTTACGCCGGACCGATAGCTTGGAGGTTGTCTTCTTCGAAGGCAATCGGGTTGTAGGTGGCATTTTGGCGAAATTACAAAAATCTAGGTTTCCTCTAGTTCAAATTGAAAGGAAAACACAAATTTTAGGGTTTATCGTGGGTTTTCGATCCAAAATAGGCGATCACGGTCTGAAATTGGTTCGAAATGCCCCAAACCCTAGCTTGGATGGATGGCCGGAGAAGAAGGAGAAAAGGCGCTCAAAAACTCAAAGCCCAAATGATTTCAGATGGGGAATAAAATCCCCAATTATATATATATAGGCCCCGGCTCGATTAATCGAAATCCAAAGTCGGTTAATCGAGATTCAAAACTAGGTTAAGCCGCGCAAAATCGATTAATCGATCAATCGAAAGTCAAAATCGATTAATCGAAATCGTATCCGTTTAAAAATTTAAGTTTTAGAGCTCACTGGTGCGAGCCAGTCGATTAATCAAAATCCATTTCGATTAATCAAATTTTCAAAATTGATTAATCAAAATTCACTTCGATTAATCGAAATCATGCAGTCCCTTCCAAAAATTTCAGGATTCTTTAAGTTATTCGATTAGTCGAACTATGGTTCGATTAATCGAAATCTCAAATCGATTAATCGAATTCTACTTCGATTAATCGAAATTGTTTCCCTGACTTAGAATTTTCATAGTTCCTTTAAGTCATTCGATTAATCAAATTTCCAGTTCAATTAATCGAAATTGCAAATCGATTAATCAAAATTCGCTCGATTAATCAAAAATTTCAGTAATTTCCTCTAAATCCTTCTAACATTCCTAGTTTGTTCGATTAATCGAACATGTAGTTCGATTAATCGAAAACCTAAATCGATTAATCAAAACCAAAATCGATTAATCGAATTCCCAATTCGAGTAATCGAATTCCCAAAATCGATTAATTGATCCCAAATCGATTAATCGAAATTATAAATCGATTAATCGAAATTTCATTATGTATCTGTTCTAACTCTCATCCCAATTTCCAGTCACTGGCACATGCCAGTCGACTAATCGAACAAAATCGATTAATTGAAATTCCAAATCGATTAATCAATTTGAAATTCGATTAATTAGTTTTGCCCAATTTCTGCAGATTTTCAAGTTCTTTGGTTCTTTGATTTCTCTTGGTAGTTTATGACATCAAGTGGCTCATAGTTCCATAGAAACACATACACTTGGTCATGTGCATACAAAATTTGTTCCTTTAATCATACTTTGATCAAGACTTCCATTGAATTACAAGTATTGTGGAGATTCCACAAACATGCTTGTGGTTTACATTGGATTCTCACGTCATTGGAAATAAGGCTGGATATTGTTCTTTCACATCGGCCTCTCGTTCCCAAGTAGCCTCTTCGTTCGGATGATTGTTCCACCGAACAAGCACTAAGGGAATCACTTTAGTGTGCAGTACTTGTTCCTTTCGATCCAGGATTTCCACTGGTTCCTCTATCATGCTCATGTCCTCGCACATCTCCATTGGTTGACTTCCTAACACATGAGATGGATCATTCACATACTTTCTGAGCATCGATATGTGGAAAACGTTATGTACCCGATCAAACAGCGGTGGTAAGCCAATGCGATACGCAACTTTACCTACGCATCCCAAAATTTCAAATGGTCCCACATAACGTGGGCTTAACTTCCCTCTCTTGCCAAATCTCATTACGTCTTTCATAGGTGACACTTTCACAAACACGTGCTCGCCCACCTTATAATCGACACTAGTCCGCTTGTTGTCGGCGTAACTTTTTTGTCTACTCTGTGCTGACTTCAGCCTTTCTCTGATTATTCGAACGATGGTGGCGTTGTCTTCAAGTAGTTTTGGCCCTAAAATATATTTCTCACCTGCTTCTTCCCAATTGAGGGGTGATTTGCATCGTCGTCCATACAGAGCTTCATACGGTGTCATGCCAATGCTCGTTTGGAAACTGTTGTTGTATGCGAATTCGATCAACGGTAGATACTCATCCCAGTATCCTTGCATATCTGGCATGCACGCTCTGAGCATGTCTTCTATCACTTGATTCACTCGTTCGGTCTGCCCATCAGTTTGAGGATGGAAAGCTGAACTAAAATCTAGTCGTGTTCCCATTCCTTCTTGAAATTTCTTCCAAAACTTGGACGTATATAGTGGATCACGATCTGAAACTATGCTGCTTGGAATCCCGTGTAGTCTTACAATCTCCCTCATATATAAGTCTGCCAGTCTTCCTGCCAAATACATCGTATTGTACGGCAAAAAGTGTGCTGATTTGGTCAATCGGTTCACGACGACCCAAATGGCATTGTGTCTCTTGGCAGTACGGGGCAATCCAACAATGAAATCCATCGAGATCGATTCCCACTTCCATTTTGGGATTGGTAAAGGCTGTAATAGTCCAGCAGGATGTCTATGATCAATCTTCACTTGCTGACAAGTCAAACACCGTGACACGTATTCGGCCACGTCTTGCTTCAGACCTCTCCACCAGTAGTTCTTTTTCAAGTCCTGGTACATCTTGGTGCTACCAGGGTGGATAGCATAATTTGACTTATGGGCTTCATCAAGAATGGTTCGTCTTAGATCGGCATTGTCCGAAATACAGAGACGGCCCTTAAACAATAAAGAACCATCTTCTTTAACTGAGAAATCCGACCTGATGCCTTCACTCACGTTTTGATGAATCTTTGTTAATGCTGGATCTTTCATCTGTAGATCGTGGATATGCTCAAATATCACTGGCTTTACTGATATGTTAGCCAAAAAGGATCCGGTAGCTTTTGACTCAATGTTCGCATCGTAAAGTGCCAGGTCTTCCAATAATTTCCGTCGGTGCATACCCAAAATCAAACAAGCTAACTTAGCTGAACTCTTCCGACTCAAGGCGTCTGCTACTACGTTCGCCTTTCCTGGATGGTACTGTATAGAACAATCATAATGCTTGAGAAACTCCATCCATCTGCGCTGTCTCATGTTGAGCTCTTTCTGTGTAAACAGGTATCGAAGGCTCTTATGATCGGTGAAATTTTCAAAAGTCTCACCATACAAATAATGTCTCCAGATCTTCAGCGCAAAGATGACTGCTACTAGCTCCAAGTCATGAGTTGGATAATTTTTCTCGTGTTCCTTCAGCTGTCTTGATCTGTAAGCTATCACCTTCTTATGTTGGTTGAGTACACAACCTAGGCCATTGTATGATGCGTCACTGTACACGACGTATCCTCCACTGCCCGAAGGAATAGCTAGCACTGGAGCTGAAGTGAGTCTTGTCTTGAGTTCTTGAAAACTCTTCTCGCATACCTCACTCCACTCAAATCTTGAATCTTTTCGTGTCAGCTTTGTGAGAGGTCCCGATATCTTTGAAAACCCCTCGACGAAACGTCGATGATAGCCTGCTAAGCCCAGAAAACTTCGGACATCGGTCACTGTCTTTGGTTGCTCCCATTTAACCACTGCCTCTATCTTTGCTGGATCGACAGTGACACCATGCTTTGAGACGACATGTCCCAAAAAGCTAACCTCTTTTAACCAAAACTCACATTTGCTGAGTTTAGCGTACAATTGGTGTTCACGTAGCGTCTGTAGGGCAATCCTCAAGTGTTCTTTGTGTTCCGTCTTGGATTTGGAGTATATCAATATATATCGTCAACGAACACTATGACACAGGAGTCCAAGTGTGGTTTAAACACTTGGTTCATCAGATCCATAAACGACGCTGGAGCATTTTTCAACCCAAACGACATCACAAGGAATTCATAGTGTCCATACCGTGTCCTGAAAGTTGTCTTTTGGATGTCCTCTGCCTTGACTCGCAACTGATGGTATCCAGATCTCAGGTCGATCTTGGAAAAATACCTTGCTCCTTGTAGTTGATCGAACAAATCATCAATTCTAGGCAAAGGGTAGCGGTTCTTCACAGTGAGTTTATTTAATTGTCGATAATCAATGCATAGCTGCATTGACCCATCTTTCTTCCTGACAAACAAGACTGGTGCTCCCCATGGAGACACGCTCGATCTAACAAACCCCTTGTCCATAAGCTCTTGTAGTTGTTCTTTCAACTCCTTTAACTCAGCAGGAGCCATTCGATATGGCGCTTTTGAAATAGGCTCCGTTCCTGGTGCTAAGTCAATGGCGAATTCTACATCTCTCTCTGGAGGTAATCCAGGCAATTCTTCTGGAAACACGTCGGCGATGTCTCGCACAACTACTATCTTAGAAATGACATTCTTTTCCTCCTTGTCCTCCTTTAAGAAAGCCAAGTATCCACTGCAACCCTTTCTGATCATTTTCTCGGCCCTTACTGCTGAGATCAGTGGCATAGATGACAACCTCACTCCTTGAAACCGAAATGATCTTCTTGTATTGGGTCTGAAAATGACAACCTTGTTCTTGCAATCGACTGTTGCACAGTGCTGCGCCAACCAGTTCATGCCAAGAATCACATCAAACCCTTGCATGTCTAACAATATCAACTTCGCTTCCAATTCATGCACCTCTAGGTCTCGAACTGCTACAATGATGGATTTGCAAGCTAACTCCGTGCCCACTAACTCTCTAGTCAGAATAGACATAGATAGGATGAAGTCCAACACTTCTAGAACAATCTTCATCCTCCTGGTGAAACGTGGAGTGACGAATGAGTGGGTAGACCCTGGGTCTATTAACACTCGAGCGTCATATCCAACGAAGCATCCTTTCTCATATATAGTTAAAGTACCTATAGTATACATACATACATACAATAATTTATACATCAATTTAACACCCCTAATTCACATATAAATTTAGTATTGAGAAAAGAAACTATACAATTCCTAATGCATGCACCTTCTCTATCTAAAATTTTAATGAAATGGAAATTTCTTTAATTTAAAAGAGTCTCCCCTTGGATGACGTCATGCATGTTCCCTGCTTCCTGAGTAGTGACTGCATAGGCTCTCCCCTGAACGATCGGCTTCCTTGCTTGAATGGGTCGTGGTGCTACAACTGAAACCGTCTTTCTTTTATCCGTCTCGAGGCAATCCTTGATCAAGTGACCCACCTTGCCACATCGGAAACAACCCCTAGTCCCCGCTCTGCAATCCACTGTTCTATGAGGCTTGCCACACTTTGCGCAAGTCTCGAGGTCTGAAAAAGCAGATCTGAGAACCCTGTGTGATAGTGGTGCCAGTAGACATGGCAGGGCTCTCATATCGTAAAGGTCTCCCCGACGCAAGTAATGGGAACCTCTGTTGGTGTTGTTGCGCCAGCCTTCCAAAACCTCCCTGAAACTGTGGTCTCTGAGCTTGGGCCATGAACCTCGTCTTTTTGTTCACCGGTTCGTAGGTCCCCGTCCTTCCTTGTTCATTTCCTCCTCTCTACTGCTCCCTCTGTCTATACTTGTTATTGTTCTCCTCCTCTACAACCAACACCTTGCTCATGACCTCTTCATAGGTCCTCAACTGAAATGGAGCTATGCCTCCCCTAACCTCAGGTTTCAAGCCTTGTTGAAACCTCTTTGACTTCATCACGTCGGTAGCGACGTAGTCCGGAGCAAAACGGGCAAGTCGTAGAAATTCCACCCCATATTCTCTCACTGTCATTCTCCCTTGCGCTAACTGTAGAAATTGTATCTCAGCTGATTCCTCACCACTTCCGAAAAATATTGTTTGTTGAACTCCTCAACAAACTCCTCCCATGTCCAAGGCAACTCTGGGGTCTCCTGAGCCTGAGTCCGTATCACGGACTTCCACCAAGGCCCAGCCTCCCCATCCAACATATAAGCTGCCCATCTCACACTCTCATCTTCCGTGCATGTCAGCACGCTAAAGACTTTCTCCATCTCCATAAGCCAATTCTCAGCGGCCATTGTGTCTGCCTGCCCAGAAAATGAAGGAGGTCTCATCCTCCTAAACTCTGTAAAGGATGAGGGCACAGACAACGCAGGTCCTACAGGTGGTGTAGGTGGCTGCTGTTCTCTTATTGCATGAGCTGCAAAGGATGCGGCTTGTTGTGCCATGGCAGCTGCCATAGTCTCCATAGTGTGCATCATCCTTTGTCGCTCCTCTCTATCTTCCTGTCTTTCTCTCACTCTCTCCTATTCTCTTAGATCTTGATCCTGACGATCTCGATCCTCTTCATCATGCTGTCTACTACTACTGCCCCCTGGGGCCTCAGTACCTCCTAAAGGCACTCTATTAGTAGGAGAGATGTAATCATCTCCACTACGTAGACTCCTCTGTTGACCTCCCCTTGGTCGGCCTCTTCCGCTAGATGACATTTGCAGCAGCATTTGAAACTAAAGTTTCGTTAGTAGAAGCCCCTATGTTCTGACCAAAAGAACGATTGTCAGAATTGCTAAAAAAAATTGCTTTGATACAAACTGTGACAGCCCGAATTTTGGCACCTCGAAACTTGTGCCATCAGCACGGGCCATCTTGACCGTGCCCCTTAGCGATGCATGGAACATTGGTATATCAAGCAATGAATCGAATTGAAATAGTAAATGAAACTGCGAAATTAAATCACTATATAAGCATTTCTCAAAAATACAGTTCTACCCTCATACCTCTGCATGAATGGAGAACCGATCCGAACCATCGATAATAGCTAATCATCACAGATGGTTCGCCCAAAAGAAAAATCACGAATTTATACATATACATTATTTAATCAACAAGGCTTGACATACCAAGCTGTACAAAATCTCTCCCAAAAACCCTCAAAGCGACACAACGGAGTCCTCTAGAAGAAGTCCTCCGGAGGTGGCTCCAACTCGTCTTCGGCCGCAAAGTCCGACTCACCGGGGTCAGCGTCTCCTGAAGCCTCGACAGCTGCTAGTAGTGGACCTGCGACGTATAGTCTACAGGGTGAGCTACATCCTAGCTCAATAAGGAACAAAACACAGTTGAACATATAAATTATTACTCACATATATTCCATGAAATGCCATGCATGATGTGTCTATGAAATTACTAATGAAAACAGTTAAAAAGCATCACATTTTACTGGTAGTTTACTCATGTCTTTTATTTATTCATGAATGATGCTGAAAAGGCCTAAAGCAAAACTTAAACTTTCAACTTAAGTAATCCCCAAGCAATATAGCATCGAGCCCCGATGAGATACCCATCATCGTCATCTATATAGACAGTTTTAAACGTATTCCCTGGGAATACAAATAGTACCCAAGCCCCTTTCCCCTGGGGATTGGTGGCGGGGTTTCACTTGTCTCAATCAACACCCCTAGGGTGTGCTTCGTAATGGATAAGCCTCAGACCGCCTACGGTTTCGCTGTCAGATCGGTCAAGGATATCCCTGCCGTGGTCAGGATATCCCGCCACGCCCAAACCTCAAATAACAAAAATATCGGTGCCTTACATATAGTTATTCACCGTGTAAGTGTGCTATCTTATATCAGTTAGGCTCTATCAAACATGATTCAATCTTGGATACATCCCTGGGATGTATCCATTCATTGCATCACACCTGATGCTCTTATCTCCTTACTTCCTCATCCCCTGGGGATGACTCACTATGATTACTTTTATTTATGTCACGCACACACACTTTTTCACAAACTCTTTAAGCAATAAACCATTTGAATTTAAATCTATATCACTACATACATGCTCTTGTAAAATAAGGTACATGTTCAAGGCGTTCCCTATCTCAAGTCTTTGTTTGATCAATGCATCAAGGTCTCACGTGGCTCCTTGTGCACTAGCTCACACGTACCACCTATGGTACCACATAACATGTGAAACACATCACTAAAGATGCAATAAAGGAGGTCCAAGACCCCCCAAGAATCTTAAAGTCAAACTCAAAAGTCACCATAAACTGGCCCAGTCGATTAATCAATTTCCAAAATCGATTAATCGAGATTCCCATTCGATTAATCGAAACCTAATTCGATTAATCGAAATTCTCTGCTCTATCCAGTCGATTCTCAATTCGAGTAATCGAATTCCCAAAATCGATTAATCGATCCCAAATCGATTAATCGATTAATCGAATTCTCATTTCGATTAGTCGATTTCATCAAGCTAAATTCTTTTCTCCACTGGAGTCCACTGTAGGTTCCCAGTTGATTAATCGATTCTAAATTCGATTAATCGAAATCTAAAGTCGATTAATCGAAACCCAATTCAATTAATCGAGATCGGGGTCCTCTGACTTTTCAACTTCTTGGCCAATTTCGATTAATCGAAACCCAATTTCGATTAATCGAAATTGCCAGATTTTGTCCCCTTCTGGCTGCTCTTCCAAATCTTTCTCCATTTATTTTCTTTTTTTTTCTAAGCCTTTAATCTATGATTTTAACCATTCCTAACTACGATTAATCTCCCATAACTTATGCATTTAATTCACAAGAAATTTACCTCAATCAAATCTCAATTTGATTAGTTCTAGTGGTTGGAAAGGCTAGGGTTCCTGCTTTGGCTCTAACGGATCCAAACCGTGTCGAATCCGGCTTTTATCGCTCGAATCCCCCCTTCCAATCAGTTGCAATAACTCCTCTCTTTACTCCTCCCTCTCTCTCTCTTCTTTACTCTCCTTCAATAACCAAAACCATTAATTTTAGGGTTATTAAACCCTTTTATCTCTCCTCTCACTTGTGTGTTGAGCACATGCACCGGGATAGGTGTCCACATAATCACTCATATCATCACATCTTGTCCGTTCATCATACTCTATGGTAACCCTTGATCTCCTAATTGGTCAAACTTGTGACCAATCGGGCACGGATCCTGAGGTCACTGTTTAACGTGATTTTTCAGGATATTACATATTTCCTTCAATTCACATGTGTAGAATTTATTTTTTTTATTTTTTATTTTTTAAAAAAAGTCTGTTCTCGAATTTTAAAGTACATCATTCAATCGATTGAGACCAACTGACTCAATCGATCGACTAATGATTGACAGACTAACTGGAAACCCTTATCAGTCAATCAATTGAGGAATTAGAATTAATCGATTGACTGATGGCAATTAAATTAATGAATTTCAAATTCTAGTCATATTCTTAAATTGTTGATGACCGGGAATTCTTTAAAAAATTGTTATCATGCCATGACTATCTTATGAATGCTCATTAATGTTAAAAAAATTATTATCATGCCATGCATTGCTTTAAATCCAAAATCTAAGAGTTTAAGTCAAAGAACTTGAAATCCTAAGATTCCAAAGAAAGACTAAAACCTAGTGAGCTTGATGAGTGTTAAAATAAATTCGGAGTATCTTTGAATTTCTTGCTTAAATTGTTGAAATCTCATATATTCTAGTTTTGATTTGTTGATTTCACATGTGTTACGCCATTACACTAGAAATCATTGTGTAAAAACTCAAGGCAAATAGGCATCGTTACCATCGTGAAAGGAAATGATCTGAGGCCATTTTTGGCTCGTTTGCGCCCAAAAGGCTCCACCTTATATTGAATTATCTTGTTGCACCCCCTTTGAGCCTCACAGTGAAAAACCTTACCCTTAAATCTCTGAGAAATTGGAAAAGAAGGATGAGAGCAAAATGGAAAATAGAGAGTTATGGCAATAGTAATGTAAGGAGTATATGCAGAAAAACATAAAAGGTGAGAGAAAAAGAGAAAATTCATCTTGGTACAAGAGGTAGAAAAATGCATGAAAGTGGCATTAAAAAGAAAAAAAGGAGAAAAATGTGATAAAGAGGAAAAAGTTCTGAAAAATCCAAGAAAGAAAGAGTGCAAAGTTAGAGAATCAAAGATGTTTCTTTTTCCGATTTCTCAGAGAACTTTGAATCCAATTGTCCCTTTATTTCATAACCTTCACCCGAGCCCCATTACAACCTTAGAAAAGACCTTTTTGATCTAACCATGGGTGGTAAATGCCTTGTGGAGAGTGATTATACAAATGTCTATGGTGCTTGGTATATGCATGTTTAAAATGCAAATATCTGTCTCAACGAGGTTTCTTTCTAAATTTGTTGGTATGCCGTCTTTCTTATAACATGTGAGATTTTTCTAATTTGTGTTGTAATTCCAATCTCACATCGGGGTGAAAAATAAAGCTATTTATCAGAAGCGATTTCATTTTGAGTGAATACCCATGGTAAGGATTGAGTCTAGACATGTGATCTAAAGGTTCCTAGTTCAAACTTATTCTTAGATAACGGAACTTTAGCAGTGATGAGTACATAACTCTTTGAGGCATGACTTATGAGCATTGGAAAAATAATGAACTAAATTGAATGAGTATTACGAAAATAAGTATGGACAGTAGCATTTTATAAGAATTCACGGATAATCAACCATGCAAGGGCATGACAACAATTCTGAAATTCATAAGCTTTGAAGTTTGTAGGTACCTTCCCTGAAAACCTTCAGGAGACAAAACTCCTCCACTAGGGATCACCTAGGGGTTTAAAGGCTTATTGCATGCACTAAATACAATCGTGCTCCCTACGAAAGTGGCATTTTTTTTAGGATGTTAGTTTTATTCGCTTTGACATATTTTTCATTCTCTTTTCTCGAGGACTAGCAAAGTGTAGGTTTGGGGGTGTGATCGATACCAAAATGTGACTATATCGCGCACCCTAAATCCTACATTTAGTTGTCCGATAAAAGCATCTGATGGTTGTTATGAGGTTTTAATGGTTACAAGTGTTTCTGAGCGTTGAATCGTTAAAGAGCATAAAAGAGGGTAATTAAAGGATACACAAGGGCTATAGATAAAAATGTCAAAAGAAGCATCGAAATTTGTAAAGTAGCTAAACATCCGCTAGAGAATAAAGATTCTACCCCTACGTGTCAATCGATTGAAGACTAAGTGTCAATCGATTGACAGGAGAAGACAGCCTTGTCCCCACTTACTTCGATTCAAAAGTCAATCGATTGAGATTTAAATCTCAATCAATTGAGGCTATTAGGGATAGGGTTTGCTCGGCCCTATAAAAAGGAAGCTACGACTTTTTGTAAGGGATCTTTTCATCATTTTTAATATTATTGTGGAGAGACTATTTTTCCTTCTTGGAGGGTTCTTCTTTCTCTCAGTAGATTGTATTAGGATTTTTAATTCTCTTTTATAGTTTTGAGAGCATAGATTGTACCTAGGAACAAAAGCATTGTAAGGAGAATTTTGAGATAAATAAAAGAGCTTATTTAACATGATGCCTTCGGATCTACAACGGGTTTGTACACCGAGGATGAGCGGCTAAATTTATTTGCTCAAGGAGGAGGCGAACCGGAGATAAGTAACTGTTCTGTTATTGTTTCTACAATTTCATGGTATTATCATTAAATCATTCTGTTATAAGTGTATGCTTGGTTGAATATTATCGAGTCTTTGTTTACAGTCATTGATCGTAGTTATCAACGACCGTAAAAGAAGCACTCCATCTAGATCTGTTCCTGCAGGCCGATCTAGGCTGCAGAATTATTGATTTATCATTGTCGTGACTTAGAATTTTGAGATATGCTATCGTTTTTACATGACTCATACCGCAATGATAGGCTGAGTCATAGTTTTTAGATAGGATATGCCAGATCAATAGTTGCATTTTTCTCGATTCATTTATTTTCCTATTAAATGATGGTGTTTTGATTTTAAATGAAATTGTGGGATTGAATGGTAGAAAAGTTACGAATCAATGGCTAGCTAACTCCATGATCAATTCATAAACTATCATTTTTCTTCTTTATCATAAATTGTTCCGGCCTAGATTGATTAGCTTTCTTTTATTGCATCAAGAATCGTGTGGTACTTGTGTGGTAAATTGAATTTCTCCCTTGGTACTTCCTTGGGTGTTTTAAAGTCTTTGAAAGGATTAGATAAATTTCATATTTTTCTGTGGGTTCGACACCCCTGTTCTTACTGTGCTACAATAGATCTTCTGCTCATATACCTTGTACAAAGACATAGCATTGTCTAGCTGTCGTTGCATGGCCTTCATCTCTTTTTGATGATCCATTAAAGCTTTTTTCATCAATTGCCAGTATCCAATCTTCATCAATGCAAGCTGGTCCTCACAGGGTTGCAGTACCATTTCTCTTATTGAATCAACTACCAAATGCACATCCCTCTCAATGTATGGATTGTCTTTCATAAAAGTGGTGAGGGTATGAAAAAGAGGTACTAAAATTTCTTCAGCTGGGACAAAGGCCCAGTTAGAAGAGTCATCGGTAGGAGTGGAAATCATAGCAAGCTCCGTACAGGTGTTTGGAGTTGGGGAGGGACTGGATGGAAGGACAAGTGTCAGCTCCTCAGAGGTTTCAGTTTGGGTGAAGGTTGAGGTTGAGGTAAAAGGAATCAAGGCTAGCTCTTCATTGTCAAAGTCTGTTTGTGTGGTAGCATCAGTTGTTTCCACAGATGTAGAAGGCTGCTGGTAAGGAGGAGGGGTAGGTACAAGTGTAGGTGTAGGTGGTTGAGGTGTTGGTATAAAGTCTTGAAGGGTGGACTGAATGGAGTGCAGGTTGTTTTGGATAGTGGCTTAGTTTTCAATATTGGTATGGATTTGGGCTTGTAGAGAAGTTAGGAGGGAAATTATTTGGAAGAGAGGGTCAGGTATGGCTGGGATTACAGGTTGGGTGGGAGGGATTGATTGGAATGGAGAGGTAGGGGCATGGTTAAATTGGTATGGTTGTGAGGATTCAAAGAGAGGTGTGTACTCTTACCTGATATTCCCTACAATGGAGTCTATCATGGATGAGTACCCCTCATTTGTGAACTAGTCTTGGGACATATGGTCTTAGCCTTAGCCTTAGGTAGGTGTAAATGGAGGGGAATGGCTAGGAGAGGAAATTGGGTCAATGGGCTCAATGGGGTTAGGTGGTTCAATGGCAGTAGCCATTGGCTCACTGTCATCATAGGTGAATGGTGAAGGTGGGTCTGGTGTTGGGCTTAGTAACTCAGTGGGTTATGGATTTGGTGTGGGTTGAGGTATGGTAATGGATGGGCTTGGTTCTGTGGGTGGTTGGTGGGTTTTCTTTTTGTATATTTTTCTAATGGTGGGAGTGGGTAGGTTGAATGGAAAGGATATGGGAGTTGGAGCTGACACTGGAATGGTAGTGGCGGTAGAGGGTGGTGGAGATGGAATGGTAGGTATGGGTGGACTGGTGTGTGGGGTAGGAAGTGGAGATGGTATGACTGGTGCTGGAATGGAAGGTGGAGGAGGTGGCACTGAGCTGATTGCAGGTGTGATTGCAGAGGTATCACCAGGAGTGGTGGCGGCGTAGGAGTCGTGGGGCCATTTGTGGGCATGTCCTTCTTCATCAGTGTCCTACTAATGTTCCATTATTTCTTTCCAAATACCATAGGGGGTAGCTTATCAGTGGGCTCCCCCATCTTCCATATATAACCTCCCTTCTTGAGTAAGGTTGTGATCAGCTTGCTGTAGGGGAGCCCTTGTATCTTTTGCTTCCTTTGCAGCTTACTATGGGTGTCCTTCATCCCCTCAAATATCAATTGGGCAACATTGAAGCAGTACCCTTGCGAGAAGGAGTACAAGGCATCTGCTATTGGGTGCCTCCTTTCTTGCTGGTGCCCAGCTATAAAAATATTCTTTCTCATAACATTATCCATGAAGAGTAAATTGGGGCTGAAGTCACTTCTCATAACTAAGTCCCCAGAGGCCTTCTTCCCATGAGTCAACTACTGTGCAATCACTGTGATGGAGACATTAATTGGGGCTCCCAAATTACAGGCTGGGTCATATGAAGCTGGGATGCCCAATGCTTGTGTAATGTTAGTTGTGTCCACAACTATTTCAAATTCATCTACCAAAATGACTATCACAAGGTCCTCTCCCTTAGGTCCTCCTCCAAACTCCTGCATCCTTATGTTCTAGTACCACAGCCTCACCAGCTAGGGTACACCAGTTCTTCTAGAGGCTGTAACAATGAGTCTAGGGAGGCCTTGGTCAAGAATTTGATGGCTTCCATAGCCAGGGCTTCCAAATGCCTTATCAAAGGTTATCTCAGGCACCAAACTGAGGGTAGCCACAAACTCATTAGGGGTGGTTAATGGATCAGACTCAAAGGTGGCTCCCTTTCCCTTTTTCTGCTTCTTGGGCTTGATAGTTTTGGACTCTTGGGTTGTAGTTCTGGCCTTTTCTTAGGGGCAGCTGAGGCACCCACAATAGCTTTCCTCTTAGGATTAGCCACAAGGGGTTCTAGGGCTTCAGGGGTAGAAGATGTAGCAATCCTTTGGGACTTCTTGGTGAGTGTAGGTGGATTGGTTTGGGCAGGGCTCAATAATTCTTGTAGGGTTTCTCCAAAATCCAAACTTTCAGCCATTGAAACCCTAGTTTCAGTCATACAAAAATCCCACAACTTCAATAACTCAACCCAATAAATAATCCTCAACAAAAATAAATCAACCCAGTAAAAAGATGCAGAAAGATGAATAGCCTGAGAAGAACTTGTAAACTTACCCAAAAATTAGGGTTTTATAGAGGATGATGCACAGTGGATCAAATCCCATGCTTCTAGGTGCAAAATTCTTGGCTTGTGTGGCTTAACAAAGTAGCAAGGGCAATGGGTAAATGGTGGAGCCAAAGGTGCAGTGAAGAAGGAAGAAGAAGTTTTTGGTTGGGTGTCTGTGCTCGAGTGAATTTTGCAAATAATAGAATGAGAGAGTGGACTGCCGAGAGGTTTATAAATTGAAATCCTGAGCCTCGAGAGGCTGGGTTCTCAGAACACTCAGTTCGAGAGGATCTCGAGCAGATGAAATATGTGGAAATCAGCCTATCGAGCTGTGAATGTGAACTGCTCGACAGGCTTCAATACTGAGAACCCGAGCCTTGAGTGGCTGGGCCTTCAGGTGTACCTGCTCGAGAGGCTGCTATGCAGTGCCAAAGCCTCTCGAGAAAGCCAAATGTTCATTCAAAATGACTCGAGAGGATACCTGAAGGCTCCTGATCCTCTCGAGAATGCTAAAAATAGGACAATTCAGCCTTGTGCTGACAGACACACTTCCATTCTAAACACATGCACACTCTCATACATTAAAATCAATGCTTTCCTATGCTAAACACAGACATCCATACACCACAACAGATCATAAAAATTCATACACCACAGCTAGATTCATGAACACAGACCACACAAAACACAATGACTACAGAATCCAAAAACACACAAACAGCTATGATACATATCTCACGAAGCTGAAGATCACTCAACAGTTGGAGGTTCTTGAAAGTGCATGATTTCAGAGGGTTCTAGAGTATTTTCAGTACAAAGTTTGAGACTCTGACCATTTACTTTCATGACCCTTCCAGAAGTGGGGTCCATAATCTCTACAGCACCAGATGGGAATGCGTGAATTATAATATATGGCCCATCTCATCTGGATCTTAACTTGCCTGGAAAGAACTTGAGTTTTGAGTTAAAAAGCCATACGTTGTCTCCATCATAAAGCCCTTCCTCAAAAGGTTCTTGTCAAAGAAGGTCTTGGCTTTTTCCTTACAAATTTTAGAATTTGAATAAGCAGCCAACCTCAGTTCTTTTCGCTCAGACAACTATAATTTTCTGTTCAAACCAGCTGAAGTTAGGTCAATGTTTAAACTTTTAATGGCCCAATAGGCCATGTGCTCTAACTCCACTAGGAGATGACATGCTTTGCCATAAACCAGTTTAAATTGGGACATTCCAATTGGAGTCTTATAGGCTATCCTATAAGCCCACAAAGCATTATTTAATTTCTAGGACTAGTCCTTCCTATCTGACCTGACTGTTTTCTCCAGGATATGCTTGATTTATCTATTAGAAATCTCCACCTGCCCACTGGTCTATGGGTGGTATGGAGTAGCAATCCTATGTGTAACATCATACTTTTTGAGCAAGCTCTTAAAGTGTCTGTTACAAAAATGGCTGCCCCTATCACTGATGATGGCTCTAGGGGTACTAAATCTGGAGAATATATTTTCTTTTACAAACTTGAGGACAACTTTGTGATCATTTGTCCTTGTGGCAATTTCTTCCACCCACTTGGAGACGTAGTCAACAGTCACAAGGATGAAATTAAAGCCCATAGAAGGAGGAAAGAGGCCCATGAAGTCTATCCCCCAAACATCAAATAGCTCCACAACAAGGATGGATTATAATGGCATTAATTTCATTTTTGATATGCCTTCCATCCTTTGACATCTCATGCAAGTTTTATAGTGTTCAAAAGTATCCTTAAACAAGGATGGCCAATAGAAACCACACTACAGTACCTTGGCTGTTGTCTTTTTCCCTCCAAAATGACCCCCACAGACATTTTCATGACACATGGTTAGAATATTGTGAACTTCACTTTCAGGGACACACTTTCTAATCACTTGGTATACACAATATTTATAAAGGTATGGGTCTTCCCAGGAAAAGTATTTGACTTATGAGAAGAACAAGTCTTTATCCATCTTGGACCAGTGAGAAGGGATCCTACCTACAACAAGGTAATTGACAATATTGGCAAACCAGGGCACACTAGACTTGATGGCAAACAATTGCTCATCAGGGAAGGAGTCTTTCAGTGGTGTTGCAGCACTTTCTTCAATCAGGATCCTTGACAAGTGGTCAACAACCATATTCTCTACCCCTTTCTTATCTTTGATTTCAAGATCAAATTCCTACAGGAGTAAGATACATCTAATCAGTCTTGGCTTTGCATTCTTCTTTACCATCATATATTTTAGGGCAGAGTGGTCAGTGAAAAGTACAATTTTAGACCCTAGTAAATAAGGTCTAAACTTGTCCAAAGCAAACACAACAGCCAAAAGCTCTTTCTCAGTTGTTGTATAGTTCAATTGAGCTTCTGTCAGTGTTTTGTTGGCATAGTAAACTACATAGGACAGTTTCTCTCTTCTATGTCCCACACAACCCCAACAGCAAAATCAGATGCATCACACATCAGTTCAATGGGTAGGGCATAATCAGGTGCTTGGATCACAGGGGCAGAGGTTAAACATTTCTTCAAAATCTCAAATGCATCAAGACATTCAGCATCAAACCCAAATGACACATCTTGACAAAGCAAGTGGCACTGTGGTTTAGAGATCTTGCTGAAGTCTTTAATAAACCTTCTATAAAATCCTGCATGTCGTAAAAAAGATCTGACTTGTTTGATTGTTTTTTGTGGGGGCAACTGAGAAATCATGTCAATTTTTACCTTATCAACCTCTATGCCTTTTTGGGATACCATATGGCCAAGCACAATTCCTTGAGTGACCATGAAATGACTTTTCTCTCAGCTCAAAATCAGGTTGGTTTCTTCACACTTTTGAAGTACAAGGCAGAGGTGATGCAAACATTGACTGAAATCATCCTCATAAATTGGAAAGTCATCCATGAAGATCTCTAAAAACTTATAAATCATATCAGAAAAATGACATACATGTATCTTTGGAAAGTGGCAGAAGCATTACACAGTCCAAATGGTATTCTTCTATAAGCAAAAGTGTCAAATGGACAAGTGAAAGTAGTCATTTTCTGGTCTAATGGATACACTGGTATATGATTTTAACCAAAATACCTATCAAGAAAGCAGTAATATACTCTACCTGCCAACTTATCCAAAATCTGATCAATAAAGGGTAAAGGAAAGTGGTCCTTTCTGGTCTTGTAGTTTAGTTTTCTATAGTCTATACACACTCTCCAACCAGTGGTCTCTCTGGTTGGCACTAACTCTCCAGACTCATTTGCTGTAACTGTGATGCCAGACTTCTTGGGGACCACCTGGATAGGTGAGACCCACTCAGAATCAGAAATGGGGTAAATGACCCCAACATCCAGCAATTTAATAATTTCCTTCATGACTACTTCCTGCATGTGAGGGTTTAGCTTTCTCTGCATTTCCCTAGAGGGTTTGGAACCCTCTTCCAAATAAATTTTGTGCATGCAAACAAATGGGTCTATTCCTCCCAAATTAGCAATAGTCCATCCAATTGCTTTCCTATGCTTCCTGAGGACACATAGTAACTCCTCCTCCTGCTCCACAGTGAGAGGAAGAGATGATTACTGATAGCTTTTCATTCTGCTCCATGAATGCATATTTCAAAGATTCTGGTAGCTGCTTGAGCTCCATTTTTTGATAGACTTTCCACAGAAGGCAGCAAAGGTGCCTTGGAGGGTTGAGTAGGGGCAACAATGTAGGTCTCCATGTAGAATGTTGCACTAGGCCCACTGAAGAATCTAATGTGTTTCTTTCTTCAGCAACATGTGTTGGGGCCTCCTGCTCAACAACTTCAGTCCACACTTCCACAAAATCATCACACATCTTATCCCAATCCAACAGATTGGATAAGTTCTCTTCCACCAATTCATCTAGTACATCTATTGCAAAACAATCCTCATTGTCCAGCTGAGGTTGATTGGTAGCATTGTTGGTTTGTTGTTGTGCTGTGTTATTTTTTATTATTATTAAAAATGTGATAAAAAATTTGGCAGCAATAAAGAAGGGTAAAAACAAATAAAAAGGGGAGTGAAATGAATTAGAACACACACACCAAGCAATCCCATAGTCCTGCAAAATCCAGGGCTGTGTAACAAGTTTTGATAAGAGTTTGTCTCACAGAGAGTGATGATCTAAAACTATTATAAATCTCCAGATCTGCTATAGATCTGGCAACTCTAAACCTAAACTAGAAAGCAAGGTAAAGAGATGGTGTTTTTGGGCGTCACAAACTAAACTAAGAACAAAAATAAAAACTAGATCTAAAGAAAGAGGGTAACGAAGAATGAAAGTGGTTTGATAAAATAAAATAAAAATATAGAGAAGTAGACAACTGTGGGCTAATCTTCACTACAAAATAGATTGAGAGTTGGATTTGCAGTAGTCCCTCATTTGGCTACAAGCACAAGTGTAAGGTAAAAGAATCCAACTCAACCCTAAGATCTGGACTAGTCCTAGGGTTATATTCTATCCACTTAAATGGTCACAGAATATCCCAGAGATGACATCCAGCCAAGGGGTTAAAAGATAGAATAAGAGTATCACTGTAGCCACTATGTTTGCAAGGCTATAAGAACCTGCATCCCTAGGTGCATAAAATTCATACCGATTTATATGATAAATATAAGAAAAATACAGATTAAATGGAGCATTAAAAATGACTTTTCATTGCCTAAGAAGAACTTACAATGATTAGCCCTCAAGGCTACACTCTCTGTAAAACTCTGTTATTCACCGAAAAATGTTATTTTTCATCTCTTAACCTAGCTTTTACTAAACCTTTGAGTCATCTAATAATTGTCTTTTGAGCATGTTTTGTAGTTAGGAATAAAACTGCAACTTAGTGCAACAGTCCACACCAAGGAGAGAATTTAAAGCCAAAGCATGGGATTGAGTGAAGAACAGAGAGTGTACCATGGTGGTCTCCACTATTGGGACCATTTTGCTTGCCTAAAGGGGCCCTAGAAGTTCCACAGTGGAGAGAAGTATCGACCCAAGCAGAGGAGACTGCTACAGCAGTCTATGCACAGCAACAGGGGATGAGAAATCAGCGTTGAGTGGCTTTCGCGCAGTTCAAATAACTCAGAAAGATGCCTCGCGTGGACCTTGCGAGGTTAAGGCCTACAGTGTTTAAACAAGCTCGCATAGATCCCACACAATTCAAAGTAGGAGGAGCTTCAGTATATCACCTCGCGCAGTCCTTGCGAGGATCAAAGCTTTAGATAATACGCTCGCACAGTTCTCGCAAGGTTTAAATATTTCAGACAGTATCCGCTCGCACAGTTCCTGCGTAGATACAACTACAGAAATTGGCGTCACGTACTTCTCGTAGATCTCTCTCACTTCAATGATGGATCCAGCCGCGCGAGAAACTGAAATCATCCTCGCAAGGATCCTCGTGAGCTGCATTATCCACTACAATTCATCCTGGTGAGATCCTCTCAACCTGAACCACCTGCAGCCTCATCCTCGTGAGCTATAATTTTCACAACAATCGAACCTAGGGAGCTTTCTTTAGCAGTTACTTCAGTCATGTGAAGAACCGCGTGAGATGCAAATCAGGCAACACTTAGCCTCACGAGGCACGGGTTCCCAACTTCTCGGTCACTATACAAGGACATTTTTGAGATTTCATAGCAGCTAGGGAGCACATCTCAAGGTGCTAAGTTATTTCTCATTCCCCGAGGTAACACTTGGCCACAAATGGGCCACGATAGCAGTACAAAAAAAAGGCATTTTCTCTTCTATTTTTTGATTGGCCAGAGCAAGATATTTTTGAGAATGGATTGTATATAAGTTATAATTTTTAGCAGAAGCCCATCTAACATTTTAACCTAATTCGGCTCTGAGCTAGGGGAGTACTTTGTGCTTAGGTCATTTAGGGTTAGGTCATCTTTTTCATCTTTTTGTTCTCTCCTTAGCTCAGCATTTGCTGGCTAAGTCCTTTATAATAGCTAGGACTGTTGGCTATTGTAAAAAGACTATGGAAGTTTGTAAAGCTCTGGAGTCTGCATTGACTGCGACTTGGAGGGCTGACATTATAAGTATTTTTGATGCAATGCAAAGCTGTTTTTATTGAATCATTCAATGTATAAGGTTATTTTATATTTCATTTAGATCTTTATAGATTGTATGCTCCTATGGCTGCATGAGCTTGTAGCCAGGCAACCATAGCAGCTGCAGTAATTTTCTTATTCTAATTTTTACCTTTGACTGGAGTGTATCTTTGGGGGATGATTTGTGACCATTCAGTGGACAGATAATAGCCTTAAGACTAGTCCATATCTCTGGGAAGAATTAGATTATTCTCCCTTACACTTGAGCTTGTTGCCAAATGAAGGATAGATGTAGATCCATCCTTTGCTAAACTTAACCAGCCCCCTTTGCAGTAAAAAGCAGTCCCTATTTTATTGCTTCTCACCCATTTTCTATTTTAATTCTACAAACTCATTTTCATCCTCTCTAAACCCCTTTCTTGTAGTATAGAACTGCATTTTCTTTTATGTTTTATGTTTTATTTTTGTTTAGTGACAACCCCAAAACTCCCTTTCTTTACCTTGCTTTCTAGGATAGGTTAGGGCTGCCATATCTGTAGCCAGATCTGAAGGTCTACTATACAACCCTTATGGTTCTAGATCACATTTTCCTATGGGACAACCCTTTCTTATCAAAACTTGCTACAACAGGCCCTGGATCTTGCAGGATTGTATTTTTAGATTGTTATTTTGTGCTAAGTTTCCATCAATTTCACTCCACCTCTTTGATTTATTTTGCTGCCATAATTTTATCACACTTTAATAAATAAAAATAATAGCAACAACAATTTTTAACCAATAAGCTTTTGGCGCTGCTGTCGGGGAGATTTGATCTAAATAGTAGTATGAGTTTTTTTTTGTGTTTACAATTCATTTGTAGCAATGCCTATTTTTGAATAAAAGTACTACTGAATTTATATTGGTTTTTGCAGATTTGGAACAGCAGAAAAAGGGAGGAGCTAGAGGCTGCAGCTTGAACTTTGTTGGCTTTAGTTTGCATTTCTTTCCCCCTTACTTATGTTCCATTTCTGTTGAATTTTATTCTCAGTAGTTGTAGTTGTAGTTAGTAGTAAATTTTTATTTTCATTCTTTAAGTGTGTTGTAAGTGCCTGTCTTTACTTGCTGTTTATGTGTGTATGCTGGGTAGGAGGTCTCTTAACCTTGACTTAGAATCTCCAAATCCTGAGATAGAGAGAGCCCTTAGACTTAGACAGACCACATGAACCCCTGCTGTTAATATTGAGCCAGTTGTGATGGGTGAGCAACAAAGAACATTGAAAGAATACTATGCACCAGGGGTATATTTATCCCCTTCTGCATTTAATTTCCTGCAGCAGAAGGAAATTATAAAATCAAATTCTCAACCATCCAAATGTTGTCATCATTTCATGGGCTAAGTAAAGAAGACCCATATAAGCACATAGATGAGTTCCTTGCCTTATACACCACATTCAATATTGTTGGCTTGGGAAAGGAAGCCACCAATGCCAGTTTTTGGCTAAAATTTTCCCTACGTCTAAAATTAGCCAGTTGAGGAAGAACATAATTTCCTTTGCTTAATTCTCAACTGAAGATTTCCATGAGGCATGGAAAGATTTAAAGAACTGTTGAGGCAATGTCCACACTATCAAATTCCTTAATGGCAGCATGTCCAGAGCTTCTACCAAAGAATTGATCCCAAGAGCAAAGATATAGTGGATGCCTCATGTGGGGGTACTTACCTCCACAAAACAGCTGAAGAGGCTTGGGAACTTTTTGATGTCATCAGTGAGAATTCCATGCAGCAAGAGTCTCTGTCCCAAAATGACATTGAGACTCCAGCTAAAATGGTAAAAGAATCCACCTCTAGAGGAAGGATGTATGAGGTCAATATGCACAATGACCTAAAAAGAAAGGTGGACAGTCTGAGCCTGAAATTTGACAAGTTAATGAGTGTGATGCAGCCTAAAATGGCTGCACAAATTGAAGAGGCGTGTCTGATATGTCAGTCACCCTCACACTCACTAGTGGACTGTCCATTAGCTTGTCAATACCCTGAACTGGTTATGGAGCATGCAAATGCTACCCAATCATATGGGTAGCAGCCTACTGGGTACCCATGGAGAAACCTTCCCATTCTAAGGTGGAGGCATGACAATTATCAGTTACCCCAGCAGCAGCAGCCTACATTGTAATACAGACCATAGCAACAGTATCATCAGGGGTATGTACCTAGACAACCTTTCCCTCAGTCTGTACCATTGCCAAACCAAATGACTTTGCCCCCACTACAGCCTAAAGCCCCCTCCTTTGAGGAGCAGGTTTTGTCATCACTGCAAAACCTAAACTCCTTGTCACAGACTGTGAACTCTCACAGTCAGAGCATAAAAAAAATAGAGAATCAGCTTGGTCAAATCTCTAATGTTCTGACCAGGAGAGAAGAGGGCAGGCTATTAAGCCAAACTATGAACATTCCAAAGGGTCAATATATGATTGGAGAAGGCTCCTCAACCCATGAGGAGGCTAAAGCAGTCACAACCCTAAGGAGTGGTAGGGTGGTGGACAACTAGGTGTACATGGAGGAAGAGAAGAGTGCAGGAGCGAAAAAGGACTCATTCTCTGCTGTAGTTTTCACACCGTGTAAAGTGATACATTATACTACTTTTGGAAAAACTAATATTCATACACCATTTCGGAATTCACACGGACACAATTATCACATCACATATCTTATATCATATCACATTTATTCTTTTCAAAACTTATTTGAAAGATTTGAATATCACATGCTTAATTTCATAAAAACTTACCATGGCTTATCACATCATATTACTCAACTTATACAGAGCACATTCAAATCAAATGGTCATAAGTTTCCCCTACCTTAAATCATGCTTCTCACAATCCACACAAAGCTTTTCAAGACTCCTTACGAATGCCCAACACTTTAACCTACATCCAAAATCATCCTAAGAGTCCTTAGAAATGCTTAAGAAAGTCTAAAGATTCACATTTCTGAAGAATTCATACGAAAAGGAGGCTTAAAATAAGCCTAACTCTATTTCTCGTGCGTGCAAGCCACAGGGTTGGGCGCGCAAGCTCACAAATACACAGACACCTCGGGCGTGCGAGTGAATTTTTGCCTCGGGCACGCGAGGCTCCCTTAAATCCTTCTGAAGGTGTCTTGCACGAGTGAGGAACATAGCTCGTTCGAGCAAGTCCAATGGCACCTACCCTCTCGCACGAGCAAGTATCAAAGACTTCACTGGAGTCTCTTTTCTCGGTCAAGCGAGGCATGGGGAAGCCTTCTGAAGACACCTCGCGCGAGGAACATAGCTCACTCGAGTGAGTTTCAGAAACTCTTTAGATCTAAGTTTTCTCAACTCGATCTTCTCGAGATTCCTTCGCTGATCCCATCCACACTTCTTACACATCTTATAATACATCTAATTCTACAAATTGTACACAATTGGGTGTCAATTTCTCACCTTCAAAACATCAAAATCGCGTAAGAACCATAGCACTTTCTCTCTTCACAAGTAAATGGGTTTCAAAACCCCATCTAGTCTCCCTCCAAGCTCCACAGTCACCACAACGTTGTCACGATCAGATGGTGATCTTTCACCCATAAGCTTGCATAAATCTTATGACGATCTAGCGGCTTGGAGCACACGGATTCAACTGAATCCTTCTTCCTCTTCAAACCCTTCTTTCTCTCTCTCTCTCTTTTCCAAAGAAAAATACAAACACAATGGTTTGTATCCATGAGACCCCCCTCACTTAAGCAAGAACAATGCTTCCTTGTGAAGCATATACACACATCTTGTGTGTTTCACTTATCCACTTACTCTCTCAATGTTAAACACATACACATATAGGTGTGTATATGTGAAAACGCTTTGGTTCCACGTGAACCCCACACACGTAACTCAACACATACCACTCATGGGTCATCACACATGCACACTAACCCAACCAAACAATGTAATTGTACAGTGCATAGCACCAGTACCTAATCAATTTCACTTACACGGATTCCCAAATTTGGGAATATTACAAGCCTTCATGGCTCAAAATGACCAGTAGACCTAGAACCTATTCGAGAAACTGGTCAATAACTCAAAGCAAAAATAGGCCCTACTTAGATCTGATCTAGATGTCACTCGTTACACCCCGCTCACGAGGGGTGAACTTTATGATATCAGTTAGGATAAAGTAAAGAAGGAGGATGACATGTGTACAAAAGTTTTAGCTCTTGAACAACAAATAGCAACATTAATGACTGTCAAACCTAGCACTCCAAAAAGACCCTTGGCAAACTATTCTAACTGCTAGACTCAAACTTATGCTAAAAACCCAGCTACGCCATCGTATCAAGAGGTTGTGGAAAATGAATAAGTAATGACTTTTTCAGAGGGGAGACTATGGAAACACATATAATCTAGCGTGGAGGAACTGTCCTGGATTTAACTATGGTTCCACAGGAGGAGCACAACTAGCACCAATGGTTGCACAACCCCGATTTTATCAGACCCAAGTTTTTCATCAGAGACCTCAACTGCCTGCTACGTAACCCTAATTTGGACCACCGAGTAATGCACCTGACACCACAGTTGTTCGAATCCTCCGAGATTTGCAGCAACAATTTCATCAGCATTCAAAAGATTTACATCAACTTGTTATGTTCTCTCAAACACTTCATTCACATACCCAGTCCATTACGAAGTTGGAAAGTCAAATAGGCCAATTATCTTTGCAAGTGGCGAAGAGAGAAAGTGGCTTGTTGCTGACACAGCTAGTCAATAATCTGAGAGGACAAGCGTTCTTGGGGGAGACATCTACTCCCTATAATCCAAATTGAAAACTTCATGGATCGTCGACCTACCGACTCATCCGTAGCACCCATTATATATTATGTAAAATTATTTCTTTTCTTTTATGTTTAGGCATTAAGTTATGGGCTAAATCGTTGAAAAATGATGGATCGTAATATAATTCCAATTGTACACTTCTATGAACAAGCGTATGGATTTACGATTGATCGTGAGTTTGTAAAAACTTATCAGTTGAAGCGTAGCGATTACGATTTCACTGATACGAGAGTTCGTATTTTCGGAAGCTGGAAAGTTAGAATCGACCAAAGATTTTAGGTTAAAACATGCGCAATGACCGGTTTACCAGGTCATCACTGAGATAGAGCCTACATATTCGAGAGAGGATATATAGATCTCATTTTCAAACTCTCCATTTTTGCTCCTGTTTTCCTCTACGTTTCAAAAATCCCTTGATCAAGACCCAACCATTTTTCTTAAACTTCCTTTGCGTTTCTTGATTGATTTCGGGAACCCTATTAAAGTTCTGATTGACATCTTAAAACTAGGATTTGGTGATCAACCAAGACGAAGGTAATAATCTCTATTATCAAACGGATGAGTCTCTACAAATATTTTTGTTGATATATGTAAGTTATGATTTCTAAACACCATTCTTCTACATTTTGTAGAAAAAGGAATTGCAGAATGTCTAGGACGACTGATAAGCAATTGAGGGAAGAAGAAGGGGACAACGAAGAAGGTAACACCTCAGACCAATCTCCACTCATAAGCTATATCGCACAGTTTGCTTCTCTTAAAGCTAAATAAAAATATATATTAGTTTAAAATTTTGTAAATAATTTTTTTTACTTTTAGCATTTTTGCAAAAAAAAAAAATTCTGTTTTATCTAGTTCTTAGTTTAGATTTTTTTTTTTTTTTTGTTAGTTAATCATCATATGTGAATAATGATATAGAAAAATTTATGAATCCTGAAAACCTCATGATCCATCGTAGTAAAAGTTCAACAATCAAATAATAGAGCAATTATAATTCATGTTTAGCCTTTTGAGCACTGTATCAATTGAATGTTTGAAACTATAAGTTTATCTAAACTGCAATATTTAGATTATAGTTTCTAAATTATGTACCTAGTGAGCTTTTGAGCTAAAATTTTCCTCTTCTATTCAGAGAGAGACTGCTTTCTATTCAAGCTTAAAATTTTCTTAAACTTTTTGACTTATTTTTTTTATGAAATCTCATAGTGTTGAACTTAGAATCAAATAATTCTATGATTATGATGAATTGTCTCTTTTAGAACTATCTGTTAAATATATCAAAACAGTAAGACATCCATGCTAGTAAATCGTGAAAATGATTAAAAGCCATCTTTTGTTTAGTTAAAGCCAAAAAGCTAAAATCCCAGAATAATTTATCCTTTGAACCCATATTAGAAGCCTAAACCAAATTTATTTGTACCAAGATCTTATAAACCCTTAACCATATGTACTACCCAAAGCTTTCAACCTTTAACCCTTATAAGTTCTAAGAGTTTAGAATGCAAAAGAAGGAAAAAAGAGGGAGTGAAAGGAGTAAAATAAAATAGATAAGGGATATGCCGAAAAAGGGTACAGCTGAAAAGAAATAAGATGAAAAAAATGGGAAAAAAAGTCAAAATCATAAAATATGATTCTACAAAAAGAGAAGCAAAAAAGTTTCTAAAGCTAAAAATTCAAAAGGATATCTGAAGAGAAAAACAAAAGAAGAAATGAGATTTACAAAAAGAAAAGAAAATGGGAAGAAGTCGTCTAACTTTTTGGATACTTACTGATGCTAAAACTAGAAAAAAAGAAGAAAAGATAGGAGAAAGAAGAACTAAATTCTCATAAATCTTTTGAATTCCTTTTGACCTTTCTTTGAAACCTCTTAACTTAAAGCCCCATTACAAGCCAAAGGAACGACCTTTTTGATTTACGATTTATAAAAGCATGAGTCTAGTAGAGATACATGTTATAGATATTATCAATGAACAAAAAAATCATATGAATAGAATTAATTATCCATTTCATGAGATTTATCTTTCCAGTCAATTGTCCTTTGAATTTAACATATACATCATATTGAGAGAACCAAAAAATTTCAATATGTTTTTAAAAGTATGCCACTAATATGAGTTTGGATGAAATTTTTTTCTAAATCTACAATTTAAAAAAATTTATGACGAATAAACTGTTCACTGGTACACACACACTCCACGCTTTACAGAGTTAAAATTATTGAGTTTTGAGTAAGGATAACTACTATGACGGAAAGTGAGTATAAAGGGTTTGTAAATTTTGAAAATCATAACAACCATATAATGATTAAGCTAACTTAGAGTGTACAAAATTAGTTTAGATTTTTAATCTTTTGTTTTCTTTTAGTTTTTTGAAAAACCTAAAAATATTTTGAAGTTTGTAGGTAACTTTACTGAAAACCTTCAGGATACTACAACTCCTCCACTAGGGATCACATAGGAGTTTAAAGGGTTGTTACATCTGCTAAATGCAATCGTGCTCCCTACGAAAGTGGAATTTAATTTTTAGTTTAATATTTCTTTCCTTGTTTGCTAGGTACTAGCAAAACTTAAGTTTGGGGGTGTGATCAGTCACAATTTATTATTTTTTCACCCTTAACTTAGTAATGCTTGACCCCAATTTGCTACTAACAAGTTGATGATGTACATATATTAAGGAAAATCAGTAAAAGAGAATCAAAGTGTTAATCTTTATCAAAATGAACTCAAAAGGCAGTAAAAAAATGATAGAATGTAAAAGACGATTCATCGCCCACTGAAAGTCAAGAAATCGTGTTTTACGATTGAACGGAACCAAAGGAAAAGAGAAATCATAATTTACGATTTTTCAAGATGATGTTCAAAGTAAAGGCGATACAGAGAGAGTACGATCGATCGTAATATCGAATCGTCAAGAGAAAAACTATGCAAAAGAGAGAATTCATGATTTACGATTTTACAGAATGAAGCTTCTCATTATTGCTGATGACGTGAAGATTTACCCTGCCATGAATAAAAATAGAAGAACTCTTGAATTAGAAGTGTGGTGAATCACGGATCCGAGAAGATTGATGAAGATAGACTCCTAAAGATCTCGGTTGCTGAGAATAAGGAGAACAATCCAGAAGCACATCAACTATCCAAAGCAACGAAGATAGGATTAGAAATTAGAGTTATATTAGGATACTTTTGTTTTTAGTAGTTTCTTTTATTAGAATTAGATCAATGTAAACTGACCCTTATGATCTATAAATTAGAGGATCGGCATAGGAATAACTTCATCGAAGGAATTCTTATCATCAATTGACAGCTAAGGTTGGGTTTTCTTCCGATCATTAGTTTAGAGTAGTTTAGATATCCAAGGTTCCTCGATCACAGTTGACGATTGGGATTGAGAGCTAGAAGATTAATGTAGATATCCGTAGTTTTTCAGAAGTAATTGACGCATGCGGCTGAGGAGTGAAAGATATATTTTATTGCTTTCAACTTTAGATTTACTGTTTTGTAAACATCTTCATATTTTGGTTTAAATTGATTAGTCAGGTTAAAATTTGCAAATTAGTGTAACGGTTTTACTTTTTCATCTTTGATTTTATGGATTTTGATTGACGACCAAATTTCTGGTTAGATTAAAGATTAGTATAAATCTATATTGAAGGATTCTAGTTTTTGATTGACACCCAAATCCTAGAGGATTGAGATATAGTGTAACGGTATTTTTAATTTGTAAACATCAAATAGCTGAAGATTGTGATTGACGACCACAATCTGAAGAAGGAAGATTTATGATTTATTTTCTGCAATTAGTTTAAGAAACCATTCTTTCATTCATGTTTCTCAAGTAGTTTAGAACCTTAAAAATAAATATAGGTTTTTAAAAAAAAGGCTAAATATAAGATAATTACTTTCCTCATGAGAATGATCATATACTAGCTCTACAATTTACATTGTGCACTTGCAATAGGTTAAGACTTAATTACATACATTTAAACATCAAGAACAGGGGCCCCTAGAAAGTAAATGTGGAAGAAGACCAACCATTCCCAAGCTATTAATAGCTCTCGGTCTCCCAGATGCATGTGTGCATAATATGCATGCATGTATTAAACAAAAACAACATTAGGCATGCGTGCATAATATGCACGCATGACTATTGCATTATGAATGGACACCTTTTGCGGAAAATAAAATAAAAAAGGAGAAAAATGTGTGGCTGGGAGCAGGCCTGCATACATATTATGCACGCATGGCCACTACCCCAGAATGTGCATGTGTGCATAATATGCATGCATGACCATTGTAAAAAAAAAGGGAAAAATAAAAGAACAACACAAAAAATAAAGGGGGAGGGCATAACCCTTTGGAAAGCATGGCTTGGTTGTTTCAGCCATTATTGCCTTTTGTCTGCCCCCAATTGCAAAGTATTATCTTTTGCCCCTTAGAAAGAGTTAATCCACTATTTTGTGATTTTCGGTGCCTATCCATGTTATCTAACCTCTTTGTTTTAAGATAGGGAAGGTCACCACAACCAAAAAGAAGTCAAAAATAAAGTGGGGGAAACATGTGTGAATTCTTTCAATTGCCAAAACCAAAAGAGAAATGCACCATTCAAAAAGAAGACAATAACAGAGGTGTCTTTACATAATTCATCAAGCAGTTTACAAAAAAAAAAAAAAAAAGAGAGAACATCCGATCGAGAGGCCCAGGCCCTCAGGCGTCATCCCTCCTCGGTCACTGGCTCCTCTGTTAAGTAACGATGTTGGCATCACCAATGCGAGACCAAAGTTGGGTCAGCCGACTGCGTATCGAGTGCAAATCCCTTTCTCGAGCCGCCTGAAGATGTTTCCAAAGGAGTCATATAAGGAAATACGGTCTTAAAATGCAAAGATTGAACCGAAGCTATACTTACAATCTCGGACCTCTAAAGATCTACAATGGTACGATAGTAGTTCAGGTGATGGATCAGAGATGCATTATCCTACAGGAAAGGAGGTGTAAGCAATCAAATGTGAAAAATCAATGCATTTATAAAACAACAAGTTACCTCGGGGTTCAATGCGGGAGCAACATCTCTAATCACCGCGGCTGACAAATGGGCGTGCTCCTCCCCATCTTGACACAGTTGGAAAATCAGCCCATCATCCAAATCCCCGAAATCTGGTACCTCAGAAGGCCCCACACCCGAAGATGAGCCTAAAGCCTCCTCCATTGCGAACTGAAAAGAAAAAGGAATGTATTATTCTTAGGGAAAAGATAACCATCTCCTAAGAAATGAAAAAGAGTCTGAGATTACCGAACAACAAGGACCTCCAAAGGCCACAAAGTTAATGTCGAGTACAGAGCAAGGAAGGATGCAACAATAGAGAAGGGCGTCAAACCACCAGCGGTAGTCTAGGCCTGGCAAAGTAAGGCCCTCAATTTGGGTCCCCCTGTTGTCCAGTTGCTCGTTGAGATCATCAAGAGAGCCCTCTGGCACCAGTACATCACTAGGAGGGTCTAGAGGCACTGAGAAGAAGTCACATATCTGGTGAGCCACCCTCTCTCCCAGGTAGTATGCACAGGTCGATGAGCTATAGAAAAAGATGATGCGACAATCGACAAACCCACACAACTGTCGGATGACCTCCAAGTCTAGGAAGGGAGATCCCACAAGATTAGGTTTCCTTATATCTCAAAAGGAAAGAAAGAAAAAGGGAGGTGAAAAGAGAAAGAGGAATGTATCAAACCTATTCAGGTGGCAACAGGTTCATCTGAGACCTCAGGCCATGTTCCAGGTGGCTCATTCCCAAATCCCTACGGCAGTCTGCATGCCAACAACTCATCAAGGGGAAGGAGGGCTCCCGTGGAAGAAAGAGCGGGCAACCTAGCAAGAAGTGCAAGTGCCCCCAAACCTAAAAGAATGATCAAAGCAAAAGGTTAGAAATAATGAATATTCGTATAAAATAAGAAGAGCAAAGCAAGAGCAAGTCACCTCCACGACAGGTCATGATAGCTCTATAAACTATGCTCGGTCTTAACCTATTGCAAACGCACAATTAAAATTGCAGCACTAGTATAGGATTGTTCCCACGAGGAAGGTCAAAAATCTAAAAACTTTTATTTGCCTTTAAAAAATAAAGAACGGTTGTTTAAACTAACATGAAGAAAAATAAATTACAGAAAATAAATCTAAGTTCTAATCCTTCCAGATCCTGGTCGTCAATCAGTTTCCTTCTAGATTTCAGATATTTACAAAATTAAAAACCGTTATACTAATCTGCAATCCTCCAGAATTTGGGGGTCAATCAAAAACTAGAATTCTATAGATATTTATGAAAAATAAAATACCATTACACTAATCTTTCAAATTCTCAATTTAAACATCCTTAAGAACTTTTAGATGTTTACAAAGTAGGAAAATGCAATAAAAATAAATCTAAACTATAAAGCAATAAATAGATCTTTCATCTCCCAATCATAGGCGTCAATTGCTCTTGAGAAACTATGAATACTCTACTCTAATCTTCTAGCTCCCGATCTCAGTCGTCAATTGATCTCGAGGAACCTTGGATATTCTACAATAAAACTATACTAGGGTGATCTTTGGGATTCTGCTTCGCCAATCTTCTCAAATTTGTGGATTTCAAGACTTCTATATTAAGAGTTCTTTCTGTTTTGTGCATGGCGATGCAACTCTTCACTTAATCTTCAGCAGCAGTACGAGCTCTATAGTGCAAAATCATAAATATGATTTCTCTCTTTCTTCTGTATGATTTCTAGCTCTCAAACGATCGTAATTTTTCTTCGTGCTCTCTAGCCTAAAGCTTTCTTCTATAGAATCATGAATACGATTCTTCTTTTTTTCTTTAGCTTTGTTCCACGGGATTACAATTTCTCTTATGATTTGAATCTCAGGCTCTCTTTCAGCTTACTGACTGGTAACTTTGCTACGATTTAGATTCGCATTCACGTGCAATCTTCTTACTATTGCTTTTTGAGTTCATTTTCACTTTTATTAATACTTTTGCTCTATTATGCTTATTGTTCTAAATATATGCATATCATCAAATCATTAGTAGCAAATTGGGGTTTAGAATCACTAAGTTAAGGGTGATAAAATAGTAAATTTTGTGACTAATCACACCCCCAAACTTAAGTTTTGCTAGTCTTTAGCAAACAAGGAAAGATAACTAACTATCTATAAATTTAAATGTCACTTTCATAGGGAGCACGATTGCACCTAGCAGATGCTATAAGCCGTTAAACCCCTAGGTGATCCCTAGTGGAGGAGTTGTGTCTCCTGAAGGTTTCCAGTCAAGTTATCTACAAACTTCAAAATGTTTTTGGATTTTTATATTTTTCAAAAATAAAAGAAAAGAATTAAAAACTTAAAGTAATTTTTGTATACTAACTAATAAAATCAACTAATCATCACATGGTTGTTCAGATTTTCAAAAATAAGATTCCGTCAACCATTACTTCCCATCCTAGCAGTTATCCTTAATCAAAAACTCAGTAATTTCAATTCATATAAAATGTAGAGTGTATGCATATCAATGAAGAATCCATTTATTATATATATAAAAAAAATTAAACTGAAGATTTAGAAAACATTTTCGTTCAAACCTCACTGTTGGCATACTCTCAAAAAGAATATCAAAATTTTTGGGTTTCTCACAATGATATATTTGATAAATCATTAATTTGATTTGCTGCTCTTGTTAGCAACTCTTCAGTCAACGGTCCAACCAGTCTAAATTGTCCACCCTTCTGCTTAAAGAAAAGAGGGCATAGAGAGGCTAACAGAGAGCGATTATCAGGAGAGCCTGGTTTTTATTCCAGCTAGCATAGAGCAGAGCTAGTATCCATACTTCAATCTTTAACTAGAGGAAGGGAATCGACTACAACCAGATTACCACCTATGGTACACTAAGAATTTCATACTCAATGAGGGGATACTCTTAAATAGTCCTATACTATAAGCTAACTCATTCCTAAAATCAAGGAAGATCACAAGCTCCTATAGGCAGAAAGTCATTTCTCGTGAGTTGTGACAGGGGATGAACATCAATGAGATGGCTTAAACTGGCCTTCTGTTGAAACGCAAATTGCCATAGATCGTGATTCTTCGTCTGATCCTCCTGTGTATTCATCATTGCATCCTTTTACTTTTCAATCTGCCTATCCTTTTCAACTTCGTGGTGTGATTTTTTTTTTTTCTAGTTTTTATTCAACTTGGGTGGGAATACCTTCACAGACCATGTGAGGAGTTCTTCGAATAAAGATGTTCGGAGTTGACTACTCTTTGATCCCCTTTCCCCGGTTCTGACTGGAATATAGGTGTAATGAAGTTCTTTCTTTGTCCTTTTTTGCATGTCCCCAGTCAGGAGAAGACTTCAAGATTATATGACAGAAAGATAAATCTCATGGAACAGATAATCTATTCTATTTCATATGCTTCTTAATTCTCCATAGTATTTATTATACACATCTCTACTAGGCTCATGCTGTTTGCAAATCGTGAATCAAAAAGGTCTTTATTTAGCTTGTAATTGGGCTATAGGTTAAAGGATCCAAAGAAAGGTAGAAAGGATTTAAAAAGTTATGAGATTTCAACTTATCTCTCACCTACGTTCTTCATCTTTTTCTTCTTTTTCTACTTTAGTGAGCATCCAAAAAGTTGGATAACTTCTTCCCATATACATTTCTTTTTTCTTCAGTAAATCCCTGTTTAGGTTCTTTTTCAGATATCTTCTTGAATTATATATATTTTTTTTCAGTTTGGAAGCTTCTTTGCTTTCCTTTTTCATTTTCATTTTTTTTTTGTTTTTTTTTCTCCCATATTTTTATAATTCAATTTCGTTCTCAGTTTATACCCTTTTTTTAGTTTGTACCCTTTTTGAATCCCTTATCTGTTTTTGCATACTCCTTCCACTCCTCTATTTTTCCCTCTATTCAAAATTCTCAGAAGTACAAGGGTAAAAAGACCGAAAGCTTTGGGTAATACATATGGTTAAGGGTTTATAAAATTTTGGTACAAAGAAATTCAGTTTAGGCTCTAATATGAGTTTAAGAGATAAATTATTTTGAGATTTTAGCATTTTGGCTCAAACAAATAAAATGAAGGCCTTAAATCATTTCCAGATTTACTAGCAAGAATGTTGTATTATTTTGATGCATATGTTTTAACAGTTCTAGAAAATCAGTTAACACAATCGTAGAATATTTTATTCAAATAAAACACAATAATATGAGATTTCATTAAAGCATTGTCAAGAAGTTCAAGAAAATTTAGATTCGGATAGAATAGCAGTCTCTCTCAAAGAAAGGAAATAAATCCAAATGCTCACTGGGTATATAATTCTAAAACTATAATCTAAATTCTGCAATTTAAAGCAAAATATAATTTCAAACGTTCTGTTTTGATACAATGTACAATTGGGCTAACATGAATCGTAACTGCTTTTATTATTGATGTTTGAACTTCTACTAAGATGATGGTAAAGCTTATGGAAACGTATCTAATCTAATTGTAGCTCGCATGTGATGGCTAATAAGAAAGAAAAAAAATAGTCTAAAAATCTAAAAATAAAATCCTAGAAAAAAATTAAGACTACATTAATCTAAACAATTTTCTTTTTTTATTAAGCAAAAATAATATACAGAACGTGTGTGCCCCCAAACTTAAATAGGACAATGTCCTCATTATGCACAGAATAGGGGACACTCAAAAAATTATGGTGCCTGTAGACACCCAAATTTGGCCCAAGGCCCGGTCAACACATACTTCAAGAAGGACGCACCCCTAAGCTTCTTGATGTGTCCTAAAATTTGTACTCGCAAGTGCACAAATCGTGATGTAGTCAGTGGGTGCAAAGTACGAGATCGTTCCCATGAGGATTGGTTAGAAAATATAAAAACAGAAATATCAATTAACTAAAAGAATTTCCACAGATCTTAAACAGTAACTAACAACCTAGAATTCTGGAAACTTTTGATAAAACAGATAAATACTAACGAAATCTAAGATATTTAAACAATTAATGAAAGATAAGGATTGGGATGCTAAATCTTCTCATCGTAGATTTATCATTTACAAAATATTAATCTGTGGATTGAAATGTGAGATCTTTAACAGATATCCCAAAAGAAGAACTGCCCTATACACAAGTGAGTTCTAAAATATAGATCTGAGATCACGGAGATGTATGATTAACATCCCATGAGTGTATGATTAACACTCACACCTCGGACAATATTTAGAACCCAATCTCTAGGGTAATTTCCAAAGTACGATCTAAGATCAAGGAGATGTATGATTAACACCCCATGGGTGTATGATTAACACCCACACCTCAGATCGTGATTAGAACTCACCACTGGGATAAAGTCATACTATCAATCCGAGATCGAGGAGATGTATGATTAACACCCCATGAGTGTATGATTAACACTCACACCTCAGATGGCAGTAAAACTTCACCCCGAGATGGGTAATAATTAGGATAAAATCATTATTGCAGATCTAAAATCATAGGGCATGATTAGCTCCTAGATCTCGGACTGAAATGATGATTTCACCATTTTCAATGAATATTAGGGTCTTTAACAGCATCTGACATCTCAATCACAGATTTATATTAATATAAATGTATACCTCGGATGGGGTTTATTAGATCCTCATCCTTAATGAAACTAGCCACACATAGTAAAAGTAAATAACATGGTTAAAATGTAAATAAACATTAACATCAATATTTAAAATACCGTAAAGAGCTTTAATATTATCCACAAAAAGCTTTAATCCAAGTACGTACACCTCCTTCTTGAAAGTGGATCCAAATCAGAAAACTAAGACTTATCTTCTTCTCAAAATGAATATTAAAAAGGTAGTTCAAGAAAATGGGACTCAATGCCCTTACACTTTGAAACGCAAAAAACTAAAAATAAAATAATGTAGAAAAATGAAAACTCTCTAAAAAACAGAACTCTCTCAAAAGAAGAATGCAAAAAAGTAATAGAATCCGAATCCTCTCTCCCAATGACTCCCCCAATGAATATATCTCCAAGAATATCTTTTTCCTTAATTGCCAAAACAGCAGCCGTTTTTTCCTCCAAGATTTTATTCCATGAAAAGAGTACCAAGATTCTCGCGGCCAAACAAAATTCCGAACTCAAATTTAAATTTGGTTGATCGATCGACCAAAGAGGGTCGATCGATCAACCATATCAGATTCTGTTTTGAAATTTCAAATCTTCCGGATCAGGTCGATCAATCGACCTCCCAGATTTTCGTGAACTCCCGCTAGACTTTGCATTGAGACACTGCCTCGGTATGTTGGCCATAACTTTCTATCCCGAAGTCGGATTGAGGCGATTCATATGGCATTGGAAAGCTGACGACGAGCTCTACAATTTTTGTGTTTTAACAATGTTCTGAATCTGATGTCATGAAGGGTCAAATTGAGCTCCAAGTCGGGATAAGTTCCGTATAATCCAAAGTAGCACGAATTTGACGTTATATTCTGAACTTTTGGGCTATTTCATGCTCAACACATCTCCAGGCCTGTAAATCACTAAGACTATATAAAACATGTTAAATGGCTTTCATCGGATAGCTAAATGTAGGTCTTTAGGGGTGGCATATCATCATATTTCACTGCACATCATACCCCCAAACCTACACTTTGCTAGTCCTCGAGCAAAGGAGAAGATAAACAAAACTGAAAAATAAACTAACAACCTAAGAAAAGTAAAGAATGCCACTTTCGTAAGGAACACGATTGTATTTAGCATATGCAACAAGCCTTTAAACCGCTAGGCGATTCCTAGTGGAGGAGTTTTGTCTCCTGAGGGTTTTCAATGAAGTTACCCACAAACTTCAAGGCATTGATTTATGTGGAATTTATTAATTGATCTCATTATGCATTTCTTCCACAAGTACTATGCATGTCATGCCATTTCCATTGATGCTTAGTTAAGCTAAACTAATGCTTCAATTTACAGATAAATTTTTCGCCCATCTTTAGATGTTTCAATGTGGTCAATTGATCAAATAATTTTTATTTGAGAATTTATCTTATTTGTGAACTGTATAGATTTATGCTTTGATTCAAACCTCACAATAAGTGTACTTCTCAAACTAAAATCACTCTGATGATGGGTAAGTTTTCGCACACATGTGAGAGATCAATACAAAGCAAGCAAAAAGGTCTCACATGAAAAATGAAACACGATGCAATCAATGAACAAAGATAAATCTCATAAGAACAGATACTTGTATATTCTAAGCATGTCATATCAAGTTCCATAGGTATCACATATTTGCTCTCCACTAAGCAGTTACCAATGCAAGATCGGATCATGAAGGTCTTTTATAATGTTATAATGGGGCTCTGGTAAGGGTAAGAAAGAAATGGAAGTTGGGATTCAAAATTTCTGAGAAATTGGAAAAGAAAACTGACTTTTGACTCATCTATTTATCTTCTCTCCCTTTTTTTTTTCGTAATCTCTCACTATTTTTCTCAACCTTCTCTTTTTTTTTTTCTTTTTTTTTGAATTTCATCTTCTTATAGCACCTCATATTTTTCATTCTTTTTCTTTTCTAATTTCTCGCCTCTTTTCTTTTTATATTTTTGCCATACACTCTCAGTAAACACCACAACTCGATACCTCTCCACTTACTCTCTTTTCGTTTATTTCCATCCCTCGTTCCTAATTTATCAGAAATAAGAAGGGTAAAGCTGAATTTTCAGAAATGGTGAAGGGGTAAAGGTTAACATGGTTTATCAAAGAATGTTTAAAGGTAAATTTTCAATAGGCTCAAAGGGGTACTAGAAGGATAAATTTATATGAGGTGGGGTATTTTAACTACAAACGGGCCAAAGATGGCAACTCTGCCTATTTGTCTTTAGCAAACATATGATACGTTCTAGCACAATAATATGAATATAATGTCATGCAGAGTCACAAGTCAAAATAAAATGTATGAGATTATGCAAGAATAATTCGTATTCAAAGATAACTTCGAGTTTGTTTAAGCACTCATCAAGGACGGAAAAATGGTGCTAAAGCTCACCGGATTTTAATCTCCACTAAAATCCTTACAGTTCACAATTTTGATAAATTCTCATGATTTAAACTCTTTGAACTAAATCAAACATCAGAAACTCCTCAAGAGCGGGTTTAAGATTTATATGCCAATTTCACCTTAGCTCTTCTCTCCTAAGAACAATGAAACAAAATTGCATTTAATATTCGTTTAGATCGCATAAATTATCAATTTGTAAATTCCACATAAACCATCACTGTGCTCAGTCGATCGATCGACCATGAGGGGTCGATTGATCGACCAAGAAGGGTCGATCGATCGACCAAGAGGGTCGCTTGATCGACCAAATCTGATTTGTTATGTTTTTTTTTATTATTATTTTTTTTAATTATAAGAGAGACTACACCCCCAAACCTAATCTGTGCAATGTCCTCATTGGACCAAAATTAACAGGGTCACCCCCAAACCTGCAATGAAAATACTCAAAGACCAAACAGGCAAAGGAAGTGAGACGCATAAGTGAAATTAAAATAAAATTTATTGAAGAAAATTAGTAGAAATTACACTTATTCAATCCAGAAAATGGGAAATCCTAAAGCTTCCTAAGAACAAAAAATAAACCGCTAAAAATTTAATCCTAAACTTCCTAAAATATCCTAAACTTCGTAGAACATCCTAAAAATTCTTTGATTGCGACACTCAAACATCCGCATTGGTCCCCTCACTTGGCTTCGGCTTTGGAAACGCGAAATCCCACATTGCAGTGGTGATCCTCCGCGGATTTAAGGAATTAGGAATCACATCCGGCGGTTGTGGTGATGAAGGATTTGGCGTACTACTCGAGGGTAGATCCCGAAATGGTGGAGACGGATACAATTTCGCCCAAGTCTCAGTTGGAATGAGATCAATAACCTCCTTGGGAATTGACTTAGGGATGAATGCAGCCAATGGAGTAGGTGGTGGTAGAGATGAAATGGAAGGAATGGGTGATGGAGAATTTGGGATAAGGGTCGGTGACGGAAACGCATCCAAATCAATCATCTCGATATCGGTGGAGAAGGATGGGGTAGATTTGCTAACGATTCACTCTTTTACGTACGGCTCTTCCCAAAGCAACAGGGAAGGGGTCCGGATCAACCACGATGCGTTGGTGAGATCCAACGGAGGGTGTACAAAATCCGTTCTCGTTTCCTTGCTGGTTCTTCCATCTTCCTGAGGGTGGACCTTGTAAAATAAGTTCTGCCGGCCATTGATGAAATATGAGAAGGAGGGGGTGGATGAAGAAAGGATGGAGGCAAGGTTGCAGGGTGTTTAGTTTAAATAGAAAATGAGTGTTTGAGATATGATGAAAGACGTATACGAAGTAAAATAAAATAAAGAAACGTATCATACTAAACAGTTTAAAATTTTTGAAAGCCGATCGGTCGATCGATCGACCAAGAAGAGTCGATCGATCGACTAATCCAGTCAACGGAAGTTGACTTTAAAAGAAATTCAAAAAGTCGATCGATCGACTAAGAGGGGTCGATTGATCGACTGTTATGATGGACACAGCAGAGTCGATCGATCGACCAGGAATGGTCGATTGATCGACTGTTCTATTTTTATTTTTTTTAAAGTCGATCGATCGACCAGTCATGGTCGATTGATCGACTGTTATCAGTGCAAAACAATAAACAGAAAAATTTTCTATTTTTTATTCGATAGATTTTGCATTTTTTTTTTTTACAATGTCGAATTCAAAGACTAAAAAGAAAATCTAGTCCTGCGATACTAAGAAAGCTAAAACTAAAAAGTAACAACAATAAAAATAATGCAAAAAGGAAATCCTAAACCTAATCATCATCTTCATCTTCCTCCTTCGCTTAGCACGAGCCTCATCTCATCTATAGCCATCGCCATGTGTTGACCCAACTGGTGCATAAATGACCGATCATATCGGCTACGACGAAGATTGCGATTATATTGCCGCTGTTGCTCATCGATCAAGGAGTTGATCTGAGCCTGCATTAATTCGAGGGAGGGTCCCTCATTGCGGACCGGTTCTGGTTCTGGCTCCGGCTCAGGCGCCGGCTCAGGCTCAGCGGCGTCTTCCTGGCGCACTCGACGACGTTGACGGGCAGGGGGGGCAGGCTGTGCATCTACAGTGCCCAACATACGCATACTCCGATTCCACTGTGACGGCCCATAGCGATAGAATGCCAAGTTCCCAATACTATCATCAAGATAAAAAGGGAAACCAAGGTGATGCAGAAGTTGCATCACCAGATGAGGGAAGTAGATGAGGGCAGCGTCACCAGCAGGAGGGTTAACAATTTCATCGTGGCATCGCCACATTGAATCATGCAGAAACCATGGGATGTTCAACCACGAGCGCTTGTAGCCACCGTATAGGGCCTTCACCCGAGGTCCAGTTCTTTCAGAGGTATGCCCCCGTGGGCAAAGACTACACGACACGACAATGTCCCACAATAGGATGTCGCGTGGAAGAGCCGATCGTTTAGTCGCAATTCCTCGTCCAGCATACACACCATTGCACATATCATCGATCATTGGGCCTTGCTCAAGGTCGAGTTCTTCACCAAGTGGGTGGTCCAAATACATCCGCGATCGTGCGCGGATAGATTTTCCGCTTCCAACCATCAATAGAAACGGTGAAATGGGCCGCCTCATTGGTAATGGTTGAGGCAGCCACCCAAACCATGTTTTGATAAAACAAGCAGACGACCCGCTCCGAGACGTTGATATCAGGTGGATTCATCAAGAAATGAAGGTGGAGCGCAGCGATGTACGCAAGAGAGATGGCGCACTCAGGCATTGCTTGGAATGCCAGCAGATCGTAAGTGTATTCCGAGGACAGCTCTTTAGTGGCAAAACGACCTTTTGGTCGCTCGCGAAAAATGCCATCAGGACGCTGCGAAAGTCGGGCGGAAGAGGATGACGCCATCACAAAGAATGTCAGAAGGAATGTCAGAGACCTTTGCAAATAACTTCGAATGCGGAAGGGGATGTGGAAGAGGGAGGACGCTCGGTCCTTTAAATTGACACCAAGACACCCCTCTTTGTTCGGACGCGACGTATAGGTCGATCGATCGACATGTATATGTCGATCGATCGACAGAGGCGTTGAAAAGGCACGCAATCAAAGCGCGAGTTCCTAAATAAATGTCGATCGATCGACCCTGACATGAATCATTTCCCCAGGCGTTGGAACAGTGTGCGTTATGAATTTTTGAAATGGTCGATTAATCGACTTTACAAGTCGATCGATCGACTTTATAGGTCGATCGATCGACGTCGGCGCATGCAGAAGGCGGACTGACACGGCATTGAATTCAATTTTCAATGTGTAGAGTCGATCGATCGACTATGAAGAGCGATCGATCGACCCATAAAGACAATTTTTATTTTTTTATTTTTTTTACTTTATTTTGGTGCAAAGATTAATGCCCATATTCAATTGGCGATCGATCGACTGTTTAGGTTGATCGATCGACATTTGTCTTATAGGCGATCAATCGACTTATTGGGTCGATCGATCGGCCGAATTCAACAAGATTTTTTATTTTTTTTATTTTTTTATTTTTTTCAAAAGTGTAAATTACCAAAAACAACATGGGTTGCCTCCCAAGGAGCGCTAAGTTTAACGTCGCTAGCCCTACATTCAGAAATTTGTATTTCATCCCGATTGATCGAGATTCCTCAACTCAAGTTCATCGAACTTTTCAGTGTAATCGTCCAAAAATGGTTTTACCCGTTGCCCGTTGACTCGAAACGTACTTTCATTTCGCAAATTGCGTAGCTCAACTGCTCCGTTGGAAAATAATCGATTGACCAGGAAAGGATCGCTCCAACGGGTTATACAACAACACCTACTGTCCCATAGTGAACAGATGTAGTCTTGAGTTATACAACAACACCTACTGTCCCATAGTGAATGATTTTCTCAAAATAGACGGATCATGAACACGCTTCATGCGGTCCTTGTAGGATCTGGCACACTCATATGTATCAGCTCTCACTTCCTCTAATTCTGTAATTTCCAATTTTCGCTTATCCCCAGCTCTCTGCAAATCAAAGTTTAAAGACTTAATAGCCCAATAGGCCCGATGTTCCAATTCAACAGGTAAATGACAACCTTTGCCAAAAACCATTCGATAGGGAGACATTCCTATGGGAGCCTTGAATGTTGTCCGATAGGCCCAGAGTGCGTCGTTTAATTTCAACGACCAATCCTTCCGATTGGGCCTTATCGTTTTCTCTAGAATACGTTTAATTTCTCGATTTAAAACTTCGACTTGTCCACTAGTTTGAGGGTGGTATGGTGTAGCCACCCTGTGAGTGATCTCATATTTCTTCATCAGTTGAGCGAAAACTTTATTACAAAAGTTCTTTCCCCCGTCACTAATAATCGCACATGGAGTACCAATTCTTGGAAATAACTCATTTTTAAGAAACTTAACCACTACTCTGTGGTCATTGGTTTTACAGGCCAGTGCTTCCACCCATTTTGAGACATAATCCACTGCAACCAAGACGTATAAATTTCCAAAAGAATTGGGGAATGGGCCCATGAAGTCTATTCCCCAAACGTCAAACACTTCAACTTCCAGGATTGGATTTAAAGGCATCATATTTCTTTTTAAAATTCTGCCCAGCATTTGACAATTACTGCATGAAATGCAGTGCTGATGACAATCTTTAAAGATTGTTGGCCAATAAAATCCACATTGGAGAATCTTCGTTGCAGTCTTCTTTGAGCTAAAATGTCCTCCACAGGACATTTCATGCCAAAACGAGATGATTTTTGACTGCTCCTGTTCTAGAATGCACCGTCTGATGATCTGATCAGCACAATATTTGAACAGGTACGGGTCCTTAAAGAAATAATGCTTGGCTCGTGCTAGAAAGACAGCTTTTTCGTTTTTATTCCAACGCTTAGGTATCTGATCTGTCACTAAATAGTTAACCAGATCTGCATACCATGGTAGATATTCAATAGCGAGCAATTGTTCATCAGGAAAGCTTTCCAAAATTGGAATCAGATCCTCAGATTTTTCAACAATGATTTGTGACAAATGATCAGCAACTACATTTTCTGATCCCTTTTTGTCTTTGATTTCCAGATCAAATTCTTGTAAGAGTAGAATCCATCGGATTAATTGAGCTTTTACATCTTTCTTTAAAAAGAGGTAACGAAGAGCTGCATGGTCAGTAAACACTACCACTTTTGATCCCAACAAATAGGATCAGACTTTGTCCAAAGCAAAGACTACTGCTAGGAGTTCTTTTTCGGTGGTAGAATAATTCAGTTGCACATCATTGAGGGTGTGACTTGCATAGTAAATGACATGCGGAACTTTCTCTACCCGTTGTCCCAAAACAGCACCGATTGCATAATCCGATGCGTCACACATGATCTCGAATGGGAGCTTCCAATCTGGTGATTGGATGATAGGGGCTTTGGCCAATTCTACCTTAATACTTTCAAAGGCATTTGTACACTTTTCATCAAAGATGAATGGGGCATCTTTAGCCAGTAGGTTGCACAATGGTTTTGCAGCTTTGCTAAAATCCTTTATGAAACGTCGATAAAAACCGGCGTGTCCAAGGAATGACCTTATTTCTTTAACTGTTCTTGGTGGCGGAAGGTTTGAAATTAATTCTACCTTAGCTTTATCCACCTCAATACCTCGGGATGATATGATATGTCCCAAGACGATACCACTTTTCACCATGAAATGACATTTTTCTCAATTTAGAACAAGATTTTTCTCTTCACATCTCTCAAGAACAAGAGATAGATTATACAAACAATCACCGAAGTTGTCTCCATAAATAGAAAAATCGTCCATGAAGACTTCCAAAAATCTTTCCACCATATCAGAAAATATACTCAGCATACACCTTTGGAATGTAGCTGGAGCATTGCAAAGTCCGAACGGCATTCGACGATAAGAAAACGTTCCAAAGGGACATGTGAACGTTGTCTTTTCCTGATCTTCTGGTGCAATAACTATCTGATTATACCCAGAATAGCCATCAAGGAAACAATAGTATCGGTGCCCGGCCAATCTTTCTAACATTTGGTCAATGAATGGGAGAGGAAAGTGATCCTTTCTAGTCATTGAATTCAACTTCCTGTAGTCAATACACACTCTCCAGCCAATTTGAACTTTCATTGGTACTAGCTCATTCTCCTTATTTCTCACCACTGTAACTCCAGACTTTTTGGATACCACTTGTGTTGGGCTCACCCATGTGCTATCGGAGATTGGATATATGATCCCAGCATCTAGTAGCTTAATGACCTCATTTCTCACCACTTCTTGCATTATGGGATTCAATCTACGTTGTGGTTCTCCTGAGGGTTTAGCGCTTTCTTCCAGATGAATTCGGTGCATACACAGATTGCTTGATTCCTTTAATATCTTTGATAGACCATCCGATCGCACTCTTGTGGTCTTGAAGTACTTCAATGAGCTTTTGTTCTTGGTCCTCATTTAAATTCGCTGAAATAATTACTGGCTCAGTTTCATCAATGTCCAGGTACGCATATTTCAAATCCGCAGGGAGGGGTTTTAATTCCAGCTTTGATTTTTCTTCTTCATTTGATCGATGCGATTCGTCTTCGCAATCTTCTTCCTTCTTCTCATCTTTCAGTTGACATTCTTCTTCTCCCAAGAGAGGCGTTGAGTCTAGCATCTCATTGACCTCATGTATCACCTTATCCACATCAAAGTCTTTGCCAAAATGTGCTAAACAGGCCTCTAAAGGGTCCTCATATTCTGAAGAAAAAAATTCATTTTCCACAATGTCATCAATCATGCAAACTTGTGCATGTTCCTTATCTTCAGCAGGCTATTTCGAAATATGAAAAATATTCAGTTCGACAGCCATGTTCCCAAATGATAAATTCATTATCCCATTTCGGCAATTGATTAGAGCATTCGATGTTGCCAGAAATGGTCTTCCTAAAATTACGGGAACATTGTTTCTGTGCTGAGGAGTGGGTTCCGTATCCAATACAACAAAGTCAACTGGAAAGTAGAAGGTGTCTACTTTGATCAGAACATCTTCGACTATTCCCCTAGGAATCTTAATTAACCTATCAGTAAGTTGAAGGGTCATAGTTGTGGGTTTTAGTTCCCCTAACTCAAGTTCCTTGTACACCGTGTATGGCAACAAATTGACACTTGCTCCAAGGTCTAGGAGTGCTTGATCGATGCGATTCTCTCCTATGATGATTGAAATCGTAGGACATTCGGGGTCCTTATATTTGATTGGCAGCTTGTAGAAACCGAGCTTAGCTTTCTTTGGGACATTAGTCTTTCGCTTTATCGTGACTAAATCCTTTAGAAACCTAGCATATGCTGGCACTTTCTGAATGGCGTCTAGGAAGGGGATATTTATTTTCAGTTGCTTAAACATTTCAATGATTCCTTCCTTATCGCGATTCTTCTTCGGTCCCACTAGCCTTTGAGGATATGGGGCCTTGGGTATGAAACTCTTCTCTCTCTCGCTCTTATCTTCCATCTTCTTCTCTTACTTTCCTTGTTTCTCTTCTTCTCCTGCTTCCTTGTTCTTCTCAATTTCGACTTCAGGTTCATGCTTCTCCTCTTCTTCTGGCATTTCCACTTTGTTGTCGACTTCCTTCCCAGATCGCAATGTAGTGATAGCCTTGATCTGTTGTTGGCTCTCCTCCTGAGATGAGGTCGAGGCATGCTCAATAGCCATCTGTCCTCGTGGATTTGGGACTGGTTGGCTCGGGAACGATCCCTTCTCTCTCTCGCAGAGGAGTGTCGCCAGTTTCCCAAGTTGTGTCTCTATCCTTGATATTGAAGAGGTATTGGATTGAATGAACTTCCACATATCCTCACTCTGAGGATATTGATTTTGAGATTGACGCGGAGCAGCATTTCCTTGTTGATTATTAAACCCTGGTGGAGGAAATTTTTGTGCAAACCCTGGTTGACTTGTTGATTGTGAGAACTGATAATTCTAATTCGATTGCCTAGGTTGCACATTTTGATTTTGATTTGGCTAAAATTGGTTTCCTCCTCCATATTGATGTTGGAATTGTCCCTGACCAAACTGTTGTGGTCCTTGACTGAAATTTTGATTCGGGTATAAATTCATCCCCTGACCTCTTCCTTGGGGTCTTTGATTTCCCTGTTTCCATGAGAAATTCTGATGATATTTCCAACTATTTGGATTGTTTTCATTAAAAATATTTCCCTGATTCCGCCCGTAAGTGTTCAATGCATTCAATTGTTCACTAGGATCTTCTGAGTAAGTTTGCAGTGACGGGCAGCCGTCAGCTGTGTGCATTGGGCTTGCACAATATGAGCATGGGCCTGGTTGCACATTTACAACACTTACATTTTTCTTCAATTTCAATTCCTCAATTTGTTGAGTGAGGAAATCTATTTTTGTCATCAGGTCGGGTGTTTCTTTCACCACATGCAATCCTCCTTTCTTTGCTGAGCTTCCTGCTTGATCTCGATTTTTCTTCGGCTGATCTCGACTGCTAGAGAAGTCCCATTGTTGTGAGTCTTCCGCTAACTTTTCCAAGAATTGATAGGATTCATTTTCTCTCAGTCCCAAGAATCCTCCACTATTCATGGATTCAATCAAATGTCGATTAGCTTGATCCAATCCGTTGTAAAAACATTGGACCAATCTCCATTTTGAGAATCCGTGGTGAGGACATTTCAATAAGATATCCATGAACCTATCCCAGGCTTCATAGAATCTCTCATCATCTTTTTATGTAAAATCGGTGATTTCACGTCTTAAGGCATTAGTCTTAGCCATGGGAAAGAATTTTGACAAAAATTTCTTAACCATTTGATCCCAGGTGGTTATGGATCCAGCTAGTAACGAGTTTAACCATGCTTTGGCCTTATCCTTTATAGAGAAAGGAAATAGATGTAATCTCACAGATTCTTCACTGAAATTTTGATATACCGATGAACAGACTTCAACAAAGTCTTTGATATGTTGATATGGATCTTCTCTATCCATACCGTGAAAAATTGGTAAGATTTGTATCACATTGGTACGGATTTCGAATCTGCCACCAGGTGTGGCAGGATACGTGATGCAAGAAGGGGTATTTGTAGTAATTGGGGCGAACAACTCCCTCAGGGTTGGTTCCTCCTCATTTTCATAATGTTGATTTCCACAACCGTTTGCATTCATTGTGAATTGAATTGATGATTCGGTTCTTACTTCTCGACCTGTTCTAATTTCTTTTCGATTTAAACGACACGTTCGCTCAATCTCAGGATTCAGAGGTTCTAAAGATTTATCTCTAAAAGACCTCGTGTGCATACACAAAGTGCAAAGATTTTTTTTTTTTTTCATAAGTGTCAATTGATCGACTGTTTAGGTTGATTGATCGACCAAGAGAAGAGTCGATTGATCGACTGTTTAGGTCGATCGATCGAGGATTTAAAATTTGAAATTTAAAATTTTTTTTAAATTTTTTAGAACAGAATCAGGAAAAAGGAAATTTTTTTTATTTTTTTTATTTTAGAACAGAATCAGGAAAAAGGAAATTTTTTTTTTCAAAGTTACTGAGTTCAAACCTACAAAGATTCTTAAAATTAATTTTCTATTTTCCAAAAGTTTTTAATTTTCTACTCCGGATCCCCGACAACGGCGCCAAAAACTTGATGTGTCTTAAAATTTGTACTCGCAAGTGCACGAATCGTGATGTAGTCAGTGGGTGCAAAGTACGAGATCGTTCCCACGAGGATTGGTTAGAAAATATAAAAACAAAAATATCAATTAACTAAAAGACCACAGATCTTAAACAGTAACTAACAACCTAGAATTCTGGAAACTTTTGATAAAACAGATAAATACTAACGAAATCTAAGAGATTTAAACAATTAATGAAAGATAAGGATTGGGATGCTAAATCTTCCCATCGTAGGTTTATCATTTACAAAATATTAATCTGTGGATTGAGATGTGAGATCTTTAACAGATATCTCAAAAGAAGAACTGCCCTATACACACGTGAGTTCTAAAATATAGATCTGAGATCACGGAGATGTGTGATTAACATCCCATGAGTGTATGATTAACACTCACACCTCGGACAATGTTTAGAACCCAATCTCTAGGATAATTTCCAAAGTACGATCTAAGATCAAGGAGATGTATGATTAACACCCCATGGGTGTATGATTAACACCTACACCTCAGATCGTGATTAGAACTCACCACTGGGATAAAGTCATACTATCAATCCGAGATCAAGGAGATGTATGATTAACACCCCATGAGTGTATGATTAACACTCACACCTCAGATGGCAGTAAAACTTCACCCCGAGATGGGTAATAATTAGGATAAAATCATTATTGCAGATCTGAAATCATAGGGCATGATTAGCTCCTAGATCTCGGACTGAAATGATGATTTCACCATTTTCAATGAATATTAGGGTCTTTAACAGCATCTGACATCTCAATCACAGATTTATATTAATATAAATGTATACCTCGGATGGGGTTCATTAGATCCCCATCCTTAATGAAACTAGCCACACATAGTAAAAGTAAATAACATGGTTTAAATGTAAATAAACATTAACATCAATATTTAAAATACCGTAAAGAGCTTTAATATTATCCACAAAAAGCTTTAATCCAAGTACGTACACCTCCTTCTTGAAAGTGGATCCAAATCAGAAAACTAAGACTTATCTTCTTCTCAAAATGAATATTAAAAAGGTAGTTCAAGAAAATGGGACTCAATGCCCTTACACTTTGAAACGCAGAAAACTAAAAATAAAAGAATGCAGAAAAATGAAAACTCTCTAAAAAATAGAACTCTCTCAAAAGAAGAATGCAGAAAAGTAATAGAGTCTGAATCCTCTCTCGCAAGGACTCCCCCAATGAATATATCTCCAAGAATATCTTTTTCCTTAATTGCCAAAACAGAAGCCGCTTTTTCCTCCAAGATTTTATTCCGTGAAAAGAGTACCAAGATTCTCGTGGCCAAACAAAATTTCGAACTCAAATTCAAATTTGGTCGATCGATCGACCAAAGAGGGTCGATCAATCGACCATATCAGATTCTGTTTTGAAATTCCAAATCTTCCGGATCAGGTCGATCGATCGACCAAAAAGGGTCGATCAATCGACCTCCCAGATTTTTGTGAACTCCCGCTACACTTTGCATTTAGACACTGCCTTGGTATGTCGGCCATAACTTTCTATCCCGAAGTTGGATTGAGGCGATTCTTGTGGAGTTAGAAAGCTGACGACGAGCTCTACAAGTTTTGTGTTTTAATAATTTTCTGAATCTGATGTATTGAAGGGTCAAATTGAGCTCCAAGTCGGGATAAGTTCCGCATGATCCAAAGTAGCACGAATTTGACTTTATATTCTGAACTTTTGGGTTATTCCATGCTCAACACATCTCCAGGCCTGTAAATCACTAAGACTATATAAAACATGTTAAATGGCTTTCATCAGATAGCTAAATGTAGGCCTTTAGGGGTGAAATATCATCATATTTCACTACACATCACTTCTGATATCATCTCTCATACCCTTAGGAACCTTTCCAAACCCATAGGAGTCAACCCTACACCCTTAAAACCCTTCCCCCATTTCAAACCCTCCAGGGGAGTGGTTAGAGAGAGGTGTGCCAAGGCTTGCTGGTACTTCTACTAGAACTGAGTCCCATATCATTGGCAAGTTGAGGTTCCCAGTTTTCCAACAAGCCAAAAATCACTTCAATCCGAGTCATACACCAAAAGTTATGGGAACCGAAGTTTCCGGCAGAATTAAAGACATTTTGCCTAGCGTGTATAACATACACGCTAGGCCATTTATGCAGAAATGTTGCCTAGCGTGTATAATACACACTCTAGGCCATTTTTTGCATAGATTTGGCCTAGCGTGTATAATAGACACGCTAGGCAAAATCTGCCTTCTTCTCCAGAGATGTGGCCCCACAGTGGGTTCTAAACTTCTCAAAAGTACTCTACATATGCCTAGCGAGTGTAATACACACTCTAGGCTTAACTACAATAACTTTGAGATTTTGCCCGAAATTTACTTTTGGGGTTTGACTTGTTGACCATCCCAATGTTTAGAGTGGGTTTTTTTAGGACTATTGCTCCCCCATTAAACCTATTTGCAACCCCCTAGCCATTTGAAACCCCCACCTTATCATCTACTATTAAAACCTCATTCCCCTTTATCCATAGCCTTAAAAAACCCAAAATCCTTAGATTTAGGATTACTTAATTGCTAATCTCATTAGCATTTAAGTACCCCCCTAAACTTTTCTCTATAAATAGAGAGGCACCCCCTTACAAATGGCTTGAAATTTTTTCCAAAGAGAGAAAAGATTAAGAGATTTCCTTCTCCCTTTTGGTGCACCAAACCCATACAAATTCCAGAATTCTAAAACCTCCCTTATACCCCATCTTCCATAAAAAAATCCCGTAGCTTAGGTGAGATCTACCCCTTAGCCTTCTTCTCCTACCTCTTAGCTATCAAGTCTTAGAGGTCATAACCCACCTTTCAACCCCTCAAGCTACCAGAAGCTCACCAAGTGCACCCACGCGAAGGTCCACAACTGTGCTACAAGGGCCTAAGAGCTCCGGTTCTCCCCCTCTATCCTTCTACTTTCTTTGCTTTTTCTCTATCCTTGAATTTGTGCAGTTACGCCGCCGAAATCTCGGTGATTGCGAGGGGCATAAATAGGATCAAAGTGCCTTCGGGCAAGAGGAAGTACTCCCTTTTATTGTTATTGTCCCCTTTATTTGGCCATAAGTAGAGACCGCATTTGAGCAGGTTGATCGGGTGCCTAACACCGTTACGATCGATAATCGAAGCCCCTACCTAAGAGCCTTTGGCATTAGACCGGAGAATAAGAGTCAGATTTGGCACTTCGGTGCATTTAATATTGATTTAGAATTCTCGGGACACCAAAAGCTCTGGGTGGTGACTCTTTATTTTTTTAAACAAGCACATCATCGTGATGGACTCGTGAGAGCCCACAATTGCATAGATGGCGACTCTGCTAGGGAGTAGCTAGTAGAGCTTCCCCTTGAAATTTGGCCCCTTTGTTGTTTTATTTCATTTTCACTAACATTTGCTTGTATTATTTTCTTTATTTCATACTCACCCAAATGATTCCGTCAATTTTTCTCACCCCTATGATTCTATTTATTTTTACTTACCCCTACTTTTCTATCATTTACGTGCCTTAGCCGATTGCCTGCTTAAGCATTATTTTTATTTTCGATCATTTACATGCCTTAGCTGATTAGCAGGCTTATTTGGCATTTACATGCCTTAGCCGTTTGGCAGGCCTATATGAGCTTTTACATTTCCGCAATCATCTCCTACTAGTGGACGTCGGCCCGTAGAGGCGGCACGGGATCATCACACCCAATACACCCTCGCTGGTCAAAAGGGGTCACGCTCTTATTGACCTTTACCGAAGGATCGGGTTGGCGCGTGGATTCCCTTGCCTTCACATAGAACAAAGGTTTCCCTTTATTTCTTCCGAAGAACGTCGGGGTCCTGCCGTGGAAAATATTTGGGGTGTGAACACCACCCTAAACGGGAATTCCAAGGCCCCGAAACTCAACATAAAAAGGTTCATTTTATTTATCCAAAAATAAAAAATTAAAAAAAATTGAAAAAGATTAAAAAAGAGAGAGAACTTGTGATGTCGGCACAACGGCATCACCTTACCCTCCATCATCCCATAGGGGAAGGAGAAAACAGGTTTTTGGTCCTCACCCGAGGAACTCATACCCGACCCACAAACAAACCATGTCATGGGCGGTTGACCCGGCTTATGCCGATCCCAATTCATCACCGCCACGCTCTCCAACACATCCCCATTTGGAGGAGATTCCTACCATTGTCCAACTCACCCAACCCCCATTTTCTGTCACCGAGCCCTTCGGTGCACCCATATTTCCGTCCACATCCTCCATAGTCCCTCAAATTCCACCCCATTCTTCCTCCATAGCCACTCCTAATCCCCCCTCCATCTCTAACATATCCAATTTCCCCACATTTTCTCAAAATCCAACACATCAAACCACTATATTTTCAAACCATATCTCATTCACTCATACCTTCCCACAATTCAAATTTCACCAAAGCCATACCCAATGTTCCTATATCTACACATTCCATACCCATTTTTTCAAACCCACCACATATCCCCCCATCTACCCTGGCCATGCCAAATTTTTCCCCTTCCATCGGATGCACCATTTACATCCACCCCCTCACCCAATCCAATGGCCATGATGGACAAAATGGTTAGGGCCTATACAATATGGAAAACCTCACAAAGCAGCCTCCTTCATCCATCCCCCACAAACCCATCCCATGCACTCCCAAGTCTCCATGCCTCTTTTCCCCAAGACTCCCATCAACTATGGGGTCATTTGAGCGGGCCTCAGGGTCCCATACCCCAAACCCTCCAAAGCCCAATGGCTCGGACCCACCAAGGCCCAATGGCCCAGACCCACCAAGGCCCAATGGCCCAAAGCCACCAAGACCTAATGGCCCAAACCCAGTAAACCCCCATGACCCATACCCAAACCCATCAAGGCCCACACCCAGGAGCCCCACTCTCCCATCCTCCCTCATTCCCCCAATACAGCCAACAGGCTCCCATTCCACCCCAAATGATGCACCCATATCAGCCAGTTTCTCAACATAGCATGGGCTTCACTCATCCACAACTCTTATACCCAATCCAATATGGGAATCCATCCCATATCATCAATCGCCCTCAGTTCACTCATCCCCATACCTCTCAAACCCATCCCCAAGGATTCCCCCATATACAATGGTCACACCAAGCACCTATCCAGACCACTCAGAACCAAAAGGATAATCTCGCCCTCCCTCTGCCATAGGTGAACCTACAGTACGAAGAGGATGAAATCAGGAATAGCGGGGACTGTGTGGGGGAATTCACTAGCTTCAATCCCTGACCACCCGCGTTCACTAATCCACCGACATCCCAAAGTGAATGGAGGCAACTTGTTGAGGGACCAGCCCCATCGAACAAATTGACAAGATTCAAAAACAGCTAATGAAGATGGGTGGAGCTGAAATCCATGTCACAGACTTTTTCGATTTGTGCTTATTCACAGAAGTCCCTCTGCCCCCAAAATTTAAAGTGTCAGTCTTTGATAAATACAATGGCATAGGCAATCCTATTGCACATCTCAAGTCCTACTATAGGGGCATGTGCCAGTATGGAGGGGATGAGCGTTTGCTCATAAAAGTCTTCCAGAAGAGTCTTACAAGCCCAGCTCTGAGGTGGTTAATTTCTTTGGAACCTTCCATGATTAAAACTTGGAAGGATGTTGATCACTGAAAAATACCATATTTCACCTCCTAACCTGGCCTTTACTACACCTTTGAGGTATCTAATAATTGTCTTTTGAGCATGTTTTTTGTAGTAAGGAATAAATGACAGCTTAGTGCAACAGTCCACATTTGGAGGCCAAGAAGAAAGAATTTAGAGTCAAATCTTGAAGCTGAGAGAAGAACAGTGAGTGCACCATGGTGGTCCACACCAAAGGGGTGATTTTGCTTGCCTATGGGCCCTAGAAGTCCAACAGAGGAAAGAAGGATGGACCCAAGCAAAGAGGAGTGCTACAGCAGATTGTGCATAGCTGTAAAGGATCAAAAATGAAGCTCGAGCAGTTCTCGAGCAGTTGAAGTGTCAGATTAATTAGCTCGAGTGGTTCTTGAGCAGTTGAAATGCTTAAGAAATTCATCTCGAGCAGATCTCGAGAGGTTCAGGCTTGCAGCATATAAACAGCTCCAGTAGTTCTCGAGCATGTCATTACAAAGAAGCTTCAAAAATCCTGCTTCGAGTAGTTCTCGAGAGGCTCTGAGCTCCAGAAATTCCCTTTGAGCAGTTCTCGAGAGGTTTGAATCGTGCATGTGATATCTGCTCGAGTAGTTCTCGAGCAGATGCAGCTTCAGAAAATAATCTCGAGTGGCTCTCGAGTAGATCTCGAGCACTTTAAAGTCGCTTCCAGTCAATCGAGCAGTTTAAATTGCCAACCTGTCGAGCTACAAAACTGGAAAAAGTCAACTTGTCGAGCAGCAATTCAGCCTATCGAGCCAAAACACCTAAACTCTCATCCTATCAAGCTGCATCACCTCAAGTAATCCATCCTATCGAGCCAGCTCTAGACATCAATTCAGCCACTCGAGATCCACTCAAGGTGGATAATGTGTATAACCTGTCGAAGCACGGGTTCCAGACTTCCCATTCAACACACAAGGGCATTGATGGGGTTCCATAGTAGCTAGGGCACACATCTCAAGGTGTTGAGTTGTTCCCCACATCCCAAGGCAACATTTGGCCACAAATGGGCCACGACAGCACTTCCAAAGAGGGCATATTCTCTTCTATTTTCTGATTGGCCAAGGCATAAGTTATTTTGTGGGGGATTGTATATAAGTTGTAATTTTAGCAGAAATAAGCATCTAGCATTAACCTAATTTTTGGGTTGAGCTAAGAAGAGACTTTGTGCTTAGGTCATTTAGGGTTAGATCATGTTTTTCCCTTTTTCTTCTCTCCTTAGCTCAGCATTTACTGGCTAAGTCCTTTGTAATAGCTAGGACTGTTTTATGCTGTAATCAAGACTGTGTAAGCTTGTGAGGCCTGGAAGTCTGCATTGATTGTAGCTCAGAGGGCTAATATTGTAAGTATTTTGTAAGTAATGCAAAGTTGTTTTTATTGAATCATTCAATCTGTAATGCTCTTATGTTTTTTTTTATTGAGATTTTTATGGATTGTATGCTCTTATGGATGCATGAGCTTGTAGCCATGCAACCATAGCAGCTGCAATAAGTTTCTTGTTATGATTTCTACCCTCAAGACTGGAGTATATCATTGGGGATGATCTATGGTCACTCAGTGAACAGATCATAGCCTTAAGACTAGTCCATATCTTTGGGATGAATTGGATTATTCTTCCTTGCATTTGAGCTTGCGGCCAAATGAAGGATAAATGTAGATCCATCTCTTGCTATGCTTAACCAACCCCTGTTTCAGTCAAAAATATCAGTCCCTATTTTATTACTTCTCACCCATTTTTCCTTTTATTTTCTACATCCATTTTCATCCTTTTCTAAACCCCTTTCTTGTAGTATAGAACTGTATTTTCCTGTAGGTTTAGTTTTAGTTTTGTGACACCCCAAAACTCCCTTCCTTTACCTCTGCTTTCTAACGTAGGTTAGTATTGTTAGATCTGTAGCTAGATCTGGAGGCCTACTATATACCCTTGTGGTTTAGATCAATTTTCCCTGTGCGACAAACTCTTACTTATCAAAACTTGCTACAACAGCCCTGGAACTTACAGACTGAGTTTAAATTTGTGTGTAACACCTCTGTTTAGTTTTTTTTCTTTTTTCATTTCTACCATTGTTTTTAACATTTTAATAAACACACATAGAATTTACTCCAACAAGTTTTTGGCTCCGCTATCAAGGACCTTTGATCTATATAGTAGACTTGAGTTTTTTATTTGTCTGGTTATAAATACATTTGCTGCAGTTTCTGTGTTTGAATAAAAGTACTACTGATGTTATTTTGGTTTCCTACAAATCTGGAATAGCAGATAAGGGAGGAGCTAGAAGCTACAGCTGGAGCTTTGTTGCCCTTAGTTTGTATTTCTTTCCCCCCCCCTTACTTCAGTTTCATTTCTGTTGAGCCCTATTTTCAGCAGTTGTAGTTTGCAGTAATTTCTTTTTGTATTCTTTAATTGTGCTGTAAGTGCCTGTTTTACTTGATGTTTTATGTGTGTGTATCCTGGGTAGAAGGTCTCTTGGACTTGCATTAGCACCTCTAAATCCTGATATAGAAAGATTCCTTAAACTTAGGAACACCACACAAACCCCTGTTGACCATACTGAGCTATCAGTGATGGGTGAGCAACCAAGACCGTTGAGGGATTATTATGCACCAGGGGCATATTCATCCCCCTTTTAAATTCAATACCCCAATGCTGAGGAAAATTATGAGATTAAAGCTTCAACCATCCAAATGTTGCCATCATTCCATGAGTTAAGTAAGGAGGACCCTTACAAGCATATAGATGAGTTTTTGTCCCAGTGCACCACCTTCACCATTGCTGGGTTGAGAGATGAAGCCATAAAAATGAGGTTTTTTCCTTTTTCACTAAAGGGCAAAGCCAGGAATTGGCTTAACATGCTCCCACCAAACAACATCACATCATGGAATACCCTCCAATGCCAATTTTTAGCTAAATTTTTTCCTATGTCTAGAACAAGCCAGTTGAGGAAGAACATAATTTCCTTTGCTCAATTCTCAATTGAAGATTTTCATAAAGCATGGGAAAGGTTTAAAGAGCTGTTGAGGCAATGCCCCCACCATCAAATCCCAAAGTGGCAGCTTGTTCAGAGCTTCTACCAAGGGATTGACCCTAAGAGTAGGAACATGATGGATGCATCCTATGGTGGATCATACCTCAGCAAGACAACTAAAGAGGCATGGGATTTGTTTGAAGTTATTAGTGAAAACTCAATGCAACAAGAGTCTCTGTCCAGAGGTGACATTGAGACTTTTGCTAGAGTGACTAGAGATCCCAATGTTAAAGGAAAGTTTTATGAAGTGAATGTGTATTCTGACCTGGCCAAGAAAGTGGACAGTTTAGCCCTCAAATTTGACAAGGTCCTAAGTGTGTTGCAGCCTCAAATTGTTGCCCAAGTTGGTGAGGCATGTCTGATATGCCAGTCACCAACACACTTACTTGAGGACTATCCATCAGCCAATCAGTACCCTGAATTGGTCATGAAACATACCAATGCTGCCCAATCATATGGGCAGCAGCCTGTTGGGTATCAATGGAGAAATCACCCCAATCTGAGGTGGAGACAAGACAATTATCAGCAACCCCAGCAGCAGTAGCATGCATTACCATACAGACCATAGTAATAATATAATCAGGGCTTTGTACCTAGACAACCCTTCATGCAGTCTGCCCCATAGCCAAACCAATTAGCTTTGCCCCCACCACAGCCTAGAGCCCCTCTTTTGAGGAACAGGTTTTGTCTTCACTGCAAAACCTAGGTTCCTTATCACAGACTGTGAACTCTCACAGTCAGAGTACAAAAAAAATAAAGGACCAGCTTGGTCAAATTTCTAATGCTTTAACCAAGAGAGAAGAGGGCAGGCTGCCAAGCCAAACTATAGCCGATCCAAATGGTTGATTGGTGAAGGTTCCTCAACCCATGAGGAGGCTAAAGCATTCACAAACCTCAGGAGTGGTAGGGTGGTGGATAATTAGGTAGGCATAGAGGAGAAGAAGAGTGCAAAGGAGAAAATGAACTCATTTCCTTCTTATGAGCACCAGGAGCACAATAATGGGGCTATTGTTGAGCCCTTACAAAAAGAAAAAAATGAGCAAAGTAAAAAGAAAAAAATTTCTGATGACATGGCTAGGCTTGTAGTTGAGGTATCAGCAGTACCACAACTGCCATTTCCTCATGCTCTTAAAGGCCCTTCTCCTTTTGATAAGGTGAATACCAAAATGGAGGAAATGTTAGAGACCTTCAAAAAAGTTAAGATCAATTTACCTCTACTTGATGCTATCAAATAGGTCCCAGCCTATGCCAAGTTCCTTAAGGACCTTTGTACACAAAAGAGGAAGGCAAGGATTCATTTGTCCAAGAAGGTCTTTACAACAGAAAAAATTAAATCTGTGTTGTCAATAGTTACACTAGCAAAACTATAAGACCCAGGGGTACCTACTATCCCCTGCATTATAGGAGATCACACAATAGGCAGAGCTCTCAAAAAACTTGGAAGCCAGTGTCAACCTGCTGTCATACTCAGTGTATGAGCAGTTAGGTTTGGGAGGGCTGAAACCTACACCTGTTGTGCTCCAACTTGCTGACAGGTCTGGGAAGGCCTATGGGAGTGGTTGAAGATGTGTCGGTGGGGGTGGATAAGTTCCTCTACCTGCTGACTTTCTGGTGTTGGACATGGAACCTTCTAATTTTTTAAGTTGTGGTAACATTAAGATCAGTCACATGAGCTGCCTGGAGGAGCACCTGAGAATGAAACCTCACAAGCTGCTACATTGCACCATTTGAGAAGACTTATACAATGTGCAAAAAAGGCACACTCTATCCAGCCAGCCTAAGCACTTTGCATTTCACTTGTAGAGTAGCTTGAGACCTGAAGATTTTAAGAAAGAGTTGTTGCTGTAATCTACTTAAGCTGCTGCACATGCTGGGGAACTATGATGTAGAGCTTTATTCGTTGAAGCCAGCAATCACTAACAGCTGCTGTTGAGCAGTCCATAGAGTTGTTGCACTCCATTTGTCGAGTTGCTATTCAAGGTTTAAATCCAGCAGAAAAAGCTGCTCCACCATACACCCAAGGACATCATATCGAACAGCTGAGTAGCAGCCTCATGAGCACACTGAAAAAGTCCATAGAGAGTTATTGGCTAAAGTTTCATTGCTACATTCAAGCAAAATAGTAGTAGCATTTGAACCTGCCGAGCTTTATATATATTAAAGCCTGTTGTCCATCCACTCAAACAGCTGCTACTATTGTGATTTACCCACTCGAGCAGATGCAATAATGGAGAGCTGAAGACATCAAACCTCTCGAGCTGGGAGCCCGAGAACATGAAGCACAAAGCATGGCTGAAGCTCCATGAGAGCACTCGAGCAGATCCAAACTCGAGCAGTGGCTGAAATTGTATTTGAAGAACTCGAGCAGTTCACAGCCATCACATTGATCCACTTGAGCAGTTGAGTGAACCTCTCGAGTGCATACTGAAGCCCAAGTGAAGGAACTCGAATAGTTCAGCTCCCATCCCAACTCCACGAAGTGTACCATGCTGCTAAAGCCAACTTCACGAGTAGTTAGTTCATGTTGAAGTGAACTTCATGAATTGTTCTGATGCTGAAAGTGAAATCCACGAGAGGTTTAAATGTTACTATCATGAACCTGTCGAATGGTTCCTTGGGAGTTCCTTGAATCTCTTGAATGGATTGCTAAAGCCCTCTCAACCTAACGAGTAGTACACCAACCTGTCGAGTGGTTCTATGAACCTGTCGAATGGATTGTTGAAGCTGCTATTTTGAACATGCTGATGAACCTGTCAAGTGGTAGTCTTCAACCTGTTGAATACACACCTGGAGCTCACTCAACCTCTCAAGAGGTAGACATCTGAACCTACTGAAGCCCCAACTGCTCGAGCAACTACTCGAGATTCAAACTTCTGAAGCCCACTTGTAGATACACAGATTCTAGCAATAGTCTTTAATACCCAATGGTATTTTTGGGCATCCACAACAGCTAGGGTACATGCTGAGCTATCCTACACTTCTCAAAGCAAACCATTCGCTAAAAATAGGCCACGACAACAGCTCCAAATGCCTCATCTCTGATTGGCTATTGCACACAACTGATTTATGGATTATATAAATAGCACTTCTGTTGTCTTGTAAAATTATCCAGGATTAGCCTCAGATCCCCTATTGGGTTGTAGCTTTTTAGGGTTTATTTTCCCTTTCTTCTTCCTTAGCTTAGCAGTAATGTTGAGTTAAATTCTATGTAGCAGCTAGGTATGATGTAGATCTGAAATTTAGTTTTGTAAGAACATTGTGAGCTTTGGGATTTCCTGCATAGATTGCTGCCTTGAGGGCGGATCATTGTAAGTCCTCTTTGTTTAATGAAATGCTATTTTTAAAGTTCATTAAATCTATATTTTTCCTGTGTTTTTACATAGATCTACATGGATTTGATGCTCCCATGGGTGTATGTGCTTGTAGCCATGCACACATGGTGGCAGCAGTGATTTTATTATTTTGGTTTTGATCTTGTGGATGGACCACATCTCTGGGATGATCTGTGACCATTAAAGTGGACAGATCATAGCCTTAGGACGAGTCTAGATCATAGGGCTGAGACTGGATTCTTTTTCCCTGGCTTTGTGCATGTAACTAAAGGAGGGACAGCTGCATATCCAACTCCTTTGTTTTACAAGGCCATTTCATTGAAAAGATCTGAGACCTTGCACAGATTGCAGACTTGAGAGCTTGATCATTGCAGGCCTTTTTATAGCAATGATCAACTGATTTCAATGCCCCATTGAATCTGTGATTTCTAGTGATTTTCACTAGATCTTCATAGATTATTTGACCCTATGATTGCCTAAGCTTGTAGCCTTGCAAACATAGTGTCTGCAATGGTTTTCCTATTATAACTTTAGCATCTATGATTGAATCACCTCCCTAGGATAGTCTGTGACCATTTAAGTGGACAAATTATAGCCTTAAGAGCAGTCTAAATTACAGGGGTTGAGTCAGATTCTTCTACCTTGCACTTGTGCTTGTAGCCAAGTGATAAAATGTTGCATATCTAGTTCTTGATCTGAGTTGCGGTGAAGATTATCCCACAGCTGCCTACTTCTCACCCTTTTGACTTTATTTTACCACACCATCATCATCCTTCTTCTTCCCCCTTCTTTAGTTATAGTTTTATTCCTGTTTTTAGTTTTGTTTTGTTTTGTGACACCTAGAACCCCCTCTTTACCTTGCTTTCTAGCTTAGGTTTAGAGTTGCCAAAACTGCAGCCAGATCTAGAGATTACTATACACCCTTAGGTTTTTAGATCATTACTCTCTGTGGGACAAACTCTTACTCATTAAGACTTGCTACAACAGCCTTGAATTCTTACAAGACTGAGTTTAGAATTGTTGTTTTGTGTTGAGCCTTCACTCCACTTCACTCACTCTTTTTATTTATTTTTACCATTGTTTTCAATAAAATAAATCAGCATAGCAATTTTAACCAACAATGGGGTGATGGAGGTCACATTTGGAAACATGAAGGTAAAATTAAATGTGTAAAATGCTGCCAAGCAACCTCAACTGGATAATGAGGATTGCTTTGCAGTGGATGTACTAGAAGACCTGGTAGAGGAAAATTTATCCAATCTGCTAAATTACGATAAAATTTGTAAGGAATTTAAAAATGTGTGGACTGAGGTTCATGAGGAGAAGGCCCCAAATTGCATTCCTGAAGACAGAAACACAGTTGAGTCTTCAATGGGCCTAATGCAGCACTCCATATGGAAACCCAAATTGCTGCCCCTACCTCAACCCTCCAAAGCACCTTTGTTGCCTTCAGTAGAATGTCCACCTGATCTAGAGCTTAAACAACTGCCAGATACACTGAAATATGCCTCCCTAGGACATGAAAAAAAACTTTCTGTAATTGTCTCTTTCTCTCTTTCTGGTGAGTAGGAAGAGGAATTCTGGACCATTGCTGATTTAAGAGGAATTGACCCATCTGAGTGCATGCACAAGCTACATTTGGAAGAGGGTTCCAAGCACTCAAGGAAAATGCAAAGGAAATTGAATCCTCATATGCAGGAGGTTGTCCTAAAAGAAATTGTGAAGTTGTTGGATGTTGGGGTCATATACCCCATTTCAGATTCAGAGTGGGTATCACCTATTCAGGTGGTCCCCAAAAAGTCTGGTATCATAATTATCACAACTAATTCTAAGGAGTTAATGCCAACCAGGGAGATTACTGGTTGGAGAGTTTGCATTGACTACAAGAAATTAAACTCCAAAATCAGAAAGGACTACTTTCCATTACACTTCATTGATCAAATTTTAGAAAAATTGGCAGGAAAATCATACTATTGCTTTCTTGATGGATACTCTGGTTACAACCAGATACCTGTGTAGAGACGACATTCACTTATCCATTTGGCACTTTTGCCTATAGAAGAATGTCATTTGGACTATGCAATGCTCCTGCCACCTTCCAAAGATACATGTATGCAATCTTTTCAAACATGATTGAAGAGTTTTTAGATATTTTTATGGATGATTTCTCAAATTTTGGGGACAATTTTAGTCAATGCTTGCATCACCTCAGCCTAGTACTTCAAAGACGTGAAGAAACCAACCTGGTTTTGAGCTAGGAGAAAAGTCATTTCATAGTCAATCAAGACATTGTGTTTGGCCATGTGGTCTCCCAAAGAGGCATTGAGGTAGATAGAGCAAAGGTTGACCTGATCTCACACTTGCCCCCACCAATAACAGTTAAACAAATCAGGTCTTTCTTAGGACATGCAGGATTTTACAAAAGATTCATCAAGGACTTCAGTAAAATTTATAATCCTTTGTGTCACTTGCTGTGTCAAGATATGTCATTTAATTTTGATGTTGAATGCCTTGAGGCATTTGAGGTGTTGAAGAAATGCTTAACCTCTGCCCCTGTGATCCAAGCCCCTAACTATGCTCTGCCTTTCGAATTAATGTGTGATGCATCAGACTTGGTTGTGAGAGCTGTGTTAGGACATAGAAAGGACAAACTCCTTGTGTGATTTATTATGCCAGTAAAACACTGGAAGAAGCTCAGCTGAATTATACCACAACTGAGAAGGAGCTTCTGGCAGTTTTTTTTACTGTGGATAAATTTAGACTTTATCTACTAGGGTCTAAAATTGTTGTCTTCACTGACCACTCTATCTTAAAGTACCTACTAGCTAAGAAAGATGCAAAGCCAAGGTTGATTAGATGGATCCTCTTGCTACAGAAGTTTGATCTTGAAATCAAGGACAAAAAAGGAGTAGAGAATGTTGTGGTTGATCACTTGTCCTGAATTTTAGTTAAAGAGTGTGCTGCTACACCCTTGAGAGATTCTTTCCCTGATGAGCAATTATTTTCCATCCAGACAGTTGTCCCCTAGTTTGACAATATAGTCAACTACCTTGCTGTAGGTAGGATTCCTTCCCATTGGTCCAAAATAGACAAGGACTTGTTCTTCTCATAAGTCAAATATTTTTTCTGTGAGGATCCATGCCTGTATAAGTATTGTGCAGACCAAATTATCAGAAAGTGTATCCCTGATAGTGACATTCATAGTATTCTCACTATGTACCATGAATATGCCCGTGGAGGTCACTTTAGTGGGAAAAAGACAGCATCAAAAGTGTTGCAGTGTGGATTTTATTGGCCTTCCTTGTTTAAGGATTCCCATGCACACTGCCAAGCCTGTTTAAGATGTCAAAGGATGGGTGACATATCAAAGAGGGATTCAATGCCACTACAACCCATCCTTGTTGTGGAGTTGTTTGATATATGGGGGATAAATTTTATGGGCCCCTTTCCTACTTCAATGGGATTTAACTTTATCCTTGTGGCTGTGGATTATGTTTCCAGATTGATGACAGCAGTTGTCACAAGGATAAATGATCACAAAGTTATCCTAAAGTTTGTAAAATAAAATATATTCTCCAAATTTGACACCCCTAGAGCCATTATCAGTGATGGGGGAAGTCACTTCTGTAATAGACACTTTGAGAGCTTGCTCAAGAAGTATGATGTTACATATATGGTTGCTACTCCCTACCACCCACAGACCAGTAGGCAAGTGGAGATTTCTAATAGATAAATTAAGCATATCCTAGAGAAAATAGTTAGAACTAATAGGAAGGATTGGGCAGTGAAGCTAAATGATGCATTGTGGGCCTATAGGACAGCCTATAAGACCCCAATTGGAATATCCCCATTCAGACTAGTCTATGGCAAAGCATGTCATCTCCCAATAGAGTTGGAGCATAGGGCCTTTTGGGAAAATAAAAGCTTGAACATGGACCTAACTTTTGCTGGTGTAAATGAGAAATTGCAGCTATCTGAGCTGGAGGAACTTAGGCTGGATGCCTAAGCAAATTTAAGGATTTACAAGGAGAAAGCCAAGGCCATCTTTGACAAGAGCCTTCTGACGAAGGATTTTGCTGATGGAGCTAAGGTATGGCTTTTCAACTTTAAATTGGAGTTTTTTCTAGGGAAGCTGAGATCCAGATGAGATGGACCTTTCACTGTAATCCATGCATTCCCATCTGGGGCTTTAGAGATCATGGACCCCACTTCTGGTAGGGTCATGAAAGTAAATAGTCAGAGGCTCAAACTCTATGTGGAAAATATTTTGGAGCCCTCTGAAACCATGTACCTTCAAGAACCTCCTAATGATGAGTGATCTCCAGTCTTGTACATTGTGTGACATAGCTATTTTTGCTTATTTTTTAACTCTGTCATTTACTGTTTTTGTGTGATTGGTGTATGAGAATCTTGATCTGAGTATGAATCTTGGTCTATTTTGGTATATGTATTATGTTTTATGTGATCTATTGATGAAAAGCTCTATTTTGCATTGGAATTCATGCTTTAATGATTGAGAAATGTGCATGTGTAGCATGGCAATGGGCCTGACAACACAACTGTAAAAAAATCACTGCATTTAGCCATCTCGAGAGGATGAGGCATCTTCTCGAGTCATTGCCAAGGTACATTTGGCCTTCTCGAGAGGCTCTTGTAGCCTCTCGAGCCATAAATCTTACAGCAAAGAGAACCTCGACAGGCTCTGATGCATACAACTAAACTGCTCGAGCAGAACAACCTGAAGCCCAGCCTATCGAGATCCTCTCGAGGCCCTGGCTTTCACAAAAAGTGTCTGTCAAGCAGTTCAATTTGAACTGCTCGAGAAGTTATTTTCATTGCATTGCACTGCTCAAGAGGCTCCCTCATACATATACCATCCACTCGAGAGCCTCTCAAGATCATGAAACAGCCTCTCGAGGCTCGGGTTTCAGGGTTTTAAAGCTTCTCGATAGCATAGCCCTCATTTGCATTTACTTAAACCCTTGAGCCATCACAACCAGTTCTTCATACTCCTTTCTGCACTGCTACCTTGTACTTCGTCATTCACCTTTTGCCTCTACCACTTTGCTAAGTTACACTGACTGAGTATTTTGCACTTGGCAAAGTGCAATTAGATCAGTTGTGCATCAGCCATTCACGGAACCCTAACTTTTTAGGGGTAAGTTTGTAACTCTTCTCAGCTGGTATTTGTTAAGTATTTTTCTTGGGTAGGAGTTCATTGTTGGGAGGAGCTTTTACTAGGTTAATTTAGTAGAGCTATAGGCAACCTAGGGTTTGAGATTGAAGAGGTGAAAATTTAGGGTTTGACAAATGGCCGACAGCTTCTCATTTCTTGATGATCTACAAGCATTGTTAAACCCGCCACAAACCGACCCTCCCACTCCCACCAGAAAATCCCAGAGGATTACTACATCCTCCACCATTGAAGCCATTGATACCCTAGAGCCCAAAATGGACAAACCTAAGAAGAGGGCTACACCTAAAAAGAGGGCAAGGACTGCCTCCAAAAGCCCAAAATCAGCCAAGAAACATAAGCAACAGGAACAGGCCACCCCAGAATTTTACCCTCTAACCACACCCAATGAGTTCATGGCTACCTTGAGTTTGGAGCCTGAAAATGCCATTGATAATGCATTTTGTGAAAAGGAGCCCTTGGCTGCTGAAGCCATGGAATTTTTTACCAAGGCCTCCTTGGAGCCCCTGTTGAAACCTATAGGAGAACTTGTGTACCCTAGGATAGTTAAGATGCAATACCAAAACATCAGATTCAGGGAGACTAGGGGTGAACCTAGCAACGAAGACCCTGTGCTAGTCATTCTTATTGATGATTGTGCAATAGTTGTGGATACAGCTGATATAGCAAAGGCTCTAGGCATTCCAGCTGCCTATGACCCAGCTTGCAACTTGGGGGCACCACTGACTGCCTCCATCATAGAGAATGCTGAAAAATTAACCAAGGGAAATAAAGCTTCAGGGGACTCAATCATGAGGGGAGACTTTAGCCCCAACCTACTTTTTATGAATAATATTCTAAGGGAGAACATATTTGTGTCTGGGCACCAACAAGAGAGAAGACATCCCATTGCTGATGCTCTCTTTTCCTTCTCCCAGGGGCACTGCTTCAATGTAGCCCAGTTGATTTTGGATGGGATGGAGGACATCCATATGAAGGTTCAGAAAAGGCAGAAGCCCCATGGACTTCCATACAGCAGGCTGATCACAGTCCTGCTCAAACAAGGAGGATATCAATGAAGATGGGAGAGCCAACTAAGACATTTCCCCCAGTTTAGTTTGGGAAGAAGTTATGGCAGATCAGCATGTCCTTAATGGGAAAGAAGAAGAAGAAGTTGTCTGAGGTGCCACCATCAGCATCACCAGCAGAAGACTCCACTGCTGCCATTCATGAAGCACCTTTCACAGCAGTTCCATTAGCAGATACTTCAACACCTCCTACTGTGGAGACCACTGCTGCCAGCTCAGTCACACCCACCCCATACACCTTCTCACCACCAATCAGTTCAATTCCTACTCACATGCCTACCATTCCATCTCCTACACCCTCCACAATCACCACTACTATCCCAGCTCCAACTCAACCCACTTTCCCATTGAACCTGCCCACCCCACCTATAAAAAGAAAATACAAAAAGAAAACCACTCTCCCAACCACTGCAACCACTGAACCTACCCTACCTATTACCCTACCAGAACCTATTCCAACCCCAGAACCCCTAACTACATCAAGCACCACACCAGACCCACCATCCCTATTCATATCTGATGATAGTGAGCCAATGGCCACTGACATCACACAGACCTTGTACCCCCCTTTGAACCCATTGAACCACCCATGACCATGACCACCTCACCACTAAGGGGTACTCTGCCATCATAGACACCATTGTGGGGGGCATAAGGCATGAGTACACACCCCTCCCAGACTCCCCACAGCCTACCCATTTTAACCATGCCCCTACTTCTCCTTTTCAACCAATCCACCCCACCCAAATTACACCCCCAACCATATCAGATCCCTTACCCCAAATACTTTCCCTACTTACCTTTCTCCAAACCCAACTCCAGGCCAATACTGCAAACCAAGCCACCATACAATCCAATATCTAATCCATTCAAACCACCCTGCAAGCCTTCAACCCATTATTCAAATCACCAACACCTACACCCATGTTTGTCCCTACCCCTCCTCCTTCAACTTTAGTGGCAACAACGGCTACTGCCACTCAAACAAACCTTGATTCTGAAGAGCTACCCCTTATCCCACCTACCTTTACCTCTACCTCCACACAGACTGATTTTGAGGAAGAGGAGCTACCCCTGTTACCATTTACCTACACCTCAACCTCCACTCAGACTGACCTTATTGCGGAGGAGATGACACCTATCCTTCCACACTTATCATCTATCCCTTCATCATCATTACTCACGTGCACTGACCTGGCCACCACCTTCCCTCTTATAGATGACCCTACTAAAAGGGTCATTATCCTTGCTTCATCCATCCCCATTCCTCCATTTTACACCCTCACCAAATCTATGTATGTTAATCCTTATGTTGAGAGGGATGTCAAATTAGTAGTGGAGGCTGTCACAATATTGGTGCAGCAGCAATATCAATTACAGATTGCCCTCATGAAGTCTGATAGAGAGAAGGAGAAGAAGGAGAAATGGCAGCAAGTGCTAAATGCTTTAAATCTGTATCAAGTGTATAAGGTGAAGGCAACCCAGTTGGCAAGGCTAGTAGACGCACTTACCTCCTCAATGTCAGTCCTGAACCCTTCAGTGCCCAAGGGTGTGTCTCTCAAGGAACCTTCCATGGAGAAAAGCAACACCAGGCGCATGAAACCAGTTGCAACAAGATCCAAGGCTGGTGCTGCCCAAGTTGATACAGTGAAGAAAGGGAAAACCAAAGTTGAACTCCCCATAGAACTACTTTCAGATTCAGACACAGACTCAGATTCTCCTTAGGATTTAGTGTGGTCAGTTTGTAAAATTTTCTATCTTGAAATGTTGGTATACTTTCAAATTTGTAAATTTGTATATGGAATCTTGTTAATAAAATTTCTTTTTAGTGTGCCAATTTGCAATGACCTTCATCGTCAATCTTTGTATTTTTGTTGCAAATTATATTTTATATAGTTCAGTGTTACTCTTTTATATATTCTGCTGCCTCTACCTACATACCAATTGAAACAGTGAGGTCACTATTTATCTTAGGCTTGGGGGTATGGTGGGAAGACCAATATTAAATAGTTAAGCTAAGTGTAGCAGTATTAATCAAGATAGAAATAAATAGAGTGTAGTTCACCCAAGCAATTTTGAAAATGAGGAAATTTAAAAATTCTGCAGACTTTTTAACACTGAGATCCTCTAAAAATTCAACACTTCCATGAGGTGAGCATCAAGAAAATTATTTATAATTAGTACTTAGTGAACCAGTAAGGAGATGATCTAAGGCCTTCATGTGGACAATTTGAGCCTAAAGTACCAACCCATTGAAACTGCCCTTTTACATACACTCTTTGAGCATTTAAACTCTAATTTTTTTTAAACAAACACCAGAGTACTTGCACCTAAACCTCATTGACCTAATTCAACCTTACCCTTACTCTGAGATTTCAGAAGGTAAAGGAGTAAAAGTTGAAGATAGGTAGGTTGGGCTCAACATTTGGTGGAAGGAGAAGAGAAGCAACCTATAAACAACAGTGTAGCAGTGGTTATGTGTGGCATTTCATAAATATATATATATATATATATATATATATATAAACAAAAAAAAAGGAGAGAAAAAGAAAGAGAAGTCAAGTGAAGTATTTTATCTGAAATTGAAAAGAGAAGGAGTTGGCCACTTTGACTCTGAAAAACATTAAAGAAGATGAAGTTGTGCTGAAATGAAGGTGAAGTCATGAATCACCTCCTCCCTTGTTGATTTCTCAGTTTTGAATCCATTTTACCCCTCCTACTCCTTGAAAACCTCAACCATAAGCCACATTACAAGCCATCAAAAAGACCTTGTTGATCCAAAGTGAAGTGAGTTATCATATGAAGAAAAGGGAGTGTCTGATCTATGGTGAAAACTACATGATGATATCAGAAATTAGAAGCAAATGCCTATGCTCATGCTTGCAAGCCTATTTGAGGTCTGTAACTGCTCTTGAGCTGGAGTGAAATTGAACACCCTTTAATTCAGTTGTGAGAGATAGCCCTGGTGAGCATTGGGTCTGAGATGAAATTCATTAGGGCACTGTTTGAACCTAAAATTTTGAATTAATGGTAAACTTAGTACTGTTTTGCATACACTCTTGTTGTCAACTAAATGGTTGTGATAAGCATACATGATGATTTAAGTATTAAATTGTTTGCATATATTATTTTAAAACTCCTCTAATTCAAAAGAGCAAGGGTGGAATGAAACTCTATTTATTGTAAACTGATTAGTTACTGTGTGCACCTGATTTAACTATTTTTATTGAGAAGTTTCTGGGTATCTTCACTGAAAACCCTCAGGAGACTTCACTCCTCCACTAGGGATCACCTAAGGGTTTAAAAGGCTTGATGCATAAGTTAAATGCATCTGTGCTCCCTACGAAAGTGGCATTTAATTTTTTAGAGTAGTTGTTTAATTTTCCTTTTGCTCGAGGACTAGCAAAGATTAGATTTGGAGGTGTGTTGATCACTGAAAAATGTCATTTTTCACCTCCTAACCTGGCCTTTACTACACCTTTGAGCTATCTAATAATTGTCTTTTGAACATGTTTTTTGTAGTAAGGAATAAATGATAGCTTAGTGTTATAGTCCACATTTTGGAGGCCAAGAAGAAAGAATTTATAGTCAAATCTTGAAGTTGAGTGAAGAACAGTGAGTGCACCATGGTGGTTCACACCAAAGGTGCCATTTTGCTTGCCTATGGAACCCTAGAAGTTCAACAGAGGAAAGAAGGATGGACCCAAGCAAAGAGGAGTGTTGAATAGGCTGTGCACAGCTGCAGAGGATCAAAAATGAAGGTCGAGTAGTTGAAGTGCCAGATTAATCAGCTCGAGTGGTTCTCGAGCAATTGGAATGCTTAAGAAATTCATCTCGATCATATCTCAAGAGGTTCAGGCCTACAACATATAAACAACTCGAGTAGTTCTCAAGTAGTTCATTACAAAGAAGCTTAAGAAATCCTGCTTTGAGTAGTTCTTGAGAGGCTCTGGGCTCCAGAAATTCACTTCGAGTAGTTCTCAAGAGGTTTGAATCGTGCATGTGATATCTGCTCGAGTAGTTCTCGAGCAGATGAAGCTTCAGAAAATAATCTTGAGTGGCTCTCGAGTAGTTCTCGAGCACTTTAAAGCCACTTCCAGTCTATCGAGCAGTTTAAATTGACAACCTGTCGAGCTATAAAACTGGAAAAAGTTAGCTTGTCGAACAGCAATTCATCCTATCGCGAGCCTATCAAGCCAAAACACCTAAAGACTCATCATGTTGAATTGCATCACCTCAAGTAATCTAGCCTGTCGAGTCAGCTCCAAACATAAATTCAGCCACTTGAGATCCACTCAAGGTGCATAATGTGTTTAACCTGTCGAAGCACGGGTTCCAGACTTCCCATTTAACATACAAGGGCATTATTGGGATTCCACAGTAGCTAGGGCACACATCCCGAGGTGCTGAGTTGTTCCCCAAATCCCGAGGCAATACTTGGCCACAAATGGGCCACGACAGCACTTCCAAAGAGGGCATATTCTCTTATGTTTTCTTATTGGCCAAGGCATATGATATTTTGTGGGGGATTGTATATAAGCTGTAATTTTAGCAGAAATAGGCATCTAACATTAACCTAATTTTTGGGCTGACACTGTGCTTAGGTCATTTAGGGTTAGGTCCTCTTTTTCCCTTTTTCTTCTCTCCTTAGCTCAGCATTTACTGGCTAAGTCCTGTTTAAGCCTTAGCTCAGCATTTGTAATAGCTAGGACTGTTTTCTGCTGTAATCAAGACTGTGTAAGCCTGTGAGGCCTGTAAGTTTGCATTGATTGCAGCTAAGAGGGCTAACATTGTAAGTATTTAGTAAGCAATGTAATTTTATTTTTATTGAATCATTCAATCTGTAATGCTCTTGTATTTTTTTTCATTGAGATTTTTATAAATTGTATGCTCCTATGGATGCATGAGCTTGTAGCCATGCAACCATAGTAGCTGCAGTAAGTTTCTTATTCAAATTTCTACCCTCAAGACGGGAGTATATCTTTGGGGATGATCTGTGGTCACTCGGTGAACAGATCATAGCCTTAAGACTAGTCCATATCTTTGGGATGAATTGGATTATTCTTCCTTGCATTTGAGCTTGCTGCCAAATGAAGGATAGATGTAGATCCATCCCTTGCTATGCTTAATCAGCCCCTTTCTCAGTCAAAAATATCAGTCCCTATTTTATTACTTCTCACCCATTTTTCCTTTTATTTTTTACATCCATTTTCATCCTTTTCTAAACCCCATTCTTGTAGTATAGAACTGTATTTTTCTTGTAGGTTTAGTTTTAGTTTTGTGACACCCCAAAAATCCCTTCCTTTACCTCTGCTTTCTAGTGTAGGTTAGTATTGCTAAATCTGTAGCCAGATCTGGAGGCCTACTATATACCCTTGTGGTTTAGATCATTTTTCCCTGTGGGACAAACTCTTACTTATCAAAACTTGTTACAATAGCCTTCGATCATGTAGGCTGAGTTTAAATTTGTGTGTAGTACATCTTTTTAGTTTTTTTTTCTTTTTTCATTTCATTTCTGCCATTGTTTTTAGCATTTTAATAAACACACATAGAATTTATTCCAACAAAGGATCTGACCCACCTGTTCCAAGAACAGTATGTCTACAACATAGACATCAAGCCCCATAAGTCAGATCTAGCTCGGCTGAAGCAGAAGCCCGATGAAGCATTCAGTGACTACCTGAGGCGATGGAGGGCATTGGCAGCTCAAGTGAGAAACAGAATACCCGATAATGAGAAAATCAAGATGATCTTAAAAAATACTCTACCAATCATCTCAAATTTCTTAGTATACCAACAGCAGTCTAGCTTTGCTGACTTGGTGAGGAATGCCAATCGCTGTGAAGATGCCATAAGAGAAGGCCGGTTAAACAAAATCGTGAACAGCAGGGTCCGGAGATTCATTGATCAAAGGAACGAAAGAAGAACCGGAGAAGATATACAAATGGTCGTCAATACATGACTCAATATCATCATAACTCCATTCCAATTTAGGGCAGCACAGCCAGCCCCGATGCGAAGCGAGCTGATACAGAGGACCGGGAATGGAAAAGGGGCATAAATGACCCCAAACAAAGAAGGGCCCATTTTGATCGAGTCTTTACACCCCTAGGGCAATCCTTGAATATCTTACTGCCTTTGCTAATTGAAAAGGGCTTGGTCACTGCACTCCAGTCATGACCTCTACTAAATCCAATCCCAAGAAATTACGATCCCAATAACCATTGTAATTTCCACCAAGGACCGAGCCATCCGACTGATCGCTACTTCCCCTTGAAGCACGCGATACAAGACTTAGTAGAGGCCAGCAAGATCATTCCTCCAGCACTTTCCCAGGCCAACCAGCATGCCAATATACATCAGGTACCATTACCACCACATCCACTAGGTGGAGCGGGTCCAAAGCTGACCATCGGCATGATAGAGGAAGATGACAGGGAGTTTGACCTTCAGAGTATATCCGCACCTGGGAAGATATTGTAACATCGAGGCTAAGGGATCAGGAGGATAGAAACATTGGAGTGATTGAGCCTCTGCATTTGGCTAATTACTTTTCCAATCCTACACCACCAGCAGAACCCTTAGATTTGAGGGTATATTTTCCATCACCAGCTCCGGTCTGCTATGTCCAAACTAATTCATACCAACCATATACAACATCACCCACCAATTACCAGATGGCCGATTTTTCCCTGTACCCCCCGCTAGCACCAATTAATTATCAATGGCCCGCCCCATCACACAACCTCCTTTACAGTCATCCACAATCCCCACCAACCCCATATGGTTCACTTTCATTATCCCTCCATTTGCCATAGAGGTTAACCAAGTGTTACTCACCTGTCCTAATCCACCAATCCAAGCACCTCCAAGACCTATATCCACTCCATTCTGAATCTCAAGACTAACCTATGATCCCCATCAGGTTCCACTCAGTTATGATCTCCTTCGGTCATACCAAGACGTCTTCGAATGATCATACGAGGACATGCCTGATTTGGATACTGATTTGGTTGAGCATAAGCTGCCACTATATCCAGATGTTAAGCCGGTCAAGCAAAAGTTAAAATGTTTCCGACCAGAATGGATGCTGAAAATAAAAATGAGGTCATCAAATAGTACGACGCGGGGTTTCTCATGGTCTCCAAGTACTCGCAATTGCTAGCCAACATCGTCCCAGTATCAAAGAAAGATGGAAAGGTTCACATATGCATCGACTTTAGAAACCTGAACAAGACGAGCCCGAAAGACAACTTCCCGTTGCCACACATTGATATCTTGGTCGATAACACTGCCAGGCATGGGATGCTCTCATTTATGGATGGATTCTCTGGGTGCAATCAGATCAAAATGGCCAAAGCAGATCGAGAGAAGACAATGTTCATTACTCCATAGGGAACTTTCTGTTGTCGAGTCATGCCGTTCGAGTTGAAGAATGTTAGGGGACATACCAAAGAGCCATGATGGCACTGTTTTATGACATGATGCACCGAGAGATTGAGGTGTATGTGTATGTTGAAGACATGATCGCCAAGTCACCAGAGAGAGGTGACCATCTGATAAACCTCTAAAAGATGTTTGAGAGGCTGAGAAAATACAGGCTACGTCTGAATCCTCACAAAGGCGCATTCGGCGTCATGTTAGGAAAGCTGCTAGGCTTCATCGTTAGCAGAAGAGGCATCAAGGTTGACCCAATCAAAGTAAAAGTCATCATCGAAATGCTGCCACCATCTACCAAGAATAAGGTCATAGGTTTCTTGGGCAAGATACAGTACATCAATCGGTTCATTGCTCAACTCACTCCCATCTGCACATCGATCTTCAAGCTACTGGGGAAAGACTCGCCCATTGAATAGAACGACGACTGTCAAGCAGCATTCAATAAAATCAAGAGTTACCTTCTCAACCTGCCAATGTTGGTACCACTCGAACCAGGGAGACCGCTCTTAATGTACCTCTCTTCAACGGAAGTTTCGATGGGATGTATCCTAGGGCAGCATGATGAAACATGAAGAAGAGAGCAGGCCATCTACTACCAAAGCAAGAAATTCACTGATTATGAGACACGCTATTCTCATTTGGAGAAAACATGTCTGACTCTCGTATGGGCTACACAGAGGTTCTGCCATTACTTGATGTCTCAGGCCGTTCTACTCCTAGAACGGATGGATCCGCTAAAGTACTTGTTTAAAAAGACAGCCCTCACTAGACGGACCGCTTGCTGGCAACTTCTCCTATCAGAGTTTGACATCGCATATGTCACTCAGAAGTTGATCAAGGGGCAAGCACTTGCTGATCATCTTGCCAAAAATCCTTTACCTGATTATGAGCCTCTGAGGATCGAATTTCCCGATGAGGGCATCTTGTTCATGACAGAGGATGATAAAGAAGAGGCAGAGGAGTTCTAGGTGATGCACTTCGATGGGGCAGTAAATGTCGAAGGTCAAGGAGTTGGCGCTATTCTATTCTCATCAAAAGGATCTCACGTATCGACCTCCATCAAGCTTAATTTCCCTTGCACTAACAATATGGCCGAATATGAAGCTTGAGTAGCTGACTTACAAGCAGCTTTGGACCTGAACGTAACTCACCTCAGGGTGTTTGGTGACTCACAGTTAATCATATGCCAGACAAACGGAGACTGGAAGACAAAGGATGAGAAGTTGATCCCATACCATGAGCACCTCGAAGATCTGATAGTATACTTCAAAGATGCTACCTTCTCCTATGTCCCGTGAGCAAGAAATTATTTTATCGATGCACTAGCAACGTTGGCATTAATGGTAGAAATCTCCTATGGTGTCGAGATGAAGCCGATCATGATTAAGCAAAGGAATGAGCCTACCTTCTGCCTCTAGATTGAGGGATCCACAAAGTTAGATGATGAGCCACCATGGTTCTCAGACATTAAGAACTTCCTCAAAACTTGAACTTTCCCTAAAGGTACGTCCAAGACGGACAGGTAAACCATCCAACATTTAGCGACCAATTACGTCATCTGTGGTGAGTGCCTCTACAAGCGATCATATAACAACATCTTACTTAGATACCCTACTAAGTGCATCTAAGCACATGATCGCCAAGAGATCCATGAGGAATTGGTCATGAAAGAGATCCACGAGGGAGTATGCGGGGCCCGGGCACATGCTCGCCAAGAAGATCCTACGACAGGGGTATTTCTGGACCACCATAAAAACTGACTGTTGCAAGCATGTTCAGAAGTGCTACAAATGCCAAGAACACTCCAGTCTAATACATGCTCCTGCTATAGATCTACACGGCATGACCACTCCCTGGCCATTTGCCACATGGGGCCTCAACATTATCAAAAAAGTCAATCTGAAAGCTTCCAACGGCATCAATTCATTCTAGACGTCATTGAGTACTTCACCAAATGGGTAGAGGCAGCTTCATATACGAACATCACGGCCAATCATGTCAAAAAATTCATCAAGAATAATATTGTTTGTCTATTTGGAGTGCCCAAGGACATCATCATGAACAATGACACTAACTTCGCGAACAAACACATAAGAGCCTTCTGCGAGCGGTACAAAATCAAACATCATCGCTCATCACCATATCGGTCGCAAACCAATGGAGCCATAGAAGCTGCTAACAAGACAGACGTCTGCATCCTTCAGAAGATGGTCGTCACCTATCGAGATTTGAGTGAAATGTTACCCTTCGCATATGGGCCTACTAAACGTCGATCCATACCGCAATAGGGGCAACACCGTTCTCCCTTGTGTATGGAACCAAGCCCGTCTTGCCAGTCGAGGTTGAAGTACCTTCACTTCGTATCCTCTTTGAATTTGGTCTACAAGAAGCTGAAAAAGATAGGTCCCGCTTTGAGCAGCTGAACCTGCTAGATGAGAAAAGGCTCCTAGCCTTGTGTCACACCCAGGCCTATTAGGGAAGGATCGCACGCGCTTACAACAAGCGTGTTCGCACTCAAGATTTGAAAGTGGGTGACACAGTACTCAAGAAAATCTTCCCTTCTCTCCACGCTGATCCAAGAGGGAAATTCAAGCCCAACTAGGAAGGACCCTTCGTCATCCGAGAAGTACTCCTTGGATACATGCTCCACCTCGCCACCATAGACGGAGATCACTTTCCTGAGCCCATCAACGCTGGATACGTCTGATGATTCTACTCCTAGTCTCTCGCAACAAGGTAAGTATTGATAAGATGGATATGTGACTGCATCAAGACCCTTTAAAAAGAGGCCATCATTTCAAATCCAAGTAGCCAAAAAGCATCCCTGAACACTTATACCCTTGCTGCACCAGTTGAGCGATAAGCCTTTCTTTCATAAGCTCCTCCCCAGAAAAGAGGATGGAAAAAGTGTATATACCAAACAAAAAAAGGGAAAAGGAGTTACTATCAAATCCAAAAAAAATTAGCAAAGCAAAATCCCAAAAAAAGGAGGATGTCTAAAAAAAGCAAAAAGAATAAAAATAGAAAAGAAAAAGTGTGGCATGTACAGTGAAAATCCCCCAATAAAGAAGTATAATGAAGAAGTGTATTGCGGTGGTGGAACCCAATCAAGGGAACCTTTTAAACTCATAATACCTTCAACAATGCCTAACCTATCCCTTCTAACCCATGGCCATGATACATCCCTGAAGAAAGCCCTCTTTAAGATCCACAAGCGGTCATAGTATCCGTTGAGTCAACACGAGCCGAGCTGAGAGACAACGAAAATTTCATCCAGCTAACTATGACGAAATCGATGCCAATGTCATGGCCTTTGAGAAAGAAAGAAAAGGAATAAATACAAGCTCAAAGTAAAAAGGACGTGGTAAAAACTCGAAAGGGCGCCATGAGTAAAAACAGTGAGTTTGTGCAAACCAATTGAAGACCTGAAATGGTGCCTGGGGCAAAAATGTAAAACCCACGAATGTAGTGAAAACACGAAAGGGTGCTACAAGTAAAAAAGAGAGGACGATAACGGGCACGGCAAAAACCCATCTTGGGCGCTGTGAGTAAAAAATTTAGAGAAAAGTAAAAGGAGAAAGGAAGAAAAATCTTCGGTTTTTCCCTTGGCTACAAATTCTGATTAATCTAGAAGCTATTTGGGCCGCTCATGTTCACTCAAGACGGGACCTAATCAGGTATATCTTTGGACCACACCGTCAAACACATACCCGAGGAAAGAAGAAAAAGTAGATTCAATCTAATGGGATGGGTGTTCAGATCTCGATAAAATTTCTGAACTTCACTTAGATCCAACGACGAGAATGGTTCTACTATGCTCAGAAAGAACCCGTCATCTCACCCATGATTAAGGCATCAAACAAAAAGGAGAGAGAAGAAAAGATCACTTTTGTAAAAGATAATAAATTTCTCTTTCCCAGGTTCACGCCGACTTTGTGCATACCATATCCTAGAAGGATGATTGGTGTGATGCCCATTTTCACATAGAGTAGACGACCACTTTTGTAAAATATAAAAAATTTCCCTTTCCCATTTTCATGCCCGCACTATGCGCATTCCATCTCGAAAGATGATGATCGGGGTAACACAAAGTCTCTCCCTTTTACATGCTTGAAAAGAAAGAATTAAAAAAAAAAAATCGATCAAAAAGAGGAAAAATGATACTTTTTATAAGATAATAAATTTCCCTTTTCCATTTACAAATTTGCACTATGCTTACACCACATCTCCAAAAAATAATCGGTGTGATGTCTCGCTTCCCCGTCCTTTTTATAAAATTGAAAAAAGCAATAAAAACATTAAGAAAATATCTATACCAAAAAATATCTAACAGGGGTTCTTATGCCCCTTTCTATGATTTTTGATCTCTGCAAAAAGGTATGTGCAAGACTGAATCAACGACCCAACTCGCGCTTCAAGGCACGGATCTCTACACGTAAAGCATCCTCCCGAACATCCCGCTCTGTCATTCAGCGCCCATGAAGGCTCTTATATCGTTTCTGAGAGGCATCAGTAGCACCAAGAGCATCACTCAAGGCTCCTTCCAGATGAGGAACCTCACACTCAACTATACTGGCTCTTACTCTGCCACATCAGCTCTAAACTATTGTTTCTTTGAACTCTTATACATGATTCACTTCTCATCTATCAGCAGCTCAATCCGAGTCTGAGGCGCCGACTCCTTCCTCGGCTAAGGCCCCTCTACATCATTGCTCTCCGCCTAATCCAGGCTATGGACAGAAGGCCTCTCAGATAGTAGCCAAGCCTCAAACCTGGAGGAGGTCAAAGGAGAACCCCCTGGTTCCAGATCACACATATGCATCGACTGACATGTTTCCCAAAGGGCAGATATCTTATCCAAATCCCTGGAGGAGCCCCGAGAGAAAATCAAAGTACATAGAGGTGGCTTCATAGCACAATGCACTTGTTGGGTGTAACCCAACTGGCTTAACACCCGGGATGGGAAGTAATAAGTGCTGCCAGTCAAACCAAGAAGGGTCACACCCTCATGATCTCTGGATCGAATTATTGGGAAGGTCCGATCAAGCCATGGAAACCTCCATACCAGCTCAGCCTCAGCCAACCAAAGTTTCAACTCTCACACATTCCCCTATGGCAACTTATGGCATCGACCCAAAAAGCAGCAAGCCGCCTCCCCACGAACCACATAGAAGCGAGGTACGGGCCCCAAAATGGTGAGATGCTCCCCAAGCCAAACCTAGAGCAAAACAGGACATCCCCGGAGGCACTCAACTTTTCCCAAGGTAAAAGCATCAAGACAGCCGTAAAGCTCCGCCAGTACCATGTGCATCACAGAGCAGCCCCCTTCAAGCTCCGCCAGTAGGTCATAAAATGCAAGAGAGAAGCTCTCCCCCCAATATAGAAAAGGACCTCTGAGAGAATACAAAGAGTAAAAGATTTTACGTTATGAATGTTTCTAATTGGCAATTTTCACAAACTTTCATCACCAAAAAGGTCTCTCAGGAATTTCATCGAACTCCTAGTTTCTTCAAGCCTAAAGTCATGTGAGCGGCTTTAAGATAGCCCGGTTTTGGCACTACCCTAGCAAGGCCTCGATGCAGCTTCAAACCCGACAGATTGGAGAGTTATTCAATAGTGGGAGTCAACTCACGGTTCTCAAAGCGGAAGACGTGGGTATCCACTTCCCAAAGCGAAGTTGCAGCATGAATGAGATCTCAAAGCAAAGGAATATCAAGGAAAGATGGGAGACGGGCTAGCCTGAGTTGATCCAAACCCGCAAGCTCACCCTCGTTTAAACTATCGAGCCGCTTCTTTAAAAAGTTGGGCCCCACACCCAAAGAGGGAAGTATAAAGGTTCTAAACCCCTCAAACGAGGCGGGGTCGAAAAGCTGGTCCATGGTCATACAGAGATGTTTAAGAGGATCACAATCCAATGTAGGACAATGGACCCACCCTCGGGAAAAAGAATAGAAAATTGGGAATAAAAATCCAAAACCCGACTGAAAATGATGAAAAAGAAGTGCATTCTCGGGACTTAAAGGCCCCACACTACCTAGAAGGCACTTAGCTTATGTAATACACACGGTAGTACAAAATCTCCCAGATTTTACCTAGCGCGTATATTACACACGCTAAGTCATGGAGCCCCCAGGAAATGCCTAGCGTGTATAATATACACGCTAGGCCAAAAAGTGCCCAGAATTGCCTAGCGTGTATATTACACATGCTAGGCCAGCAGACCTGAACAAAATAAGAAAGAGAGATAGGGGGAGTGGGAGAAATTCTTTCTTTATTTCAGCCGGTACTTTGAGCAGCCCACCTACGCTTATTTCTCGTTCAAGAGAACCCCCAGATCACAAGCTGGGACACTCAAAGTTCACCATCTAACCTATCTACGTGGGTTTTTTTCTTCTTCAGGTGCCCCCCACATAACAAACATGCGAGGATTGGCTATTCTAAATCAAGTACACGACCTAAGGGCCATTGTCCCATTTTCCAAATTAAGGGCCTATCCTGCAGATAATTGGCACATCACACCTAGAAGAGAGATGACAGAACAAATAAAAGGGACAAGCAAGAACATTCATTCCAAACAAACCATCCAAATATGTTCAAACATTCATATTACATTTATTCCTGAAAAAGAAAGTGTTCAAAGTTTCAAATATCTGTCCAAAAACAAAGAAATAAGATACTACTAATCAGTGCCCCTAGTCTTCTTCCGCATGCGCGAGGTCGACTGATATGTCAGAATGTCCCCCACCCGCGACCACGCCTAGGATTGCCTATTGAGCAATGAGCACAACTCCTTTTCATGAGCACGTTGCAAGCATCACACCGGGAAGTCAGTTAAGGTCAGTTAAAATAAAGGCAGCAAAGCAATAAGCAGAGCCAATCAGTGTCATACTTACCACTTCCACATCCCGAAGGCCGGTGATATGATGGTAATATTCTGCCTGGTTGACAGCCAACTCGTAATCCTGTAGGAAAGACGAGAAAGATCAGGAAAATTAAAGCAAGAGCAAGCATGTCCCTAAAATAAATATACTGAAAAGAAAGCTCACCCCTGGGACCAGCTCGGGAGGAGGAACCCTAATCACCTCAGCAGATAGACGTTCCTGCTCAATCACATCCGCACACAGGCCTGAGAGGAAGGCATCGTCAAAATGCTGAAAGGTCCCCTGGGTCTCTACAGTCGAGCTCCCTGAAGCCCTCGTACCGGAAGGGTTTGAAGGTCCGACACCTGGTGCCTCGACAGGACCTGCTTTTGCATCATCCTCGTCAGAATCATCTCCCCCATCAAACTGAAGAAAGAGGCAGAAATCCAGTCAGTCAAATCAAAATCAAATCGAGACAGTCATAAACCTGCATGAAGGAGAAAGGAAGAAAATGAATACCTGAGATCGTGGGCTGCCAAAGGCCAGAAAATTAGCACCAGGCATAAAGCGTGGGAGGATGGACCGGTAGGGAAGAGACTTATACCACATCTGATACCCTCCAGGCCCGAAGAGACCATCAATGGGAATCCCATGATGGAGTCCATCTGTAAGCTCCTCAATCGTACCCTCTAGCGACAGAATATCCCTGGGCAGGCCCCGCGGCACTGCAAAGTAGTCCCTATACTAATGAACCACCCTCTCCCCAAGATAATATGCTCTGGCCCAGGTGTTGTAGAAAAAGATGATGTGGTGATCGGTGAACAATCAGGACTGACCCACAGCAGCTCGATCCCAGAAGGGAGAACCAACGTAGGGAATGAAAGTGATCTGTCAGGAAAGGAGAAATTCTATCAATACCATTAAATCTCAAGGAAAAGATAAAGGGAGGAGGAAGCATCGATACCTACTCCGAGATCATTAAATAAAATTGAGACCTCTAGCCTAACTCCAGATGCTTCATCCCCAGGTCCTTGCAGAAATTCTTATGCCAACTGCTCATGAGGGGGTACGTAAACTCATCTGAGAAGAGAAGGGGACGTCCGGTTGAAAGTGTAAATATCCCCAAACCTGAAAAGATAAGCAAACATGAAAAACATGTCAAAAACATGATTGGATGATGAACCATGAAGAACAAAATAGTCAATGGGTTACCTCTATCACGGTCCAAAAGCCAAGAATAGAAGCCACATCCCCAACCGAGGCTGGATCCAAACTAGCCATCAACACAGCATACTCGGCACCACCCCAGTCATATCGATACACATTCTCCCAATTACCCATAAGACTGAGAAGAGACAGTGAAACTCAACCACCACTGGCGTTGGCAAAAAGAGTCATACCCAAAAGAAAGAAGAGTGAGATATAGGCCAGCATCAATGCATGCCCAAGCTCAATGATAATATCCATTTCTGGCTGGTTCGGATCCACCAACTCATCAGCATCAAATAGGTTTGCCAGCTAGGATAGCGTGACCTCGAACCGGCCATATTTTGGGATGAAGGGTACTCCCCGATCAAATGAATCACCTTGGCATGATCTGGTATGCAGGGGCTGACCACTGGTATCCCTCCTACCCTGATCCCTGTAATCATCGACTAGTCCACCGGGGTGATGGTCATCTCCGCCACAAACATCTGGAAGGTAACTGTCTCAAGCCGAAATCGCACCACCAGGGCCTTCACATAGGCCACGTCTCCCCTCATGGCAGGGCATGATAGGAAATCCCCAAAGCCAGCCTGAGCCAAGAGGAATCTCACAACCTAAGGGAGGTGAACGTAGAGGCACTGGAGGTCGAACCAACCTCCGTGAAACATGATCGGAGGTAGTGGCTACAGCAAAAAGTATTAAAAACTATTAGATCCTGAAACAAAAAAAAGAGGGGAGAAGAGGAAGAGCTCGCACAAAGGGAAGCCATAAAAATTTACTTCTTACCTGGCCAACGATCCCAAAGTTAGAAATGTGGGTGTACTGCTGATGCAGTTACCCAATGCAGGTTGCTTCGCCCTCCATCTCATACCAGATCCAGGAGGAACGCTGCACTAGAACAATTCGCTCACCCCGAATGCCATAAATCACTTCGGGACCACCCTCATGGCCCTAGTCCTCTTCACTCAACATCCAAAGAAGGGCACAAGTAGTAAGTATTAGAAGCATATAAGCAAGTGGAAATCAATTGCTACAAACCTAAGAAAGGTAAATATGCTCCCTTCATTCATTTTTTCCATACACCCTACAAAGGAGAAAGAGAGGAAAAAAAGAAAAGAAAAAAAGAAAAGAAAAAAAGAAAAGAAAAAAAAAAAGAGAGAAAGAAGAAAAGAGAAAAAGCAAAAAAAAGAAAAGTCAGTCATAATCATTTCTGAAAAGGCGTTGGGAAAGGCAATCCCAGAACGGTCCCCGCATTTCAAACATAGGAAGGGTGTATGAAAATCCCCACAATGCATATACAGATTATGGGTGGAGATGTGTCCATAGAAAAAACCGCCATTTTTTCCACCATTTTAAAACAAAACCCTAGCCATGTTGGTGTGGATGGAGGTCAAGCAAGTCAAAAGCCTTTTTTACAAAGACAATTCGGTGCAAAAATAAATTAATACATTCAATTTTCAAAACAAAAATTCATGCATGGATACAACAACCACCAGATAAATCACAAAAAATCATCTAGATCCATACAAGCCCTAATCACACCAACAAATAATCCAGGAAAAAAAGAAAAGATTAGGACACCATTTAATCAAGTTTCACATTCAAATCAATGCCGACGCACATAAAATCAATCAAATAAATCATAGACGATCGCATTTACAAAGAAAATCATTCATTTGCCATCTAAATACAAGAAATCCTAGCCACATTGAATTATAAATTAAAAAAATTAAAGGAAAAGGGGGGTTTGAAATGAATGCCTTGGTTGAAAAATAAACCCTTGATCTGGCGTAGGATGCACGTTTAATCAGTGATATTGAGCACCGGCGCAATGTCGGGGTTCGAATCGGATCAATGGAACCCTAGGAGGATATCCTGGTGTTTTTGCCTAGTGTTTATATTACACACGCTAGGCCAAAAGCCTCCCCCACTCATGAGGTTCTCCCTTTTTATTTCAGGTATGCACATAGGTGTGACCAAAAATAGAGAAAATAAGGACAAAATTGCACATGTTCCCAAAAAGCGTATCAACCTTCATTTGATCTACTCAAGAAACAGTGTTAAAATAAAAGTGTTTAGAGGTTAGTGAGCATGCTCAAAAACCTCGAGCAAACATAAAAAACAAAACAAAATAAATAAATATATATATATATATGGCTTGTCAAAAACTGGCACACACTCTCAAGCAGCATTACGACATCAATATTCTCTCCGCTCGGGTAGTGGTGCTAAAGTAACCTCGGGATCATTGGATTCGCCCAAAAATTTCGAACCCTGCTTCATGATGGGGCACCTGTGGCCATTAAAATGAGGTAATCAATGCCTCATAGGAGTGGACACAAACTGTGGATCTTCGCGTATTCACTTCGCGCCAGTCTTTAAGTATGGGTCGATCACCCTCTCGCTCATGAGGCCGTTATATTCATAATGAAACTCAAATATCACACCTCATCAATCACATCGAGGAGCGGACGCTTTTCCCAGTATATTGGGCTTTCACAACTCGCTTTATCATGGTCATGCCCAATAATGTCTCTAAGCGCTTAGGGACCGAGGGCTTCCATATACTCACCATGTTTCCATCTGATGTTTGAGGTTTGCTTTGAATACAATAGACCCGTTAGCATGCCTTGGGCCTCTTCGGATGTCTCTTTTTCTTTAGCATTTGATCATTAGTGATCGGACACCAAAGAGAGGCATCTATAAACACCCAAATTCATCCCAAGGCTCAGTCAACACATACTTGGAGAAGGGTGCACCCCTGAGCTTCCGATAACATCTCCCATACCCTTAGGGACCTTTCCAAACCCTTAGGAACCTTTTCAAACCCTTAGGAACTTGTCCAAACCCTTAGGAGTCAACCCTACACCCTTAAAACCCTTCCCGAATCCATTTCAAACCCTCCAAGAGAGTGGTTAGAGAGAGGTGTGCCAAGGATCGCTGGGACTTCTACTAGAACTGAGTCCCATACCATTGGAAATTAGAGGTTCCCAGCATTCCAACAAGCCAAGAATCATCTCGATCTGAGTCATACACCAAAAGTTATGGCGATCCGAAGTTTCAGACAGAATTAAGGACATTTTGCCTAGTGTGTATAATATACACGCTAGACCATTTCTAGAGAAATGTTGCCTAGCGTGGATAATACACATGTTAGGCCATTTTTACATGGAATCAGCCTAGCGTGTATAATACACACGCTAGGAAAAATCTGCCTTCTTCTCCAAAGATGTGGGCCCCACAGCGAGCTCTGAACTTCTCAAAAGTACTATACATATGCCTAGAGTGTGTAATACACACGCTAGGCTTAGCTACTGTAACTTTGAGATTTTGCTCGAAATTCACTCTTGGGGTTTGACTTGTTGGCCATTCCAATATCTAGAGTGGGTTTCTTTAGGACATTTCACCCCCATAAAACTTATTTGCAACCCCCTAGCCATTTGAAACGCCACCCCATCACCTACCATTAAAACCCCATTCCCCTTTATCCATAGCCTTGAAAACCCAAAATCCTTAGATTTAGGATTACCTAATTGCTAATCTCATTAGCATTTAAGTACCCTCCTAACCTACCCTTTCTCTATAAATAGAGAGGCACCCCCCCTTGCAAATGGCTTAAAAAAATTTCTAAAGAGAGAAAAGATTAAGAGATTTCCTTCTCCCCTTTGGTGCACCAAACCCATACAAATTTTGGAATTCTAAAACCTCCCTTAGGCCCCATCTTCCATCAAAAATCCTTTAGCTTAGGTGAGATCTACCCATTAGCCTTCTTCTCCTACCTCTTAGCTATCAACTCTTAGAGGTCAGAACCCACCTTTCAACCCCTCAAGCTACCGGAAGCTCACCAAGTGCACCCACGCGAAGGTCCACGGCTGTGCCACAAGGGCCTGAGAGTTCCGGCTCTCCCCTCTACCCCTCTACCTTCTTTGCTTTTTCTCTATCCTTGAATTTGCGCCGTTACGCTGCCGAAATCTCAGTGATTGCGGGGGGCGTAAATAGGATCGAAATGCCTTTGGGCAAGAGTAAGTGCTCCCTTTTATTATTATTTTACCTTTCATTTGGCCATAAGTAGAGACCGCATTTGAGCGGGTTGATTAGGTCCTAACACCTTCCCGATCGATAACCGAAGCCCATATTCAAGAGCCTTTGGCATTAGACCGGTGAATCAAAGTCATATTTGGCACTTTGGTGCATTTAATATTGATTTAGGTTTCCCAGGACACCAAAAACTCTAGGTGATGACTCTTTATTTTTTTAAACGAGCGCATCGTTACGACGGACTTGCGAGAGCCCATGGTTGTACAGTGCCAAAAGGTACTGGGCATATCATCTACAAAAGTAATAATATCTCCCCCAGACTTGGGAGAAATCGTGTTCGATATATAATCTAAACCCAACATAAAGCAGAAAAATATTAAACAAAATTACAAACACAAAAGAAAATTTCTATTCATATGAAACGGAATATTTACAGTGACTGCAAGAAACTAATTACATAAAAGAAATCCTTGGAAAAATCTAGACATAGACTGACACAAACACCGGCAACAACCACCGAGGCGCTAAAGTTTGCTATGGAGATCAGCCTCAGGGTCTTCAAAATTTTCCCGCCAAAAATATTAGCCACACTCCCGACTCTGAGATGTCCTCGACCTGTCGCTCTTGGAAGAGGAATTGCAAGTTGAGAGGGGAAAAGGGCTCCTTCAAGAAGATGAAGGAGGAGGTGGAGAAGGTGTCGGATGAGTTGGAGAGGGGAGGAAGCGTTTAGCGTTGCATTGATTGGAGAAGATCCTCCAACATCCTCTTCTCCCCCTGGAGTTTATAGATCCCCTCCATCTCCAAGTCAATCACATGTCTGATCAGGTAGCGAAGGCGTGGCTAGTAAGGTTCATCAACCATTGTCAAAGGTGATGAACTAAAAGAGGCAAAAAGAATGGAATGGAATGATTTTTGCGAAGGGATGTGTATTTATAATGGGATGGTGGGTAGATGAAATGGTTCTTGTAACTTCTAAGAATAGATAAGCATTTGAAAAGTCAAACTGAGGGTGGATGTAATTAATGTGAGGTGGTAGAGAGGTTGCACAGGTGTTGTTCGAGGCATCGCATTTAATGCTCATGTACTGACGAGAATGTCGTAATTACACGATTGTTAAATGCGAAATCAGAAACAGACATGATAGCTTACGACAATCATAATCACTATGATTGATCACGAGTGTAACAACACCAAAATGGAAACCCATGTAGATCGACTCGGTAGACGTGTCAGTGCGATGCATCATGTCGTTCCGGATTTGGCAGTTCTACCTAGTGTGAGTGAGAATGGTCAAACACCTAAGTTAGGTGTATGGGGTTCACCAGTAAACCAAGTTATGTGTGAAACACCCAAGGGTGGTGTTTGTGCTCCACAAGGAAGCCAGCTAAGTTATAACCAAAGAGTAAACCCTTTTGTTTATTTTGCTTTGAAACCCTAAGAGAAGATAAGAAGAGAGAAGGAAGGGAGAGAGAGAGAGAGCTTGGGAGAATTTCGTGCATGAGATCGAGATTGTGGGCGACCCATCGTACAAATTCTCCTACTTTTCTTTTGATCATATGATCTAGGGAGTAGTTGTTTGATTGTGAAGAGAGATTGAAGGCTTGTGGAGCAGAAGAACATTCCTCAAGTATGAATTGTTGATCTTTCTCTCCCAACCCTTTTGTTTGAACTTGGAATACCATAAGGAAATGGTCGAGAGATCATGGTTGGAGTTCGCGGGAGAGTGGACCGCAAAACCCTTCCGAAGACATCGATGGATGCATTCATTTCGACCACAAATCCATGCGAAATAAATGAGGTAAGATCTTGTGATTTTGGCTAGATTTGTTAAGGATTAAGGGTCATAAATGAGGGCAATTAATGCCCTAAATGTGTTATATTCATTGTGTATGAAAGTTAGGTGAAAGGAGGAATGGATAGGAAATCTGATTTTGAGAAAAAATCCAAAAACCCTGAAAGTCGCTCGTGCGACTTTGAGCCTCGCTCGCACGACTTGGACTTGCTCACGAGAGAGGAGCTTTAGAAAAGCCATGAAATTCACCTTGAGCAGTCGCTCGTGCAACTGAGTATGAACATGTGAAGTCGCTCACGCGACCTTAGAACCCGCGCACGCAACTATCTCAGGCTGGAAACTAAGAGAGCACAGTCACTCGAGCGAGCTCACGAGACTGTGAGGTGCCATATGACTCACTCGCGCAACCTTGGAACTAGCACGCTTGACTGAGCAAGTTTAGGAAAATTAAGATTTTTCTTCGAGAACTCTCTGAATCTTTGGTGTGTGTAGTCTTTTAGGCATTAGTTAATGACCTTTGAATACCTTGGAATGGAGGTTATGATTCGAAATTGTGCATGAGTATCTTCGCTCCATCCTTGCGTGCTTTGACGTGATTTTCATGAGGTAGGGAAAATTCATTAACGTGTCTTTCAATATGAAATATTTATATTATGTGAACAAGATAAGCATGTGTGTGTGTGAAATGAGCAAGGGTATGTGTGTGAACAAGATAAGTATATGTGAACACGACAAGCATGATAAGTAAGCATGTGTAAATGAGTAATAAGTATGATAAGCAAGTTGCAATAAGAACCATGTATAAACGAGATAAGTGTGTCAAACAAGTGTGTATGTGTACATGAATGTGACAAGTATGAACGTGAAATTCCAAACCTAGCTATAAATTAATCACACTGATCAACTACACGGTGATGAACTATAATTTAGCATTCGCACAATGATTTAAGGTTCATGTGAAATGAATCCCTATCGTGTATCCGATACGGGAGGATATCCATATATCGTGAACCAGCCAACGGTCAATATGTGGCACAAGTGACCTTGTTAACGTAGCTCAGGGGCTTGGCAATCATGTAAATTATTCATTAAACGATGGTGGTTTGGGGATTCCCATAAGTAATTATGTGGCTCCTAATGCTATATATGCATAGGAGAATTTTTAAGTTAAGATTTAAGTCATTTGAAGTTCAAGAAGCATGTAAAAATAAGTTAAGTCAGAACATGAAAAATAAGAAACAAGACATGTATGTGTGCACCTTGAATTCAGTTATTTTGATTCAAACATCTAAAAGTTAAGCTGTGTAAAATGTGTTTTAAATTCAATTCAAGTCTATGCTTTGAAATATGTTATGCATGCTAGTGATATTCCTCTATTGAGCTTATACTGTTAGCTCACCCTTTTGACTATACGTCACAGGTACAGATGAGGACTTAGGAATTAAGGAGTTTGGCCTTGAAGAAGAACCAGATTATATTCCAAAAGAGAAATCTAATCTTTTGCCAAAGGATTGCTACTCTTAGGGGATTGTGAGAGATATTTTGAGGATTTTTATGTAAGGCTTGGTATGTCCAGCCTTTATATTAGTTTAGAACAATGGATTCATGAAAAGAGTAATTAAGATTGTGAACCACTGCTTTGGTGATGGTTGGTCATCACTAGTGGTTCGTTTCGGTTCTGTCTGGCTTATGGATTATATAAGGACAGAATTATCATTTTATCTTATTTTGAATAGAGTTGTATTTCTTTTGCCATATATATATGATGACTCTATCTGTTAAATTAATAGAGATCTGCTTGAATCCACTGTATGAGTTGACATTTCGTATGTTCAATTCAGGGATCATCGGAAATGGTGATCTGATGCCATGGGTTTTAAGGTAGGAAATCTGAGCTGTCATAGTTGGTATCAAAAGCATATGGCTTTAGAAATTTCTGACGTGACCAAGATTTAGATTCTTTGTTTAAGATTTTGTTAGAGTATAGACCTTCTGTTAATGAAATTTCTGTTTCATGTTAGCAGATTGAGATGTCAGCTAGGGCTCGACCAAGAGGTGGTCGTACTAGGAATACCAGGAGTGGTGAAGGGATTACCACCGGATCGAATCGGATTCAAATTAATGAGAGAGGTCCTCCAGAGGAGGAAAATCAAGAAAGAAATGAAAGAGAAAGAATGGCACAGGCCATGGAGACCGTGGCTAATGCCATGGCATAGCAGACAGAACTGATGGTTGTTAACAATGCCAGTCAGTATCAGCCTCCACCTACACCTTCAGCATTTATTGAGTTTCGGAGAATGTGTCCTCCAAATTTCTCAAGACAAGCAGACCCAATGGAAGCTGAAAATTGGCTTAGTGAAATAGAAAAGATATTTAATGTACTTCCATGTACTAAAGATGAAAGAGTTAGATGTGTTGCATTCAAGTTAGATGGGGAAGCAGGCCCATGGTGGAAGTCTGTATCGAGAACAATGGAGCAGGTAGCTCCATGTATGCTGTGGACGTGGGAAGAGTTTGTTGAGGAGTTTAACAAACAATATTTTCCTAAGGTAGTACGGAACCAAATGGAAGTGTGATTTCGCTAATTAGAACAAGGGAAGATGTTTGTAAGAGAGTATGGAGTAGAGTTCATGAGACTATCAAGGTTTGCTCTAGAGCAGGTGGCCTCAGATCTGATGAAGGCCAAGAAGTTTCAACGAGGCTTAAGGCCGAATATCAGAGATAGAATTTCAGTGTTGGAACTGGAAACTTATGGAGAAGTAATGAGTAAAGCATTGGTCTTCGAGGAAGACATATAAGATTTGAACAAGAGACGAGACCAGCAAAATAAGGGAAAGGCAAACCAAGGGAGGTTTGGTAACTATGAATCGGTGAATAAAAAACTGAAGTTCACAGTGCCAGCTCAAAGACAACCTACCCAGACTATTTATCCTAGGCTGCCTATGCCTACACAAATTAGACCTTTCTGCCTTTTTGGTCCTACTACTATAGGAGTGTCAGCTACTCAAGGGATTGTAAGGGTTGCAACATCTACTCCACGAGATTTGTGTACGCATTGTGGGAAATCGCACAAGACGTCAGAATGTCGGTATCGTACGGGAGCATGCTTTAAGTGTGGAAAGATGGGCATATGTTCAAAGACTGCCCAAAGATCATAAAAGAAGGAATGGCATCAATTGTTACACCTAGACCAACACAATCCATGAGGCCAACAGTTCAAGGTTGTGCCTATGCCATTAATGATGTGGATAATCTAAGTAATAATTTATGTGACACTTAAGTGCTCTACTCATGCATCAACTCAACAACACTAGTAAGTGTGAAGCACGGGTGTTAATAGACCCAGGTTCAATGCACTCCTTCATGACTTCACAATTTGTGACAGAGTTGGGAGTTACTCCGGAGCCGTTAGATTTTATTCTTGTGACATCCCAGATTTTCGTACCATAAAACTCGTGTCGTCGGATCACACACAAGACCCGAATCACAGTGATGCTATGGTAATGATGAACAACATCACCTCTTGACAACTCAATCTTCCCTCACAGTAAATAATAGGAAGGATGGAGCCATCGCACGATGGGAAGCTCACATAAGCGGAAGCAAAGTACGCAACACAGAAACGTGACAGACCTAGAGTATAGATGACTCATATGAAAAGCTACATCTAATTACATGCCCAAAATAAACATCCACCGATGAAGGGCGACCTTCATCTAAACAACGGATCACACACACATCATATCATTTACTTACAAATTCTCCTTACCAGTATATCAAAGTTTATTAAAAACAATTCTCTCTCCCAAAACCAAAAGAAAACACACAACTCCACCAAGGATAATGCCCCTCTGGCAGATCCTCCTCGTCCTCGGGGCTATAATTTGGGTCCTCCTCCCTTTTCGAATCATGCACCACGTCTTCACCTGCAGCTATGACATATAGTCGAGGAATGAGCTTCATCCAAACTCAGTAGAGAAAATATCCATGCTAAATCACATCTTAACATTCTAATTTCATACTCATGATGTGAAATGGAAAGTAACCAAAACTTGCATTTTTCATTCAAAATAGATCAAATTCGAACAAAACATGTATAAATCTCGGCTAATCAGGCCATGTGAGCTTATCAAGACATGCTTACACAAATGCATAGTGAGACAGAGAATCGAGACAAAATTTCGAGCATATCACGGAAACGAGCAAGAGAGGCATTTCACGATACATGGCATGAGCGTATATCATAACGGATTCACATAACAAGATTCGAGGTAAGACATAGCACATGACATTTTAGTAAGTATCCCGTATTAGGGAACTGAGAAGTCCATAGTGGGCACAGGGTCATGGCCTCAGGGACTCCACCCCTCTCATGGAGACTCCACTCCCCTTACATATAACACACCTAAGATCACATCACATGGCAAGGCATCCCATATTAGGGCACAAGGTCATGGCCCCGGGGACTCCACCCCTCTCATGGAGGCCCCATACTCATTGCACATGTTCACGTATTCATGGTGCACATACATAGATCGAGTTACACATGGAAAGAAGACAAGTTTCACGTACAAGGACTCTACATGAAAAGTACCCATGACTGAACAAGAGACATATACTAAAAGAGCATGCGAGATGCAAATTGTAAATTGTGCTGTCAAATATTCTTGTTCACAAGTTTTCAAGAAAAACATAAAGTCAAGGCATAGCAGAAATACATAGGCGATATTCAAGTGAAATATATAACTTCTTTAAAAACACAACATCATACGACATGAATTTGAGAGAACATATAATTTGGCAGGGGTTTTCCCTACTTGAATTTGTGTCGAAACACTCATGCCAAAATTCACGATCCAACAAATCCAAAGCTTTGGTCCACTGTCCGTTTATCTTGAACCACGATGCCCACAACATGTCTTAGTCTCAAAGCACTCGATGCATTCACACACATATAAACCCCAAGTATGCTAGTCAATTCCCAAGTACGTATACGAAAGTTAGTCGAAACAGAGATTCATGCTTGAGCGGCTCAATTCGCGCTCGAGCGTACATCTAGTGATTCCTAGGCTCGAGCGGTTTTACCCCTAATGAAATAAGCTTGTAGATCACGCTCGAGCGTAGGCTTCAGAAGATATCCCACTCAAGCGATAAAAAACACTCTCGAGCTTGTTTCCAATATGAAGCCTCAGATTCTGCTCGAGTGGTTCTGACCTGAGCTAAAATAGCCTGGAGTTCCCGCTCAGGCGTACACCTTCCGGTCATTATCCGCTCGAGCGTCACAATCATGCTCAAGCGTATTCCCAGGGTTAAACCTCCATTCACGCTCGAGCGATTCTTTCCCGAGAGATTTAAGCCTATAACTCCCGCTCGAGCGTAGGCTTTAGGTGATGATTCCGCTCGAGCGTACAATACAGAGTTGTTGTCTTAAACAGCATATACTCTGAACTCAAGTAGGCCCTTATGGCTCCCCAAGATGGTTCAACAACACCCCTAACAAGCATAAAAAGTGCAATTGCCCGACTACGAACATTTATTAGAAAACAAGCAACAATAAGACTCACCACACAAAACCCGCGTTGTGATTTTCTACTCACAATTATCCCCAAATTATGGAGCTCATGCAAGGGTTTCAATGACTAACCCCAAAGCATTCCTTTCCGAGCTTCAAGTGCGTTCAATCCTTGAGATCCTTGTATGCAGCCTCAAGTATTACCACCTCACAAGATATTTGGGCCCTAAAATGTGACGTACATGAAACGAGGGTTACCTCTATAAGCTATCCTTGCATGCAACGCTCAATGGCACAAGGGCGTCGAATCAATGACTTCGGTACATCGATTTCATGACTCCTTCTCGTGGATTTGCACGGTTCACTAAACCGTGGGGCTCCGAGGTCATAGAGTTCGATTTCTATGTGAAGTGGAGGAGCTTAGGAAAAGACCAGAGGCTTAGCTGCAATGCTTGAACCGAAATGGAGGAGAAGAAGGAGATGGTTTCCTCTACATGTCGGTCTCTCCTCCCCTTACACAGCTGACTAAACCAATGCAAATAATCATTTGCATGGTTACGTGTGTGCCCTTAAAATGGAGTGACACAGATCTGGTGCTTGGTTTATACACCCCCAGTCAGGGTATGAAGTCCATCCATTGGTTCTCTACTCATGGGTCGAAAATGGGCCTCAATGCACCCAATCCTTACATAGGCCATAGGGTCCTCTTGGTTCTCCCAGGTACATCAATGGCATGTGACTCCTCGCAATATTGGAGATGGCCCAGAAGGGTTTAGCTCTTACAATGGCCCCCAAATGGCTATGTCTAAGAAAGGTTTGCGGCCTAGGTTCAAATAGGTCCTCGATCCAAATTGGTTTCCCAATTGGGTCTCAAATAGCTGGTGATCCCATGGATTGTTCCCATCGCAATGTTCTAATGGTTCGTGACACACCATCAATTTGAACCCTACACGTGTGGCAGTATGAGGTGTCACAATTCTGGTCATGTCAGTTCCTACTAGAAGTTCGGTAAACACGAATATGTTCTGCCAATTGATTGTCGTCTTAGCTGAAGATCATGAGACAGTAGCGAACCTTATTTTGTTGGATATTCAAGGATTCGATGTAATCCTTGGTATGGACTGGCTATCCACTTATCTTGCAAGGGTTGATTGCCTACGAAAAGTAGTCACTTTTCGTCCTCCGAAAGAAAAGTCATTCCAATTTAATGGTGACAAGGCAAATGTTGCACCGTTCATTTCTGTGATACGAGTTGAGCGGATGATGAGAAAAGGGTGCAGTGGCTACCTCGCATTTTTTAAAGAACAACGAGATGAGAAGAATGGCATCACCAATATTCCTATTGTTTGTGAGTTTTCAGATGTGTTTCCTAAAGAACTACCAGGATTACCGCCTGATCGAGAAGTGGAGTTTGCAATTGACTTAGCTCTAGGCATGGAGCCAGTGTCTAAAGCACCATATAGGATGGATCCAGTAGATTTGAAAGAGTTAAAAGAATAGCTACAGGAACTCCTGGATAGAGGGTTCATCAGACCAAGTGTTTCTCCTTGGGGAGCACCGGTCTTATTTTTCAAGAAGAAGGATGGATCGATGAGATTGTGCATCAACTATTGTCAATTGAACAAGTTGACAATCAAGAACCGTTATCCGCTTCCAAGGATCGATGATTTTTTTGATCAATTATAAGGAGCAAGGTTCTTTTAAAAGATTGACTTGAGATCTAACTATCATCAGTTGAAAGTCATGGTCGAAGATATTCATAAAATAGCATTCAAAACCAGATATGGGGATTATGAATTCTTAGTGATGCCTTTTGGCTTAACTAATGCTCCAGCTTCTTTCATGGACCTCATGAATAGGATGTTCAAGTCACATCTTGACACATGTGTGGTAGTACTTGTATGTTGTTATCTTATTTTATTGAAAACAGTGGTAAAAATAAATCAAAACAGAAGGAATTGAAATGAGGTAAAACAGTCTTAAAAAAAATAACAATCTAAAACACACAGTCCTGCAAGATCTAGGGCCTGTTGTATCAAATTTTAACAAGAGTTTATCCCACATGGAGTGATGATCAAAATCATAAGGGTTGTATAGTAAATCTCCAGATCTAGCTACAGATCTGGCAACTCTAAACCTAAACTAGAAAGCAAGGTAAAGAGATGGTGTTTAAGTGTCACAAAGCTAAACAACACCAAAAACATAAATAAAACTACAACTAAACAAGGGGGAAGAAGAAGAATGTTGATGGTGTGGAAAAATAAAGATAAAAGATGGAGAAGTAGACAGCTGTGGGTAAATCAACACTGCAACTCAGTTCAAGAGATGAATCTATAGCAGTCCTTCATTTGGCTACAAGCACAAATACAAGGTAGAAAAATCCAATCCAACATAAAAGGAATGAACATATCTTAGGGTTATATTTTATCCACTTAAATGGTCACAAAATACCCCGGGGATTTCATTCAATCAATGGATTAAACTAGAATAAGAAAATCATTGCAGACACCATGGTTGCAAGGTTACAAGCTCAAGCAACCATAGGAGCAAACAGTCCTTAAAATTCAAGTGAAAACCACAAGAAATCTCAAGCTGAATGGAGACTTAGATTCAACTGGTCATTGCTACAAAAAGGCCTGTAATGACTTAGCTCACAAGTCTGCAATCTCTACAAAATCTCAGGTCTATTCACTGAAGATGGTGATGCAAAATAGAGGAGAGTTTGGTTATGCAACTATCTCTTACTTGGTAGCAAGCTCAAGTGCATAGAAGAAGAATCCATCTCAGCCCTCTGATCTGGACCAGCCTTAGGGCTATACCCTACCCACTTGAATGGCCACAGGCTATCCCAGAGGTTATCCTAATCACTGAGGTTGGAGATAGAACAGGGATACTACTGCTGCCACCATGGTTGTAGGGCTACAAGCTCAAGCAACCATGGGTGCATAAAACACCCATACTGCTCTATGTGAAAAAACACAGAGAAATATAGATGAAATGATGCTTTAAACATGGAATTTCTTTGCCTAAAAATGACTTACAATGGCCTGCCCTCCAGGCAGTAGTCTGTGCAAAAACTCCTAAAACAGTCGTATATTTTATTACAAAGTCGATTATAAAAACTGAATTTATTTCAGCTGCTAGATTAGGCTTTAACCCAACTTTGCAGCTGAGCTAAGGAAGAAGAAAGGGGAAAATAAAAAGTAAACTAAAACCCTAAAATAGAAAACCTAAAAGTGAGCACATGCTAATCTTGGCTGGCTTCCCAAGAAAGATTACAGCTCTATTTATACAATCCATAAAGCATTTCCAGGTTTTAGCCAATCAGAAAATAAAACAGAAATAAGCCCGTTTGGAGCTAGTGTCATGGCTTATATTCAGCCATTGGATGCTTTAGGATGTGTGGGACAGCTAAGCACATTGGGATGTGTGCCCTAGAAGCTATGGAATCCCAAAAATACCCCTGAATGTTGAAGATAATTGTTGGAGCCCATGCCTCAATAGGTTGGAGCTTCAGATTTACATTCTCGAGCAGTTCTCGACAGGTTCTCGACAGGCTTCAGGTAGCTCCAAATTTTCACCTCGAGAGGATCTTGACAGGTTCAAATATAGCCATTTATGTGCTCAACAGGTTACAATACAACATTTTTACAGCTTTAGAGGCTATCGACAGGTTCTTGACAAGCTAAAATAGCCCTTTTAGCACTACAACTGCTCGACAGAATGTTTTTCACTGCATGAACTGCTCGAATGTCTATATTTTTCAGCTTTAAACCACTCGACTTCAAGTTTGCAGCTCATGGGGTTCAGTTGAACTGCTCGAGGATGCACCACAGCTGCTCCAATGCTTCCAGCATTAACTCGACAAGATGAAATAGCAGCTCAACATGATGTTGCAACAGCAATGTAGCTCATGAAAATGGCTAGCTTTAGAGCTTTGCACAGCAGCAGACAAGATGAGTTTGCAGCAATATAAAATTCTCAATAGCAGTTTACTCCAGGTCTGCAACATCTTGACAGCTTTAATGATGCAACAGCCAACTGCTCGAGTTGTTAAGTTCTCAAGTTGGTTGCTTGCTCAGTTGTTCGAGTGGATGGATAGCAAGCTTTTGATGTGCTCGAGTGCTGGTTTGCTGCACACATTATGTGCTCAGCAGGTATTAAGGAAGCAGCTATGCAGGATCTATTTAGTTGCTCGAGTTATGTACAACAGCTGCTCGACAAGTTTGTTCTTCAACATTTGCAGTAACTCTTGCTTCAGCCATCAACTCATGAAGATCAGCTAGGCATTCAATAATGAACCGCTCAAGTATTGCTCCAGCAGCTTGACAGGTTCAGTGGTGGCTCTTGCTGCAACTTGTGAAGTTAGTTTTTGGAGCTGCTTGACAGCTTGCTGCTTCAGCAAGAGGTACTTGATAGGTTTAATGTACAACTCTATTGCTCAAGTGCTTCAATGGAGGATAGGAAGCTTCAGAATCCATTCTCAAGCAGATCTCGAGAGCTTGCTCGAGAGGTTAGGGCAGCATGACAAAGCTCGAGTGGATTAAATGTGCAGCTTTAAGACGCTTGACAGGTTAAGAATGTAAGCTGCTCGAGAGGTTGGTATCTTAGCTACTCGAGTAGATGAAATAACAGTAGCAATATGGTGCTTGAGTGGTTATTTGAAGAGCTACTCGACAAGATAAAAAAACCCAACACAACAGCTCGACGGGCTGAAATGTCAGCTGCTCGAGATGCTTAAGGAACTTCTCGACTAGATCATAGGCTTTGCAAATGAGCCTCTCGAGTCGATTAAAGTGGCCTGAAATTTGAGCCACTCGAGATCTACTCGAGTTATAATTCTGAAGTTGCAGTGCAACTGCTCGACTGCATGGAATACAACAAAGAACTCCAGCCAACTGCTCGAGTTCTTTAGTAGCTTCAGCTCAGCTGCTCGTGGGGTTCAACTTCCAGCTTGAGAGGATGGTCTTCTAGCACATGCAGCTTCAGGTATGTGCTCGAGAGGTTTGGTACAGCAAGGAACTACTCAAGTTCTTCAAGGCAGCTGGCTGTGCTGCACATGTAGTTGACTTTCCCGCAAGAATAATTGCTTGAGCATCTTGGTTTTGAAGCTGACTACTCGAGGATTCTGCAGCAGGTCTGCATGTAGGACTTAGAGCCTTGAACAGCAGCTCGACAGCCTTATGTTGCTTCAAGTATTAATCTCTTGGTGCCCAGGTCTGCAACAACTTGAATGGTTGCTTGTAGTAGAGTTTGAATCAAGCATTACAGCTCTTGTGTGATTTCTCCATGCAGCCCATGTGGCAGGTCTCAATGCTGCAATAGCTTGACAGCTCAAGTTGGTTGCAGCTGCAGCTTTCAGTGCAGGAAATATGCAACTTGGCATGGCTTCAATAATGCAATTGCAGCTTGCTTAATCTGTCACATTCTTAATAACCCCAGCAGCAACAGCAACTTGGCTTTGACAGGTTGGTGCAGCTACCTGTGGCTCTTTATGTCTGCTTCCATTCAACTGCTCTACAAGTGGAATGCAGCAAGTATACTGCATGCATGAATAAAGAGCTTGAGCTGTTCTTTGCATGTAATTCCACTTTGCTGAAGGTGCAAGCAGGTGCAGTGCTGTAGCTATTGTGATTGTTGGAGATTGTAGCTTCTGTAGTGTGCCACTTGAGCTACTGCAATACTGAGTGTGCAGTTTGTTTAGTTTGTTGCAGCAACACTGTGTTCAACAACTGTTCTCTTCAATCCACTGCAGCAGCACTTCATTAACTCTGAGCTCCATCTCTCTCTCTCAGAAGGACTCTAAGATCCCAATGCATGCTAAATTGCCCCAGTGGTGTGAACCACCATGGTGCAGTCAATATAAACTCATCAGCTCCACAGATTAGCTCAAAATTCCTTCTTGGCCTGAAAATGAAGGATTATAGCACTAAGCTACATTTTCCTGTTATTTATACAAACAAACTTAAAAACCATTATTAACCAGCTCAAAGGTCTATAAAAGGCCAAGTTAAGGGGTGGAAAGTAGTATTTTTCAGTGCACAACACAACCCCAAACCTAATCTTTTCTAGTCCTCGAGCAAAGGAAAAATTAAAACAGTTATTCAAAATAGTAAATGGCACTTTCGTAAGGAGCACAAATGTATTTAGCTTATGCATCAAGCCTCTTCAACCCCTATGTGATCCCTAGTGGAGGAGTGAAGCTTCTGAGAGTTTTCAGTGAAGATACCTACAAACTTCACCAATAAAACAGTTAAGTATAGTACAGTCAATGACAAAACATAATTCAATGAATAAAGCATCAGTCCATCCCTATTTATTTTTTTTAAATCAGAGGAGACTACAGCAATAATGCAAGTAAATTAAAACCTAAAATTGACATGTATTTGCATCACCACCAATCAATTTACATCAGGAATTCAATGTGCAAAAATCAATACTAAGCTTGCCTTTAATTCAAAAATCAGGTTTGGATACCTCCCCAATGAAGTTAAATTTCATACCCAATTCTCACCAGAGCTATCTCTCAACAATGAAAATCTAAGGTGTTCACATTCTCATCAGCTCAAGATCAGTCACAGACCTCAAATAGGCCTGTAAGTATGAGCATAAGTATTGCTTCTAATTTTTGACATCCTCAGTACTTTCCACCACAGATTGGACAGTCCCTTATCTCCACATGACAGCTCACTTTACTTTGAATCAACAAAGTCTTTTAAATGGGTTGTACTGTGGCTTATGGTTGAGGTTTACAAAGAATAGGGGGAAAAGAATGGATTCAAAACTAAGAAGTCAGCAAGGTAAGGAGGTGATTCATGACTTCACCTTCATTAAAGCACAACTTCATCTTCTTTGGTATTTTTCAGATTCAAAGTGGCCAGCATCTCCTCTTCCTTTCAATTTTCAGATGAACTACTTCACTTGACTTCTCTTTATTTCCTTTTCTTTTTTTATTTATTTATTTTATATTTTTTTTATTTTTATAAAATGCCACACATATACCACTGATACACTGTTGTTCATAGGTTGCTTCTCTTCTCCTTCCACCAAATGTTGAACCCAACCTACCTATCTTCAACTTCTACTCCTTTACCTTCTGAAATCTCGGAGTGAGGGTAACATTAAATCAGGTCAATGAGGTCTAGGTGCAAGTACTCTAGTGTTTGTTGAAGAAAAATGGATTTAAAGGCTCAAAGGGTGTGTACACAAGGGCAGTTTAATAGGTTAGAAATTTCAGGCTTAAACTGTCCAAATGAAGGCCTTACATAATCTCCTTAGTGTCATGAGTGCTGCCAATCGATTTCAACTTGGTGTGCCTAACTTCTAGTGAAAAGAAATTGAATCAATCAGTCCCTAGAGCAGAAAAAATGCCACAAACACTCTTCAAAAGAAAATTGATAGACCCAAATCTTACTGGGTATGGTCTTCAATTTAACCCATGGGGTATATTTTCACCTTTTTCTCTCCTCTCTAGTTCATTAACTACTAATTGAAAAAAAATTCTTGATGTTAGCTTCATGGTGGTGCTAAATTTTTAAAATTTTTAGTTTTAAAGTGTCTGCAAAATTTTTAAATTTCCTCATTCTGACAAGTTAGGTGAGACTTGACTTTATTCATCTCAATTTTCCTCACACTGCTGTACTAAAATTAACTATTCTATTGGTTGGCCTACCCTGCCATACCCCCAAACCTAAGATAAACAGTGTCCTCACTATTTCAGCATACATGTATAGGGGCGGCAGAATTTATAACAGCAAAACACACTAAACTACAGTAGAAAACAAAGAGAAAACTAAAATAAAAAGTTGTAGAAAATTAAACTAAGAAGGAGAAAAAGAGAATATATACAAAAGGACAACTAAGAAAACAAACTAAACAGATTCTTAAAATAGCAACTATATATAGCAGAAATTACACTAAAAACAGCAGGTAAATACAAAACATTAACTATACCACACACCTAAAATAGTAAAATCCTAAACACAACTACCTACAATGGTTTGAGTATGAATCTAGCAAAAATAAAGGATGACTGCATCCACACACAAAAGTACATCAGCAGTTATGGCACACATTTTAAGCAAGATTCATCAAGCAGACCACATAAACACAGTATATACCAAATTTTAAAATCCTAAAACCAGCTATGTTACATATGATACACAGGGTGAGATCAGATATGAGTGAAAAGTCTTGAAAGTGAATGATTTCAGAGGCCTACACAGAATTTTAAACACAGATTTTTAGCCTCTGATCATTAACCCTCATGACCCTTCTCAAAACTAAGGCCCATGATCTCAACAGTCCGGATGGGGGGTTCATGAATGACAGTAAATACCCATCTGGAACTCAGCTGAATTGAAAAGAATTGTAATATAAAAATGAAAGGCCATACCTTTGCATTTGCATCAAACCTGAGATCCTCCAACTCAGCAGTTTCAATTGCATGAGAAATGCAAGAAGCAGCTCCAGCTCCACATTAGATGGGCAAGCAATAGAAGATTGAGGGAGCACATGTGTGGGTGCCTCCTCAGTCAAAATTTCACCAATTCACACACCTCGACCCAAATCCAACAGATTGGGCAAGGTAACATCCACCAATTCCTCAATGACTGCAACTATTCAACAATCCACATTTCCTCCATCAATGCCCTCTCCTTGCAAGAAGGGAAAGGTTCTAGAAAAGCATGAGGAAATGGGGCCCAACATGGTATAAATATATTTTTTTCTTTTAAAATTATATATATTTTTTAAATGGGGCTCAACAACAGCCCTATTATTCAGCTCCTGCTACACTATAGCAGGGACTCAGTCTTCTCTCTCATATGCACACCTTTTTTCATTAAAAACCTCTTGGTGCTCTACCTCTTTACCAGTCCTCTAGGCATGAATGACCGTAGAATCTTCATTGGTTGAAATAGCTTCACCAATCATGTAGTGCCTTTTTGGATTGTTCACAGTTTGACTTGAGAGCTTGCCCTCATCCCTTTTAGTTAGAGCATTTGAAATGTGACCTAGCTGGTCCTCTATCTTTTTAATGCTCTGACTGTGGGAATGCACACTCTGGGATAAGGAGCTGAGGTTTTACAATGAAGACAAAACCTGCTCCTCAAAGGAGGGGGCTCTAGGATGTGGTGGGGGCAAAGCTAATACACTTGGCTGGAGAGACTGGTGGGGGAATTCCTGCCTTGGTACATAACCATGAAGGGATTGCTGGGTGGAATTGTAAGGTAATGCCTGTTGTTGCTGGGTTTGAGGCAATTCAACTTGTCTCCACCTCAAATTTTGGTGGTTCCTTCAAGTGTACCTAGCAGGATGCTATCCAAATGATTAGGCAGCATTGGCATGCTCATTTACTATCTCTGGAAATGGACCAGCAGAGGGATAATCAAGATGGGAGTGTGTGGGTGAGTGGCATATGAGACATGCCTCTCCAACCTGTGTAGCCATGTGGGGCTACAACACACTCAGCACTCCTCTCTAGGTTATTGTATACAGTTAACTCATACAATTTTCCAGTAGATGTGGGTTCTTTTGTACTCCTAGCAGCTGGCTCAATGTCATTGCTTGACAAAGACTCCTGCTGAATGGAGTTTTCACTTATCAAATCGAACAAATTCCAAGCTTCTACATCAGTTTTGTTGAGGTATGTGCCACCACTTGATGCATCAATCATAGATCTACTTTTGAAATAAATCCCCTGATAGAAGCTTTGCACAAGCTGCCACCTAGGGATCTGGTGATGTGGGCACTGCCTCAACAATTCCTTAAAACTATCTCAAGCTTCATGAAATGCTTCAGTTGGGAGTTGAGCAAAAGAGATGATACTCCTCCTCAACTGACTAGTTTTACTAATTGGGAAAATTTTAGTCAAAAATTGGCATTACAGGTCATTCCAAGACTGTATGTTGTTGGCTGGGAGAATGGTGAGCCAAGTTTTGGCTTTATCCTTTAAGGAAAAAGGAAAGAGCCTCAGTTTAGTGGCTTCCTCTCCCAAATCAGCAATATTAAAGGTAGTACACAAAGCAAGAAACTGCTCTATATGCTGGATGGTTTGAGCCTTGATCTCATAGTTACCCACAGCATTATGTAGTTGATTGCAAGAGGGGGATGAGTACGCCCCTAGTGCATTATATTCCCTAAGGGGCCAAGATTGCCCACCCATCATAGTTATTACTAAGTTTTTAGCAGGGGTGTGTGTCGCTGACCTAAGGCTCAAGACTCGCTCAATTTCAGGATTTAAAGGTTCAACCTCAGGATTGAGACACCTTCTTCCCAGCATACAACACACACACACAACAAAACAAGGACACTCACAGTAGATAGAATAAAAATACTAATTTCGAAAAAACTACTACTGAAATTTAAAACTGTAGCAATGAAACAACAACAGGGTAGAGAGATGCAAACTGATGCAGGATTGCTCCAACTACAGCTCAACTCCCTTCCTTGCAACTGCTCCAAGTCGCAAAAATTAAAACCTTCAGCAAAAATTTATTGAACACAAAACTGGCAACAAATGTAAAACATAAAATAGAAAAAGACTGTAAAATAATAGAAAAGATTGCGGCAGGAATTTATTCAAACGCAACCTAGGCAATCACAGAAAATAGATGCAAACTTAAAGGATTACAGCTGTACTTTATTCAAACATTACTAAGACTAAAAAATGATCTAAAAATAGAAAATAAAGATATAAAATATAAAAAAAAAATCAAACAACAATACAGTTGTAATTTATTCAAAAACTATGTCTACAACAAATATAGCTAAACAAAAACTCAGATTTACTATCTAGATCAAAACTCCCCGGCAATGGAGCCAAAAACTTGTTGGCTATTTTAGATTGTATGTTGTTATCTTATTTTATTGAAAACAGTGGTAAAAATAACTCAAAACAGAAAGAGTTGAAATGAGGTAAAACAGTCACAAAAAAAAAAGCAATCTAAAACACATAGTCCTGCAAGATCCAAGGCCTGTTGTAGCAAGTTTTAATAAGTAAGAGTTTGTCCCACAGGGAGTAATCATCTAAACCACAAGGGTTGTATAATAAATCTCTATAACTAGCTACAGATCTGGCAACTCTAAACCTAAACTAGAAAGCAAGGTAAAGAGAGGGTGTTTAAGTGTCACAAAGCTAAACTACACTAAAAACGGAAATAAAATTATAGCTAAAGAAGGGGGGAGAAGAAGAATGATGATGGTGTGGTAAAATAAAGATAAAAGATGGAGAAGTAGACAGTTGTGGGTAAATCAGCACTGCAACTCAGTTCAAGAGATGAATCTACAGCAGTCCTTTATTTGGCTGCAAGCATAAATGCAAGGTAGAAAAATCCAATCCAACCCAAAAGGGATGAACTGATCTTAGGGTTGTATTTTGTTCACTTAAATGGTCACAAAATACCCCAGGGATTTTATTCAGTCAATGGATTATATTAGAACAAGAACATCATTACAGACACCATGGTTGCAAGGCTACAGGCTCAAGCAACCATAGGAGCAAACAGTCCTTAAAAATTAAATGAAAACCATGAGAAATCTTAGGTTGAATGGGGACTTAGATTTAGCTGGTCATTACTACAAAAAGTCCTACAATGACCTAGCTCACAAGCCTGTAATCTCTACAAAATCTCAGGTCTGTTCACTAAAGCTAGTGATGCAAAACAGAGAAGAGTTTGGTCTTGTAACTATCTCTCACTTAGCTGCAAGCTCAAGTGCAGAGAGGAAGAATCCATCTCAGCCCTCTGATCTGGACCAGCCTTAGGGCTATACCCTGCCCACTTGAATGGCCACATGCTATCCCAGAGGTTATCCTAATCACTGAGGTTGGAGATAGAACAAGGATACTGCTGTTGCCACCATGGTTGCAGGGCTACAAGCTCAAGCAACCATGGGTGCATAAAACCCACACTGCTCTATGTGAAAAAGTATAGAAAAATATAGATGAAATGAAGCTTTAAGCATGGCATTTCATTGCCTAAAAATGACTTACAATGGTCTGCTCTCCATGCAGCAGTCTGTGCAAAAACTTCCAAAATAGCCCTCTATTTTATTACAAAACCGATTACAAAAACTGAATTTATTTCAGCTGCTACACTAAGCTTTAACCCAACTTTGTAGCTGAGCTAAGGAAGAAGAAAGGGGAAAATAAAAAGTAAACTAAAATCTTAAAATAGAGAACCTAAAAGTGAGCACAGGCTAATCCTGACTCGCTTCCCAAGAAAGATTACAGCTCTATCTATACAATCCATAAAGCATTTACAAGCTTTATCCAATCAGAAAATAGAATAAAAATAAGCCTGTTTGGAGCTAGTGTCGTGGCTCATTTTCAGCCATTGGATGCTTTAGGATGTATGGGAAAGCTAAGCACATTGGGATGTGTGCCCTAGAAGCTGTGGAATCTCAAAAATACCCCTGAATGTTGAAGACGGCTGCTGGAACCCATGCCTCTACAAGTTGGAGCTTCAGATTTGCATTCTCGAGCAGTTCTCGACAGGCTTCAGGTAGCTCCAGATTTTCACCTCGAGAGGATCTCAACAGGTTCAAATACAGCCATTTATATGCTCAACAGGTTAAAATACGACATTTTTGCAGCTCAAGAGGCTCTCGACAGGTTCTCAACATGCTAAAATAGCCTTTTGCAGCACTGTAGCTGCTCGACAAAATGTTTTTCGCTGCATGAACTGCTCGAGTGTTTATATTTTTCAGCTTTAAACCACTCTACTTCATGTTTGTAGCTCGTGAGGTTCAGTTGAACTGCTCGAGGATGCACCACAGCTGCTTAATGCTTCCAGCATTAACTTGACAAGATGAAATAGCAGCTCAACATGTTGTTGTAGTAGCAATGCAGCTCATGAAAATGGCTGGCTTTAGAGCTTTGCACAGCCACAAACAAGATGAGTTTGCAGTAATATAAAATGCTCGACAGTAGTTTACTCCAAGTCTGCAACATCTTAACAGCTTTAATGATGCTGCAGCCAACTGCTCGAGTTGTTAAGTTCTCAAGTTGGTTGCTTGCTCAGCTATTTGAGTGGATGGACAACAGGCTTTTGATGTGCTTGAGTGCTGGTTTGCTACACACATTATGTGCTCGGCAGGTATTAAGGCAGCAGCAATTAATAGCTATGTAGGATCTATTCAGCTGCTCAAGTTATGTACAGTAGCTACTCGACAAGTTTCTTCTTCAACATTTGTAGCAGCTCTTGCTTCATCCATCAACTCATGAAGATTAGCTAGGCATTCAATAATGAACTGCTCAAGTATTACTACATCAGCTTGACAGGTTCAGTGGTGGCTCTTGCTACAGCTTGTGAAGTTAGTTTTTGGACATGCTTGGCAACTTGATACTTCAACAAGAGGTACTTGATAGGTTTAATGTATAGTTATGCTACTCGAGTGCTTCACTGGAGGATAGGCAGCTTCAGAATTCATTCTCGAGCAAATCTCGAGAGCTTGCTGGAGAGGTTGGGGCTGCATGAAAGAGCTCGAGTGGATTAAATGTGCAGCTTTAAGCTTCTCGATAGGTTGAGAATGCAAGCTGCTCGAGAGGTTGGTATCTCAGCTGCTCGAGTAAATGAAATAGCGGCATGTCACAGAGTTACTCTTTGCGACGTAATCTCTCGTGCAGCAACTAGCTCCCGGACTAGATCAGCCTACTCACGTTTAAAACCTACACGGTAATGCATTAGGTTAGAAACTATGTGAATTACCGAATGCAAATAATATTACGATACACAGTGACTATCGTAGGGGCAGCCCCTCGTTGGGGTTGGGCCCGCACCGTGGATGGTGGTTGTAAACCACCAAATACGATGGCCCTAGCGCACGACATGACTAGAGTGACCCAACACCTCTGCGAAGCCCAAATGCACGAACCCAAGCCCATAAGGCTATTATACGCGTTCCGTAGGGGATCACTTAGGCCAGCGACATGTCACGTGGCTGTTAGATCACTTCCCCATATATAAGGGTAAAACAGTAACTTGTCCCAAATAGCGGGAGGACCTCAAACGTATTAGTTTGACATACTTGTGTCAAAATGTCGCAACACCCCTCATCACTCCCCCACATGGCTAAGTTGCATCCGTGTCGCGACCGTGTCACGACCCAATCTGCCACCATGCTGCGTGCCCTCGTGGCCCACGACCAAAGCTCTCAGAGTATCTACAGCTAAGCCCTCATGGCTTGGTGACGCGCCTATGATGCCCTAGCTAGTAACCACCAATGGTACAATACTAATTTTTTTACAGCTGACCCAGATGGCCACGCTGTCACATCCTCCCCGACTTAGTTACATTGACGTCCTCGTCGACGCGCTTTAAGTACTTCTTCAGAGCGGCTTAGGAGGATGGCTAGGTACTCTCAAGTTCTCAGCTGATTTCGGCCTCACGTAGGCCTTTCCATTTCAAAAGGTATTCAACAGGAAATTTATTCTGACTACCATCTTCCCGATTACTGTGTCTATGGGCTAAGATTTCTTCAACCTGTCTCTTCAACTGTAAATCGACATCTGGTGCGACGTGAGTAGACAAACTTCTCCCTGGGTTCTTCAGATCTCTTTTATACGGCTTTAAGCAGCTGGCGTGAAATACAGGATGCATTCTCAGGGAGGAAGTTGCACTCGAAATGAGACATCATTAATCCGCTTAGTGATTGGGAATGGCCCATCATACTTGCGAACTAGTCCTATATGCTTTCTTCTTAAAAACTTGAGCTGTGCAGGATTAAGCTTTATCAAAACTTCATCGCCTACGTTCAACTCGATAGGTTGTCGACCCTGATCGGCCCACTTCTTCATCTGCTTAGCGGAATTCTCCAGATAGGCCCTAGCGATCTCTGTGTTTCTTTGCCACTCTTTGGCAAGATGGTAGGCTGCCAAACTCAATCCAGTATATCTCATGGTAATTGTATGCGGCGTCAACGGTTGCTGGCCAGTTGTTGATTCGAATGGGCTTTTATTTAAGGCTGAACCTTTCTACAAATTGTAACAAAACTGTGTCATGTCCAATAACTGAACCCAGTTCTTCTGGTTGGCACTCACAAAATGTCTCAGATACTCTTCCAAAATAGCATTCACCCTTTCTGTCTGATCGTCTGTTTATGGATGCATGCTGGATGAGAAGTTCAGTTTCGTCCCCAGGAGTTTGAACACTTCTGACCAAAACTTGCTAGCAAACCGTGGGTCCCTATCACTGACAAATAATTTTGCAGCCTGCTCTACATTACAGTGTAATTGTGTCAAAATGAATATAGCGTATTTTAAAAATCGATCCACAACTACCATAATGGAGCCGAGTGCCCCTAATTTTGGCAATGCGGATATGAAGTCAAGGGAGACGCTCTCCCGTGGTTGGGATGGCACGGGTAAAGGCTGCAGGAGTCCAAATGGCCTGGCTCTCTCAACTTTTTCCTGTTAATATATCAGGCAAGTCCTGACATATTCCTCCACATCCTCCTCCATCTTGGGCCAATAAAAATGCCTCTCCAACAAGGCGAGCGTGCGGTGAATTCCCGAATGACCTGCCCACAATGTGTCATGACATTCTTTAAGGAGCTCTATCCTAAGTTCTTCCACTCTTAGCACATAGAAATGGCCCCCCTTAGTCACCAATAGTCCTTCCTCAGTCTAGATCCGACGTCTTTTCCCCTCTTGTACCTGCTGTAGGATGGTCCTCGCGAGAGGACCAAGCTTCACCCCATTGCGCAACCGATCGGGGATTGTAGAACTAACGCGGCTAGATGCAGCTTACTCTTAAATTTTTAATGTTGCCAACTAAATTTTCAATGCTGCTAACTCCACTTTACGGCTCAAAGTGTCTGCAACTTGGTTAGTCCTGCCGGGCTTATATACCAAGTTCATATCGAACTCAGCTAGAAAGTCTTGCTAACGGGCCTGTTTCGGTGATAATTTTTTTTATGTCTGGAAGTAGCTAGTCACAATATTGTCGATCATCACTAGAAATTTGGACCCAAGTAGATAGTGCCTCCACGTCCTTAGACAATGTAATACTGTCATCATCTCCTTCTCTTAAACAGTATACCGTCGCTCAGTATTGTTTAACTTTCTGCTCTCAAAAGCCATTGGATGTTCCTCTTGCATTAGTACTCCTCCTATAGCATAATCTGAGGCATCCATGTGTACTTTAAATGGTTTGGAGTGATCGGGTAGCTTCAACACGAGGTCACTCATGACCACCGATTTCAAATCCTCGAAGGCCCTCTGCACTTCTCCCATCACTGCCACGGTCGATCCTTCTTCAAAAAGTCGGTCAGAGGTGCCGCACATTGTGAATAATCGAGGATGAACCTTCTGTAATAGTTGACAAGTCCCAAAAATGGTCGTAGTTCGGTCAACCCTTCTGCCACTCTCTACTCTTTGATTGCACGAACTTTTTCAAAGTCCATGCTGATATTTTCTCCTTTAATACGGTGTCCCAAAAACATGATCTGCTCTTGTGCAAACGAAAACTTCTCCTTCACATAGAGCTAATTTTCTTGCAGTACATTAAAGATGGCTTGGAGGTGGACGAGATATTCTTCCTAGATGTTGTTATACACAACGATATCATCTAGATACACCACCACGAACTTGTCAAGGTAGGCATGGAATAACTCATTCATCAGAGTGTAGAATATGGCTGGGGCATTACCAAAAACTCAAAGGCTCCATACCTTGTTACACAGGTAGTCTTGCTTTCATCTCCCTCGGCAATTCTCACCTGATAATAGCCAGATCTGAAGTCTAGCTTGGTGAAGTACCTTGCGCTACCCCAACTGATCAAACAAATCTGCAATCAATGGCACTGAGTACTTATTCTTGACGATTATCTTATTCAAAGCTCTATAATCGATGCATAATCGAAGGCTACCATCATGCTTCTTCTGGAAAGAACTAGAACATCGAATGGGGCTTTTGATGACTAAACAAACCCTACCCCTAATAACTCATCTAACTGCCGACGTAACTCGGCGAGCTCAGGAGGGGCCATTCTGTACGGAGATTTGGCCTATGGCTTTGCACTATGTTCCAACTCAATTTGGTGATCCACTGGTCTCCTAGGTGGCAACACTTTTGGTAACTCTGGCAGCATGATATCCTGAAATTCCTTGAGTAGCCCTGGCATGCTCTCTAGCACAAATTCAGCCGACCCTGTCGCATTCTCTTCTATCAGTGTAGCAAGAACTTTAGGCTCCCCCCTCTTTAGTCCTTTCTTTAACTAAAGTGCTGAGATAAATCCATCACCTTCCACTTCTTTACCTTTCTTAATGATTGGGATCATGCAAGGGATCTCTTCTCTGAACATGCACACTGACACGAGGTACGGCATGGACACCGCTTTAGCCTGATGTAGGAGTTCCAACCCAAGGACTACTTTGAAATCATCCATCTACACGGCCATAAATTTTGTTGTTTCGGTCCACGGCCCTATCTACATAGGTACGCCCTTTATTATTCTGGCAATGGGGCGCGCTTCCGAGTTCATGACCTTTATGCGGTTGGAGTCTTGCTCCAGTTTCAATCCCAAGCGACGTGCTTCTTTATCTGCTATAAAATTATGCGTCGCTCCCATGTCAACCATAGCAAAAGTATTTTTTTCATTGATGCACACCTCTATGTACATCAGCCCCTGGGGAGCAACTGTCTTTCCCTTCTCTACCTGCCCCTTAATGGCATTCAGCAATCTGAGTGCCCCCATTCTTGGCTCATCTATGACAGGAGGTGGAGAAGCACTAGCGGACCCTTGTAGAGCATTCAAGGATTATTTCTGCGGGCAATCTTTTACTCGATGTGGCCCTCCACATAGAAAGCAACCCGACTTAGGCGCAAAATTAGTTGATTCGATAGACTTGACACGAGACTCTTTCTCGTACGACTTCTTTTCATGCATGTCGCTCTTGCTCTTTTTATTGGCTTTTGTCGAATTCTTTGAACCATTCTTATTCTCATGCGGCCTTTTCTTATTTTGGTTTGACGGCCCAAAATCTGTTAATCACTCTGCAGCAGCCTGTGTGGCTGCAAGGTCCTATAATCCTCTTCTATTTAATTTAGCTTGCACCCATGGCTTGAGGCCTTCCAGAAAATAGAATAATTTATCCTTCTCAGACATATCCTTGATGTCCAACACAGGGCAAAGAACTGTCTCACGTATTCTCTCACTGTACTCGTGTGTTGCAGCTTTTGTAACTTATGTCGAGCGATAAACTCGACATTCACGGGGAAGAACTGAGCTTTCAACTGTTTCTTTATATCCTCCCACGTGTCTATGATGCAGCATCCACTTTGATCTCTTTGTAGCGCGTTCGCCACCACAATTTAGCATCCCCCTCGAGATACATGGTCGTTGTGATTACTTTCATAGCTTAGGTGGCAGGTGGGACGACATGAAAATACTGCTCCATATCCCATAAGAAATTCTCCAATTCCTTAGCGTCGTGAGCTCCCCCATAGCATCACGGCTCTGGTATTTTAACCTTCCGTTGGGGAGCTTCTGGCTGCTGAGCAGCACCAGAACCAATCGCCCTCATCAGGACGTTCATCTTGGTGGTCAGGTCATCGATCTATAAAAGAAGGGCTTCAATGGTGCCCCTCGTATCCTTAGTAAGGACTTACACATTTTCAGCCAATGTGGTGTAGTTTTCTTCCTGCCTGATTAATCATTCTGCATGGCCTGCTACCACTTTCTTAAACTGTTCTGCCTGAATTTCAAGGTTATCTAAACGTTCCCTTGTGCGCCATCGCGTATCACTACTGCTTCTCCCAATGTCAGCCATCTTTAGGCTCTGATACCAAATATCACGGAGTTACTCTTTGCGATATAATCTCTCGTGCGGCAACTAGCTTCCTGAACTAGATCAGCCTACTCACGTTTCAAACCTGCACGGTAACGCATTAGCTTAGAAACTATACAAATTCCTGAATGCAATTAATATTACGATACGCAGCAACTATCATAGGGGCAGCCCCTCGTTGGGGTTGGGCTCGCATCGTGGATGGTGATTATAAACCACTAAACATGAAGGCCCTAGCACACAATGCAACTAGAGCGACCCAATGCCTTTGCGAGGCCCGAATGCACGAACTCAAGCCCGCGAGGCTATCATATGCGTTTCGTAGGGGATCACTTAGGCCAACGACATGTCACGTGGCTGTTAGATCACTTCCCCATATATAAGGGTAAAACAGTAACTTGGCCCAAATGGCGGGAGGACCTCAAATGTATTAGTTTGACATACTTATGTCAAAATGTCGTAACACCCCGCATCACTCCCCCACAAGGCTAAATTGTGTCTGTGTCGCGACCTTGTCACGACCCAATCTGCCACCATGCTGTGTGCCCTCGTGGCCAACGACTAAAGCTCTCGGAGTATCTATGGCTAAGCCCTCATGGCTTGGTGATGTGCCTACGATGCCCCAGCTAGTAACCACCAATGCTGCAACACTAATGGCCTTGCGGCTAACCTAGATGACCACGCCGTCACAAGTAGTAATATGGTGCTCGAGTGGTTATTTGAAGAGCTACTCGACAAGATGAAAAAAAATTTAACACAACAGCTCGACAGGCTGAAATGTCTGTTGCTCGAGATGCTTAAGGAATTGCTCGACTGGATTACAGGCTTTGAAAATGAGCCTCTAGAGTGGATTAAAGTGGCCTGAAATTTGAGCCACTCGAGATCTACTCGAGTTATAATTCTAAAGTTGCAGTGCCGCTGCTTGAGTGCATGGAATACAATAGAGAACTCCAACCAACTACTCGAGTTCTTTAGTAGCTTCAGCTCAGCTTCAACTTCCAGCTTGAGAGGATGGTCTTATAGCACATGCAGCTTCAGGTATGTGCCGAGAGGTTTGGTGCAGCAAAGAACTACTCGAGTTCTTCAAGGCGGCTGGCTGTGCTACACATGTAGTTTACTTTCCAGCAAGAGTAACTGCTTGAGCAGCTTGGTTTTGAAGCTGAACTACTCAAGGATTCAGTAGCAGGTCTGCGTGTAGGACTTAGAGCCTTGAACAGCAGCTCGACAGCCTTATGTTACTTCAAGTGTTGATCTCTTAGGGCCCATGTCTACAACAGCTTGAATGGTTGCTTATAGCAGAATTTGAACCAAGCATTGCAACTCTTGTGTGATTTCTCCATGCAGCCCATGTGGCTGGTCTCAATGTTGCAACAGCTCAACAACTCAAGTTGGTTGCAGCTATAGCTTTCAGTGCAACAAATATGCAGCTTGGCATGGCTTCAATAATGCAATTGCAGCTTGCTTAATCTATCACATTCCTAATAAACCCAGTAACAACAACAGCTTGGCTTTGACAGGTTGGTACAGCTACCTACTGCTCTTTAGGTCTTCTTGCATTCAGCTGCTCTATAAGTGGAATGCAGCAAGTATACTACATGCATGAATAAAGAGCTTAAGCTGTTCTTTGCATGTAATTCCACTGTGCTGAAGGTTCAAGTAGGTGCAGTGTTGTAGCTATTATGGCTGTTGGAGATTGTAGCTTCTGTAGTGTGCCACTTGAGCTGCTGCAATACTGAGTGTGCAATTTGTTTAGTTCACTGCAGCAACACTGTGTTCAACAACTGTTCTCTTCAATCTACTGCAGCAGCACTTCATTACTTTGAGCTCCATCTCTCTCTCAACAGTATTCTAGGACCCCAATGCATGCTGATTTGCCCCAATGGTGTGAACCACCATGGTGCAGTCAATATAAACTCATCAGCTTCACAGATTAGCTCAAAATTCCTTCTTCTTGGCTTGAAAATGAAGGATTGTAGCACTAAGCTATATTTTCCTGTTATTTATACAAACACACTTAAAAACCATTATTAACCAGCACAAAGGTCTATTAAAGGCCAGGTTAAGGGATGGAAAGTGATATTTTTTAGTGCTAAATAGATAGTAGCCGGCAAAGCCTAGAAAACTACGTACTTCAGTGACCGTCTTGGGCTGTTCGTATTTCACCACGACCTCTATTTTCAACAGGTCCACGGGTACGTCTGACTCTGAAATGATGGGTCCCAAGAAGCTTATTTTTCATAACCAGAACACACACTTGCCAAGCTTCGCATATAATTGAGAGTCCCAGAGTATTTGCAGTGCAAGCCGCAAGTGTTGTTCATGATCCTCTCGCGTCTTCGAGTTTACCAGGATGTCGTCGATGAAGACAACTATAAACTGATCTAAATACAGCTTAAAAACTGGGTTCATAAGGTCCATAAATGATGTAGGTGTGTTAGTCTGCCCAAATGGCATTACAAGAAACTCATAATGACTGTACCTTGTGCAGAAGGTTATTTTCGAAATATCTTCAATCTTCATCTTCATCTAATGGTAACCAGACCGTAAGTCTATCTTGGAGAAAAACCTTGTCCCTTGCAATTGGTCAAATAGGTCATCGATTCTTGGCAATGGGTACCGGTTCTTTATGGCCAGTTTGTTCAATTGCCGGTAATTGATACATAACCACATTGAACCATCCTTCTTTCTCATAAATAGCACTGGGGCTCCCCATGGGGACACACTGGGCCTAATGAATCCCTTATCGAGAAGCTCATTCAATTGTTCCTTCAATTCTCTCAATTCGGCTGGTGCCATTTGATACGGGGCTTCGGATACCGATTCCGTGCCTTGAGTCAAGTCTATCGTAAACTCGACTTCCCTATCAGGCGGTAAGCCTGGCAATTCTTCAGGAAAAACGTCAGAAAATTCACAGGCTATCGGAATGTCCGCTATGTTAACTTCCTTGTCTCCTTGTCCTAGCATGTCCGCGAGGTTTCCTTCGCCACCCTTTTTGAATAGTCTTTTAGCTCGGATTGTGGATATAAAAGGAATTCTAGCTGGTCGAACACCAATGAATTTGAAGGGCCTCTCTCTCTTGGGGTAGAGAGTGACTATTTTCTCTAGGCAATCTACTTTAGCCAGTAACTTAGACAACCAATCCATTATTAATCACTGAAAAATGTCATCTTTTACCGCCTAACCTAGCCTTTACTATACCTTTGAGTCATCTAATAATTATCTTTTGAGCATGTTTTGTAGTTAGGAAAAAAACTGTAGCGTAGTGCAACAATTCACACTTTGGAGGCCAAGAAGAGAGAATTCAAAGCCAAATCTTGGAACTGATTGAAGAACAGAGAATATACCATGGTGGTCCACACCATAGTGACCATCGTGCTTGCTTAAAGGGGCCCTAGAAGTCCAATAGAGGAAAGAATGATGGACGCAAACAGAGAAGACTGCTATAGTAAGCTGTGCACAGCAACAGAGAAGCAGATAGGAACCCTCAAGTAGTTCAAGTGAGAAATTTATCAGCCTTGAGTGGTTCTCGAGTAGTTGAAATAACTTAGAAAGTTACCTCACATGGATCTCGAGAAGTTAAGGCCTGCAGCATATAACCAGCTCGAGTAGATCTCGTGCAGTTCAAAATCGAAAGAGCTTTAGGAAATAACCTCGAGCAGTTCTCGCGAGGTTCAGAGCTTCAGAAAACCCTCTCGAGCACATCTCGAGAGGTTCAAATATTCCAGCCATTATCCGCTCGGGTGGTTCTTGCGAAGATACAGCTTCAGAAAATCATTTCAAGCAGATCTCACGAAGTTCTCGCGCACTTCAAAGACAGACGCGGCCATGCGAGAAGCTCAAATTGATCCTGTTAAGAACCTCTCGAATTGCATTTCATCCTGTCGAGGTCCTCACGATCAGAATCACCTGAAGCTTCATCTACTCGAGCTGCATAAGTGGAATCACTTGAACTTGGCGGGCCTTCTTCAGCAACTAATTCAGCCATACGAGAACCACTCGAGATGCATAATAGGCAACATTCAGCCTGTCGAGGCACAGGTTCCTGACTTCCCAGTTAATATACAGGGATATTTTTTAGATTCTACAACAGCTAGGGCACACATCTCGAGGTGCTGAGCTGTTCCCCACTTCCCAAGGCAACACTTGGCCACAAATGGGCCACGACAGCATGGAAAAATAAGACATTTTTCTCTTCTATTTTCTAATTGGCCAAGGTCAGATATTTTTGAAAAAGACTGTATATAAGCTGTGCTTTTAGCAGAAATAAACATCTAACATTTTAACCTAATTTCGCCCTGAGCTAATAGGAGGCTCTATGCTTAGGTCACTTAGGGTTAGGTCATTTTTTTTTCCTTTTTCTTCTCTCCTTAGCTTAGCATTTGCTAGCTAAGTCCTTTGTAATAGCTAGGACTGTTTTCTGCTGTAATCAAGACTATGTAAGCCTGTGAGACCTGGAACTCTGCATTGACTACAGCTTAGAGGGTTGACATTGTAAGTATTTTGTAAGCAATGAAAAGCTATTTTTATCATTCAATCTGTAATGCTCTTGTATTTTTTTCATTAAGATTTTTATGGATTGTATGCTCCTATGGATGCATGAGCTTGTAGCCATACAACCATAGCGTTGTAGTAATTTTTCATGCTCTGATTTTTATCCCAAGACTAGAGCATATCTCTGGGATGATCTGTGACCTCTCAGTGGACAGATTATAACCCTAAGTCTAGTCCATATCTTAGGCTTGGACTAGATCCTTTTTCCTTGCATTTGAGCTAGTGGCCAAATGAAGGACTGATGTAGATTCTTTCCTTTCTGCTAGATCAACCATGTTTCAATTAAGAAATCAGTCTCTGCTTTATTACTTCTCACCCATCTGTCCCTTTTATTTTTCAAATCCATTTTCATCCTTCTCCAACTCCCTTTCTTATAGTATAGGACTGCATTTTCCTTTTCTATTTTATTTTAGTTTTGATACACCCCAAAACTCCCTTCCTTTACTCCTGCTTTCTAGTGTAGGTTAGGGCTGTCAGATCTGTAGTCAGATCTGGAGGTCTACTATACAACCCTTGTGGCTCTAAATCAAACTTTCCTGTGGGACAAACCCTTATTTATCAAAACTTCCTACAACATGCCCTAGATCTTGTAGGATTGTGTTTTTAATTACTGTTTTATAGTGCTATTTCACCTCATTTCATCTCCTTTTATTTAGATTTATTTTTACCACTGTTTGCAATAAAATAACAGTCACAGCAATTCAAAATCAACAAGTTTTTTGCGCCGCTATCAGAGATATTTGATCTAATTAGTAGACCTGAGTTTTTATTTTTCTGTGTTTATAAATTCATTTGTTGCAGTTCCTGTGTTTTAATAAAAGTACTACTGAATTTATTTTGGTTTTTGCAGATCTTGAACAACAGCAAAAAGAGGAGTTGAAAGCTGCAGCTGGATCTTGCTTGCCTTAGTTTACATCCCCTCTCCCTTGCTTTATGTTTCCTTTTTGTTAATGCCTTAAATTTGGCAGTAAATTTTAGCAGTAATTTTTGTTTATCAATTTTCAAGTGTGCTATAGTGTCTGTCCTTACTTGTTGTTTTGCGTGTGTATGCTGGGTAGAAGGTCTCTTAGACCTAAAATAGAACCTCTAAATCCTAAGATGGAGAGGGTCCTTAGACTTAGGAACACCACACAACCCATGCTGTTAATATTGAGCCAGCTGTGATGGGAGAGCAACCAAGACCAGGGGCATATTCCTCCCCTTATCCATTCAATTCCCTACTGCTGAAGGAAATTATGAAATCAAAGCTTAAACCATCCAAATGCTGCCGTCATTTCATGGGTTAAGTAAAGAAGACCCCTATAAGCACATAGATGAGTTCCTTGCCTTATGCATCACATTTACAATTGTTGGGTTGGGAGATGAAGCCACAAAAATGGGGCATTTTCCTTTTTCACTAAAGGACAAAGCCAGGAATTGGCTTAACATGCTCCCACCAAACCGCATTACATCATGGAATGACCTCCAATGCCAGTTTTTGGCTAAATTTTTCCCTATGTCCAGAACCAGTCAGTTGAGAAAGAGCATAATTTCCTTTGCTCAATTCTCAACTAAGAATTTCTATAAAACATGGAAAAGGTTTAAAGAGCTGCTGAGGCAGTGCCCACACCATCAAATCCCTAAGTGGCAACTTGTCTAGAGCTTCTACCAAGGGAGTGATCCCAAGAGTAGGGATATGGTGGATGCTTCATGTGGTAACAGTTACCTCAGCAAGACTGCTAAAGAAACTTGAGAACTTTTAATGTGATTAGTGAGAATTCTATGCAGCAAGAGACTATGTCAAGAAATGACATTGAGACTCCTGCTAAAATGGTAAAAGAATCCACTTCTAAAGGGATGATGTATAAGGTCAATGTGTACAATGACATGGAAAGAAAGGTGGACAGTCTGACCCAGAAATTTGACAAATTAATGGGTGTGATGCAGCCTAAAATGGTTTCACAAGTTGGTGAGGAATGTCTGATATGCCAGTCACCAACACACCTACTTGAGGACTATCCATCAGCCAGTCAGTACCCTGAATTGGTCATGGAATATGCCAATGTTGCCCAATCATATGGGCAGCAGCTTGCTAGGTATCAATGGAGAAACCACCCCAATTTGAGGTGGAGGCAAGACAATTACCAGCAACCCCAGCAGCAGCAGTAGACATTGCCTTATTGACCACATCAATAATATAATCAGGGATTTGTACCTAGGCAACCTTTCCATCAGTCAGCCCCACAGCCAAACCAATTGGCATTGCCACCACCACAGCCTAAAGCCCCATCTTTTGAGGAACAAGTTTTGTCATCATTGCAAAACCTAAATTCTTTATCTCAGACTGTGAACTCTCATAGTCAGAGTATAAAGAAAATTAAGGACCAGCTTGGCCAAATCTCTAATGCTTTGGCCAAGAGAGAGGAGGGCAGGCTTCTGAGCCAGACCATGACCAATCCAAAGGGTCAATATATGATTGGTGAAAACTCCTCAACCCATGAGGAGACTAAAGTAATCACAATCCTAAGAAGTGGCAGGGTGGTAGATAACCAAGTGGGCAAGAAGAAAGAGAAGAAAAAGGAGAGTGCAGAGGAGAACTTGAACTCATCTCCTGCTGATGAGGATCAGGTTCAAAATGATGGGGTTGTAGTTGAGCCCTAACTAAACCAAAAAAATGAGAAAAATAAAAAGAAAAAAATTATTGATGAGACGGCTAGGCATGCAGCTGAGGTACCAGTCGTACCACAACTGCCATTTCCTCATGCCCTTAAAGGTTCTTCTCCTTTTGACAATGGGAATGCCAGAATGGAGGAAATGTTGGAGACCTTCAAGCAAGTTAAGATTAATTTACCTCTGCTTATTAAATAGGTCCCAGCCTATGCTAAGTTCCTCAAAGACCTTTGTACCTAAAAGTGGAAGGCAAGATCCATCTATCCAAGAAAGTCTTTATAGCAGAAAAAGTTAAATTTGTGCTGTCGATAGCTACACCATGAAAACTTCAGGACCCAGGGGTACCTACCATCCCCTGTATTATTGGAGACCATACCATAGGCAGAGCTCTCTTAGACTCGGGAGTCAGTGTTAACCTACATCTATACTCAATGTATGAGCAGCTAGGTTTGGGGGAGCTGAAACCTACACCTGTTGTGCTCCAACTGGCTGACAAGTCTGAGAGAAGGCCTATGGGAGTGGTTGAAGATGTGTTGGTGGGGGTGGATAAATTCTTCTACCCTGCTGACTTTCTGGTATTGGACATGGAACCTTCTAAGAGTAGCACCCCAATTCCTGTCATCCTGGGCAGGCCATTTTCGGCCACTGCCAATGCCTGCATTCAATGCAGGTATGGGGTGATGGAGGTCACATTTGGGAACATAAAGGTAAAATTAAATATGTACAATACTGTTAAACAACCTCAGCTAGACAATGAGGATTGCTTTGCAGTGGATGTACTAGAGAACCTGGTAGAGGAAAATTTATCCAATATGCTGGATTGGGATAAAATTTGTGAGAAATTTAAAAATATGTGGACCAAGGTTCATGAGGAGGAAGCCCCAAAGCGCATTACTGAAGACAGAAATACATGGAGTCTTTAGTGGGCCTAATGCAACACTCCATATGGAAACCAAAATTGTTGCCCCTACCTCAACCCTTCAAGGCACCTTTGTTGCCTTCAATAGAAAGTCCACCTGATCTGGAGCTTAAACAACTACCAAAGACATTGAAATATGCCTTCCTAGGGCATGATAAAAAACTTCCTATAATTATCTCTTCCTCTCTTACTAGTGAGCAGGAAGAGGAATTGTTATGTGTCCTTAGGAAATATAGAAGAGCAATTGGCTGGACCATTACAGATTTAAGAGAGATTGATCCATTTGGGTGTATGCATGATCATTCACATAATTTACTATTTTATCACCCTTAACTTAGTGATGCTAGGACTTAGTTTGTTACTAATAAGTTATTGATGTGCAGATATTAAGGATAAGTAGTAAAATAGAGTCAAAGTGTTAATATTCATCGAAAGTAACTCAAAAAGCAATAAGAATGACAATAGAATGAAAGAAGAAAGCTCTACCTACTGAAAAGAATGAAAAATCGTTATTTATGATTTTTCAAAGTGAGAGACTATGAAAGCCGAGGAATTATAATTTACGATTCTATAGAAGAAGCCGCTCAAGGAAGAAAAGTAATTACTATTTTTCATAGAATCGTTCGCCAAGTCTATTAAAGTCATAAGAGTAGAGTACGAAGAAGTATAAAATCGTTATTTACGATTTTACAGAAAAAGACAAAGAAACTGAAGAATCGTCTTTTACGATTTTCCCTCTATGAACCCTATTAAAAGTAGAAATTTGTAATTTACGATTTTCCACTAAAGAAGAGAGAACAGAGAATTGTTATTAGCGATTTTACAGAAGGCCTAACTCATTGTTGCTTATCATGTGCGTAGTACACCGCCAATGAACTAGAATTAGAAGATCTCTAAAATTGAAAGTCTAATGAACTACGGATCTGAGGAAATTGATGAAAAAGACTTTGAAGGACTTTGTTGCTGCTAAGTAAAGAAAGTTCTAGAAGCATACCAACCGCTGAAGTAAAGGAAAGATAAAATTAGAAGTAGAGTTATATTAGGAATCTTTTTAGTTTAGTAGTTTCTTTTATTAGAATTAGAACTTGTAAACCGACTCTTTATGATCTATAAATAAGAGAGCCCGGTGTAGGAATAAAGTATCAAAAGAATTCAGCATCAATTGACAACTGAGGTTGGATTTTCTTCTGATCAAAGTAATGTAAAATAGTTAGAGTAGTTTAGATATCAGAGGTTTCTCAAGAGCAATTGACGACTGCAATTGAGTGTTGAAGATTAGTGTAGATATCCGTAGTTTCTCAGAGAGAATTGGCGACTCCGACTGAGGGGTGAAGGATATATTTTTACTTTACTTTTTAGTTTAGAATTTATTGTTTTGTAAACATCTCCAAGTTTTGATTTGAATTGACGACTCAGGTTAGAATTTACAAATTAGTGTAATGATTTTTATTTTCCATCTTCAATTTTCTAGAGTTTGATTGACGCCTAAATTTCTGATTGATTGTTAATTAGATTAAATCTGTATTGATAGAATTTTAGTATTAATTGACGCCCAATGCTAAAAACTAGAAATATAGTATAACAGTACTGTTTAAATTTATAAATATCTGATAGCTAAAGATTGGGATTGACGACCTCAATCTGAAGAAGGAGGATTTAGATTTATTTTATGCACTTTAGCTTAAATAAAAATTCTTTTATTCATATTTCTCCAGTAGATTAGACCTTAAAGATATATAGAAGTTTTTAAAATAAGAATTTAATTAGGAGAAATAAATAAGAAGATAAAAGATAAATAAACTTCCTCGTGAGAACGATCCTATGCTAATACTATGATATCCATTGTACGCTTGTAATAAGTTAAGACTTAGATTTAATTAATACATATATAAAAGCAAGTCAAGATTTTGACGCTACCAATGCACAAGATATATTTGAAAGAGGGTTCCAAGCCCTCAAGGGACATGCAAAGGAAATTGAATCCTCATATGCAAGAGATGGTCCTAAAAGAAATTGTGAAACTGTTGAATGCTAGGGTCATATATCCCATTTCATATTGAAAGTGGGTGTCACCTATCCAGGTGGTCCCCAAAAAGTATGGCATCACAGTCATCACATCTGAATCTGGGGAGTTGATGCCAACCAGGGAGACCATTGGTTGGAGAGTTTGCAGTAACTATAGGAAATTAAACTCCAAAATCAGAAAGGACCACTTCCCTTTACCCTCCATTGATCAAATTTTGGATAAATTGACAGGAAAAGCATACTACTATTTTCTTGATGGATACTCTGGTTACAACCAGATACCCATGTATCCTCAAGACCAGGAAAAAACCACATTCACATGTCCATTTGGCACTTTTGCCTATAAAAGAATGACATTTGGACTATGCAATGCTCCTACCACCTTCTAAAGATGCATGTATGCAATCTTTTCTAACATGATTGATAATTTTTTGGAGATTTTTATGGATGATTTCTCAGTTTTTAGGGACAGTTTCAGTCAATGCTTACATCACCTCAGCCTGGTGCCTCAAAGATGTGAAGAGACCAACCTGGTCTTGAGATGGGATAAAAGTCATTTCATGGTCAACCAAGGCATTATGCTTGGCGATCTAGTCTCCCATATAGGCATTGAGGTAGATAGAGCAAAGGTTGACTCAATCTCACACTTGCCCCCACCAAAAATAGTCAAACAAATCAAGTCTTTCTTATGACATGCAGGATTTTACAAAAGGTTCATCAAGGACTTCAGCAAAAAATTTAAACCTTTGTGCCACTTGCTGTGTCAAGATGTGCCATTTAATTTTGATGCTGAATGCCTTTGAGACATTTGAGGTGTTAAAGAAATGCTTAACCTCTACCCTTGTGATCCAGGCACCTGACTATGCTCTGTCCTTTGAATTAATGTGTGATGCATCAGACTTGGCTGTGGGAGCTGTGTTAGGACAAAGAAAAGACAAACTGCCTTGTGTGGTTTATTATGCCAGCGAAACACTGGCAGAAGCTCAACTGAGTTATACCACAACTGAGAAAGAGCTTCTGACAATAGTGTTTGCTGTAGACAAATTTAGACCCTATCTACTAGGGTCTAAAATTATTGTCTTTACTAACCACTCTGCTCTAAAGTACCTACTGGCTAAGAAAGATGCAAAGCCAAGGTTGATTTGATGGATCCTCCTGCTGCAAGAGTTTGATCTTGAAATCAAGGACAAAAAAGGAGTAGAGAATGTGGTGGCTGATCATTTGTCTAGGATTTTAGTTGAAGAGTGTGTTGCTACACCATTGAGAGATTTTTTTCCTGATGAGCAATTATTTGTCATCCAGTCTGTTGTTCCCTAGTTTACCAATATAGTCAACTACCTTACTGTAGGTAGGACTCCTTCCCACTGATCCAAGATGGACAAGGACTTGTTCTTTTCACAAGTCAAATATTTTTTCTGGGAGGATCCATGCCTGTATAAGTATTGTGCAGACCAGATTATTAGAAAGTGAGTCCCTGATAGTGACATCTATAGTATTCTCACTATGTGTCATGAATATTGTTGTGGAGGTCACTTTAGTGGGAAAAAGATAGCAGCAAAGGTGTTGCAGTTTGAGTTTTACTGGCCTTCCTTGTTTGAGGATGCCTATGCACACTGTCAAGCTTGTTTAAGATGTCAAAGGATGGGTGGCATTTCAAAGAGAAATTCAATGTCACTGCAACTCATCCTTGTTGTGGACCTGTTTGACATATGGGGAATAGATTTCATGGGCCCCTTTCCTCCTTCAATGGATTATAACTTCATCCTTATAGCCGTAAACTATGTTTCCAAATGGGTGAAAGCAGCTGCCACAAGGATAAATGATCACAAAGTTGTCCTAAAATTTGTCAAGGAAAACATTTTCTTCAGATTTGGCACCCCTAGAGCCATCATCAGTGATGGGGGCATCCATTTCTGTAACAGACACTTCGAGAGCCTACAAAAGAAGTATGTTGTTACCCATAGGATTCTCACCTCATATCACCCACAGACCAGTGGGCAAGTGGAGATTTCTAATAGGAAAATCCTGAGTATGTGGTCTCAGATCTGATGAAGGCTAAGAAGTTCCAACGCGGCTTAAGGTCAAACATCTGAGATAGGATTTCCGCATTTGAGTTGGAGACTTACGGGCAGTAATGAGCAAGGCATTTTTTGTAGAAGAGGATATCGACGAGATGTATAAGAGAAGAGATCAATAAGGAAAAGGAAGGGTAGAGCAAAGTGGAGTCAGTAACTACGAGCCGGTGAACAAAAAGTCATGATTCGTAGTACCTATTCAGAGGTAATCGATTCAGACCAGTTTTCCTAGGCCATCTTAGACAAATTACTCTAGGCTACCTATGCCTACGGCTGTGAAACCCATTCGGTATGAGAGCCCTACTACCACTACAGGAGTATCAATCACTTAGGATTTCTCAAGGGTAGTATCATCCACCCCAGTTGAGACGTGTGCCAAGTGTGGCAAGTCTCACAAGACTGCAGATTGTAGGTGAGGTATAGGTGGGTGTTTCAAATGTCAAAAGATGGGGCACATGATTAAGGATTGCCTAGAGATGAGGAAGGAGAAGACAGCATCAGCTCCTATGCCTAGGCCGATATAGACAAAGAGGCCAATTGTGCAAGGAAGAGCATATGCCGTTACGGCTCAGGATGCTCAGAATAATAACGATATCATTCAAGGTAAAATTTTCTTTTAATTAAATTATTTCATTGATTTGACTTTTAGATAGAGAAGGTGCATCACTTTTTGAAGTAACTTTTAAATCCATATATCTACATGCGTAGCTTATGATGCATATTAAATTGTTTATGTATGTATATAAAATATGTACTTTACTAATGTATGGTGAGGGTGATTATCTCTGTTATGAAGCGAGAGTGTTCATAGACCCAGGGTCTACTCATTCGTTTATTATGTCGCAGTTTACGAAGAAAGTGAAGATCGTTCCTGAGGCCTTAGACTTTATTTTGGCAGTGTCGGTCTCAACGGGAAATTCAATCAATACCAATATAGTTTGTCAGTATGTTGTAGTCGCCATCAGGGGTCGTGAAAGTCATGAATTGGTGGCAGATTTGATCCTGTTAGATATGTTAGGATTTGATGTAATCCTTGGCATGGACTGATTATTCACGCATCGCGCAGGTGTCGTTTGCTGGAGAAAGATGGTTACCTTCTGACATAATACGAGAAGATCATTCAAGTTTTTAGAAATGAGATCGACTTTTGTATCGCTTATCTTCGCAGTCAGAGCTGAACGTTTGATAAAGAAAGGATGCAATGGTTACCTAACTTTTCTGAAAGAGCAAAAGGAGGAGAAGAACATCATAACCGAGATTCCAATTGCATACGAGTTCAAAGATGTTTTTCCAGATGAGTTGTCAGGGTTACCACCTGATAAAGAAGTGGAGTTTGTCATTGACTTAACACCAGGTACGGAGCCAGTATCTAAAGCATCATATCGAATGGCTCCAGCTAAGTTAAAGGAGTTGAAGGACCAATTACAAGAACTCCTAGATAAAGGATTCGTAAGACCTAGTGTGTCTCAATGGGGAGCACCGGTCTTATTTGTGAAGAAGAATGACGGGTCGATGAGATTGTGCATCGACTATCATCAGCTGAACAAATTAACTATTAAGAATCGATACCCTTTGCCGAGGACAGACGATTTATTTGATCAGTTACAGGGTGCAAGATTATTTTCTAAGATCGACCTAAGATCTGAATACCATCAGTTGAGAGTCAAAGTCGAGGATATACAGAAGACAGCGAACGAGATATGGACACTACGAGTTCTTAGTGATGCCATTTGGTTTGACCAATGCACCGACGTCATTCATGGGTCTAATGAATCAAGTATTTAAAACACACCTTAATACTTGTGTGGTCGTATTCGTAGATAACATCCTCATCTATTCGAAGACCAAAGAGGAGCATGAATAACATTTGAGGATTGCTCTACAAACATTGCGTGAACAACAACTATATACAAAACTCAGTAAGTGTGAGTTTTGGTTAGAGAAAGTCAACTTCTTGGGACATGTAGTCTCAAAGGAGTTTAAATACTTTTAAATTAAAAAACTCTCTGTAAGAGAAGCATGTTTCCTATTATGCCATGAAATATATGTTTGATATCATAATATGCATGTTGCTTATGTTCCCTATTGAGCTTAGATGTAGCTCACCCTTCGACTATACGTCATAGGTACAGAGGTAGCGGCGGGGACTGAGGACATAGATCCTGAGGACCCAGAGTATATTTCTGAGGAGGAGACTGAGCCCCCTCCAGAAGAGTTCTTCTAGTAGATTTGTGTTGCGCTTGTGTATTTTGAGAGCTAGATTGTGAGGCTTGGTACGTCCAGCCAGTTTAGTTTTGTGAGAAGTCATGTATATGTCATACAGTATATTCTTTTTGCGAACCATGTATTATGACTGTTGTGTGTCACTGATGGTTCGGATCAGTTCTTTTTGCCATGAGAGTTGCATGGGATCAGAATCGTCTTTTGATATGTTTTGGTTATGTCATTATATAGAAATGAAGATTTATTTCTTATGATGACTCTATCTGCTTTGTTTATGTTATACTTTGTTCCACTTTGTGTGTGGATATACCAAGTGTTCTGTGTGATATACGGGGTTCGGCCTTAATGGCTGAACCAACGGCGCAAGTTTTTGGGTGCGAAAATTCGGGCTGTCACAATATTGGTCAAAGTTTAACTTTTTAAAAAGTAAATATTTGGTTAATTTTTTACTAGTGTAACCTAGCGATGGATATAACTACTTTCATGTTAATTTGTTACTTTGCAGTACATTGCAAAAAAATTCATTGGTCAAAGTTTGACTTTTTTAAAAATTGAATTTTCTTTTAACATATAACCTTACAGTAGATACCTAGCATTTACTATGTAATTTTTGTACTTTAGTTTTAAAAAATTTTATTGATAAAAATTTTACATTTTGTCAAAGTTTGACTTTTATTAAAAGTGGATATTTGATCAAATTGTGACTAGTGCAACGTAACGATGTATGTGAATACTGTTTTGTTAATTTGAAGTTAGACCTTTGTAACTTGTTGGTACATTGCAAAATTTTCTCTTGATCAAAGTTTGACTTTTATAAAAATTTAAATTCCTTTTAACGTGTAACCTTACAATAGATATTAGCATTTATAACTTTATTATTTAGCTTTACACATTTTTATTGATCAAAATTTTAAGTTTGGTCAAAGTTTGATTTTTCAAACTCTGAATTATGTAACTTCGTAACGAATAGTGATTACTATAGTGTTAATTTGTAACGTAATAGAATATCATGAAAAAAATTATTAGTTAATATTTGACTTTGATTATGATTTTGATAAAAAAAAAAAATGTGTCAATCTATGACTTAGCATGAAGAGATAAGTTGGGTATTTTTCTAAATAAATTTTTTTTCTTCTTTTCTCACTAAGTATTTGTTCAAACTAACTGAAATTAGAAAATATATGATCCAAAATTAAAATCTCATTTTCAATTTTTTTTCAAACATACTAATCAAACAAGTGAAAACAATTTCCAATGAAAGTCATTTCTCAAATACACTAATCAAACAATGGAAAATCTATTTCTAGAAAAAATCATTTCCCAGGAAATCAATTAGGAAATTGATTTCATTTCCTCTTTGGAGTTTCCTTGCTATCAAACAGGGCCTTAATGGAAAATTCATTGGTTACATTAGTTGCTTATATCTTATATAAGCAACGATTATGCTTGAGGTGCTGAATACATGGGACAAGTCTTAGACTGATTGGACAAGCCACGATAAGCGACCACCAATCTAACGATATTGTTGCCCTCTTGACCACGATGCGGCTTAGATTTAAAATTTTCAATGTTAGTATGTCATTTATTTATCTACTTTTGATTCAAATGTACATTGTTCTTATCATGGAATTCCTTTTTCGGCTTAAATTAGATTGTGGCTTTTGTACTATGGCGTCAGTCTCATCGCGATCTGCATCTTGAAGTATATATATATTTTTTTTTCATGGAATTCTTAACATATAATTTGTTTTTTTTGTTTAAATTTATTCATACCCGCCTTCTCTAATTTACCAACCTCTTGCATCCTTCTATAGTTGCTCTTAAGAGAAGGGTGAATCAAACAAAATTTTTAACTCCTTCAGTATATCTTATAGTGTAAATTAAATATAAACTAAGATCTTCTCTTTTTTACCAGTAAGGTGTTCTTTGATGATCAATTCAACAAAACTTTATTGTTTTCATGTAATCAGTTGATCAGCTTATGATCAGACGATCACTTAAGTAATGGCATCGGCTCTTCTCAGTTTTTTAATGCTTTCATCTGATTAGTTGGTCAACACACCTTAAATTTTTACTGATTTCATCTAATCATTTGATCATATGATCATCATTCCGGTAGGGCCTTGTATTATGTCATCTTTACAATAGGGCCTTCTTTGATGATCAGTTGATTGGAATGTCTGGTATTATGTTTAGTTCGAGACCGATATGTATATATTGCTACGTATCAGACGGTACATGCTAACGTTTAGTCCAAGATTGATACGTATCAGTTTTGGAGCTAGACGAGACGATAGGTAGCAGACCACTGATTCTGACAATTGAATAACTTGGACTTTGCTCCCTTTTTTTTTTATAAATGTACTTATTGTTAGTTAACCCTCACGACTGTAGTTGGTGCTCCCTCACGCTGCTTCGCAACTGTCATATGTGTATGCGTGCCTGCTCCTCGGTTCTCAAGGCTGTCTTGGCCGAATGGCCGTATCAAAAAAAAAAACTTGAGATGACTTGTTTGCATCATAAACCTTATTTGTTAGACTATTTTGTTAATAACTTGGACTTTGTAAAAATTGAATGTAGTTGTTACAATTTTTACTAGAGTTTATGGAACGTTGAAAAAATTAAAATTAGAGTGGGGCTGCAACATAGAGTATGACTCATAATAAAACTTGATTTGAAATTATAATTGAGCTCATGGAGTAAATACAACAATGATTACAAGTAGGACGAAACTTTGGAGAAGAAGAACCCTCTCCACTCTCTGTCATCTCCATAGCTAAACTCAGATTCTTCAAATCCCTCTTCTCAGATCGCCGAAGAAGAAGAACCCTCTCCACTCTCTCCGTCCTCTCCATGGCTTATTCTCAGATCGCCAGAGAAGAAGAATGATTGCCGGAGAAGAAGAACCCTCTCCAATGGGTAATTTCGTCCCTCATAAGATAGGGATAACCCTCGTGCATCGAAAGCAGGCCTATCTCACCCGTTTTAACCCGTATTCGGCGCCTTTTTGTATTAAAAAAAAATCACGAAATGGTGATAAAAATTGTGGAGGGGCGATTTGTGGTACTTTTCTCATAAGGGGCTATGTTGAAGTCTCTCAATCAGATGCTAGAATTGTGGTGTGCACCATAGGTGGTGGTTGTGCACCTAATGATACCCATGTCTAGGGTTGCAGATTGGACGGGACAAGCCAACAGGTCAAGTTTGGGTTCAGATTTATGGCCCATGGTCAGGTTGAGTTGAAAATTGTACTTGTTTATGAAACGGGTCAGGTCAGGGTTGAGGTCTCCCTATATTTTAACAAAGTTACTCCGTCTCGACTCACTCGACTCAAGTTTTTGCTAAAACGGATTTTTTGGAATGTAGTCATGAATACCATCCAACGGTTATAATTACATATTAATTATTAATTAATGAAATATATTGATTGATGAGAACCTTCACACATATTGTGATTAAGAGGGTGATTAAAGTCTCTTAATGAGAAATCCATCGGTTATATTGGTTTGCTTATTTAAGCAATGATATAGATTGAGAAAAGTGTGCTTGGACACATGGCATATACCTTAGACCGACCAGACGAACCATGATAAGCGAGCACTAGTCTAGCGACACTATCACCCTTTTGATCATGGCATGTGGCACGGATTAGGGTTTAGGGTTTAGGATTGACCATGACATGGCCCAAACCTGGCCCGTCTGCACCCCTACACATGTGTAGTTTAATATTGGGCTGTTGTGAGTTAGGTCCGTCTGGCACAAGAGAACTCCTGTATTTATAGTTTTATATGCATAGTTCCCAAGTCGAAATTCAGGGAAAAAATCGGCAAGGCAAAAAAAAACAAAAAGAATTGTGAAAAAATTGGTAAATTTCGGAAACAAATCAGGAAGGATTTAAAAAAGAGTAATGGAAATATTAAAATTATTAAAAAATAAACATTATTTTGACAAAAATGAAGAAAATTTTGGGAAAAAAACGTTAAAAAGTGTGTTTAAAACATAAAAATCAATTGTTTTTTAAATATGAGTATTTTTGAAAAAAATTCATTTTAAACATGTTTCCGACGTTTCATGAAAAAATTGTAACCTTTCAAGAGTCTCTCACTCTTCAAAGGCATCCAAGGGCATCTTCCAAGTTGACTGGCCTTTGAAGAGTCTCAATCCCTTTTCAACATTGACGAGCCAAAAGTGGCTCGTCAAATATTAAAATAATATTTTTGCTATTTTTTTTTTTCAGCCTATTTTTGGTTTATAACGCAATCTTATTTTAAACTTTGACCTACCCGAGTCGGATGGTTTGGGATCATTTTTCTTTCAATTTTTTTACTAATGGATCTTACGAACACGTTTAACATATCAAACGATTAAATTTATTTTTTATATGATATAAATCTAAAAAAAGTGATGTGTTTCAGTGTTAGTCACCATTTTCCCTCTAAAATATAATTTTTAAAAAAGTTTGAAGAGTTGGTTGAAGAATCCGTTCGAGATGCGCAAAACAACTCAACTCTTCAATTCCCCCTCACTCTTCAAATAAAGCCACATCAACAATAACTTTTGAAGAGTGTGAGATGCACAAGACAACTCAACTCTTCGAACAAAGCCACTTCAGCATCTCCAACAGTAACGGTTGAAGAGTGCCCTTGGAAATGCTTTGAGATTTGAGCCATTGCACATAGTATAAAAAAGAAAGACTAACATTTTTGGGTAGCTCTATTCGTGCCCACGCGTTCTCTGAAAGTGCCCACATGTGCAACCATTTAAAAACTATTGATTGATTCGGATCTAATGATGGAGATAGTGTTTCACCCCGACCTTCCGCTCGCACCTATCAGACATTCAGTTTTTGATTCACATATCACAGATCCCCGAAAAATGCCCCCTTGTGTGCAATGGCACACATCCCGCTCAAATGTGATTTTAGGGCCATATTTTGGAGATCTGTGACACGTGGAATTAAAAACTGGCCGCCTAATAGGTGCGATGTGATCTCAAGATCCTTGTGCGGAAGATCTGTGCGGAACACGATCTCCATCATCCAGTCCGACACAATCAATGATTTTTAAGGTGTTCCAACATAGGCGCTTTTAGAGAACACATGGGCGCATTTAGAGCTATCCTAACAATTTTGGGATTTATGCTATGGAGCACCATCTAAGCTATGTGATTTTAAGGCCATGTTGTAAAGATTTTTGGCGCTAAAGATTGACACAAAACATAATCATTGATTAACGCATTCAAACACTATCTATATCATCCTTCATGCCAATCTTTGGCACATGAGATCTTTACATTATACCTTCAAATTAGATGGCTTATATGGCATTTCATGCGACACAAGTCCCAAAAATACTAAGTCTTTCTTTCTTTTATATTATGTGCAAAACAACCCAAATCTTGTATGCAAGTACATGTGCCACATTTTAACACCATCTAAGCCATTTGATTTAACAGCCATAATTTTGGGCAAAAGATTAGCAGCAAACACGATCTCTATCATCTAATGCAACATGATCAAAGGCATTTGTGTAAGTTAAGGGTTGACTACTTTAAATCTTTTTTTATTTATTTATAAGAGACTACTTTGAATCAAATGATAAAGATTGTGTTAATATGATCTCTATCGTCGGATGCAACTAGATCAAAGGATTGGAGTAAATTAATGGTTTACTAATTTGAATAAGGTGATAGAGATTGTGTTTCATGCCAATCTTATACATTAAAGATCTTTAAATCATGCCCGTTCAGTGGATGACTTAGATGATGTTGTAGAATGACACTAATAAAAAGTAAGCTTATTATAAATGGATTGCAACAACATAACTTCGGAGTGCCATTAGATGGACCTAAGGCTGTGCTTGAGTTAGCTCTTATAAGAGCTAAAGTAGCTCTCTATCTGCTCTTTGTTAGAGCAAATAAAATCTGTTTTAGCAAATAAATAGCAGTTTTATCACTTAAAACAACTCCCCGTCAGAGCAAATAGGGCGAAGAGCTTTGTTACCAAATATGAAAGTAGTTCTCTGTCGAAGCCAATGAGCAAAAGAGCTGCTATTTGCCCTAAAAGAGCTAACCTAAACGCAGCCTAAGTTTAACTTAAGAGGGAAAAAGGGTTGCTTTATTTGCACTGCCAAAACGCTAAAAGCATCCCCCTTCCTAGGTGGGTGCTTTTAGTGTTTTAGTTGTCCCGCCCAAGAAAATTTTATTTTGCAAGGGAAAACGTAAAGGGTACTTTGTTTACAGCCGGAGATTTTTTCTTCTCATCTCGGATATCACATGATAAAATAGTTGACTGCTTTGAATTTGATGATAAAGATTATTTTTCATACCATTCTTCTAGACTATAAATCATGAGATTGTGGGCCTACCATCAGATGAGAAAATGTTAACTCCATTTAGTACACATCCTAAAAAATAACATCATCAAGTCATACGTCAAATGTAATTCTCAGTGGTTCTCAGGTCACTTTTCAAGATATATCACATGAAATCAAAATCTGACCGTCTGATGATAGATCATAACTCAAGATCCATGGTGCGGATGATTGAGACCAAAAAATGATCTCCATCATGTGATTTTAAACAGTCAACGATTTTGGGCTTATTTGGGCATGGTTAGGTCCAATTGGACAAACCTGATTTCATGTTAAATCAGATCTGCAACCATTAGATATGAGAGAGTCTTGAATGTACCTCATCCTGGAAAGTTGTAAACCTTGGAAGATTCGTAGTATCCAATGGCTGCAGATCTAGTTGAATATGAAACTATAATTGAAATTGACCATTGGCCTATTTCCCAAACCCATGGCGTATGTGCTTACATCACTGCCAACCTTATCATATGGATTAATCAAGCAGGTGCTACCGAGATTAGAGATACAGTGGCCCACCACATGCCTTCTAAAGGCAAATTCTGTTGGGCCACTGAAAATTGTGAAGGTCAACTTTGCATGTAAAGCCCACATTCAATGGATCATGGTGGGCCAACTTTTCTACCTACGTGTTGGACTTACAATTGATTGGAGATGTTACACCACAGTGACAAAATTCTCCCAAATTCTCCTAAATTTTTTGAAAATTTACCAAAATAGGGGTAGAGCGAAACCTTCGGTGAAATTTTGATAATTTCTCCGAAATTGTTGAAATTTTATTAATTTCGACAAAAATAATAAAATTTCACCGAAATTAATAAATATTTTCTAATTTTTATCATTTTTAAAATAATAAATAAATTTTTTATGAAATTTAAATATAATTTATATTTAATATCTTTTGTACTCCTCGAAATTTTTCAAAAACTTTTCGAATTTTTCTCAAAATTTATCCGAAATGAACCGAAATGACCCCCTACGGAAATGTTTCCAAAAACGAAATTTGTCTCTATATGTTACACGCTTGTAAAATTGATTTAATAGGCATTTAGATCAAGGGCATTGGTGTAAATTAAGGGTTGATGAGTTTGAATCAGATGATAGAGATTGTGTTTCATGCAAATCTTATACATTACAGATCTTTAAATCATGGCCGTTAATTAGATAGCATAGATGATGTTGAAATATGAGTCTAAGGTTTTCAATTGGTCCGGTCTTAAATGGGCTAAAATGGTTGGCCCAAGCCAGATCCACCCAATCCAAGCAATACTCGACTCACCACATATACGGGATTTTTTCGAGCCGGTCCGGGACTGGCATAAGTCCACTCAATCCACATTTTAAATCTTTTTTAGGGTGAATTGGGACCGGGAATAAGCTGATCCCCCCTATACATCAAATATAGTTGACGTAATTACCAAATATATCATCATTTTAAAACACTAATTAATGGATTAAAATGAGGATAATATAATAATTTTACTAATATTGACTAATATATATATATATAATGAAATAATTGAATGCTAACATATACATACATATTTTTGTTCGGCCCAAAAAATTTGAATTTGGGCCAAGTTTGGCCCCAAAAAAATTTGAAATTGGGCCATGACAGGTGTGAATCCAAGACCAAGCGCGACCCACATTAAGCTTTCAAAATTCAAGTCTGGCACGGCCTGTTTTTGCCCGATAAAATGAGACTATTGAAAAAAAGATAAGGAGGCTTCTGTAGTCTTTTGACCGAAACATATTTCTATTGAGAGGATAAGATCTCTTTAAAACCTTTTTTAATCAAGAATATGATTTCTTAGAAGTTTGAGATTACGATTAGATTAGATAAAGGAAAGATGCATGATCTGTTTCACTTAATTAGATGACATGAAATTAGTGATAGCTTGATAGGAGGCGATCAAAAATGAGATCCCAACGGGCTTAGGTCTGACCTTTGTCCGTTTAATTATCGGGCTTAAAATGTTATCCCAAGCCTAATCTGTGGGCTTTATAATAGAGCCCAAGCTTGCTTTAAAACAGGTTGGCCTAATGGGCTACCACATTGCCACCCCTAGTTATGTCTGTGTATATGGTTTGAGACAAGATCAAAATATCTGATTTCTTTTCTGTTTTGGACCGGACCGAAACCGAAATTTTGCTGCAAACTTCCCCTTAGTACATTTCAAGGATCAAAAATTCGGATTTTGTTTCGGTTTCAGTCCATCGAAACCGAAATTTCAGCCAAAATCTTTCCCACAGTATTAAAAAAAATGAAATTTTATATTACCGTTTTTCGGTCCTGGGGACCAAAAACGAAACAATTTGATCGAAACCGGCCGAAATTTTGAATCATGGTACTCGGTTTCGTTTCGGTGGGGACCAAAACTGAGTTTCAACAGAAATTGAATTTCAGCCGAAATTTTGAATCATGGTACATTCTTAGACTGAAATTTTGGGTTCTCCGTTTCATTTCGGTGGGGACCAAAATTGAGTTTCGGCCGAAATTTTGAATCATGGTACACTATCAGACTGAAATTTTAGGTTCTTGGTTTCGTTTCGGTAGACAATGAAATTGAAACATTTTGACCAAAATTTTGAACCATGGTACATTCTCAAACTGAAATTTTGGGTTCTCAATTTCGTTTTGGTGGGGACCGAAACTGAGTTTTCGGCTGAAATTTTGATCCATGACACGTACTGCTGTTTGCCGTTATGGGTTTAGTGAAAGCGCCTACGAACCAAACAACTCCCAGACCGGCCAGAGCCGACCCGAGCCAACCCGGTCAAACACCAGTGCGGGTATGAGGTCAACTCAAGCCGTTGACGCTTCGCAGCCAAAGACTGGGGGTAGTTGACACAGCATTAAAAGTGGAGAATGGTCCTACGGTAAATATGATGAAATTGAAGGGTTTACTTACGGCATCTCAATAGCCGCCCTCTATAAGTAAGAGACCTCCTCCCGCTTTCCGGCTCTCTTGCCATCGAGCTGCATCCTCATTTCTGGTTCTCTCTCAGAGATGCCAGGAATTTGAAACCCTCTTTTTCCTCTCGAGACCCTATTTCCTTTTTTCCTTCTCTTCCCCGTCTCTCCTTTCATAAAACCCTAATTTTTATTCATCTTTCTCCAATTTTTTTTTTTTTTAATCTCCTCTACATTTTTCGTCCCGAAATCTAATCCTGATCTCCGGCTTACCCGTTTCTTCATATCTTTCAAATTCATCAACTATTCTTGCGTTTATCTTTTCCACCTGCTTCCAAAAATGTTGTTTCTGTGATCTCTTTGTTCATCAGATCAAGACCGTCGATCACCAAAACCACGTACCAAACCCTCCGTCGTCTAATCAAGTTTGCAGATATGGCGATCAGACTCACCTTCACGTATTCCGGCTACCTCGCGCAAAACCTCTGTGCATCCGCCGGAATACGTGCCGGAAACTGCCGGATTCTTCAGGAGTGCAGTGGCAGCCGATCGTTGTTCTTTTGCCACAATCAGAAGAAATCTGAAGTTGATCCTGCTGCAACACCGAGGAATTACTACACCACAGGTTTTCATAGATCTAGATCGAGAAACTGTGGAAATCGTTCGTTTTCTAGCAATCCGAAGGCTGAAAGTTGCACACTATTGACTTCTGTACGGTTTCTCTCGATGATGAACAACCTGTCGTCGATGAATTTTTCATCGTTTGTTTCTGAATCATTGACTTTCGGGATATCGTCTTCGTCGAAGATAGGGTTTACGGCTTCATCGTTGGTTCCGTTTTTCCAAGGGATGAAGTGGCTTCCTTGTAATGAGTTCTTTCAGGGATCTCTTAGCACCACCATCGATAAAGGCGGTACAGTTGCTTGTGATAGTGAACCGGAGAATTTGAGAGGCTATGATGCTAAATTAAGTGAAAAGAAGAGCTGGATTCCGCGTTTCGTGGATTTTAATTCCCATGAACTGAAGGGAGTTTTTGCGGCGGTGACCGTTAGTTTGTTGTATAAGTCTCCGTTGGCTGAGGCGAGATCGATTCCTTCGAGTTCTATGTATCCGACTTTCGAAGTAGGGGACCGGATATTAGCCGAGAAGGTAGGAAGATCTGGAGCATTGATTCTTTGTTTATCGTTTGATGTGAAGTATTAAGGTTTCTATTATTTTGTTTGACATTGATAGAATCTGTTACTGCTTAAGTTAAATAGAAATTACATATCAAGTAAGGAATTTTTTTGGGTGTGCCATAGTTACACCATCCGAATTCAATTTAAATGCATTGAAATGATTGAATATATAGGAGTCTGAAAAAATGGTTATTTCATCCAAAACCATCATCATATCTTTATCCATCTATTTGGGGCTGGCTTTGCTAGTCCTATTTCTCCATTCATTTCTGATCCCTAAGCTCTTTGTCACTTCACATTCCATTATGGCCAGTCTCATTGCTTTCCTCCAAGTGTTGATTGGTCTTTCTCTTCTCCTACTTCCTTGTGCTTATAGCATTTCAACTATAGTTTTAAAGCTTGGCGAGTCAAAGAGTTAACTCGGCCCAATTACTTGACTCACCCGGATTTCTAGTTGAGTCCCAATCGAGTCAAGATGTCTTTAGGTTGATGCAATCAGATTCATAAACTACCTTTATATATACAATATTTTCATAAGATAAAGTTTTATAAACCTTATCTTTTTAAAAAGTATTAAACTATCCATTTTGTAAACATATCTTTCCAACTTATTCCTTTTAATATATTTATTTATTTTTTAAGATATATATATTTCAAACTATATACTAAATTACTGAGTCAAGTTTATCCGAGTTTTTGCGTTTTAAAAACATGGTTTCAACCCTTCATACAGGGTCTCTACTTCAATGGACATGTCCAAACCATCTCAAGCGGCATTCTAAATTTTTTTCTTTTACAGGTGTCACTCTCAAATTTACTCTCATCTACTCGTTCCTAATTTTATGCTTTCTTGTTACTCCACACATCTATCTTAACATATGCATCCCCGCCACTGTATTCTATCTTCTTGTCGTTTTTCGTAGCCCAATATTTTGCACCATATAATATGGCAGGTCTTTCATCCAAACCAATGATGCCAAAAATCTTTTTTAAGCATAGGAGGAAAAGAGAGGGGGGGGTGGGAAGAGTGAGTCAATTTTAGATTCTTGACAGAATATGAAATTTCTTGTGAAGGATTCACCCAAAGGAACAAAAGGTCTCTTGAGTTATAGGAGAGGAGCAAAACTTAAGTCCTCCTTCATTATCAAAAGAGACTTGCATTAATCTTACAAGAAACATAGAGAAGACAATACTGCGTATAAGAACAAGCATTACAGAAAGTAGCGATCAGGGCCTCAAAAACACATGAAATGTTGAGAAGAAACTTGGTACATGAATGGTCTTGGTTTGGTTAGATTTACTTTGGACCAAGTGTAGAAGCAATTTCTATATGAAAGATTTTGGTATGTTTAGATTTACTTTGAACTGAATGGGATACTGACAATATGGCAATTTCATAATGTAAGTAACTAAGTATGCACGAGGTCTTCGTCAAATGTCACATGGAAAATAGGAACACTTCTTTATAGTGTATGAAATAAGTTAGATACTAAATGAGGATGATGCTGACTTAATGAAATTTTTTTATGAGATGAGAGCGTTTTAACAACATTTAAATTCCTATCTTTTGCTAGACCTGGCAATATCTATGTATTTTTTTTTTTTTTTGAGAGGGAAATATCTATGTACCTTCTATAATTAATAAGGGGCTATAATTGTGTGTACCTTTATTTTTAGATAAAGATGCAAATCTATTATTATAAAGTTAAAGAAAGGGTCGAGGGGATAGGAAGCCTAATATGGAGCTAGGCCAATAATCCCAATCACAACATAAGGAAGAACGCTACTTAGAGTAAGGGAATAGAGTTGACAAAATATAGTGAGTCCTAGCTGCTCTCTTCTCCCTTGGGTACTAAATCTACTAAGGAGTTGAAAAAGATAGCCATCTTGAAAACCGGTGGTGCTTCGCATGGGAGATTGGCTGTGTCCGGCTTGTCACAATATTAATTTCTGAAGACGGACATGGTGCCATCGCAATGACTACAAAGAACGGCGATCAACGGAGGTCGTTGTAGTAGATAGTGAATGCCAGATTGTGAGAGGGAGGGGCTTAGAACAAATGGTCATTAATGATAATCAGGCCCGGGACCTCCAAGATAGGTGGCCGATTGCGGGTAGGCGCTTTCGGTGGACTCGAAGACCGAGGGAGAGCGACGGAACCCACCATGCGCTATTTGGTGTGGTCCGCCGTGACATCTCCTTCACCTCTGTCATTAGGCATACCACGCGTATCGAGGGTCATGATCACGCGCTTACCTTCTCAAAGAGGCCTAAGGTATCGACGATGGATGGGTGTGATGAACCACTTATTTTGGAGTGCGATAGCCCGGGGTTGAAATCTCTAGCGGCTAACTTACCACGCTTTTGGGCTACAAGACACTTCCCACTTCATTGTTTGTTACCTATACAAATCTACAAATGGATACAACGTTGCTAGGACCTCGAATCCAGGCCTTCCATTTCAGCTTTTGGGCCTACTAGCTACTTGTTTCGCTTCCACAATGAGAGCACCGCCGAATGCTTTTGTGCTAAAAAAAACTTCAAGATTGATGGCATCCCTGTCTCTTGCCAACACTGGGATGTGAACGTCGGCGATGTCTCTCCTTGTCGGTATGATGGGGGAATCTGGATTCGGATTTGGGGGTTCCCGCTACACGCTTGGTGCCCCGCGGTCTTCGAGGCCGTCGGCTCTCTGCGGGACTCTCCTCACCGACGATCGAAGCACGGTCGACTTGTGGGAAACGTTGTTCGCTTGTATCCTCGTTGTCGTGAACCGCCTTGACGCCATCCCACGTAGCTCTGTTATCCGAATTGATAGTCAGTGTGTCCGGATCTAAGTGGAGTTGGGTCAGCGGGCTTTCCTCTCGAGGCATTTGGAGAAGGAAACGTTGAAGACCGTCGAAGGTGAAAAATGCATACTCAGTGGTGCCGACGAAAAGCACCCGCCGTTCGTTGAACCAGCTAGGAACGGAGTAGACTTGAGTAGCAGGCCGTGGAATATACTCTCGCAACGGGATATGCCCACGTCGATAACGCAGCATCTGTGGGCATCCTCGACGGGATGCGGCGGGTCAACGTCGAGGGGGCATGGTTTGTCGGACGACGAGCTAGAGGAGGGTGAATTTGTACCGTCTAAGTTGATCTGGAAGTCGAGTTCACAGGAGAAATGGGGTCATAGAGGGACTTCGAACTTCGGACTCCGCGCGGGGTGAGGGAGATGGCCAGAACACAAAACACCCCCATGAACCGGTGGTGACACCAACGGCCACGATGGTGTGATCTTCCGACGGTTCCCCAACGAAACTATTTTTGAATTTTGTACTGCCTTTGGAGAAGGATGATGATCATGCTCTAAAGGAATGGCCCGGTCGTGTGGACCCCATGTGCTTGGAGGCAACATGTGGAGGGATCGCGACACGTGAAGGTTTTCAGTCGATGGTGGTTTGGACTGAATATCGGCTAATGGTATGGCTCATTGTTTTCAGATAGGTGGTTTTGGGACAGCTACCGAAACGTCTACTGCAAACTTTGTTGAAAAAATGACACGTGGCAGCGGGTGTATGAAGGGGGGGATGGCATTGCGTGGGTGTGACCAAGCCTACACCTTTCCACCTGAAGGAAGCCTCCCTAGAGATGTAGTGAGACATTCATGGGGGGGAAACACGTGGATTTTTTACTTCAGCTGACACTCACGTCACATGGGCTGTCAATACGGGGCTCTGCGGGTCTTTTGTCCTGGCGCTAATTGAGGAAGCGGGTTGAGGGAGGACCCGATCTCAGATTCTAAGGATTTCGGGTCGGGTTAGCACCATTGGAATTGTGGCCCAGGATCTCCTTCTTTCGGGGGGCTGGCGCATGCTGAATGATGCAATGTCAAGGGAGACTTCTAGACCCGACTCGTGCGTTCGAACTAACCTGAGTTTGGGTATAGAGGACCCTCTGACCAACTGTTTTAAACCAATTTATATGCTCCCGTCACACCATCAGCCTACGGTAGAGTGCGCTTCTTCCGCTACCTTTGATTCGTCCGAGTCTCTCCCCACCTCTTCATTCGATTCCTCAACTGTGGACATTTATCCGATCAAATCCCTCCATTGGGACGGTAAGGGTGGTTGGGTCCAATGCTCCTTCACCTACTCAAGGGGGTCTAACTCCTCGAACTCCTCTCCCAGCGATGAAGAGAAAGTTGATTGCCCTGTCAACTCAGATGAGGTGAACAACTTGATCCGGGTGGGTCGCGAATTAGGAATGTTCTTCTGAGGATCGGAGGAAACCCTTAGGGAGGTTTTCAACTCAATTCTCTCACAACGGAACTCGTCAGCTAGTAAGAAGAGGAGGGTAAAATCACGTGAACTTGCCAGGCTACAATGGGGGATACTTGGCGGTAGGGGATTGGGTGGCGTCTAGTGCCCCGGGTCCTTGATTTGGGCGGGCATCTTACCTTGTCCGGATGAAGATGTTTTCATGGAATGTTCAGGGTATATGCGACGTGAACAACGCTTTGCCATAAAAAAAGTGATAGCTGTAAATAATCCGGCGGCGATCACGCTGCAAGAAACAAAGTGGGGAGGCTATGATCGTCCCAAGGTCGCGACAGTGCTTGAAAGTAACAGATGGGGATGGATCAGGGTTAATTCCATAGGGGCTATCAGGGGTATCCTGGTGGCTTGGAACAACATGCTATTTGAAAAGGTCGACGATGAGTTGGGCCAATATTCGACATCGGTGGTGCTTAGAAACCTAGACACAAGGAAGGTGTGGACATTTTCGGGAGTCTACGGACCCTCCGGCGACAGTAATAGAAGAGACTTCTGGTTCAAACTAGCAGCCATTGCAGCCAGGTGGGACTTCCCACATTGTCGGGGAGGGGATTTCAACGCCATTAGATGGGCGCATGAGAAACAGGGCGGCCCACCGGGCAGGGCAGTCATGCGGGAGTTTAAGGGCTTCATCAGTGATTGGGAGTTGATCGATTTTCCGCTCTCGGGTGGTTTGTTCACCTGGTCCAGCCTACAGGAGGTGTCATCTCTTAGTCGCATAAAACGTTTCCTGGTTTCATGTGAGTGGCTCGATATTTTCCCAGCCGCACGACTTGTGGGTCTTGCTAGGGCGGTGTCGGATCACCGACCGCCGTTGCTCCAATGCGAATCGCTGGAAAAGGGCCCCTCTCCCTTCCGCTTCGAAAATATGTGACTGCTAGATGTAAAATTTAATGAGGCGGTTCCCTTGTGGTGGAATGAAACAACGCCTTTCGGGGACGGGTGCTTTCCGCTTCATCTCTAAGTTGTGATGGCTCAAACATCGCATTAAAGAGTGGAATAAATAGGTGTTTGGGCTGGTGCACATTGCAAAATAGGAGCTGCTGGCCCGATTATGAGAGCTGGATGATCTTGAGGAATACCAGGTTTTGTCGGAAACCGAAAGGGAGGAGAGACCGAGGAAGAAGATCGAGTTCAATGACAAGTGTCTGGCCGAGGAAGTGTGCTGGCGGCAAAAAGCTAAGGTACAATGGCTGAAAGCCGGGGACAATAATACCAAATTCTTTCATGCGGTGGCCAACGCTAGAAATAAAGTCAACTTTCTGGGGCAGATCTCGATTAAGGGTGATATGTTCGCGGACTTGGACCAGATAAGAAGCCAAGTCGTGGATTTTTACAACTTCTTGTATACTGATGGGGGCAGGCTGAGGCCAGAACTTGATGGGCTGCAATTTAACACCGTTACAGAGGAGGACAAAGCCGATTTAGAGCGGCCATTTAGTGAGGACGAGGTATGGCGGGCCATCAAACATGGCAACAAAAATGAATCTCCTTGGCCGGACGGATTCACGTTCGAGTTTTACCGGCATTTTTGGCCTACCATCAAGTTAGAACTCATGGAGGTGCTCCGCGAGTTCCATACTAACAACTATATTGGTTGTTGTCTCAATTCTACGTTCATCTCGCCCATCCCAAAAAAAGATGGTGCTGAAGACTTTTCGGAGTTTCGCTCAATCTGCCTGCTCAATTGTTTGTACAAAATCATATCAAAGGTCCTTGTGAATCATATCAAACCTCTAATGGCCAAAATCATATCAAAGGTCCTTGCCAACCGTATCAAACCTCTAATGGCCAAATCATTTCGGATAACCAAGGGGCTTTCGTGCAAGGAGGACAGTTGGTGGACCTAGTGGCGGTTGCTCTGGAGGTGGTGCACTGGGCACATCGTGGGCATCAACCTGCTGCCCTTTGGAAGGTTGGCATGGAGAAAGCTTATGATCGGGTGACTTGAAACTACTTAGAATACATGCTTGGAAGACTAGGGTTTGGGGCTAGGTGGAAGGGGTGGTGCGTGCATGCTACTCTTCCGCATGGTTTTCGGTCTTAATCAATGGTTCTCCGGTGGGATATTTTGGCAGCTCAAGGGGAATCAGACAGGGCGATCCACTGTCTCCTTTTTTGTTCAATATGGTGGGCGAGGCATTGGCTGGTCTCATGCTACGTGCAAGACAGCTCCAACTGATTTCTGGTATCCAAGTGGGCCCTCTTGGTCATTTCATCTCGCATCTGCAATACACGAACGACACCATCTTTTTTGGGAAAGCCGAGGTGGATGAGTTCAAATCCTTGTCGGCTGTATAACCATCTATGAGGCAATATTAGGTCAGCGCATCAACCTACACAAATCGACCATCACTGGGATCGGAATTGATGATCGGATTTTGCCAAAGCTAGTAGAGACGGTGAATTGTGGGGTGGAAAAACTGCCTATTGTGTATTTGGGTCTCCCTTTGGGCCTACGTAAGCCCTCGACCAGGGATTGGGAACCGGTCATTCGGAGGTTTGAACTGAAGATGCCCTCGTGGAAGGGAAAACCTCTCAGCAATGGGAGGCGGTTATTATTGGTAAAATCGGTCTTATCTAGTAGTTTACCTATTTTTTACATGTCCATGTTCAAATGCCCCGTGGGGGTCATCAACATACTAGAACAAATCCAAAGGAATTTTTTATGCCAGGGGTCAGGTGTAGGTAAACAGTACCACCTCGTGAATTAGAACACTTGTCATCTACTGATCAGATATGGTGGCCTCGGGATCCGAGGGCTATGGTGGGTTAATATCGCGTTGTTGGGGAAATGGCTCTGGAGGGCAGGCTCAGACGAAGAAAGGGATAGTTTATGGCGAACCATGTTGGCGGAAAAATATGGGCAACTTGGTCGTGACTGGGGGATCAACGTTGCGATTACCAATTACATTTCTACGTGGTGGAAAGGGGTCTGCGGAACATGGGACTACTACTCCCGATGGATTCGACATAGATGGGGTGACGGGATGAGGATTCGGTTCTGGGAAGAAGCTCGGGCTGAGTTCAGTCCCCTCAAAGTTTCTTTCGCGATTGTTTTCAACATTTCAAGCAAGGATCAAAATCTCGTTTTTTCGATACGTATCGTCCAGCCCCAAAACCGATACGTATCGGACGATACGTATCGGTTCCGGACGATACTCTCCGATTTTTTCCCAAAAAAAAACAAAAAAAACATTAAAACCGATAATTTGAAATTATCGGACGATAATTTCAAATTATCGTCCGATACGAACGATACGGACGATACGAACGATACATTGAACGATAATTGACTGTTTTTTCAGGGGGGCGATAAAAACCCATTGTATCATATCGGTGAGGTCCAAAACCGATACGTATCGTCCGATACGTATCGGTATCGGACGATATTTTGATCCATGATTTCAAGTCAACCTCGTGGCTTCGTGTCGAACTTCTTTTCCGATCTCGAGGGGAACCCATAGACAATTGAGAGACGAGGAGTCGTTCAATTTCTCACAGCTGCTAGCTCACCTTAATAACCTGAACAGGGTTCCTAGCATAAGGGATACACGGGTTTGGATCCCCAGCAAGGACGGGATTTTCAGCGTCAGATCATACTTCCGGATGTTAGCTAACCACCCCCTAGTTAAGTTTGATGGGGCGGGGCAGTGGAAGGCGGATATCCCACCAAAGGTAAAAAAAATTGCGTGGACGCTATTCAAGGATAAGACTCTGACGATTGAGCAGCTGATTCGGCAGGGGAAAGTCATTCATAATCGTTGTGCCATGTGCATGCACGAGGAAGAAACCACAGCCCATATTTTTCTCTGCTGTTGCTTGGCTCATAGGATTTGGGGGGTCATCCTCAACTCCTTTGATATGCCATGGGTCACCCCTGCCTCTCCTTATCAACAATTTTTGGCATGGGCGACCATCAAACTAGAAGGGGAGATATGGGAGTTCTGGAAAGCTGTTCTTCGTGGATATTTGGAGCATCTGAACTGAACGGAATGCCCGCATTTTCAACAGAAAACGACGGCCGGTGGGGATGATTCTCAAATCTGTCAAAGACCTTATGATTTTATGGGTTCGTAGAGGGAGTGCTGAGTCAAGAGGGGAGGAGCTTCTTTGGGACCCTGGTTAGATTGTGTGCAGCTGCTCTGTTGAGCTGCAGTCTCTTGTTTTTTGTCTTTTCTGGTTTTGTTTCGGGCTGTTGCCTTCTTTGATCGCTGTCTATGTATTTTTCTTGTTAGCTTCTCGCTGCTTTTTAATACAATGCAAATTTACCGATAAAAAAAAAAAAGAATCTACGAAGGAGTTAGTACCCTATGAACGTGTTGGAAGGAAAAATATGTGATTCCTACACATGTCAACCAATTAATGGGCTATTTGTTTTACGAATTCAGTGACATGATTCACATATGCTGATTGACGAGGAAAAATTTAAATATTAGAGTACTTGTTTCCTGATGTAATCTTTTTGGAAGAAATCTAATATCGTTGAGGAACAAGTCCTCCTAAAATTTTGCTGGCTCAATTCAGTAGGCTGTCTTCTAGCAGCACAGATCTTCTACTTTGTGTGTTTCTCCTTCTTTGGAATCTCGCTATTGCTCCCGCTTATGTTTCCAATCATAAAATAGCTTAATTTCAAACTTCTGATGATGCGCATTCCCAACATCGTACTCATCTGCCATTTCTGACAACTAAGGGCTGACTCGATGGAAGTGAAGAGGGCTATTGACTGGTATTAAGCTAATATGCTTCAACTTTGAGATGTCGGTTACCATCTAAGGAGATTTAGGGGATGTGATTCACTTGATCGCGAAAGGGTGAAAGTCTCCGTGGCGGCTTGAAGAAGTTTTCAAATGGGAGTTGGATCTGCTACAGGGTTGACAACAGGAATGTTCGGGTTTCTCATGTGTCTTGGGAGGGGCCAATGAATCTGCGGGTTGCTTGGCCAAGCAAGGAAGGGGTGGATTTGGACCAGTTCTTATCAGGTGGTCCCCTATGTTTCCATATTGTAATTAATGGATCAGGTGGTCCCCTATGCTTCCATATTGTAATTAATGGTTTTTTATATATATATATATATATATATATATATATATATATATATATATATAGGGAGTATGCAAACCGTTGCAAGGATGATCCCTGCAACCGGGTGCATTTTGACAGGCCACATGGCATGATCAATCCAAAACAACACCCGCTTTTGGTTGATCAGCCATGGGGCAGGTGGGTTAATTTTATTTTTTTTACGGAGGGGGGGGGGGGGGGGGCGCATTTTTTGGTCCTCATTTGATGGGTCAAAGATACCATAACGCCCCACAAAACTGGTGCATTGAATTTGGGCCCCTTTGACAACATTTTCAACTGTGGATATGTATCGGATCATGGGTGGCACTTGATCGATCTTATCCAAGTTGTCGTGGCACCCGATCCTCGTGATGGGTGTCACATGATGCCCAGCTGGTGTGGATGCAGGGATGATATATATATATATATATATATATATATATATATATATGGGCTTGCTGTGCTCTCCAACTCTCGGTTGGATGTCGAGGACTACTTCTGGAAAACCTCTAGGATTTTATTGTATATATTTTAATACTTGAATGAAGAAGCATAACGGTGTTTCAAGTCATCCCACCAAATCCTTTTGGTTGCAGGAAGAGTTAAAAAGGAGATGAGCAATGTTTTCTTACTTCTTCCGTGCTATTTGTGTTTTCTACTCCAAGAGCATGTGCATGCTATGTTTAATTATTGCTCCGTAATATTGTTTCTTTTTCTAGACATAATACCCACATTGTGCACACCCTTATCGTGCCTTATTATTATTTTTATTGTTGCTATTATTATTATTGTTATTATTATTATGATTATTATTATTATTATTATTATTATTATTATTATTATTATATCACAATATGCTCCAGGAGTGAAAATCCCCTTGAGCAATGATGGGTCACTATCCCATCTTTATGACTTTTGCTTGGCTAGAATGCTGTAACTTGAAGATTTCATTGTGCTACTTATTTTAAGGAAGCAGCTACTCTTATAGGATCAATTACCTACTGGGCATGGCCATCCATAATAATGTAGATCCTTCTCTTCAAAGCTTGAACTTTTCTATTATTTTTCACTTTTCAAATTTTGAAGTTGATTTTAAAGTTTCTGTGATTGATATATTGCAGGTTTCATATTTATTTAGAAAGCCCGAGGTTGCGGACATAGTGATCTTCAAGGCTCCTCCAAAACTGCAGGTTTGATATATATTTTGGGGAACAATTTTTTTCTTCTGGGCAAGAATTATTTTCAGACTACGGTGTGATCTATATGAAATGCCTTATGAACCTTATTTAATACTTGCAGGAAAACGGTCATAGTTCAGGTGAAGTGTTTATCAAAAGGGTTGTGGCCAAAGCAGGAGATTATGTTGAAGTAAGTTTTATACTCTGATTATTTAATATCGTTTTTACTTCTCCATTGAATTTCTTTTTGTGCACTTTATTATTTGATACTAAGTATGCATGAAATGCATTTGATTTTTCCGTATTTACAGGTTCGTGATGGAAAATTGATGGTGAATGATGTTGTCCAAGATGAAGATTTCATTCTAGAGCCACTCGCTTATGAAATGGAGCCAGTGGTATTGTTGCGTTCCGCATTTGTCATTCCTTGGGAATTTTTTATATTTGATGATTTAATTCCTCCAACATTGAGGAAGAAATCTTTTAATGATCTTAAAATAAATAAATAACAAAAAGTAATAACCCTCTGGTGGTAGTTTGAATATTGGAATTTTGAAACTGTGTTTATTGTTTTCACTGCTCGAGAAACTTCTTTTGAACTAAATAAATATTTTTGTGCATTCTGTACTTTTCTTGTATAGCCTGGTAGGTTTCTGACTTCTGTTCTTTGCGCAGCTTGTGCCTGAAGGCTATGTATTTGTGATGGGGGACAATCGCAACAACAGCTTCGACTCTCACGATTGGTATGTCCCAGAACTCTAAAGCTGGATGGCGTACTCAGCCACATAATTATTTGTCCATTTTAAAAATTGTGTTGTTATGGTTTTTTTTTTTTTTGATCGGTTGTTATGGTTACCGAGACAATTATTCTGAACCACATAAGAGTGTCGGAAAAAGATTAAATAATCCTTCTCGCCCCTGATTGGTGGGTTCCATATAAGACCAAGGTTTGACCTCTTCATATCAATCTCCTTCCATCAACCTCCAGAGTTGAAAAGATATTTTGAAATCGTATCTGTGAAATACCAAAAGCATACTTCCACTGATTTGGGTATTCGTAAATAACTGTTCACTTCCCAAGGTTTGACCATTTTGACATGAGGAGATTGACCTGTGTATGGGTCAGTACCGAATACCAACTCTAAAATCAAAGTGACTCCTCCATTGGAGTGTGGGTCCCGTGGGATGAACAATTTGACTGATAATGTCATTCCCATTCTATTTAGTAGTGGGAATGTGGGATGCACGTTCCATGCAGTTGCAGATAGAGGTGTGAGAGAGAAGTGGAGGAGATTTGTGGGACAGACATTTTGGGTACCTTAATTTTCAACCCAAGATTCTTCGTTCTCAACTCAGGTTGCATATGCTTTAACTGTTGACTACGTTGAATCAGACGATGGAGATCATTTTTCGTCCCAATCTTAGACACTATAGATCTTGATATCATGGTCTATTGTGTTGAAGATTGGTACGAAAACGATCCCCATTGTCAGATTCAAGGCAGTCAACGATTCAAGCACATGAAATCCAGGTTGAGGAGGGTTGAGGAGGAAGAATCTTAGGTTGTAAATAAAGGTTCCCTTTTAAAAATGACGACCGCAAACTTCACGGATGAAAATCTAATATTTTCGTCCCTCTTCTCAATTTTTCCCGTCTTGCTTTAAGATTTACTCTTGAACAAAATTTATGTTGCAATTGCTAGTATTTCTGCAGTTTTTGTGACATTTTTTCTAGTCTAACTTGTATACACTTTACTTAATATCTTTCAGGGGACCACTTCCAGTCAAAAACATTCTCGGAAGATCTGTGCTTCGTTACTGGCCTATTTCTAAAATATCCAACACCATATATGAACCATCAGCAGGACAGAACACTTTGGCAGTTTCTTAACCCCTCAACTCTAGTCACATTGTCCTAAGAGGAACTCAAGTGGCAGGCAAATACAGCGGAAAGCTCTCCAATAAATTTTGCACTTTCCCACTATTATTTGGCGCAGCTTCTGTAAATATATGACTGCCCAATTTTTTTTGTGTATTTGCCATTTATGGACATGCATCTCAATTGCTTTGTAAGTTTCTGTAATTTAGGGATACCAAATGTTTCTTCTAAGACCCATAAAAGGCAATGAATTGAACTTTTTAAAGGCTTCAATAGTTTCAAATATTTATTTCAGGTGTTTCCCATCCCTTTATATTACCTTGCAATCTGTGTAATTCAACTCTTGCTTCATCATCTTGTGAGTGAGATTCGTCATCAGCAGAGAAAGTATGGATTTCATTTCTGATCTCAATCCAACTGAGCCCTGGATCTTTCTCCGTTACTAATCCTCTGATCTTTCTCCTCATTTTGGCCACCGCTTCCCATCTCCCTGAATCAGCATAAAGATTTGAAAGCAGTATATGGGCCGCACTATCTTCTGGTTCGAGTCTGAAAACTTGTTCTGCAGCTTGGATTCCCATTTCCAAATTTCTGTGCACTACTGACGAGCTTAGCAAAATCCTCCATAGTTCCGGAAAATCTTTACCAAAAGGCGATTCATGAATCAACTCCTTCGCTTCCTGCAATAACCCGGCTCGACTTAACAGACTTACCATGCAAGAATAGTGCTTCGGGCCTGGTATTAAGCCATTCAACACCATATTATTCCAGTAAAACCTCCCTCTCTCAATTAGACCACAGTGGCTGCAAGCAGAGAGGAGAGAGATGAAGGTAACACGATCGGGCCTTAAGCCTCGTTGGATCATTTCGCTAAATAGCTCAAATGCCATTTCAGCATACCCATCGTGACCATATCCACCAATCATCGAATTCCAGCACTTCAAATCAGGAATTCGAACTCCTGAAAATACTATTCGAGCGGCAGGGAGATCACCATTCTTGGCATACATATCAACGAGGCTCCCGCTGACGCACGTATCTCCCTCGTATCCTGTTTTAACAACCTGAGAATGGATCATTTCACCTTGCTTTAGAGTTGCCAGATCAGCAGAGGAGCTCAGAAGACTGCTTAGGGCAAAGCTATCAACCTTATAACCTTCCTCTAGCATTCTGCAGAAATACTTGACTGCGTTTTCCCCCTCGCCCGATCTTGAATAGCCGGTAATCATTTCAGTCCAGAGGATAACATCTTTCCCTGACATTGAATCAAAAAGCTTTTGTGCCGAATCCGTTTCACTGTTCTTGAAGTACATTGAAATTAGGGTGCTTCCTACAAAAATGCTACACCCAAAGCCTGTTTTTGTGACCAAGGCATGGAGCGGCTTACCACAATATGAAGCCAGTGAATCTCCGGTTGCAGAAACAATGGCTGCAAAAGTATATTCATCTGGCTTTTCAGAAGACCAATTTTGTAATTGGATGAACAGATCCATAGCCACCTCTCCATCTCCATTCTCTGAATACCCAGTTATCATTGAATTCCAAGAAACCAAATCTGGTGTCTCAATCTCTCTAAAAACAAAAAATGCAGTTTCGGCGTCCCCACAACTGGAATACATGTCAAGTAGGGCATTCTGCAAAGCCACATCGGCTGGAGAATCAGATTTGATTATCTGTGCATGGATTCTTCTACCGGTAATCCCGTCTCTCATTTTGCTACAAGAATTCAAAACTATTGAAAAAGTGAAGGGTGTGGGGACCGAACCCGCCCTAATCATGTTACAGAAAAGCTGCATTCCTTGCTCGATTCTATCATTCTTCATGTTTGCAAAGATTGTAGAATTCCAAGCAACATCATCTCTCTCATTCAGATCGCCGAAAGCCCGGTCTGCATATTCCAAATTCCCACAATTCGAGTACATCCCGAGGAGAGAGGTTTGCACACAAAGATCACTTGAGAAGCCAGATCTGATGACTTGGGAGTGAATTGCTGAGCCAATTGATTGGTTCTCGAGGGACAATGATGCTTGGAGAAGGCTTGAGAAGGTGGTGCTGTTGGGTTTGAATCCTTGGCTTGCCATATCCGGAAATAGCTGGAGAGATGACAGGGCTTGTTGAGGAGCTCGAGAATATGCAGAAATAAGGGCATTGTAAGAGACGAGATTTCTCAGAGGCATTTTGTCGAACACTCGTTGAGCGTCTTGGAGCGAGCCGGATTTTGCATACATGGAGAGGAGGTTGTTGTTGAGGAATGGGGTTGGATTGAGGAGTGTGGTGGTGATGATGAGGGCGTGTAGTTGGCGGGCTTTTCTTAAGGAGTTTGTGGTTGTGGAGGTGCATTTTTGAATGAGAGTTGCTAGTGAAGAGGTAGTGTTTTCATAAGATGCCATGTGTCCTAAATGGTTTTCATGACTACAAGATTCAAGTCGCAAGGCGTTTTGCTAAAGTGAGCCCGTGGGGCTAGAGGGCATGATGCGCAATCTCTTTCTGCAGCGGCTTGATATATACAGAGTTACTCTTAGATTAGCAGCCTGAGTGCCCAATTGATTGAGATGTGTTGCTCCATGATCTAAAGATCTTCATAGAGTTAGTATTACATAAGCAGCCTGAATGCCCAAGTGATTGATATGTGTGTCATATGAAATTATCATGTGCCGTTTAATAGGTACACCATGATCTAAAGATCTTCCGTGCAAAAGATTGGTTTAAATGATATCATTATTCGACTAATCTTTTGCATTATAGATCTTGAGATCATTGGCATCAAATTAGAAGGACCACTAAGATAGCATGCATCCCAAAAAGTGACCCGAGTACTAAGATTTTTGGCACTTGAGTCAGGTATCTAGCTTTGTAAAAAGAGCATGGGACTGGATGTTTGAATGCTTGATCATAACCAAATGAGCACTACATGGAGCGATGATAGGTGCACCATGGTCTAAAGATCTTCGGCCCAAAAGATTGTGTTAAACGATATCATCATTCAGACTAGTCTTTTACATCATAGATCTTGAGATCATTGGCATTAAAGAAGGAACCCATAGTGGTTTTACATAGCATGCATTCCAAAAAGTGATCCGAGTACTATGATTGTCGGTGGCTGTTATCTAGCTTTGTAGAAAGAGCATTGGACTCCACGGTTGAGCAATTGGGTCATAACGAGATGAGAGCTACATGACACATACTTGGGCACAAATTCAACTCAATTAAAATAAAATAAAATAAACAATAAATGTATTGTCAGCCATCAATTTAAGGCCTCGTTCAGGTGTTTTTTGATTTTTCCCATAAAAGCTCAGATTCTTGGACACTCAGATTCTTGACAGATTTTTAGCAAACTCGGATTCCTGATTATTCCCATATGCGTTCTTAAGTTACTCAGACTCCTAACAGATTCTTATAAAACTGAGAATCCTTTGTTTTTAAGTTCCTCTCAGAAAGTCTTCAGAATCGATTCAATCAGTGGTTATGTTGTGACCGTAGAAACGTAATTTAATCATCTGTTTATGTGTCGTACTCGGATTTCTGTCAAAATTTACGGGCAACCAATCGAGATGGGATTGAACATATTTGACGGAATCTTTTTTCAAATCTGATTTAATGACCATTACTTTAAAAATGGACCACTAATACCCAATCAAAAAATTAGCCAATTTTTTTATAATGTTAAAAGGATAAGTATATATATATCCTAGCCGGGTGCGGGCCGAGTGTTGGAACACTCAACCCACGCTCAGTTCGAATTTATCCAGGTTGCAACATGTTTAACCCGATCCGGATACAAAGCCGGGTTTATTTGATAGATTTATAGGATTAAACTGATATTTGCAGTCGGCGTAAACAAAATAAAAATTAGGCTCTAATGAAACTAGTCTAAAAATCAATTTGGGAAGAACAAGTGTTTTAGCTTCACATGGGATAACCTTAAAAAAACCCAAAAACTATGTATATATAAAATAAAAAATAAATAAAAAAAAAGTAAGACAGTTCCTGTTCTTTGGCTGCAAAGTAGTATATGAATAAAGTATGTATATAAAGTACATTATATATATATATATATATATATATATATATATATATATATATATATAATGATATAGGTTGCTGTCGTTCACCAAAAAAGTATGTATATAGAGTACATTATATATATATATATATATATATATATATATATATATATATATGGGAAATTTACCTGACCGACCCTGTCAGATGTACCTTTTACAGCAGAGACCCTATAGTTTCACCTTTATCCGAATCGACCCGCTGCGCGCCGAGCCATCTTCCGCCTTTAGGAAATACTGGATTTACCCCCAATGTAATAAATAGCCACCTTCACCAAACCCTTCACTGTTTACCTTTTTACTTTTCTACTTTTTCGTTCAAAATCGGTGGAGAGGCGGTCGAGAGTCGCTAGCATTCTGTTCTTCAATCTTCAAGCTACCAAACCTGTAAGTAGCTAGTAATTAATTTCTGTTGATTTTTTTCTTCCTCTTTCGTCGGTGCACATTTTGAAGTAAATTTTATCGTTATCGATTGTATAGACAATCGATATCGATTGTATCTACAAGTGATAACGATTGTATACTCAATCGATATCGATTTCGCCCAAAGGAACTGAAGAGGATCTAGTTCTGGTGGTGGTGGTGGGTTCTCCCTTACAAGATCGAACTTGATTTTGTTATAGTAGGTTTTAAGGTGTTTTATCGCCGTCGTTTGACATTGAAAAATATGGGGGCTGGTAGGGATAATAGGGATGATTCATTTGTAATCGATATGCAATCGCTTTCGTATGCATATGCAATCGCTTTCGTTACTATCCATAACCATCACCAGCAGATGATTTTCCACCATCAGCAACAAATGAATCATCCCTATTATCCCTACCAGCCCCCATATTTCCCAATGTCAAATGACGGCGATAAAATACCTTAAAACCTACTATAACAAAATCAAGTTCGATCTTGTAAGGGAGGACCCAATACCACCACCAGAACCAGATCCTCTTCAGTTCCTTTGGGACGAAAACGATAAAGTAATGAAAATTTTGGCGAAGGAAGAAAAGAATAAGAAAAAGAAAAAGAAGAAAAAAGGAAAATAAATTGGGCAATTGTATATACTGTTGATTGTTAATGTGATCGGCATCGATTGACACAATCGTCATCGATTGTGTACACAATCGATGACGGTTGTTTAGGGAATCGACGAGTTTTTTTATTTAGCCTGATTATAAACATTTTCTTTCAATTTTATTACAGTTCATATACAGAAGCCGACAAAATAGTTGTACAACGTGTTGTTGGCAAATGTTCTCCTACTGGCATTTCGAAGATCTACGAAGACGCTAGCCCGCAGCGGAAGGAGATGCTAAGTGCATCAGTTTTCGAGAGAATATTTCAAATGCCAAAGGGTGTTAGTTTTACTGGAGATGTTGTGGATGCCATGTTAAGTTTTTGGGTTGAGAAGAACCACTTCCGAATTGGGAGGAGAGATGTCTATCTTCGGGAGATGGACGTTGCCTTAATTTTGGGCCTTGTAGTTGTTAAACCCCAAGAGTATTCCCCTTCCATTAAAGCACCTGAAGTGGAAATAATTCGATACAAATATTTTCGGGGACTAGCACCCGGGAAAATTCTGCGGTCTCATATTGATAGTGGATTGAGGCTAGCGCAAAGTGATGATGACTTCGTCAAATTGGCTCTTCTTTTTGTTCTATGTACATTCCTTTTTCTCGGGTCCCATCTTCAATTATCGGAAGCCCACGTTGAACTCGTCGATGACGTAGAAAATTTCAAAAAAACCCCATGAGGTCTCTACTTCTTCAAAGACTTGCTAGAGTATATAGAGAAGGGCGTGGAAAGACAGCCGACAACGATAAAGCCCTTAAGCCATATAATATTTATGACTGTATGTGTGTACTTTAGTGGTGGGCCTATGAGATGCTGCTTGACGTCTCACCTCAAAGAACGTCAATGCTAAACCCTTTCCCCTGATTGTTGAAGTGGGCGGAGAAGCCCCAAACGAGGAATAAAGGCTACACTCTTGCGAAGATGGTCGACAGCAAGGTATGATGTCGTTTTAACTAATTCAAATATGTAAAGGTAAACTTGTAACAACTTTAAAGAGTAATCTGGAGGATCCCGATTACCAAATCAATCGATATCGATTGCCTACGTAGTCGGAAACGACTGATTACGGAATCAGATCGATTGATTAAGCAATCGTTATCGACGGCCTACACAGTCGGTGGTGACTGCCTACATAGTCGGTGGCGACTGCCTACACAGTCGGTATTGACTTCCAACACTGTCGGTGTCGACTTCCTACACAATCGGGATCGACTACCTACACAATCGGGATCGATTACCTACACAATCGGGATCGATTACCTACACAATCGGGACCGACTATAAATGGAATCAGTTTCCACTCTCTAAGCAGCCTTTAATTTAGAGTGATTTTTCAATTTCTGTAAATTTTTCTATGTTATTTTACAACCTGTCCTTTTTTGTAACAGATTAACGCTCCCCTCGAACCCATTACCTTCGAGTTGGACATACCACTCGTAAGGGATTATCAGCGAGTTTTAAAGGCTGTTGGGGGAGAAATTGGGGGGAAGAGGAAAGAGGTTGAGGAGGTCAAGAAAGCTGTGAAAGTTGATCTTCGGCCCAAAAAGAAAAGAAATATTCCGATCAAAGAAGTTGAAGAGGAAGAATTTGAGGACGAAACAATGTCTGACGAAGGCTCTTCGTCAGATGAGGTCCAAGGCCAATTAGACCGGCCTAAAAGGGTCACCGCGAAGACAACCAGCAGTACACCATCCTCCTCTAATCAAGAGTTATTGAGGAGGATTGATGCTTTGGAGTTGGATAACTTGAAACTCAACCAAAAAGCCAGCCATTTGGAAGAGTTAGTTAACCAATTGGTGGAAGGGAATAAGCGACTGGTGGAGGAGAATATGCTCCTCCGGACACAATGCAACTCCTTTGAAGAACGGCTCACTTCAAGGGATGTTCAATTGCAAACGACGGATCACTTCAACAAGTTGATCCGAAAAGAGCAAGGAAAAATTATAGAACTCCTTCAAATGATAATGGAGGTGACACCCAAGGTATGATTGGCAGTGTAGTCTGCTTTAATTCGATTTTTTATTTATTCGATTGTTTACCGATCGTATTTACAATCAATAACGATTGCATTTACAATCGATAACGATCGTATGTACAATCGATATCGATCGTATGTACAATCGATAACGATTGCATTTACAATAGATAACGATTGCATTTATAATCGATACCGATCGCATTTACAATCGATACCGATCGTATGTGCAATCGGTACCGATCGTATATGCAATCGATACCGATCATATGTACAATTGATACCGATCGTATGTGCAATCGGTACCGCTTGCAAATGAAATCGTTAGACGATCGGTACCGAATGTAAATACGATCGGTATTGATTGTAATTACGATCGGTTTAGATTCAGAATCGATTTATATTGTTTTTAGAGGTCATTCTGTTCTCTGTTTTTCTTATTTATCAATTTTATATCTTTTGATGTTCAGGATGGTGCTGTTTCAAAGTTGCTATCGGAAGTGTCTCTCTCTGCCGATATTGGACCAGAACCTGCTAGTCCAGTCGACCAGGGATCAGCAGATGTGGCACCAGCTCCTCCCGCCCAAGAGGAGTTGGTAGCAGCTGATAACCAATCCCACGACGATGATGATAAGGGTGGTCCGACTGGTGATGAGTAATCCGAGTAGCCAGTAGATGCTCGCCTGAGGCCTAGGATTAAAGCCAAACAAGTTGCCTCGAAGCCTAGGACAGGAAAAAAGCAAGCGATAAAAAAACCGCCAACGAAGACGATGCCTCCTCCTACGGTTGAGCTAACAGATGAGCAGAGGTTCATGAATGCCATCTGGACAGCTTCCGAAAAGGATGCCGAGTAAGTTACATATATTACGAATTTGTCATTTTTTTCAATGATAGTAACAACTTAGTTACTTCGTTTTGAATTAAAACTTGGTCGTTATGTTTCATGCAACATCTACGTAAGCTCCGTGGGTGATTATACAATCCGAATGCATACGTTCAAATGTCTGAAAGGCACGGCATACTTGGACAATCTTGTAAGTAACCAAATCTCTCATATTTAATTTAAAAAGTTATTTTCTTTTCAAGTTTTCTTAAAGTAACTACTGATTAAAAAAATGGAACGATTGCCCAGATAGTCTAACTCGATTGTTTACACAATCGATGACGATTTAATACGATGCCGATCGTCTGGAAAGTCTAGAAAGTCGATTTCACGCAATCGCTTAACGATTGTCCGGCGATACCGATTAGCTAGATAATCGTTAACGATTGTCTGAACAGTCAATACCGACTCCGTATTTACTGAAATTTGTTATCTTTTCAGATCATGGGAGCCTACCTAAGACTTTTAGAAGTCATGGATGACGCTGCTCATCCTGAAGTTGGTGATAAGTTCTTCCTGATGAGCCCCACCGATTTGTCATATATCGCTATGGATTATAACGATTTCAGATTCTTTGTTGAAACTGAAAAACTCAACCAAAAAACCGATGGCCACGCAAATTAAATGGTCTGCTGCCCTTAAGGAAGAAACCAACCCAGGCAAGAAGATGCTCCAAAACTTCTTCTTCAATAGGTTGAGGAATCTGTGGTCTCACCAATGCAACACGGTACATTACGCTCTCTGTAAACTTTGTTTATAATTTCCACCATTGTGTCATCTAATATATTATATTATTCATTTCAGATATTTGTCTCAGTCCATAGCCACGCTCCTTTGCATTGGGCCCTTGCGATCGTTAAGGTTTTAGAACGATCGGTAATGATCGTTGATTCAATTTTGGATAGGCCCTCAAAGGACAAGTATCCCCTACAAGTCAACATTCTGGTAAGAATTGTTCACACCTTCAAAATTATCTAAAATCGCTAACGATTGATTATACAATCGTTAACGATTGATTATACAATCGCTAACGATTGCCCAAACGATCGACAACGATTGATTATACAATCGCTAACGATTGATTATACGATCGACAACGATTAATTATACAATCGCTAACGATTGATTATACAATCGACAACGATTGATTATACAATCGCTAATGATTGATTATACAATCGTTGTCGTTCGTTTTGGCAATCGATCACATATATTTCTAGATATTTTTTCTGCTTAAGTAGCTTATCTTATCAAATATTATCTGACATTATACTTTTCAAAACATACCAAATATCTTCCCGCGGTTTTACATGTATACGGAGACTCCACTGCATTGGAAGCTGCGACTTATCCGTGGTCAAGTTCTGATTGCAAGGTCAAATTCGTGCCCCGACAGAGCAATAGTTGGGATTGTGGGATATTTGTTTTGAAGTACATAGAGTACTTCATGTTGGGGAAGAAATTGGACTTCAGCCAAGGCAATATGAGTCAAATCAGGGTAGAAATTGGACAAGCCCTCGCTAAATTTACTGTCGATGGAGAAATCGAGAAAGCTATGGATGAAGAACCTACTACTGATGCAGTAGCATCCTAGTTTATTTCAAAAGTTAAAATTGTATTAACTTGAAGGATTGTTTGTAAACGAAAATTTTAAATTTTAATTGTAAAACAATCATGTTTTTTTTAATTTATAATATTAAGTATGTAAAATTTTTATATGGACTGCTTAACATTAGGCGGGTTATGTGCTTGTCGCAGGCTTTATTAAAGTGTACTCAAGCAGTCCATGACATAATCAATCGACATCGATTGTAGAAGCAATCGATATTCACTGTCTGTGACAAAACGTTTGAAAATTTTTAAGAGTACAAAGCTTGTCTTAAATTCGAAAATCAGGTTGGATACAACCCCAATGAAGTTACAAGTCAAACCTAATTCTTACCAGGGCTATCTATCAATACTTCTTTATATTTTTTTGGGGAATTTACATCTAGTGAGAAATTTAGCCGACTTCTTGTACTGTATCAACCCATGGGACCAATTGTCGTGCAACTCCGGCGATTGTGGCCATACTCATTGCACCTGCCACACTGTAGGGCCCTAACTTCACCCTTAGACCTTATCTTTCTCTTTCTCGGACGGCCGGCTTGCTTTCGACAATTATAGGGTGGTCTTACTTTCATATTTTTCGGCAGTTGCTCAGCTTGAAATGCCCATTGGCTTTTATCGAGGGTGGGAAGCCATTGTTCGTCGTATGCTTGTCTAAAGCAAGCAGTGAAAAACCACTTCTCACAGAAGTTATGGTAATCGTAACTTCTCCGATTGATAGCTGTCATGGCATGAGAGCAAGGCAAGTCATGAATAAGCCAACGGCGGCAAGTACAGGTCTTGTGTTCTAAGTCGACGTGATGAATGAAATTTTCAGAATTGACCTGAAATTGATCGCACCCATATGGTTGAGCTCTCTTCCTACATGCCCATTGCAGTACCTTCTTTATATGCTCATCTGCTTTTGGACAGAGTATGGTGGTCTATTTCTTAGATATCTCTCTGCGCTTTTGAAAATGATCGGCGACTTTCTCTCTAGTAGTTCTGATTAGGTCGATAATTGGTCTCTCTTGAGCTATCTTTAGTACGCTATTTAAGCTTTCGGCATTATTCGTAGTCAGAGAATCATATTGCCTTCCTTTCATATGTGCGCGTGCCCAATGCTTTGGGTCTATTTTCAAAATATACTTTACGGCCCGAGGATCAGCAGGATCTTCCTTCATTTTGTTAATACAATAATTAAATTTCTCTACTGAATATGCACGCGCGGCGCACTACCATAAACCCTTCACATTATTCTTGGGATACTTGTGTTGCAAATTTTGTGTCATATGTCGCATGCAATAATTGTGGTGTGCGTTACGAAAGATATGTTTGACCGCCTTAATTAAACCCTTCGACCTATCCGTGATAAAAATGAAATCTTCGGTAAATTCACCGATCACGAACGCACCTACTCGTTCAAGAAACCACATCCACGTATCATCTTCTTCTAATTCGACGACGGCAAATGCTAATGGTAATATATGGCCATTACCGCCTTGCCCCGAAGCAATAAGTAAGATCCCTTCGTAACGTCCCCGTAGGTGTGTGCCATCTACAAGCAGTGTGTGACGAAGTGTACTACGGTAGCTTCCGATGCAGGGGTCGAAACTCCAAAAAAATCTTTGAAATTTACCATCAAGCATTAATTGAAAGGATGTTCGTACATTAGGATCTATCCTCTCCATCTCCTTCACGTAGGCTGGTAGATCCACAAATTGTCATTCCCAGCTGCCTCTAATATCATTAAGGGCAAGTTCTTTCCCCCTTCAAACTTTAGCATATAAGATTTGCACATTATAAGCTTTTGCAATATCAAATATTATCGACGCCGGAGTATAGTCGAATCCTTCCATAAGTTTCTCCCGTACATAATTGGCTACGACCGAGATTGTTGCATTACGGTGACCGTGCGGTCCGATCTTAGCGGCCCCGCATGTGTGAGTACTATTGAACGTCTTGATTTGAAGTGTCGAGCCCATTTAATTTAGACGCATGTATTCGCCATGAACAATCGGTTTCGTAGCATGCGGCTGTCACTCGATAATTAGCGGTTTTCAAAGGCCGAATTTGAAAGTTTTTCTCCACCGCGTTGTGACGGGGCCAATACTCGAGCTTGCAGCATGGTGCGTGTGGCATGACATGTGGTGCCAGGAGGGTACGCGACATGGGGCCAAGTGGGCCTGGCGACGTGGTCGCGCTGCGAGGACGCGACACGGTCGTGACACAGACGCGACATAGCCAAGGTGGGCTAGCAATGCAAGAGGCGTTGCGGTATGTCAAACCAAGGGGTTTGAGGTTCTCCTGCCATTCTGGCTGAATGACTGTTTTACCCTTATATAGGGGAAGGGAGCTTGAGAGCTATTCCCCCGCACACGGGGCCTTGTGTTGCCAGAGGGGGCGCAAGTGTCTCTTAGGCCTGAAAGGGTGGGCCTAGGACATCAACGCAGCGATGTCGTGTGGAACCCAAGGGAGGTTGATGTATGACTCCGGACTACGCATTGCGGTGCATACGGTTGGGCAACCTCGCGAGGAGAACACTATCGCTGCGTGGGACTCAGTTGAGCACGACAGCACATGGGCCAAAGATAAGTGGTGCTAGTAATTCGAAACGCACATGAAGGCAGGCTGTGTGGAACTCGGTTGAGCACGCGAGCGCGAGGCACAAGGCTGTGGGCTTGGTTCGATGTGTGAGCGAGACATGGTGGCATGGGAAGCTGCATGCCAAGACTGTTGCGAGCGAGGTACTAGTGCAGTGCACAGGGTGAAGCTTGAGCAGGCCAAGTTTAGCACAGTGGTGCAAGTGGCGTGTCGCAAGGGGCACGATGAGTTGGATGGTAGGCCGTGAAACAGAGGTAACCATGTTAGGAGAGTTCCCGTCCTCTAGGCGGGTGGTATCAGAGCTGATGCGTAGATGGGTTGACTTCGTTGCATGCGGTAGCGAAGCACCGCGTGGGTTGAAAGTGTGTCGAAGGACGCTCTCGCGACTGTTGGTATCAGAAGTAGGCTGACCTAGCGAAGCGTGCGTTAGGTGCCGCACGGGACTGAGGTTGCGGAAGCGCTACCCCGTGACAGAGTGCTCTTTCAATGCTCTTTGAAATGTTTGTTTATCTCTAAAGATCTCTCCAACTTCAAACGTCCAATTCCGATATTCGGTTTCCACCTCTTGATCGGAAGACTCGTCCAATGTCTCTGACACTTCGTAAGATCTATCTACTAATGGATTATCAATGCCTCTCGTAAAACATTTCGGATCCTCTTTTATAAACCCATCCGGTACATCATCATAATCTTCGACGTTCTCTTCACCAGCAGTGTTTTGAGGTGGTTCACTAGATCCTTCTTTACCGAAGGGGTTCTGATGTGGTTGACTAAGCCCTACACGGAACGGTTCATGACATAGCTGACTAAGCCCTTCACCGAATTGGTTCTGACATGGTTGACTAGCCCCTTCACCGAGGGGTGATTATATGTATGGAAATAGGGTTGAGCTCCTTCATTAATCCCATCGATGGCATAGTAGAACATAATTCGTGAGTCATCCAAGTTATGAATCCACCGGAAAAGATATGATGAAAATCGTCTTCATCCCCCACTCTTAGAGACGTGTAGTCTAACTCTTGACTACAATATGCCTCATGCATATTTTGTAGTGGGTCATCATATGATTCAACTGGGGCATGATTTAGATCAATAGTTGTCTTCATGGCGGATATGTTTGCCGCAAAATCACCGTCATGACCGAACTAAATAGTATCATATGTAAGTCCTTCCTCCTCAAACTTACATGGCTGGAAGGAATGGTTACTCACAAAATCAGTCCCACCTAGAGGTACATCTTCAGCTTCGAATCGAAAAGAGGATGGTTCTTTAATGATGAATACCTTTATAATGTCCGACCTGAATTTATAAAACGAAAATAGGGTGGTCAAATCATCTGAATCCAAAACGTCGGCAAGCATAGGGGTGTTCACTATCTTCATAGAGAACTTTATGGAAATTGTTTCATCTGCTCTTGCAAAACTGACAACAGCAATTCGAAATTGTAATAACCCTCTGGCGGCCACCTTGATACAAACCATCATCGTTTACAATATGACCATCAAAGTGACAGAGAAGAGGAATTTTCACACCAGACATCGCCTCTTTAAAAAGGAAAAGAAAGGAGTCATAAGACGGATGGATATGACAAATTGGTAGCAAAACAACTGATATCCAATCGATACCGATTGGTAACTCAATCGCTACCGATTGAGTAACCAATCGTTAACGATTGCGTATCCAATCGGCACCGATTTCAAATAAATGCAGGAGGTGATCGATTGGATATCCAATTGATATTGATTGTTTATGAAGTCGGTGACGATTGGATAAGCAATCGTTAGCGATTGGTTACTCAATCGGTAGCGATTGGATACGCAATCATTAACGATTGGATAATCAATCGAAGTATATCTTACAATCGACCAGCTCCTGCATTTATTTATAATCGATATCTATTCACCTTTTCCAAAAGTTAATTCGATATGGTTTATACTGGATCTGAACATACCTCGCGTCGGAATGGGAAACTACAGGATCTTCAACTCCGAATGGCAAAATGCAGGAGCTTCTTCTCTCAAACCTCTGTTTTCTTCTTCCAGCTAGCAGATCCGAGGCAGAAGACGCCGTCACCTTCACCACCTCTTTAGCGCAGATGAAAATGAGGAGAAAGGGAATGTATTTGGGTTAAAGAAAGTCAGAGAAGGGGGTAATATGGACTTTTTATTCTCCTTATGGTCGACTCGGCTTGGAGCTGGTCGATTCGGGTAAAGGTGAAACTATAGGGTCTCTGCAGTAAAAGGTACATCTGACAGGGTCGATCAGGTAAATTTCCCTATATATATAGGTTGTTGTCGTTTCCTGCAAAGAACAAACAACATTATATAATATATAGGTTGCTGTCGTTTACTGCAAAGAACATTATATATAAAAGGGAACCATCATAAGCAAACAGTCATGGACGCACGGGATAGGCGCCTGATGACGGTAACCCTGATCTTAATGGAGTAAGTGTAGGAAAAGAGACGGTCCAACACATCGGCTAACAGCCCTTGACGCTAGGAATAATCCGATATCGGTCTGGAGAGCCAAAGGGGCGTACCGGCGATGATAAGGTGATATAAACTCACCGTCATCATCTTCTCCAACTATAATTTTTTAAATTGGAAAATAAATTTGCCTTAAGTTGGTCTGATACCTCTAGAAGATTCAGCCAACTCTTGTTAATCTTGCCAAAGAACTTGATCTCATCCCAATAGATTCTACCAAGCCTTTGGTAGATCAAGGCCCCTTCGATTGCATTCTTCATCAGTGCAAAGACAATGCTGTTTCAAACTGGATTTTGTAGCCGTTGCTCAAAGACCGTTGAGAGGGTTAAGAATTGGTGATTGGGTGTTGCAGGTGGGATTTGATGTATACAAGGATGTCAAGTATAGAAAGTCACCTGCAATCTGAGCTCAGATTCTGAGCTTTTTCCGAGCAAAATGGTCAGATGACTAGCTGTCGTTTTCACTCAGAAACCACTCAAAATTGCACTTCCCTAGGTAGACTCTCGAACACCGGATTCATAAGAAAAAACATAGATTCTGGTTGTTATACGAGTATAAACTCAGATTTTGAGTTTTTCTGGACTCTCGAACAGGGCCTAAGAGAGTCTGTAGGGACTAACTCTCCTTACCATCATTTAAACACCAAATGGTGTTTTAATGATCTTACACCATTTATAAACTTATGATCTTGAAAATCCATCATATCAAAGTGATATATCATCAATTGAAAGGATATAGGTCTAAAAATCACACTTTTTGAGAGATTTGAACCATTCGATCTATGCACTATAATACCAACGGTTGTTCTTAATTTTGATGGCTGATACTAAAGTTTGCCGATCGGATGATTTACATCCACTTAGAAGCATGATCCTTTGGCTGAGACATGCTCTAACGATGGATTGGTATTAAAGTCTACAGTTTAGAAAGTTCAAATCTCCCAAAAAGTGAGATTTTTGGGGCTTATTAGCTTTCAATGTTTGATCTATCACTTTGATGGTGTAGATTATCAACATCTTTAACGTTAATAATGTAAGATTATTTAAACACCATGTTTGGCATAGCTCTCTACTAGCTCCTTGCCAGAGTAGGGCTTATCTGTTTTGGCAGGTTCCCTTTTTCTTTGTTAAATCTTTGCTACCGCATGCCCCCATTCTCCTTGCTAACTCCTTATATAACGGGATTTACTTGCTCCAATAGTCTTCTCCTGCTCTATGCTCACTCCATGCCTGAGCATATTTTATTTGCTTTGACAAGGAGTTAGCAGGGAGGTAGTTGTTGGAGAAGGTGAATCTTGCTTTGCAGGGAGTCAACAAGGTGTAGGGGCCTGCTAACAAGTATATTTGGCTCTGACCGGGAGTTGATAAAAGAGCTATGCCAAGCGTAGCCTAAATGACTGCGGAGAGTCACCTTTAGGAAAAAAAAGTGAGTTTTGAGCTAGGTATTAAAATGGGTATCGGTCTTAGGTATCGGTTTGCCCAAGGACGATATGAATCGACCGATACGGTTCAGCCGATACCGACCGATACATACGGTTCAGTCGAAATAGAGACGTATCAGCCAAAACTTGATACGTATCGGTGATTCTAATACGGGATATCGATACGTATCGGTCTAACTGAAAACTATCGGCCGATAATCGCCAATACGGGATAACTGATACATATCGGATCGATACGTATTGGTTTGGCCGAAAACCGATACATATCCCCGATACGTATCGATATCGGCCAATTTATTTTACCTTGATTTAGAGGCTTTAGCTTTCAACAACATCATCATCACCATCTGATTGACTTTGAATGAAAAATTTGCATAGAAAAACTTCAAAATCTGTTGTTTACCCAAGGGCGCGATGATGGTGACCAGGATCCAGTTCCTAGTGATATTGATCATGATCTGATACTTTTATTAGCCATCAAAGTTTATCCACTTAATTGAACCGTCCAGGTCATCAAATCAATGGAAATTTGGCTATAATTCATCCTCGCTAGGCTCTTTTTAAGTACATAGTTCCCAAAGTCTATGAATATTTGAAAAAATTACAAATAATTTACTAATTTAAGGTTTTGCGAATTAATCACGATTTTATTCAAAGTTCATGTGTTTAAAATATATTCATGAAATTTTCAAATAATTCACAAATAATTTAAGATCTTTTTGATAAATCATAATTTTTAATATTTCAGAAATTTTTTGTACTTTTTAATATTTTTTTATTATAAATTTTTGTCTCTGATTTTTATTCCAATTTCCCTTCAAACTTGCTGAATTTTGTCAGATTTTTAAAATTTAACCTTACCGAGTTATTGCCGAACCCCAAGTCTTGGTGACTATGCTTATGTACAACCCTTCCACGTGTGACTTATTCTCTCACATTGTCACAAAAATCTCTAAATTATTGAATAATTTGCTAATTATTCGTAGATCTCTTGAGAGACGAACATAATACGAATTATTAACAAATTTTTGAAAACATCGCAAAGTTCGTGAATTTTTCGAATTATTTGCGAAGTTCATGAACATCACCAAAGCCGGCTCCTTACACACTAAGGCTGCGTATGTCATAACTCCCTGCTAGCCCCTGCCACCGGAGAGTTCACCTGTTTTAGTTGGTTCCGATTCTCTTTTTAACTCCCTACAAAGGAGGATTTACCTGCTCTAGCAGCAACATCTCTACCGAAGCAAATAAAAACTGCTCTGACAAAGAGTGAGTAGAGAGGAGGATAGAATTGTTGAACAAGTAAATTCTGCATAAAATTTTGCAATACAAGGAGTTATAAAGGATAAGGGGTACCTACTAAAGTAGGTATCAGGATGTTAGCAGAGAAGATGGGAACCTACTAAAGCAGATAAACTCTACTATGGTTGGGGCTAAGAAAGAGCTATGCCATACGCAACCTAAGTTACCTTAGTGGTAGTTTAAAAGTTAAAAGCATATTTTTATATTTTATTATTTATATATAAAAGTATAAAAGTAAAAAGCTAAAAGTTAAATCCTCTTCTCTCACTCCCTGTCTCTCCTCTCTCAAACCCTCATCACGGCTGAATTAGTGAATCTCTTTCATTTCTCTCAACTCTCAAGTTGGTCGACTGACTGTGGACCACCTTTGGAGACATCAACCACTTCCACCTTTGGAGACATCAACCACTTCCTCCTCTCTCATCTCTCTCTCTCTCTCTCATGTCACGAGTAATGTCGCACCGCATCGCCTGTCACCTTTGGAGTCGCCAACCATCCACCTTTAATAATCATATATTTATATTCAAATAATTTAGTAATTTATTATTTTACTCAAAAAAATATATTAAAAAAATTTAAATATATATTTAAATTATAAAATTATATTATATTATTTTTAATTATATTTTTATAATTTTTTATTTTCCGGAATTGGTCGCTAACTTTCCAAACTTTGCCGGACTTTTTCCGGATTTTAACTTTACCGAATTATTGCCGAACCCCGATTTTCCGGGAGAATCTCTCATACATCAGATACAGACACCCCCTTTCTACGCCAAATGCGCAATACGCACGCCCCTGTGGCCGAAACAGGGACTCAGGGAGTCATCTGAATAATCATATCAGGAACAATGTGTTCTCAGAATATCTCACGCCTCTGCCATCTGATCAACGACCATCTCCATCCCTACACCGTCCGTTTCTCTGATAATCTTCCCTACCTTCATACTATTTCCTGTTATAATTTACTGATTTATTTATTTATATTTTCCCCCACTGTCGCTGAATTTTGGTTTCAATTAATGCAGATAAAAGAACCATTTTTAGTAGACAAAGAAACTGAGAAACACCTTCTTATATCTCTCTCTCAGGTGCTTTGTTAGTTTTTTTTTTATTTTTATTTTTAATTTTGTATTATGTAACTCAATTAAATTCATATTCAATCCAACAAGTTTAGCTTCGGTTTTTTTATTTTTAAAGTATTTTGTTTATGATTAATTTTTTTTTTTCAGGTTTCAAGAGAAGCAAATGAACTTTGCTGTGATTCCCAACAGGTGATTCTTCTTCCTTTTTTTTTTATTAGTATTGTATATGTTAGTTTGGCTTTATGTATTTCTTGCAAATTCTAAGTGAAAAATGCTCTAATTTTCTTAGAATTTAGAATTATGAGGTAGAAAAATGTCATGGGATATAAATTCATTATAAGAAAAGTAAGATCTTGAGGGACAAATCGAACCCTATTCTGATCAGTTAGGTCATCATCATCATCATAGTCCACCGATTTGGGATCGGCCTTTGCGACTCCTATATCTCCACTTATTTCTTATCAGCGCTAATCTCTTTGTAACTTCGCAATCTTTCATATCACTTCTCATAGCTTCCTTCCATGTCTTCACTTGTCCTCTTTTTCTCCTACTTCTTCGTGCTTGTAGCGAACATGTCCAAACCACCTATGTAATCTTTTTTTTTATAGGTGCCACTCTCAAATTTTTTATTTATGTACTAATTTCGAATTTTATCTTTTATTTTTTACTCTAAACATCCATTTCAACATATGCAACTCGGCCACATGTGTTGACTCATAATTAAGCGAGCCAATCCGAGGGAAGCATCTAAGCAGCTTCATCATTTAAAAATGTACACAACGGAAACATTATAAAATATATTAAACTGAAGATGCATGATCACAAAGATCCATGCAGAGCGCCTAAGTCCTAACATAAACACAAAAGATGACTCCCAAAATATATAATTTTTATATATTATCAAGACACTTGCTATAGACTTCGGTTCACAAACACTTTTCTTCTTGTACTTGTACTTCTTGATTTGATGGTGTGTATCCTTGACATAGACAAAAGACCCTTTTATAGACCCCTAGGACCTAAACTTAGTACCCCACAATTAATACACCTTTTACACTTTTCAAGACACTCATTTCAATTCCAATACAAATATTAACATCACACACATTTCAAAATGAATCTAACTTAATTGACACACTTAACTAGGAATGACTCTTAGTAATCTACCCATAACACTTCGATTAACTTAAAACATTTAATTTTGATTTACAACTTCCAACAACATGTAATCTATTTTCTTGTTGCTTTTTTGGAGCCCAACATTCTCCACAAATATAATTTTTGCACAATAGTCTGCTTACTTGCCTCCGTTTCATCCAACTTGCATTAATCCTATTTGAGACGTCTTCTTCAAATCCACCATCTGTTTGTAAAGTCTAAATAGCAAAATCTATGGCAACCTTCATTAATCCTATTAAATTATCACTATAATATAAAAGTTATTATTATTAGTATTGCTTTATTGTTATTATTTCTCATTGTATTTATACTACGAGCCTCGGAGATATGCATTCAAATGAACACTAGCGGTGCATATTTGAACCAATTGGGTGCCACGACAACTGCCCAAGGTCAACCAGGTACCATCTAGAAAAATAAAATAAAAAGAGTATTTATCCACCGTTAAGTCATTGTTCAACGGTGAAATTTTTTACTGCACCATGTCCAGGCGGTGAACCATAACTTTGACTTCTGATTTGAAGGGCACTAAAGTCCAAAAAATATATTCCCCCCCCCTCCCCCCCCCCTAAAAATCAAGGGGGCTGGGTGAACCTTGGAGGTGTTTTGTAACTCACAATCAACTGCCATGTGGCACATGATCTAGCATTCGAGTGCACGGTCACTACCATGCACTCTAATTCATTGAATAAATATTTTTAAAATAATGAAATAACTAAAATACCCCTAAAATTTATTATTCTGGGGACAAACCCATGTGCAATCTCAATTGGTGGCTACATTGCAGCCACTTCATTAGGGGCAAAGGCCTTTCAGTATGTTCTCAAAGAATGTGTCTGCAATGAGCTCGTCTTGTCAGCTGCGCATTTATTTGGACTTTGAAATGTGCACAAATTTTTATGCTCTAATTTGGTGGATGTGTCAAGGTTCACTCATTGCACAAAGACAGCTCACTGTCTTCAATGGCTCATTGTAGACAAATTCTTTTTCAAATGACAAGTATTTTAGGACACTCGCCAGTAAAATCGTATTTCTGCAAGAGTTGGTATCTGACCCATTTTCTTTAAAAAAGAAAACAGGTCACTATTAGGACATATGACACTATTTTCTCATCAATTATTCTTACTTGATGTGCAGATCACGAAACTTAGATCTGGTGGGTTAAAGATTGTGTCAAAAAAAAACCTCCATCGTGTGATTTAAAGCAATCAAACTCCTTCAAAATTAATGATTTTATAGATGATGTATGGTAACCGTTCATTTTAAAGGCGTTTGAGATCTTTGAAATAGAGCTGTTTTTCCCATGCAATCTTCGACCACCATATCTAAGTATTATGATCTATTCTTCATCTCAAGTGGCACACATAATGAAAAGCAGTTCTATGTCCATAGTCACTAAATTGTCTTGACTTTTTGAAAAAGTCGCATTTAAATCGTGAATAAATCATCTGACAATCTTTTCACGTTTTAATCGTGACTTATTGAATAAGTCATGATTTGTTTATTTATTCATGAACTTTGTGTTTAATCTCGACTTAATCGGTTACAAACATTTTTTTCATTAGTCATAGATAAAATAATAAATTTTTAAATGAAAACATCTTATATCTCCTTTACTTTGTAGTTTGTACTAAGGAAAAAAACACACTCTTATTTCTTATATCTAAAATGCCAAGTTAAGTGCACATGCTTCAGTATAAAACTCAGCTTGAAAAATATAAAATCCTAGGATTAAAACCTATTCTCATCCCTTGTCTTTACTGATTTTTTGTAAATTTTTTGGTTGCTGAATAATTTTCAAATTCTGACTTGGTGACTTTGCACATGTCCTAATCTGGTGGCCCATTTTCTTTTTAAAAGAAAACATATCGGTTTCCATATACCAGCTCTTTATAAAATGACGAGCATTTGTAGTATACTCATAGGTGACATGACATCTCTTTTTAGGTATATTAATTTTATGAACATTTCTTATTAGTTTTTAAATATTTTTTCCAAAATAAATTGACAATTAGAAAAAAAGAAAAAGAAAAATATGTGCTCCGTGTCTATCAATTTCAGAAGAGTAAGTAAGAGCATGTCATACATTGAGGCCGAGGACAGCCAATCCAGTGTGTCATGTGAGTGAGCTGGGCAGATGTAGGGTTCTAGCCATGGTATCAAAACTCGACTGATACTGATACGTATCGGTTCTCTGGAAACTGATACCGATACCGGTATTGGGGTGGTCGTATCAGTATCGGCCGATACGTTTCGGGTATCGGTCTATACGGATCCAGTATTGGCTGATACCCCCTCAATTTATTTATTATTTTTTATTTGTCCATTGACCGATACTAGATACCGATCCCGAGTCAGGTCCCTTGGTGCTAACACGTGCACAACCTGCAACACAGGTAGACATAGGTCTAACAAGAGTAATTGTCCACTTATTCTGCCATAGCTATAGTTGACTGCATTTCACACGTCTTCCACTAGTTCAGTTTGAACTATTAAAGGCGGACAAGATTCTGTCCACTGGTATAGGGTAGCCTTCTAAGTGACCTGTTCACTCTCAACAGTGACCAGGTCAATCTCCTTATTATAAAAAGGTCAAATTTGTAGTTTCACTAATTTGTATGCTCATTAATAGCTGTGCACTTCCCAAGGTCTAACCATTTTAGCATAAGGAGATTTACCCATTCATGTTTGAGCGTGAATAGGTTGGTTATCCTATACAATTCGTCAGGATGGGGTTCACCCAAAAAAATCATGATATTGGACAATCTCTACCACCTGATAAATGAACTCTGAGAGACTGAAAATAGACAGATAAAAATCATGTGTAAACAGTGGCAGATATTTAATGAATAAAAGTACTCTCATTAGATGGTTTGAATTTTCCAACGGACAGATTATTTGGTTGAGTCTCAGCTACACTAGGGCCTTAGACATCTCAGATTTATGACCTGTGACACATGTACACTATTCATGACCTGTGCATTCCATTTGGTTCAAGGTCATAGGCACAATTGGACCTCATCCTGTTGGAGTACTTCTCAGAGGTTCAGTATACTGGCATTTGCTTGCAGTTAGTTTTTTTTCGGTAATGGTATCCCATTTTTAAGGTGGGTACCTGTGTTCGAACGTACAGGTTTACGAAAAGCGCCTGTGTGAAAACCAGTAAAATCCATTGACTGCTTGGAATCAGATGATGGAGATTTTTCTTCACCCCAATCTTCCACACAACTGATCTCGAGACCATGAGCGTACAATAAGATGGTCAGTTTTTTATTCCACGTGGCACGGATCCCACAAAAGGTTCTAAAATCACATGGCACACATAACGCTCAAATGTGATTTTAGGGCCTTTTAGGGCCATTTTTTTGGGATTTGTGCCATGTGGAATCAAAACCTGACCATCTGATGGTGTGATCATGGTCTGAAGATCCGTTGTGTGGAAGATTAGGATGAAAACCAATCTCCATCGTCTGATTCCATGCAGTCAATGGGTTTCACTGGGTTTCAGTCATAGGATCTTTCAATAAACCTGTAGGCGGTAACACAGGTAACCTTTGAAGATATAATCAGTTTGAATAGTACCCTAAGAGGATCTACCTTTTGTTACTGTTACGCTATCTTTTGGTGAGTAAGAAAACCCAAAGCTATAATCTTCATTTTGCCTTGCAGGAAGCTGTGGTGAATTGGGCCTTTGATGATCAATGTTTACAAGGCTCAGAATCACTTCCTAGAGAAGATCATAATTGCTTGGTTAACATTATATCAATCTTGGTAAGTTTATGTTAGAAAAGGAGAGACCATTGCTGTTGTTGAAACCAAGGTATCAAACCCGGTATCGGTATCAGGTATCAGTCCATCTAGGACCAATACGTATCAGCCGATACGGATATTGTATCCGGCAATTTTTTTCTTTGAAACAAAAGTAAAAGTATTAGAGAAAAAACATTTTTATCGGTCAGTATTGCCCGATACCGAGGCAGCATTGGCCGATACTGACCCGATACCGATACCACCCCGATACCTATATCGTGGTGGTATCGGTGTCGGTTCTCGATGAAACCGATACTTATCGCGGATACCTATCGGTATCGGTGAAGTTTTGATTTCGTGGTTGCAATGAATCACTAAAATTAGTTTTGTTAGATAATAATGGAAGCATAGAAAAGCAATTTTGTTACAGTCCATGTAAATGTAGTAAAATATCACAAAAGCTGTATGGTACCCACGAATTAATTAATAAATGAATTATAGAATAGCAATTTTGTTACAGTCTGTGTAAATAGAGTAAAATATCACAAAATAAGTATTGGTACCCACAAAATATAAAAATAAGGTCTTCCTTGGGGTGTGGGAGGGGTAGGGGGGTTGTGGTTTGGTTTCAATTTAGTCTTCGGCAGCCATGTGGTTTGGTGAGCCTCCTTTGATTCAGAGGTCTAGGATGGGGTCCTCAAAGTCAATCTTTGATTGAATTTTCTGGGCCACCTGAACATGTCAGATGTGGAATCTTAGTAGGCATTTGATTTTTTATTGAATCCAATGATGCCCACTTGTGTTGGAGACCCGGTTAATGTTATATGTGGGTTACTTCCTGATAAAACCCTGTCAAAACTGGGGGAATCTGTCAATATATTGGAATAGGTTAACAATTTATGTGATCACTTAGAAATATTCTTCATAGAGTCTCATTTCCTTCACCTCAGTTATGACCCTATTCTCCTTTTGTTACGTTGTAGTTTTACTCTATGCTTATCTAACATGGTTTCTTTATGAATAAAATTTTGTTATTCATCAAAGAGAAACTGCCTCTAGAGCATTGTTTTGATCAATGATTGCAATCTCAGCTATATAATTAATTTGTATTTTTTCTTTATCTTCTACACATCAACATTTACTTGTTATTGTAATTGAAAATTTTTTATACAATCTCAGTATTTACTAGTTGTAACTTTTTTCTTTGACATATGACTGAATTCTGATTATTTATTCGATATTGTCGAGGAAATGGTTTGGGTTATTGATATGTGTAATGAAACTGATACTGATATGTGATGTTGAAAAAGGTTCGGGATACATTTTTTATTGGTGTGAAGTTTGTACGACATGGGTACAAAATTGATATGGCAGATACAAAATGGATACAACAATTTGTGTGTATATGTATCATTTTTTATTTTATTTAAGAGCCAAGTATTATAGCTGTACTCTTGAACTTTAAGTGACAAAATTGATTACATTAGAGGGTGAAACGTAGGTACTTTCTTTCTATGTAGTGACTAATTTAAACTCTTCTATGTTGCGGGCTGATAAACTATAAAACACATATCCTATCTGATGGGGACATCCAAGTCCAAGTCAAACCGCCCTTTATTGTGTATTGGAGGCGCAAGAAGAAGCCCAAGAAGCTTTAGACAATAAGGGCCGGCAATGGAGCACGAGTCCTAGCCCAGACTCGCTCCAGCGATGATGGCTTCCGCTCGAGCGAGATTGATGACGAATTAAGCGAAAACTCTCTGCCTAAACTCGCTCTAGCGACATTGGTTTCCACTCGAGCGAGAATCAATAGAAAGATTGGGCGTGGGCACTTTGAAGACTCACTCGAGCGACAACCAAGTTCGCTTGAGCGATTTTGCATGGAAGCGATACGCAAGACCTAGTTTTCACTCAAGAATTTAGGCTTTAGTTTCCTTTTAGATTATGAGTCTTTCTAATTTCGATCATATGTTTAGTTAGGATTTTCTTAACCTATATAAAGGCATGTAAAGACTTTATTTGGTGATTGATAATTAATGAAATTGAGAGTTGCTTTGTGCAAACCTTAGAGAGCTTGTGAAGAGTTTTCACCCGGATGGGTGAATCTTTCAAAATTTGAGGAGTGAATCTTCATTTATCGTCCGCTTAGTCCAAAGCTGACGTACATCCTTGATGTGAAGCCTCAAAATTCTTAGTGTGAAGCCTTGGAGCCATATCTTTCTATTTTGTCTTTTTAATTATTGTCAGGTAATTATTTTTCTTATTTCCTTTGATAAAGTAAAAAAAATCCAAAATTCATTGTTAATTAGTTGCTGGAACTTTGTTCACACCTTATTAATTGATATATTTCGATTTTCCCCTTTTGATTGAACTAACCCTTCGGGCCTTTAATTTTTCAAATCTTAGAGGAGTCGCTTGATGCCCTAAACTAGAACAAAACTCAATTCCCTTATTGGAGCCGTTTTTTAGATCGAGAAATCTTAACGCATGTGAGCGCTAAAATTGAGTTAGCCTAATTGTTTTAATTAAATTTATTAAATTATTTATGTGGTTAGATAATTTGAATATTTCCGCTATTCAATTTAATCTGAAGTTAATCCCAAATTCGCATAATTAGAGTTTTAGCGTTTATCCTGCATCACTATCTTATTGTATGCATTGGTAATTTAAAGTTTTAAACCATTCTGTTTGTGTTGGAGGCTGATAATTTTAAAACACATACGATTATTTTTTTCGTAATCATTACTTATAGCTTACTTTATAACTTATATGTGTCCCTTCTCTCTCTCTCTCTCTCTTTATATATATATATATACCCTTCTCTCTCTCTCACTCTTGCTCTTTTTATATATATAGAGAATAATGGCAGAATGCATTCAAATGCACGATGTTAAGGTTGTGTAGAGTGTAGACACTACTAGGATTTGTTGGCCAAGTGTTAAAAGTGTACAGGTGAGATGAATGAAGAATTAGTGATCCATGATTGCCTTAATGATCCAATTTGAATTTCAGAGCAATTAAAATAGGGGCTCTCGTAACTAAGTATTATGGTTGACTTGATCTATTGGCAGTCAATTGCAGTCAAGGCCGGTCGATCGTGGTCATGGCCGATTGGCCGTACAGATTTTTATCAAAAATTAAATTATGAATTTCTCGTAGGTTTTGGTATAAATTCCTAGTTTCAGTTATTTAGGATTTACCTGTTCCGAAAAATGTTTTTTGAGCCCTAGAATTTTTGTAGAGAAAAATCCTTGAGCCTCTTTAATCCTTTTTGATTCTTGTGAATTAGATTTCGTTTTCCAAACAAAAACGGTTTCCTTCTTTCGTCTATTTGGAGTGCTTGTGGGTTCGAGTGGATTGTCGTGGGTATGTCGGCGATTGGTGAACAAATGGACGTGTTGTTAAAGAGCAGACCCAGATCGATTCGTTGTCTATAAAGGTGCAAAAGATTTGCTGCAGAGAGTTCTCTAGTCTTAGTATTGGATTTTGCATGGTAACCCTGTATCCCTTGTTTTTTTCATAGTGGATTTGTTTCTCTAAACCAGGTTTTGTGGAGGTTTCCCTTGAAAGGGTTTTACCACCTAAAAAATCTGTGTTATTTTTTATTTTGTGTGGTTCCTTGATTAAAGGTTTTGAAACTTATTTGAATTGGTCTTATTTGAAAGCTTATTTGAAGATCCAACTGTTGAGAAGAAGTATGATGAAGATCTAATAGTGGAGAGTGCTAATCGAACGGTCTAAATCATCCCCTGTACACATCTTCCCAATGTGGGTTCTTGTATGATGTTGCACATGCATACATGGAGCCTTCAACTATCATTCAAAGTGCAACATAAGACACACATCTTTTCAATCTCTTCTAGCGCCTCCGGTACACTTTGAAGGGCATGATGTTCGCATCAATGTGACAATATGTTACTTGAGTTCCGATAAAGCTTATTTTTTTTTTTTATTTTTTATTTTTATCAATAATAGGGTTATATAAAAAACCAGCAAGGCGCTGAAGCCGTATACAATCACCATAATAAAAAAACAGCAGTCATGCACAAACAGCAAGGACTGCAAAAAAAAAACCCCCTAAGAGTCCCAGAAAGACCCCTCGGGTTGCCCTCCTTAACCCGGGTCCCACCGGAAGCTGGATCTGTTAACCCTATTCCCTCTACTCATACCCCATAGCGTGACAAGATCCAAAACCGCCCTGAGAACCAAGCCAACAGGTTTGGACTTGTCTTCGAAAATTCTGCGGTTCCTCTCACACCATAAGCACCACAGCACCGCAAACATCGCGGCTCTCGATGCTTCCCTATCCCCTTCTTTCACTGTCACCGCTTCCCAGCTGATCAAGAGCGAGTAAGGAGACTGAGGCATCGTCCATGCCAGACCGAAAGCTTTAAGAATGCCTCCCCACACCTCATGAGCGACACGGCAATGAAGTAACAGATATGCCGCGAACTCCTCCCCATCCGAGCACATAACACATACCGTGGAGACGTCCTTCCCCCTACGAATCAACTGGTCCCTAGTAAGAATTTTCTCCTTACACACCGTCCAAACGAAGAACCTGATCTTGAGCGGGATAGGTTCCTTCCACAGCCATCTACCAGCGAACCTGATGAGCGGTCGACGCGAATACCACCGATACAGAGCTTTGACGCTGAACTCCCCCTTTCGATTGAAGTCCCACAACCGTTGATCAGTCCTTAAATTGTTCCTCTGCACCGCAAAAAGCACATTCAGCAAGTCCACATAACTCCCCACCTCACCGTCCCTGAGACGCCTTCTAACAACAATCTCCCAAACAATCCTATCGTTGGTGAAGGACACGAACTCATCAATCCTACCACCCGGGTTGGGGGAGAGGGCGTAGATATGCGGGAACAAAACACTAGGCGGACCCCCATCCAACCACAGGTCTTCCCAAAACCGAATGCGAGATTCGCATCCCCAGCTGAATCTAACCCCTTTAGCCATACCCTCCCAAGTATGAGAGATGTCTCTCCACCATGGCGAGATAGACCTCCGGGTAGACAAACCTATCCCCCAGCTTCCCGAAGACAAACCATATTTATCGCGCAGAACCAGCCACCACAAACTGCCCCTCTCCTCCCTTCCCGCTCTCCAAATCCACTTTCCGAGCAACGCCAAATTGCTTCGCTTTATACTCCGAATTCCCAGCCCCCCATAATCAAAAGGTAGCTGGCAAGTGTCCCAATTTACAAGCTGGTATCGCCTGTTCTGACCTACCCCTTCCCACAAAAAGGGCCGTTGAATACATTCCAATCGATCAATAATAGAAGCGGGACACCTAAACATCGACAAGAAGAAAATGGGGATCGCCGAAAGCACCGCTTTGATCAATACCAACCTACCCCCGCTACTCAACAACCTGCTTTTCCAAGACGACAATCTCTGCTCGAATTTCTGCACCACCGGAAGCCAATCACGGGTCGTGAGCCTTCTGAAACCAAGAGGCAATCCCAGATATCTGATGGGCAGCCCCTCAATGCGGCACCCAACTGAACCAGCCATGGATACCAGCAGCTCCTCCTCCACCCTAATTCCCGATACCGAAGACTTAAGGAGGTTAACCTGCACCCAGAGATTGAGAGAACATCAGCCATAGCAGGATCTCCGACGCCCCACCTTCCCCAAATAGGATCGATCGTTGCTGCATCAAGGTGCGTAATACATCTCCCCTGCTGTCCTACTCTGATGCCATTAAGCAGACCCAAAGTCCTAGCTCGGTTGATTGACCCAGATAACGCCTCCCCCACATTATTAAAAAGGAAGGGGGATAGAGGATCACTCTGCCTGAGGCCCCTGGAGCTTTTAAAGTACCCCTCCGCAGTTCCATTGATCAACACCGAGAACCAAGGGGAAGAAAAACACCCGCGCATCCACTTCCTCCAAGTAACTCCGAACCCTAACCTTCCCATCATATAATCTAAGTTCTCCCAGTTGACCCGGTCATAAGCCTTCTCCATATCCACCTTCCAGACTACAGCCAGAGTACGAAGATCATAGGCCGAATGGATGGTCTCATTCGCAACAGCGACAAGGTCCAGGAGCTGCCTACCACAGACAAACGCCCCTTGATTACCCGTAATGATGGTGGCCATGACCCACTTTAACCTGTTGGCCAAGACCTTCGCAATGATCTTGTAGACACAGTTAATCAGACTGATCGGACGGTAGTCGGAGATGTCCTCAGCCCCGTGCGACTTGGGAATGAGGGTAATAAAGGTAGAGTTGAGTGCTCTCCCGATAAAACCCGTGGAGTGGAACTCCTGGAAAACCTCCATCAGGTTCGCTTTAAGACTCTCCCAGAACACGCGGTAGAACTCCATGGTAAACCCATCCGGCCCCGGCGATTTATTGCTGCCACCAAACCTGATCGCAGTCCACACTTCATCCTCCGTAAAGGAAGCCTCCAGCCCCCTACTAGTCTCATCTGAAATGGAAGTAAAATGCAGGTCATCCAAAGCCGGTCTCAGGAGACCCTCATTAGAGTATAGACGGTGGTAAAAGTCGACGATATTATCCCGCACTTCATCGTGTCTCGCATGCGCCACCCCATCGATAGTGATAGTCCTTAAAAACTTCGCTTTATTACGGGCATTAGCAACAACATGGAAAAACTTCGTGTTCGCATCCCCTTCTTTGAACCAGCGAGCTTTCGCTTTCTGCCTCCACATGAGTTCTTCAGCCCTACATGTCTCCCAGAAGTCCGCCTTCACTTGCGTACTAGTCGCTCTCTCAACCGCGGAAAGGTCCCTGATTTCATCCAAATTATCTAAAGCTTCCATTTTGGCGAGCAACGCCTCCTTTTTAACTTGCACCTTGCCATACACCTCCCTGTTCCAAATCTTAATTCTTTCCTTAGACCGACGCAGCTTATTCATGAAACGATAGGCTGCCGTCCCATTCGACACCGGTTCCGCCCACCACCCCCGAACTTTTTCCCGAAAAGCATCGTCCAATAACCACATATTTTCGAACCGAAAAGGGGTTGGACCCCTACTCCTGAACTCGCACGTAAGCACAATAGGCCGATGATCGGAGATAGCACGAGCATGGGCTTCCAATCGGGCTTCCAGAAAAAGATCAAGCCACTCGTTAGTGCAGAGAAATCTGTTAAGCCGATTGAGCGTCGGCACCTCCTGCAAACTAGACCACGTGAACTTGGCCCCCCAGCAACGGGATATCAACTAAACCCCAGTCCATGATGAAAGGATTGAAGTCACGCATTACCCGAACATTGGCCTACCCACCCCATTTCTCAAAATCCCATCGGATCGCGTTGAAATCCCCGACCAAGCATAGAGGATACTCCCATCTAGCAGCCAACGCGTTCAACTCAAACCAGAAAATCGGACCGGGGCCACTAGAGCCAATCGATCCAGTCGATGTAAATTGGCCAAGAAGTGGAAAGGATCCAACCTGAGCGACCCCCACCGTGTCTTCGCAGCGTCGCAAAGCCCACCTGACCCGACCATCTATCCCATAAAGAGTTCCGGACCCGACAGCAGACGCGAGAGGCAAGAAAAGGGTGCCACGTGTCCCATCCCCCGTATTGCTTATAAAGCCCCGCCAAGCCTCATTTACGTCAGAGAAATCAAACCTAGCAGTCGTTGACCTTCCAACGACTTCCGAAGCCAGGCCACGTGTCGCCCTCCCACTGCGTCTCGCGGCCCGAGGTAGCAGCATGCCCCTTCTTCTTCTTATGTAAAACCTAAGGGGCTTTAAGCCTCGCAGAGCAGCAGCCGACGCAGAGGAGCCGACCACCTCGATCTCCATAGGATCCCAGGTACTGCTCCCAACCTCGTCCGACACATCCTTCTGTCCCCTGATCTCACCTACTTCCTGTCTATGCAGGTGTACGAATGTCGGATCGACGTGCAAACTGATCAGGGTCATCGATCTAGAGGATATCGCAGAGGATCCAACCGGAACTTCACCCGACGACACCTCCCCGACACCTTTGTCCAGATCCGCGGCCGATATCGAATGAGCGACACCGAAGACGACTCCATCCCCCGCCGGCGTAGCCGGGGAGAAGAAAGGGTCCAAATCGTTCGGAGAGTCCGTGGTCGAGCACCTCTCCGCGCCTCCCGCAGATATCCCATCCGGCGATCGCCGTCCATGTCGGACTGGATCCAACAACGGCTGAACTACCATCATCTGAGGCTCTACGACGCCACAACCAGAGGTCAGAACCCTCGACGCCCTTTCGACCGGCTGATACTTGACGATAGCCCTCTCACGACGGGCGAGCTCTACCAGGAGCTGATAGCGGTGGCCATCAACCAAGACGTCGATGATCCGAGGGATCCACTCGATCCGCTCGACAGCCACAAGAATCCGAATATGAGACGTGATCCAGAGGTTCGTCGAACGCCTATCGACCCGGATGAAGCGACCACAACGACTCCCAATCCTCCGGAACATCTCCGGGGACCACACGTGAATCGGGAGGCCGAAAACATGTAGCCAAATACCCTCTTCCTCCTCGTGAATCTGAGCGTCTCCCACACTAGGTTCCCATTGCCGACAAACCATCAAACATCCCTCAATGAGACATAGTTTTTTGAGGCAACATGCCGAAGCAAGCTCCTCCGACCCGAAACGCAGAAGGAAACAAGAGGAGGAAATTGTAGAAACGGTAGGTCTTTCTGCCATTTTCCAACTGTAATTAACCCATCTGTGAATAGATAAAAGAGATAGGAAATCGCTCTGAGCTTTTAAGACCACCCAGTAATGTCGCAAATTAGCAGCTAGCGAGCGAAAATGAGAAAAGTCAACATCGAGAGACCTCGAACCGGCCGGTTCGTCTGGAGATGCCGGGCCCCTCGGAGGTTTCAGGGGCCCAACCGGATTCCCATCGCCAAGAATCGACTCGCCGAACCGGTGGTCCAAAACTAACAAGGCAGTATTAACCAACTTGTTATTCTTAGCGACAATAGACCACCCTCGATGAACATCACGAACCTGAGACTCATCCAAAAAAATCTGCCTCTTACCATAAACCGCTAATCGATTAGGTGACGTCGCAGTCGGGACATTTTTGCCCTGAGCTCGGGTGGCGTCGCAACCATGCCGGTGGCACACCAAGCGCCGCCGGAAGTTGAAGTTACGGCACCTGCCACAAAGCCAGTCCTTGGCCCTGAGCACTAGAGGTTTAGACATTCAGTCACCGAAAAATTGACTCAATCACACTCCTAGTTACTCGGTGCCTAGGAAGTATACCATGACCCTATCAAAATCAAGAAGTCAACTCTTCTAGGCTGGATGCGTGCAAGGGAGCAATGTTGTAAAATGCTGCAAATGCATGTTGGGATCAAGCTTATTTTATTTCTCATAGAGCTTGTGTGTGCTTCCATGCATTCGTGCATGATTGATTGACTTCTTGTTGACGAGAATTTGGGGAGTGTTTTAGGGCCTGTTTGGATCCTGTGACTTTTTAATCCAGAGAAAAATTTGTTTGTGAACAATTTTTTCTGAAACTATTTTGTCTGTTGATTGGGTAACATTTGGGATTTCCAGTGACTAATAATTTAGATGTTTGGGTAACATCTGAAACTTCCCAATGATTTATTTTTCTACTATTTGATGATGATGAAGAGGTGTGTGGTCATAGTAGAGAAGGTGGTGGTGGTGGTGATTTGCTTGTGCGGTAGAGGTGGAGGATGTGATGGTGCTAATGTGGTTGTGTAGTAGTGATGGAGGTGGTGGTGGTGGTGGAGGTAGGGTGTTGGTAGGTGGTGATGAGGCAAAGGCGGTGGTGCTGGTGTGGAGGAGGTTGTGACGGTGGTGGCGAGGTGGAGGAAGTTGTGGTAGTCATGGTGGTGGTCGTGGCGGTGGTGATGTGGAGGAGATTGTAGTGATGGTGGTGAGGTGGAGGTTTTGGTTGTGATGGTGGTGGCTAGGTGTTGGTTGTAAGGAGGTGGTGATGGTGGTGGTTGTGGTGTGGTGGTGGTGGTAGCGGGACGTGGTGGTCAGGGTGGTAGTGAGGTGGAGGAGGTTGTGGTGGTCATGGTGGTGATGAGGTGAAGGGGGTTCTGGTGGTTGGGGTAGTGGCGACAGTGGGTGATCGAGTTGTGTGAGGTTGAGTTTTACAAAAAAGACAAATTTGTCTTAAATTTTGAAGACAAAAAATTTACACCTACTTTGGTGGAAGAAAAAGTTCTCACTTTGAGTCAAAAAATATATATTTTTTGTCAACAACAAAAAATGGGCACAGACCTTATTTGGTACCAAACACAGTACAAAGAATTTATCTAAAGAAAAAAAAGTCTGTAACTTTTTAATCCAGAGATCCAAAATCCAAACGACCCCTGGAGTTTTTTTCAAATATTCTGGTTTGGACAAATGATGTTCTTGCATGCTTCATGAGTTACAACTAGATATTGTTTCTTGACGAATTGCATCTTGATGTATGATGTTAACTCTAGGAAGTATATCCCATCATATCCACATATTCACCTTTGTTAAACGTTGAAACAATCTACTAAAGTATACATTTTCGTTGACACTATTATTGAAAGCATTCAAGGATGTACTTTTGGGAATATTGTGTAGAGCTTCTTGCTGCCCTTTCGATCTGCTGTAACTTCATTTTCACCAATGAAATTGGCTCATTGTGATAAAAAAGGAATAGTATTTAGAGCTGCAAATAGTGTTACCTTGGAACTTCTACTTTTGAGATTTTTGTTGTGCCGATACTCGATGGCAGTGGAACATGCACTGGCACTTGGTGGTACTTGGACACTCTTCAATACAACATGATACTTCTAAACATATATGAAAATACAGCGTAATACTATCAAATGTTCCTCATTTTGACACGATAAAATGAACTCTCTTTTTATAAAAATAGTCTGTATATAGTTTAGTAACTTATAAAATAAAAGGCTTGGGTCCTTGAAAACGTTTTGTATAATATAGTATACTTTCAGTCAGGTTCATGACATACGTTTTGTATCTTTTCGTTACATATCTCAATTGGCTCTCTAAGATGTCCCTTCAATTTTTTTCTATATACATTCTATTTTTTATATTTATTTATTTATTTTTCTGAAGGCTGTGCTGCCTTTTTGGAACCTTCAGAAATTAGTGCGCCAAACATCTATGACACCTTGACGCGTGACACTTGTGTAGGTAACACTGGCTGAAAATGGGTCTGGTTGGATTGGGTCAACCTAATTATTTAAATTCTCAACCTGAACCCAACGCAACTCAATAAGGCAGTGGATAAGGCGATGATGATGATGATGATAATGATGAATGGTATACTATCTATATATTATTTGATGTGGGACGAGAATCCTAAAATATGTGAATGATGATTTAATGCGGATTTGTCGAAATTAAAAAGATTAAAACAAACTTAATCTCAAAATTATCATGATATCTTCGGTTTTTGAGAATCCAGATAGATGAATCATGCGAGATCTGGCTAGGGTCCAGTCCGATGCGCAAGTACCGTTAGATTTAAGGCGAGATCGGGCCTAGAGATAGAACTCTAGCTTTTCCAGGCTTAGGCGCTCGTCTTCGATCGGATGTAGATTCACAGGTTCGAACTAGGGTTGTAGAATTGGGTTTAAGGTTTGGAAATGATTTATGGTTTTATAATAGGCTTATGGTTTTGGAGTAGGTTTATGGTTTTGGAATAGGCTTATGGTTTTGGCTCTGATTGATTTAGGGTTTCAGAAGAGGTTTAGGGTTTTGGAACGAAAAGAAGGTAATAGATTCGGGTTTAGAGAAGCAAACAGAGATCAATAGCTAATATATGAAAAGATCAAAGAAAGTAGATGACAAAAGATAAACAAGAAGATATATGGGAATCACTCCCTTGGCCTCACACCAAACCCATCTCGGGAAGAAGAATATTCAAGCACAAAGCATTCAAAATATTCAATAATGGCTTTAAATTGTCTTTACAAACCTCCTTATATAGGCAACCATTAATAATTCGTATAAAAAAAGAGTCCTAAAAGAAATAAAACTAAAAAAAAGGTAAATTCCGCAGAAAAATAGAAATCCAGTCGTTGGGGCGGAAATTTCCACGAACGTCTGTCGCCTACGGATAGTGAGGGCTCAAAATCACGGACGCCCGTCACTGTTCACGGATGTCCGTGACATTGCTCACAGACACTGTTCACTGTTCATGTTTTCAGCCTCCTTTTCTCCCTTGAAGCTGTGGTACTCGGGTTTCCTCTACGTTTCTTCCGACGCCGGTAGAAGCGATGTGGTCCGAAGCCGATGTCCACGTACTTGGCGTCCCCGTCATTATTCTTTTGTAAATGCAAAAATCGTGTTATAGAAGCTGAGACTTTGTATGATTTAAGCAAGCACCTCTAATTTTTTATCTCAACTTTATTGGTTCTCCTTTTCTGATGCATCTTCAAGTGCTGCTGAGTAGCTATTGTGCATGCCTCTAATATGGTAAACTTCATGTGTACTCGACCCTTATATTCCCTTCTGCTCTTAACAGGTAAGTTTCCTGACAGTTGAGAGTCAGTTTGTTCAACATGCAGCTGGAAATGCTCTAGTGGTCATCTCCAATATTCTTCTTAAATCTGTATGTTTTGAAAGGTTGCATGCAAAAACCTTCGGAAATTGGAAAATGTTTTATGCTGACATCTTAATATTGAATATTTTGCAGGAAATAGAATGGAAAATATTCCTTCATTTGTTAGGGGTTAGCTTAAAATTAGCGATTTTAAACATTCGTTCATCTCCATCGCTACTTGTGACAGCTGGATCTGTCATCTCGATAGATGAGAGGCCAACAAAAAATGACTCCCATATTACAGATGATACCAATGCACCTGCCGTTTTGGATCAATATACTGCAAGTTTTGTCTCATTTTTTCAAATAAGACTTGCAAATGCCAACTGGTGTATGGTGACGGGTCTTATCCGAGTTTTACGTAACATACTAAAATCTTTGAAAGAAATCTGTGGTGAACTTGTGGAAGTGTATATGCAGTCTGTTAGTAATTCACTTTCGAATGTGCCGTGGGATTTGGTGAATGAGATCCGTGTTGGTTCGCCGGAGTCAAAGGGTGTGTTTGTAGGGAGTCTACTTCAGCTTTTATGTTCTTTGGTTGACAAGAATGGGTTGGAGGAGCTCGGTGATAGTTCCTTGGATGAGATTGTGCTTGCTAAAGTCACCGATTTGGTTCCGAAGCTTTTGTGTTGGTGTTTCATGATACTTGAGACACATCAGGGTTATGTTGGCATTTCGATTTCTCCATACTTGAGACACAAGATGCTGGTAAGCATCGGTTATTATTGCCTCTTGATGAATCTGAAACATAGTCACAGAATTCGCAAATAATTCACCAATTGAGGTTCTGCGAATTAATCCCAAATTATTCATGATTTTCTCAAAAAATTTGTGTGTTTTTAAATAATTCGTCAATAAATCACGAATAATTCCCTAATTATTCAATAAATCATGGTTTTTAATATGCTTTATTATTTTCTCTCTCCGTTTTTTCTCCTAATATTCCCCCAAACTTATCAAATTTTGCCAGATTTTTTTTCGAATTTTAACCTTGCCGAATTATTGCCAAACCCTGACTTGGTGACTATGATCTGAAACAGAACATTGTAAAGGTATCATGAATGGTATATTAAAGATTTGGTATAGAGTTACCGACCAGTTCCAAATCTAGATTGTGAACGGGTCAAAGATTTTGTACACATGGCTGTATTTTTCATCAATTGTGCCACGTGATGTGAAGGATCTAATGTGAAGATCTGGTGGGTCGAAGATTGCATCTAAAAACATATCCATCGTCCAATTCAAAACGGTCAAACGCCTTTAAAGTGAACTGCTAAAACTGATTTTGGAACTTACATAGTAACTTCTCATTTTAAAGACATTTGACTGCGTTGATGGAGATGTTTCTCGATGCAGTCTTCTGCACCACAGATATTTAGATTGTGGTCTTCATATCATATGGCACACTTGAGGGAATGGTTCGGTTACTCTGTCCCAGCTCTGTTGTAAATGGACACCAGTTTACTTTTTTCATGAACAAGGATTTTTAGTTTACAGACAAAGAAACCAGAGGATACTCTTTTGAATATTTGTGACAAAATATTGCGTTCTATTGAAAAATACTCATATAATATGCGTGTTTTGCTACAACGTACGATATACGTATAATACTCGGTATTTTCTGAATAAAATGCATATTTTCATATAATATGCTTATTTGGCATATTTAACGCGTTTTTCGCATATTATATGTTTTTTTTCCTGTATTTTACCATATTTCTAAAAAACTGTTTTAAAACTTTTGTAAACAAATTTAGTATTATCTGGTTTTTTTCCCAAATTTTCCTGATTCATTCGTTTTTTTTTCGTCTTTCATATTTTACAGTTTTTTTACCTTTCGTTGTTTCCCCTTTTTTCTGACTTTCTCGCTCACTGTAATAAACCCGTACCCGTATTTTGTCACTTTTTTCTTTGAATGATTGCTGTTCTACAAGATTGTACCCTTCATATTTTTTGCTAGGAAGTGAGGCTATGTTTTCATGGTGTGCCGCAGATGCTAATGATCAGGCTTAGTTTTCACATTCATCGGCAATCTTCTACTCTTGCGTTGTGGCTGCAATTACTTCAAAAATATTTTGATGATCTTCTATACAAACCCATCTCTGACTGTCATTTTGGTACTGGCAACTGCCTAGAAGGATCTCCGTTTCTGGTGTGCATCACCGATAGAGTAAAAGGGCAGAATTTATGTACTCGGCACTTACAGAGACAGGCTGTTTTCATTCTTTTCAAGTGCTCCATCAGTTTGATCAAAAGATGTGAAGAAACTAGTACGAAATGTGCATGTGAACTTCCAGATTCTTGTTCGACTACTGATTTTCATCCCAGCAGGGAATATTGGTGTCGGAAATGTTTATCGGAACTTTCTGAGTGGCTCCGGAGGCACATTTCTCCGAAAAAGATTTCAAACTACGAAACTTACTTAGATAAATGCAACAACTTTTCAGTGTCCTTCTTGCAGCTATATATGGATGAGGTATGGTTTTCAGTCCCCATATAATTGACTATGCTCACTGCTCAGAAATATATTTCTGGTACAAATTTCTCTTGAAAATGGGTTCTTGCATATATCAGCGGGTACCGTTATTCTCAACCCACCACTGCTTTCTCACCCCATCTCCTCCAGCCGGCATACATTGACCGCCTTTGAATCAGACGATGGAGATTGTTTTTTGTCCAAATCTTCGACCCAATGGATCTATAGATCATGGGCATGCCATCATATGATAAGTTCTTTCTTACACAAGGCACACATCTCAAAATTAACCCTAAAATCATGCTTGAGCGTGATTTGTCACATGATTTTAGGATCACTTTTTGGGATGTTTGCCACGTAGAATAGAAAATTGACCGTCTAATGGAACGACCATGATCTCAAGATCCATTCTGTAGTGTTACCTAGGTTCGCAGCACGGGTGCCAAGTGCCAAGGTGTCTTGAAGTGTTGGCACGACAACTTTTAAAAATCTCAATTCAGCGGCACGACCACACAAAATATTTAAAATATTGTAAAAATCAAAATATAGCTATATAAATCAATGAACTCAACATTTCTCATAGTGGTGAATAGATATGCAATCAATTCCATGATTTTCATCATTGACCAACATCATTTCATCAAAATATCCATGTACATGAAATTGAACATTTAAAGTTCAAACATAAATGCAAAAAAAAAAAAAGTTCAAAGTACTTCAAAAAATTGTTCAACATTCTTAATGCTTTCAAAAAATTATATAACCACTCATTCCCAAATGTATTTTTGCAAATTAGAATTCTTAACTTCTTGGCACTCAATTAGCGCCATCGCCTTGGTTTTCTTTATTGATGGAATGAGGCTCCACAATCTCATTGGAATAAAATTGCATTGTCTCTAATACCATAAGTGATAAATTTGTGAATTCAAATTTTGTTGGCCCTTCTAAACTGAAATCATCTTCAAGCACATCCTAATATTTGTTAGGGCATTCAACATATTGCTATTTCCTTCTTGCTAAGAGACTCAAATTTGAGTGAACAACAGCCCACACCTTGTAAAAACCTAACAAAAGTATAGTATATTGGGAACATTGTTGTCAAAGACCCAAACCTTTTATTTAGCAGTTACTAAACTTTACACAACTTTTTTCAAAAACAGAGTTCATTTTATCATTGTCAAAATGATGAGCATTTTGATGGTAATATGTGGGTTTTTACATATGTTTTAGAGGTTTTGTGCTGTTTGAGGAGTGCCCAAGTGTCGACACGTGTGCTAAGTGCTACCAAGTGTCGGTACGGCAAAAATCCTAAAAGTAGAAGTGCCAAGGTAACACTGCCATTCTGTGAAAGATTCAGATGAAAAATGATCTCAATCGTTTGATTCATAGGCGGTCAATGCATGCCTGTTGGAGGAGATGGGGTGGCCTTATCAAAGAATGGGGTGAATAAAAAGCTATGCCGAAAGCAGTTTGGTGGGGTGAGAATAGTGGTATCCTCTATCAGCCACTACAATTTGTGTGACTTCCATGTGGTAGGGTGCACCGCCAAATAAGATTGTGGTTTACATGCAGTAACCTTTGTAATATAAGCGTTCTTTCAATATGTATTATCCAAATAACTGAAAAAAGGAAAAAAAAAAGGGATGAGATATTTTGCTTGAATGTGCCTACTCAGTTGACATTCATTCGGTGTATTACTGGGAATTGGTTGAATCAAGATTATTAGCAGTACCAAATGGAGAAAAAAAGCCGTTTTAAAAAAATAAATTTGTTATCAATAATTTGCAAGCTATTTTAAAAAATCAAGGGAAAAGCTCAAGCCTGATCCATAGTGAGAGGCTAGACCATAAAAGAAAGAAAGGAGAAGTGAAAACTACCAACCAAAAAATATAAAAGATGCCGAGCCAGCGCCAAAAAATCCTGCCTCAGCCAAGTGACCCAAAAACGGCTAAGAGGCCCAGCTTAATGCAGAGACTTAGCTGGAGCTGCTGGACACATGATTTTCCAAAAAGTCCCAAATATTCTATAGATAGTCCTTGCCATCTACCGATAAAAAAAAATAGAAAAAGAAAAGAAGGTCCCCATCCCATCTCCCAAATTAGCCCCAGCTCATTCCTTCATACACTCTTTCTGTCTTTCACAAACTTGATGACCATCGCCCTCGATCTACATGCATTTTGGAAAATCCTTGCTTTCCTTTCAAGCCAAACAGCCCACATACCACATCCCAAGAACTCCTTTGGAGACCCTTAAAGCCTACCCCCCCCCCCCCCACACACACACGGCAAGCATAAATCTCGACAAGACCTGGGCAGCATCTAATTGACCCCAAACACCCCAAAATTCCAATGCCAAATTCCACCATGAACTCATATTGAAAGGTGATTTACAATTTCCTCCCAACGTCTGTACATTTTTTTTTTTTGATTAGTAAATTGTATTAATAGAAAAGCCAGCAAGGTGCTGGGAGAACCAATATAGAGGAAAGGCCGAACAAAAAGGCCGCAAAAACAATAAACATAAGAGAAAGCAAACAGCCAAGACACTAAACATCCCCCCACGACTCCTCGCAATGGAGTTACCCCGGATCCCAAGGTTCCGAAGTCATCTCAGCTCCGTCGGAAACCCAAAGATTGGTTAGGTCCTTGGCCGCCTTTACAATACATCCCACCAGTTTCTTTTTTTGTTCAAAGATCCGCCAGTTCCTCTCTTTCCAAATACTCCAGATGACAACAAAGAACGACACTCTCCAATTATTCCAAATCTGATTGTCCATATCCACAACAGTCCAGGAGAGGTAATGGTCATATGTCGTAGCATTCATGACCCACTTCATCTAGAACAAATTTAGTACTATACCCTAGATCTCCGAAGCTACCTCACAGTGTAAGAATAAGTGCGCGGCCGATTCCTCCTCCCTAGAACACATGATGCAGCAGTTCGCGATAGTCCTTCCCCTTCTAATGAGAGTATCCATCGTAAGAACTCTCTCTTTGAATAAAGACCAAGCAAAGAACTTAATCTTTAACGGGATTTTAACCTTCCAAAGCGTAGCACCTTAAAATTTGATAAGCGACCGACGCATCAACATCCGGTAGTACGATTTAACACTGGACATGCCATTATTACTCGAGGCCCATCTCCGTCGGTCTTGGTTGTGTGAATTCGGTTTTATCTCGTACAACACTTGGAGAAGCCTTGCATACTCTTCCCCTTCATCCATACGCAGGTTTCTCCGGGTGACCACATCCCACACTCTAGTTCCATTGGACTCCAATAGGAAATCAATAATCCGACCTGTTGGGTTCCGAGCTAAGGAGTGAACACGTTGGAACATATGACTGACTGTCCCCTCCTCAAACCAATTGTATTCCAATAACCGTATTCGGGTCCCACTGCCCCAGCTGAACCGGATCCCCTTAGAGAAGTGGTTCCAGGTCCCGCATATATTTTTCCACTAGTTCGAAGTACCTCTAGTATCTGAGAAATTGACTCCCCAATTGTGGTTCGACGGATTGTACTTCTCTACCAGCACCTTTCGCCATAAACTGTCTGTTTCCTCCGCGATTCCAGCACGATAGAACCACTTGCTAAGTAGGGCAGTGTTGGTCCACTTCACACTGCGGATCCTCAGGCCTCCACTACTCAGCGGTAATTGGCAAGTGTCCCAGTTAATCAGGTGATACTTTTTCTCCACGCCCGAAGCTTCCCATAGGAAATTACGTTGAAATTGCTCAATCCGACGTAAGACACCAGCTGGGCACCTGAACATTGACATGTAGAATATCGGGAGGCTAGAGAGGACCGCCTTGAGCAAAATTAGACGACCGCCGCTGCTGAGGAATTTACCTCTCCAAGTAGACAACCTCTGCTGGAAACGTTGGATCACCGGTTCCCAATCATTGGCCGTTGGTTTTCGCAGGCCCAGAGGTAACCCAAGGTATTTGAGAGGCAGGTCTTGGCTGCCGCAATTGACAGTTCGTGCGAGATCATGAAGAGTAGTATTATCGATCCCGATGCCCGTTACTTTGGATTTGTGGAAATTGATGCGCTGCCCCGAAACAGCCTCAAACACGGTTAACACCTCTGCCAGATTCTTGAACTCCTCCACCTTAACCTTGCCAAAGAGAATGATGTCATCTGCATGTTCAAGGATTGCAATGGTTCTGTCGTGGTCTCCCATTCTGATCCTCGAGATGAGATTTAGTTGTCTCGCACAAGAAGTTAGCCCCGCAAGGACTTCCCCCATCAGGTTGTAAAGAAAGGGAGAGAGAGAGGGTTTCCCTGATGTATGCCACGCGAGCTTTTGAAATAGCCCGCCGGAGTACCATTGATCAACACAGAAAACCAAGGCCCAACGTCTGTACATAACACAATGATTTTGCAAATCCATGGCCCTCTTATTAATTGTTGTGAAAGTTAGGAGTCTAGGACTTAAGTTTGAGTGAGGAAGAAGATAAAGTAGAGGGGGGAGGGAGGGAGGGAGGGAGATGTCTATTATTGTATATGGGTGTGTGAGTAGTTTATTGTGGGGTGTTAGGTGTAAGTATGTTTCACTTACATCCGTAACACCGTAGTCCATGTCTTACATAAATTCATAATACATTGGGAAGGGTGCTAATAATGCTCAACCGTAATTTCTCTCTCTCTCTCTCTCTCTCGGTCTTTATCTTCCTCCTACCTAACCCTAACAATTAACTTGGTATCAAAGCGTTTGATCCATGATAAAACTGATGTAACGCGACACCACGATATTGCTGACGTCTGCCGATGCCGGAAAGTTGCCGGAATACTCCCAAATTCTAAGGTTTAATCGGAGTACCATTCTGATCAGTTTTCTCTTTTGTGACATCTCCATTGGATGACCGGAAGATGAGTTTCCTGGTTGCCTTCAACCTCGTGCCAACAGTTGCAGAGACTTAGGGTTTCGATTGTAAGTCACAGCAGCCCTTTGGAATAGCATGTTAAGGCATGAAATACAATGGATTTAGGGTGCCTCTCTTTCTCATTTCACAAAGATCTGTTAGGACCTAAGCTCCCGGAAATCGAGCTGAGTCGCCAGAAGCCTGCATAAACCTGCCAGAACCGTCTCGGAGTCATCTCAGACCTGCAGCAATCGATCTGCTGATGATTTGGAGTGCTAAGAGCTGCTGTGTGTTGCCGGGAATCTGTGCAGCGGTGCTGACATCCTCCCAGACAGTGTATATTCTTGCCGAAAATTTCCAGAACTTGCTGGGATTGTTGGAGTAACCTGTAAACTCGCCAGAATTGTCAGGGTAATCTGTGAAACCTGTTTTTTGTGTGTTTTGAATGACTTTTTGGATCGTTTTGTCGACTATTTTGGCTGCATGTGTTGTGGAATGGTTTCTATGAGCTGCTTGATGGAGATGGAGCTGTGTAGTGAGATACTTTAATAATGTGCCTCTTTCTTGTGTTGGGCATTGACTGTGGTCATATGTGAATAGTTTCTGGGGCTGTGTAGCCAGAAATTTTTGACGGACTTCCTATAATGGAAGATTCTAAAGTAGGTATCTACGGTGGTGCTGAAGGGTCACACGGGTTTCAGATAACCACAAAGAAGTTTGAGGGAAAAAATTATTTGGCTTGGTCTAAATCGGCCTACATGGTTTTGGGGGTGAAAAAGAAGCTGAGGTACATCAATGGGACCATAGTTGCCCCCTGATGCTATAGATCCCAAGTATGGTGAGTTTGAAAATTTTATGACCCTATTGCTTCATTCTATGGAGCCTGACATCAGTGAATTGTTTTTGAGTTTTTCTACGGCCCATGCTTTGTGGGAGGCTGTTGTGAAGTCTACTCACAACAACAAAACTTGATGAAGATATTTTAGATCAGTAATAAGATTAGCAATCTCCGTCAAGGAGAGAGATCGTTGAATGATTATTACACTCAACTTCGGTCCTTATGGGATGAGTTAGCCCAGTCTTAGGAGAGTGATTTGTGTAGTGCTTGCAGTGGCAAGACTCAAAAGTTGCTTGATCGAAAGAAAGTGTTTTGACTTGTTGAGAAGCCATCAAGGCTAATATTTTGGGACGAGGGGAATGTCGTAGGCAGTATATGCATGTTGGTCCTTTGAGTGGTGGTCCAGAGAGGTCTGCGCTTCCATCCTTTGAGTTTCGTAGAGGTGAGGGTTGATCCAGTGGAGGCCGTGGTGGTAGAGGCGGGCATGAAAATTTTTAGCGAGATGACAGAGAAAAATCAAAATGTACTCACTGTGGAAGAAAGGGACATCAGATAGATACGTGTTTGGATCTTCGTGGCAAACCCAAATTTTCTCCAGGGCTCGTGCATGTCAGACAACTAGTGATGGGGGCAGGTCTTCTAGTTACTGCTACCCCTGCTTCAGCTCCTTCAGTGATTTGCATCATCGCCCGGGGGGTCACTCTTACTCAGAAAGAGTACCAGGACCTTCAGAGCCTTCTTCCACGTGTTGTCGTTTCATAGGCTATGTTGCTTGGACCATCCTCCAATTCCTCCCATTTGACTGTGTGAGGTACCTATGGCTCTGCACATGTCGCATCTTCTTCCTCAACCCCTTGGATTATTGATTCTGGGGCTAGTGACCATATGACGGGTATGTCTCATTTATTTCCTACCATCTCGAGTATCTCCGATAGTTGTCAGATTTGTGTTGCAGATGACTCTCTTGTCCCTCTGTAGGGTAAATGGCGGGGACGCCGACATTGTAGAAATCGGATATGGACCTTTTCGTATATACTGACGTCGGAAGAAGCAGAATGGAAATCAGAACTAGGCGAACGAAAGATGTAATTTTGGAGAATTGGAGGAACACTACAAATTCGATTGATCAAAATTCTCGATCGATCGAAGACCTATTTCGATCGATCGAACTATGTCGATAGAAAACACTTGTTCTGAAGTGACATATATATATATAATTCGATCGATCGAATTTGAAACTACTCGATCGATCGAATGTCCATTTCGATCGATCGACCTCAGTTCGATTGATTGAGTTCCAGCGGCGATATATAGGTATATATATATAAATCGATCGATCGAGTTTGAAATTCGATCGATCGAGCTTCACTTTCGATCGATCGAGCTTCACTTTCGATCGATCGAAGTCGCGTAGGTTATAATTTTTCTTTCTTTTCAAATTTCGAAATTGACTTTTAGGGGCATACTTGTCTCTTTTATTTAGTATTTGTTTTAGGGTTTTCTTTTATTGTAAGACCTCCTATATAAGGTCCTTAAGAAAAACATTGTAATTAGTTATTGATTATGAGTGAAAAGAGCTTTTGCTTGTGTGCTTGAGATGAGCCTCTACGAAGAGTAAATCTTTTTCCCGAGAAGGGTTTGGTGTGAAGCCCACAACATCTATCTTCCATCTATCTCTATATTTTATTTTCTTCCTCTGCTTCTAAATCTTTTCATACACCCGAAATCATAAACCCTAGCTTTTCCCTAATCCATTGACCCGATTCGAATCAACAACCGTAGATCCTAGCAGAGTTATTAAACCCTTCCGCATCAAATACGCAGAGAAAATCAGTGATCCCATCATTCAATTCTGAGCGTCCTAATCTGGAAAGACCTAGAGTTCTATCTCTAGGACCGATCCGCATCGCTATTCTAACGGATCTAGCGCAAAAGCCAAACCCTACTCGAACCGAATGTGATCTTTTCACCTGGAAAATTACGAACTCCTGAGGTATTCGCCATATTTTCAAATTTATTGTTTAATTTAATTCAATTTAATTTCGGCAAGCAATTAATCATCGCATTCACGTAGTTTAGGGATTTGTCCTGCGTCAGTTTTGGTATCAGAGCACAGTTTCTAGGTTAGGGCATACTGTGTGACATTGAATTCATTGCACTTTAATTTTAATCGCATATTATCCCTGTTTTGGCCAAAGTGTGCACATCACTTGTTTGTCAAAAGTCCCCCTTCATTGTCAATTCATTTTGCATGCCATTCTAGAACCCGTCATTAGTGAACCGTATCACCATGGACATGAATGAGATTGCCGAGGCTCGTAACGGCATGAGGGCTGATCTAAAATCGATCAATGATCGAATGGCTGCCATGGAGACAGTCCAAAGGACCCTTGAAAACGTCCAATGAGAGGTTGTTAGACTGAGTTAATGGTTAGACGAGGGTGGTGAGTACCTCGAACCACCCCATGAGCGTAATGGTCCACGTTTCGAATGAAATGGCTACCAACATAATCGGAACTGGAATCATATGATGGATCATCATAGAGATGACTATGACCCGGAAGGGAAACTCCTTAAAAATGTCCGAGTTGAGTTCCCAATTTTCGATGGAAGATTGAACCCTCAAGTCTTCCTCGATTGGTTATCCGATATGGACCAGCACTTTGAGTGGTTTGGCATGAGCGATGAGAGGTGTGTTAGACTTGCTAAAATGAAGCTCATAGGCCAAGTCCGAGTCTTTTGGGTCAATGTTGAGCGCATAAGAACGAATGCGGGTTGCACTCCCATTACCCGTTGGGAGGACATGAAGGAACGACTTACAGAGAAGTACATTCCTTCTTCATAGTGCCATCGTCTCTTCGATTAATGGCAAAATCTACGCCAAGATAGTATGCCCGTATAGGACTACATTGGCAAATTTGAAGAATTCATGATGAGAGCCAAAGTGTCTGAGGACCCTCAAGTCACTCTATCCAGATTTCGCACCGGATTGAGACTTGACCTACAGAAAGAGTTAGTCTCCCACCCTGTTGAGACCCTCGCCGAATGTTACACCGTCGTTCAAGACCTTGAACGATATTTGAAGATGACGGTGATTAGGCGATCTGATTTTCAGACCGGTCAACCTCGTACCGGAGAAGTCAGACTTAGTGCTGGAAACCCGCCTCCCAAACCCACACAATCCACATCTGTCAATGTGCGATTTGACAAAGGAAAGGGTGTAGCCGGAGAATCCTCGAAGAGTGGGTCTCATGTCAAGTGTTATAAATGTCAAGGATTGGAACACTTTGCCGCCCAATATCCCACGAGAGAGTGGAGACCCACAAAGAAATCTCTTCATCGACGGAGGAGAAGAAAGTGAAGGAGTTTATGAGGAAGAGGTCTTTGAGCCGAATGCCACACCTAGTGATGAGGAAGGTGATGACATGGGTCGTGCTCTCGTTGTGAGGTGTGCCTTTGCACAACCTCAATGGGATGAAAAGGAGGATTGGCGAAGGGAGAACATCTTCCACACCTTTGCCACATGTGGGACAAAGAGTTGTAGGGTTATCGTGGATAGCGGGAGCTGCACCAATGTGGTGTCAGAACATACCGTCACCCGCTTAGGGCTTACACCCAAAGCCCACCCGAGACCTTACAAAGTCGCATGGGTTGACTCCTCATCCATTCCGGTGTCACAGAGGTGTCGTGTACCTATATAATTGGGTTCATACTAGGACACCTTGTGGTGTGATGTGGTGCCGATGGATGTGGGCCACATCATCTTAGGAAGGCCATGGCTTTATGACTTGAACGTGACCATTTTTGGCCGATCTAATATTTGCACGTTCAATTACAAGGGTAAGAAAATCACTCTTAACCCTTTGGCTCCTAAAGCACCATCAGTCAACAGAGTTGAAAAGAAGGGAGACCAATCCAAGGCCATCAACATTGTGACCCCTACGGAGTTCGAGAGGGCATCGAAAGATGAGAGCGTAGTGTATGTCGTCGTCACCATTGAAAGTACTCTTGAGTCAACACGTGAGTTCCCCAAGGAGGTTGAGCCAATTCTGAATGAATTTGCAAATGTCTTCTCTGAAGACTTACCTAATGAATTCCCTCCCATGCGTGACATTCAACACGCAATCGACTTGGTTCCCAGATCTACATTACCGAACCTGCCCCACTACAGGTTGAATCCGGTTGAGCACGCCGAGTTGACTCGGCAAGTCAGTGAGCTCCTTTAGAAGGGGTTCATTCACGAGAGTCTGAGCCCGTGTGCAGTACCCACATTACTCACTCCTAAGAAAGATGGTATATGGCGCATGTGTGTGGATAACCGTGCAATTAATAAGATCACGGTTAAATATCGGTTTCCCATACTGAGGCTTGATGACATGCTTAACATGATGGTTGGCGCCACTATCTTTTCCAAGATAGATCTTAAAATTGGCTACCATCAAGTTCGTATTCGCCCTGACGATGAATGGAAAATCGCCTTCAAGACCAAAGACGACCTTTATGAGTGGATGGTCATACCTTTTGGGCTATCCAATGCCCCGAGCACATTTATGAGGCTCATGACCCAAGTGTTGAGTCCATTCCTTGGCAAATTACTTGTCGTATACTTTGATGACATCTTGATTTACAGCCCAGACAAGGAACAACACATTATCCACCTACGGTTGGTTTGCGAAACCTTGAGGGGAGAAAGGTTATACGTGAATATCAAGTGCACCTTCCTGCAACAATCTGTTGTATTCTTGGGATTCATTGTCTTGGTAGAAGGGATGGCTGTGGACCCTGCGAAGGTTAAGGCCATTGTGGAGTGGCCCGAACCTCGAAATATTCATGAAGTCCATAGCTTTCATGGTTTGGCCACGTTTTATCATCGTTTCATCCGTAACTTTAGCACTATCATGGCTCCCATTACCGATTGCATGAGAAAAGGGGAGTTCCTGTGGAGCAAAGCAGTGACGAGGGCCTTTGCCGAGATAAAAGAAAAAATGGTTACCGCATCCGTCATGCGCCTACCGGACTTTTCTAAAGTCTTTGAAGTAGCATGTGACGCATCGGGTGTAGGCATAGCTGGAGTGCTGAGCCAAGAAGGCCACCCTGTGGCCTATTTTAGTGAGAAGCTCAATGAGGCAAAGCAGAAATACTCCACCTATGACAAGAAGTTTTATGCGGTCGCCCGATCTCTGTGGTATTGGAAACATTACCTAAGAACGCAGGAATTTGTATTATTTTCTGACCAAGAAGCCTTACATTTCCTTGCCTCCCCAAAAAAGTTGAACCCGAGGCATGCGAAGTGGGTCGAGTACCTTTAAGGGTTCACATTCGTATTGGAACATAAGGCCGGTGCCGAGAACAAGGCAGCTGATGCGCTATGTCGTCGAGTGGCGACTTTGCAGTCTATGAGCACCGAGGTCATTGGATTTGAGCAGTTGAAACAAGATTATCCTGATTGCCCAGATTTCGGGGCAAAATACACTGCTTTCTTTGAAAATCCGAACAACATCAACTCCGAGTATACCCTGCTGGATGGGTATTTGTTCAAAGGAAATCGTTTCTGTATCCCTCGTACTTCATTGCGTGACTTCCTCATCTAGGAGTTACATGCCGGAGGGATTGCTGGACATTTTTGGCGCGATAAAACCAGTGCGCTCGTTGAGGATAGGTTTTATTGGCCTAACTTTGTCTCTAAGGCCATAAAACAATGTCGTACATGCCAAGTTACGAAGCATATTAAGCAGAACACCGGCTTGTACACCCCTTTACCCGTGCCGCACACCTTGTGGCAAGACATCTCCACGGATTTTGTGCTTGGACTTTCAAAGACTCAATGGAAGTATGATTCTATTTTTGTGGTAGTGGACCACTTTTCAAAGATGACCCACTTCCTGCCTTGCTCTAAAACCTCTGATGCGGCTCACATAGCCAAATTATTTTTCGGGGAGGTTGTGCGTCTACATGGGTTACCCAAGATGATTGTGTCGGATCGAGATATGAAGTTTACCGGTTATTTCTGAGAAACTTTATGGCACATGATGGGTACCATGCTCCAATTTTCTTTGGTCTATCATCCTTAAACAGATGGCCAAACGGAGTCCACCAATAGGAGCTTAGGTAATCTTCTCCGTTGTCTTGTTGGTGATCACCCTAGGATTTGAGATTCTACTTTGCCTTAAGCCAAGTTTGCATACAACAATTCAGTCAATAGGTCTCTAGGTATGAGTCCTTTTGAGGTCGTCCTTGGTCATAGGCCTAGAACACCCATCGATCTAATCCCCATGTTTGCATGCCATCGAGTTTCCGAGTCAGCCGATTCATTTGCACAACATGTACATGAATTGCATGCCGAAATTAGAAAAAGAATTAATGCAAGCAATGAACAATACAAAATATCTGCGGATGCGCATAGGCGCTTCAAGGAATTCCAAGTAGGAGATTACGTAATGGTTTGGGTTAGACCTGAGCGGTTCCCATTGGGAGCCGCAAAGAAACTTCAATCCCACGGCGCTGGACCTTTTAGAATTGTGGCAAGGAGCGGGTCTAATGCATATGTTCTCGAGCTTTCACCGGATATAGGGGTCAGCTTTACGTTCAATGTGGAGGACCTAGTTCCTTCTTTGACCCCAGCCCCACCCCCTCACAACCTTCCAAGCAGCTCCGAGCCCAAATGCCAGCCCCACCCTACAACCCCTACTATTCTCTTCCCCATGCAAGCAGTGCACAGATGAGATCGAAGGGATATTAGATGATTTGGCGATATCCACCCATGGGGGCGGATTTCAAAAGTACTTGGTCAAGTGGTTGGGAAAGCCAGACTTCGAAAACTCATGGTTAGCTGAAGACGAAGTGTGACGCCTGGACCCCGACATGCTCGATCGCTATCAAGACGCTGCTTCATCGGTGATGAAGCCTTTTCGGCCCGGGAGAATTGACGGGGACGCCGACATCGTAGACATCGGATATGGACCTTTTCGCGTGTACCGACGTCGGTAGAAGCGGAATGAAAATCGGAACTAGGTGAACGAAAGATGTAATTTTGGAGAATTGGAGGAACACTACAAATTCGATCGATCGAATTGCATATTCGATTGATCGAAATCTTTGATCGATTGAAGACCTATTTCGATCGATCGAACTATGTCGACATAAAACACTTGTTCTGAAGTGACATATATATATATATATATATATATATATATATATATATAATTCGATCGATCAAATTTGAAACTCGATCAATCGAATGTCCATTTCGATTGATCGACCTCAGTTCGATCGATCGAGTTTCAGTAGCGATATATAGGTATATATATATAAATCGATTGATCGAATTTGAAATTTGATCGATCGAGTTTCAAATTCGATCGATCGAGCTTCACTTTTGATCGATCGAAGTGGCGCAGGCTATAATTTTTCTTTCTTTTCAGATTTCGAAATTGACTTTTAGGGGCATACTTGTCTCTTTTATTTAGTATTTGTTTTAGGGTTTTCTTTTATTGTAAGACCTCCTATAAAAGGTTCTTAAGAAAACATTATAATTAGTTATTGATTATGAATGAAAGAGCTTTTGCTTGTGTGCTTGAGATGAGCCTCTACGAAGAGTGAACCTTCTTCCCGAGAAGGGTTTTGTGTGAAGCCAAGGGTGTGAAGCCCACAACATCTATCTTCCATCTATCTCTATATTTTATTTTCTTTCTCTGCTTCTAAATCTTTTCATACACCTGAAATCATAAACCCTAACTTTTCCCTAATCCATTGACCCGATTCGAATCAATAACCGTAGATCCCAGCAGAGTTATTAAACCCTTCCGCATCAAATACGCAGAGAAAATCAGTGATCCTATCATTGAATTGTGAGTGCCATAATCTGGAAAGACGTAGAGTTCTATCTCTGGGACAGATCCGCATCGCTATTCTAACGAATCTAGCGCAAAGGCCGAACCCTACTCGAACCGAACGTGATCTTTTCACCTGGAAAACTACGAACTCCTGAGGTATTCGCCATATTTTCAAATTTATTGTTTAATTTAATTCAATTTAATTTCGGCAAACAATTAATCATCGCATTCACGTAGTTTAGGGATTTGTCCTGCGTCAATAAAGGGACCATCCAGTTGGGAAATCCACATTTAGAGTGTGCACTGTTTGTTCCTAAAATGCCTCTAAATTTGTTTTCCGTTAGTCGTTTAACCAAGTATCTAAACTGCTGCATAACCTTTTATCCCTCTCATTGTGTGTTTCAGGACTTGACTTCAGGGAGGACATTTGGTCTTGGTTGCGAGGAGCATGGACTCTACTTGTTTGAGGCGCCAGGTCTTCAGAGGATACAGAGACCTATGACAACCAGTTCTAAATTTGAGGAGCTTCAGTTGTGGCATGCCCGTAGTGGCCACCTACCTATTTCACGTCTTTCCTTACTTTTTCCAGAAAAATTTCAGCATTGTGATTTGACTTTGTTTTATGTGAAGTTTTTCAGTTTGCAAAACATAGACATTGTTATCTTGTTAGTGAAAGTAGAAGTAAATCTCCTTTTGAATTAATTCATTCAGATGTTTGACGTCCATCCCCGGTTGTCTTTGCTCATGGTTATAGATATTTTGTTTTGTTTATAGATGCTTGCACTCGTTATTCCATGCTTTATTTACTTAAAACCAAAGATGCGGTGGCTTTTGTGTTTCCTATTTTTCATAAGTTAGTTCACATTCAGTTCCATGCTGAGGTAAAGATCCTACGATCTAATAATGGGGGGGGGGGGGAAGCACTCCTCACACCATCTTCAGGCATTCTTACGTGAGCATGGCATAGAGTGGCAGACCACTTGTTCGTATACTCCCCAACAGAATGGAGTATCTGAGAGGAAACATCGTCATATACTTGAAGTTGCCTGATCGCTTTTGTTGGGCATGAATGTCCCCAAGTATTAATGGGAAGAGGCTGTTCTCACCTCCATTTTTCTGATCAATCGTATGCTCACTCCTGTTCTTCAAGGAAAATCCCCGTGCAAGTTAGTTTTTTCGGATTGGCCTCTTTTCTCTATTCCTCCTCATCTTTGGGTTGTTGTGTTTTGCCCATATTCTTACAGGTCATCGGTCTAAGCTTGATCCTAAAGGCACTCGATGTATATTTGTTGGATATTCTCCTACTCAAAAGGGATATAAATGCAATGACCCTATCTCTCAATTTTTTTTTGTTACTATGGATGTGACATTCTTTGAAGATACCCCCTTCTGCTCACGATAGGGGGAGAACACTCGGTGCCCTCTTCATGGGGAGAATTGTGGTAAAGGGCGCACTAGTGTGTTACCAAGGGTGGATGTGAATGATGTGACCCCTGATTTACATGAGTTTGATTGTGAAGTGAATGGAGAAGTAGAAGAAGTGGAAAAATTTGAACCTGAATTCAAGAAGTTTGCGAAAGTGGAGAAGGGAAAATTCTATGTCAAGAAATTCAAGGCTATTAGTGTACCACAAGAGCCGCCACAAGAACCTTCTTCAGAGACCATTGACCAAGGTTCTTTCTTGGAGGAAGGCCCTCAAAGTGAACTTGATCTCCTCATCGCTCGTCGAAAGTCATCTAGGTCGTGCACTCATCATCCTATTAGTAAGTAGGTTTCCTACGAAAATATGCGTGATTCTCATTGTGCATTTGTTAGCCCATTGGATTCCATTTCTATTCCTACTTCTGTGTCTAATGCCTTGTCTCAGCCAAAGTGGAAAGAGGCTATGTCACAGGAAATGAATGCCCTTGCATACAGCCATACTTGGGAAGTAGTTGATCTTCCTCAAGGAAAAAAGGTAGTCAGATGCAATTGGGTGTATACTGCGAAGTATAAACTTGATGGTACTGTTGAGAGATATAAAGCTCGTCTTGTGGCAAGAGGCTTTACACAAACACAAGGTGTTGATTTTCAAGAGACATTTGCTCTAGTAGCAAAGTCCAATACTATTTGGGTCCTATTATCTTTAGCTGCTTGCAAGAATTGGCCACTGTATCTGTTGGACGTGAAGAATGCCTTCTTCATGGAGACCTAAAGGATTTACATGTCTTTACCTCCTGGTTGTGTAAAGCAAGGGGAACCTGAAAGAGTCTGCAAGTTAAAGAAATCGGTTTATGGATTAAAACAGTCTCCTAGAGCTTGGTTTGAGAGAGAGAGAGAGAGAGAGAGAGAGAGAGAGAGAGCTACTCTTCAGAAGTCGATCTTCGTAACTGTAATCCCTCCCGTGCAAGTACATTAGCCCCTCTCGAAATATGGGGGAGAGAGAGAGAGAGAGACCACTACTCTTCAGAAGCCGATCTTCATAATTGTAATCCCTCCCTTGCAAGTACATAGCCCCTCTCGAAATATGGGCACTAATGAAGTTAGTCCAACACCTGATGATGTTATCAACCTTTAAACAATTGAGGCTTCAATGGTGTGAAGCCCAAAAACTAACCTGAAGTTTTATACTCCACAATCCTGCCATAATGCCGAGCTGCGACAAAATGTGACTATGAGTGTAAAACTAACCTGCGCTGCCATCGGGAAATACACAATCTATTCCAAACAAATCCGAAATGTAATTCCAAACCTGATGAGCATAAAGGAAGTTTTGAGGAGATAATTTACGGATTCCATATTTTTATTAAAGATCACACATAAATTCGGTATGATCGCGCTCGTGGGAATTAGATGATCTACTGCTATGATCTTATTTAGAGACATACATAAACATGTGACTCTTGGCCCAGTTAGGGATTTCTGCAAAGACATGAGAAAAGAGTAACTTAGGGGTTTCCACAAACATACATATATCTAGGGAGCCATTACTTGCACGCGTTTTCAAGTGATTGCACTGGATTGCACCAAATTTAAAAGAAAGACTTGCAAGTTTGGCGATCTCTATTATGTGAAAACACCATCTAAGCCGTTTGATTTGAAGGCTATGATTTAAAGATATCAATTGCAAAAGATTAGAACAAAATATAATTTTCATCATTTGATTAAATGGGGTCAAAGGCTATTATATAATTCAACAGTTGAGCACAATAGATCATATGATAAGTATCGTGTTTTGCTCCAATTTTATGTACCAGAGATCTATTGATCATGAACTTCAAATCAGACGACCCATATTGCATTTTACATATCACATGTCCCTAAAATAGCAAGTCTTTTTTTAGATTCGGTGCAATCACTTGAAATACGTGTGCAAGTAATGGCTCCCTATATATATATATATATATGAGGGTGGCGATTGTGCATTCCAATGTAGCCAAAAACGGTACACACCAATTAGTTGGGCACCACGTGGCACCCATCACGAGGATCGGGTGCCACGACAACTTAGGCATGGCCGATCAGGTCCCATACAATTTTTTATTTGTTGTTTTATAACTTTTTTGCCGTTAAAAATGTGGGCAAAGTTGAAAGAATTCAATGCTTCAGGTTGATGTGGCGTTAGTCAGTGTTACCTTGACACTTCTACTTTTGGGGTTTTTGCCGTGTCGACACTTGGCATATGTGCCGACATTTGGACACTCTTCAAACAACATGAGACTTCTAAACATATATGAAAAACGACATCTTACCCTCAAAATGTTCATCATTTTGACAACAATAAAATAAACTTTGTTTTTAACTATTTTTTAAGTTTAGTAACTACTAAATAAAAGGTTGGGTTGTTGAAAATGATTTTTACAATGTCCTATACTTTTATTTAGGTTCACGACATATACTATGTATCTTTTCATTACATATCTCTAAGATTTCCCTTCAATTATTTTCTATTTATGTTTTATTTTTCGAATTTCTTTTTCTTTTGGCCATGCCACCATATTGGAGTCTTTAGAAATTGGCGTGCCAAACATCTATTGACACCTTGACACTTGACACCCGTGCCATGTGCCTAGGTAACACTGGACATTGCCTTATGTTTGACCCATGTTTTGAAGGGCAAAAAGTTCTAAAATTATAATATTATTTTTTTACAAAAACGTGCACGTGACACATGACTCCAAGACGGGTGTTGTTTTGTATGTCACGTGGCATGTGATCTAGCATTGATGTGTAGCGTTTTGGGCTGCATTGCAATGCACCATCCCATTTTCCTTTATATATATATATATATATATATATATATATATATAGAGAGAGAGAGAGAGAGAGAGAGAGAGAGAGAGAGAGAGAGAGAGAGAGAGAGAGAGAGAGATTCAAACCCACCCCGAGGAACTGGGTTAGAGTCAGTTGGAGGCCATGTGACATCCATTTGAGGGATTGGGTTCTACGACAACTTGCCCAAGGACGATCAGAGGCTACAAAAAAAATTTGGGTTTGATCCGATGCATATACACCATCCAAACTGTAGTCAAAGGGCAAAAATTCAATGCACTAGGATGTGTGGGCGGTACCCAAACTTTGACCGCAATTTTGTACACCAAAAGAACTTTATTTTTTGAATTGTTTTTATAGATCACATGGCACATGGCACATGATCCCAGAACGGGTGTTGTTCTGGAATTACGTGCCACGTGGTATGTGATCTGAGGTTCTAACCCACCGGCTCCCAATTTGGATTCAAACCCATTGTCCCATTTTACACACACACACACACACACACACACACACACACACACACATATATATATATATATATATATATATATATATATATATATAGGATAAGGGGTAGCTGCCTGAAAGATGTAGTGTTTGAACGTTACACTAGTGCCAAGATCACATGCCACGTGGCATGTGATCCCAAAACAAACACCCGTTTTGGGATCATTAGCCACATGGCATGTGATCTAAAAAGAAAAATTATTTTTACGACCGTTTTGCTTTTAAAAAATGTGGTCGAAGTTTGACCTCCATCCCACTTATCCTGGTGCATTAAAATTTTCCAACTTTGACCACGTTTTGGACGTGGATAAGATGTATTTTTTCTTTTTGGGGATGGGCCTGATCGACCTTGCACACGTTGCCTTGGTGCCTGATCTTCGGATTTGGTGCCACTTGGCACCCAAAGAGCACAAGGGAGGTCTTAAATGCTATATATATATATATATATATATATATATATATATATATATATATATATATATATATATATATATCAGCATTTAAGAGGCATTGGAGGTGTACATTTCTACGAGGCGTAAGCCTTTGGGTTAGACGTGTATGACTCCGCTTTGTGGCATATACCTTAATGTGTCTAGAAACAGGACCAAAGTCACAAGACTGACTGGTTCAACCAGAATTGGCAGATTTGATAGTCTGATCCAATCCTAAGAACCACATTTACAGTTTTTTTTAACTGCAAACCACCAAACTAGCTGCTTTTTATGTGAACTGGTCTGGTTCAATTGATTATTAGATTTTTAAATACAGGTTTATTTCATTTTTAATTTTTTACTTTAGTTATTTCAAAAAAGAAAAAAAAAACAGCTTTTTGGGGGATTTGAACCCAAAGATTATCTTGTGAGAGCAACAGACATAACAAACTGTTCAATTTATGTATGGAACTAGTCTGGCAATAACCCAGTTTGACCTGGTCTGATTAGACCGGTGTGCAACCAGTTCTATAGTTAAAACCATGGTTTTAAAACATGAAAACTTGACTCAACTCGGAACTCCACCGAGTAGAGTTAACTCAGAAACTCGTTCCGACACACTCACTGCGACTTGAAATATTTAATAAATATTTAAAACATATATATATATACAAATTTTTTTTGACAAAACATGCATAAAAATAAAATTGTAGACTTTATTGTTATGCCATATGGCACACAGACGAGATCAATCTAAGTAGTTCATGTGTATCCTTGGAACATATCACAGCCAAATAATCACACCTATTAGTTGATGCAAACAATCCAATTGGTGGACTTTAATATCAACTGTTGTTATTCTTTAATATCAGCCATTAAAATAACAACGGTTGATATTAAGTGCACAGATCAGATAATTCAAAAACCCCCAAACTAAATGACTTTTGGGCCCACTTCATCCAAGAGATGATATAAATCACTTTATTGGGTGGATCATAATTTGATGGTATAAGTTCAAATGCAACATACAACAATAGCTTGTCGGGTCAACATCATATAAATATCTCTTTTTTTTATATTTGAATCACAGTTCATAAGTAATTCTCATTCGTTCACTTAAACCAGGAAGAGAGAGAGAGAGAGAGAGAGAGAGAGAGAGAGAGAGAGAGAGAGAGAGAGAGAGAGTCTTCATTTTCTTCTCATATTTCTTCTCCGTCTTCGTCTTCTCATTGAGGAGGGTTTCTCGTTGGATTCATAAAAAAAGGGTTTATGGTGGAGTTTTGTCGAGAGAGACGCGACTTTCTCTATGACACTTTCAGTCGAGAGAGTTGAAATAAATTACGGTTTCTTGCTGAGCTTGTATAATAAAAACCATCTTTACAAAATTGCCCGTCTAAAATTACAAAAGGACCCCCTTAAACCTTAGTTTTAATTGGCAAGAGTTGACCTGCAAGTCAAAAAACTCGATCGATTTCTTGAGTTGACTCAGCAAGTTGACCGATTTCCAGCTTTAAAAAAGAGTACCGAGTTCTTTGCCGAGTCGACACGAAACTTGGTCGAGCTGGGCCGACTCGCCTAAGTTCCGAGTAGACTCAACGAGTTTTAAAACCATGGTTAAAGGTTACAACAGATCAATGCTTTTTTCTTTTTTTTAGTTTAAAAATATTTTTTAGACTAAATACCTCTTTAGATAGATTTATTTTGATGTGTTTGATCTTCTAACCAAGGATTAAACACAATTTCTTAATTTTTATATTTTTAAAATTTTGTATTTTTGTAATAAAAAATTCAGGGGCATACGCTTCATGCCTTGAGACATGCATTGGGATTTGCAAAGTCAAAGCATTCCACATCTCTTGGTAAAGCCCATTTATGCATGAATTTTTTCATGTTGAAGGCTATTATGGATCTAAATATAAATACACAACCATATGCATGCATATCAATGACACATTTATATATGAAGGCACCCTATTATTCATTGTTTTGTGTGTCAACTTATACTTAATTTAATTCTTCTCTTCCTTCTCCCAATAATGATATTGTTGTTATCGTAGTGTTTCCTTTGATCTTTTCTATTGTGCATGAATGAAAATATAATTGGTGAATGAAGTTCTGTTAGGCTGTGTTTGATAACATAGAATTCAGCTTTTGGAAGTGAATTGGCAATTCCATGCTCACTTCCTTGGAATTGAATTCCCCTGGTAATGACAATTCTCTTGTTTGATTATGTTGTGTGGGAAATGACTTCCCTAGAATTACAATTCCATTGTTTGATTAGATTCTTTGCGCAATAAATTCCTGTGGAATTGGAAAAAGGGTATTTTTGGCAAATGCAAATAAAAGAAAAAAACTGAATTTTAAGATACTCCATTCCAATTATTACATAATTGCTATTTTGCCCCTGGAATTGGCACTTCAGCCGATTTATGCATGCAATTAAATATTAACTACAGTGAAATTATTGCGTGAAAGTGAATTCCACGTGTGGGTCCCACATCATTTCACTTCCACACCTTTAAATTCCTATTAAACAAAAAACTTTGAATTGGCAATTCATTTCCACCCTAGAATTCTCACTTCCACGTCATCCAACAGAGCCGTAATTACACTACTCTTCAAGTTGGTTCTGATAAATTGAAACTACTGGCTTCTTGCTTATTGACATTACAGTATGCTAAAATTTATGTTATGTATCATTTGACCTTGCTTATTACCCTTCCAATTTTAGCTAACATATGCTTTTTTTTTTTTCAATTCCAGGACGATTTGTTATTTGAAATGCTCTTGCAACTATTGAGCCCTCCCTTCCCTGCCCTACCAGTGTGAGAAGCATTTTCCCTATAAAAGTAGAGAATTAATGAAGAGAATTTTTCTTACATGTTCTTTGGAAGTATGCAGACAAAACAGGGAAAGTGGGAAGCCATTTGAGGAAGTGCAAGAAGATATGTTTTTTCAAATCTCAAGCATATTTAACCCTATACACCTTTTCCATCTATTTCTCAGAGAGGTGAGCCTATAGTATTATTTGAACAGTTAGTACTTTCATTGTCTCAAATATTAATTCATCCTTTTTGAGCATGATATGAAGAAAATGCCATTTTCTTGAAATTAATTCTTGTTCTGCATACATGTATTATGCATGAATGCTGTCTTTCAATCTTCATTAATCTAAGGATTGGATTATTTATTATTATTTTTTTTTCTGTTGACTTACAGATGAATATCCGTTTAGCAAATTACTCATCCTCTTTTTATTAAAACAAATTTATTAAAAGCTTTATTAACATCCACGGAATCTTGGAGGCACCTACACTAAAAACCATTGATTGCTTTGACTCAGACGATGGAGGTTGTTTTTCGCTCCAATCTTCCACACAAGGGATCTAGAGATCATGAGCGTACCATCACACGGTCAGTTTTTCCTTTCACGCAGCAAATATCCCACAAAAGTGCCCCAAAATAACAAGGCACACATCATCCTCAAATGTGGTTTTAGGGCCATTTTTTTGGGATTTGTGCGACGTGGAACAAAAAACGGTCCATCTGATGGGATGCCCATAATATCCAGATTTCTTGTGTGGAAGATTGGGGCGAAAAACGAACTTCATCGTCTAATTAGAAGCAATCAATGGTTTTTAGCGTAGGTGCCCTCAAAGATTCCGTGGGTGTTCGTAAAGCTACCCTTTAATAAAAGAGGAGAAAAATATGGGTGAAAAGTGAATCACAATAAGGGAATAGAATACCCAATCCAAAGAGAAGATTGAGAGATGCTCTCTCTAGCATGTGAATAGGCCACAAATCATTCAACTCTGTCTTAGCGTCTTTGGCAACTTTTCACCCTTACTAAAGAAAACTATATTATTTACTTTGGGATGTCTGCAAGACATCTAAAGCAAAGCAATCTACAGTTCAATTACCTAGTTAGCTCAAGACCATCGAACCACAACCACCACGCAGTTCAGTTAGATCCAGTTCGGTCAGAGAGTAGGCTGCTTCTTCTCCTGCTTTGAAACATAAAAAATGCTGAGGATGTAACTATGACCAAAATATTGAAGAGCTTATCCTACCCCTAGCAAACCGGGTTTGTCCATGGAAGCAAATTATGAACCATGTACCAGAAGTTGAACAGAATAAACTAGCAAATTAAATGACATTGATCTGAAGGTTGCAAAATATTGTAAAACTTGTCCTACCCCTAGCGAACCTTGCTAATTCCATCTTCGTGAACTAAGAACCATGAACCTGAATTCAAACTGAACGAACTAGGTAAATTGATCTGGAGGGAGGGAGGGAGGGAGGGAGATTTTTGAATTGCAGTTGTTAGGTTTCTTTTTCTTTTTATTGTTAAATTTGTTCTTGGGTTCTGTTTTGATGGAAGTTTGTTCAGTTAGTTGTCCATGAATGTGTAAGCTTCATCATCATTAATGGAAACTGACAGCTCCTTTGAGTATTGATTTCTCTTTCTTTTTATGGATTAATTTATTTAATTTATGTTTTGTTTGGTTTGAGCAAAGCATAAATTATGAACATTTCATACGATCATGTTTCCTTGCCTTCTATATTGATTCCATATTTATTTTGTTGTAATATAGTATGGTAACTTTTTTTTCTTTTCTGTTCTTTTTGATGAGTTAAACTTTTCTCAGGCCACTCCCTCTCTCTCCGGCCACCTGTTTCTATCAGACCTTTGCTTAACTGATTTGGAGAGCTCAGCATACCTGCTATGAAACAACCAAATCCAAAAAGGTCCATCATATTAGAAATGCATGTTGTAGATTTATTGGCTGGGCCAAATATATACAATATAGAGGCAACGATCACAGTAATCGAAAATACCAATATCAACTCAATTTTCTTATATTTCGGAAATAATTCTCGAACATATTGCGTTATGTATAGAGTTCCCATCGCAGTAATTAATGGGGAAGTTTGTTCAGTTAGTTGTGGAGAGTGATCAAGTGTGGAGTCAAAAATAAGGCACTAGGGCCTGATGGCTTCACAATGGAAATTTTCAAATTCTTTTGCGCTATCATCAAAGCTGATTTGATGGATGTGATGCGTGAGTTTCATGCTTCCGGGTTCATTGGGCGGAGCCTAAACTCTACCTTCATAACCCTCATACCAAAGGAGGGGGCTGATGATATCTCTGAGTTTAGGCCAATTTGTCAAACCAATTGCTTCTATAAGATTATAGCCAAGGTATTAGCTAACAGACTCAAACCTATGATGAGTATGATAATTTCGGAGAATCAGGGTGCCTTTGTCAGGGGAAGACAGTTGGTAGATCTGGTGGCGGTGGCCCAAGAAACCATACACTCAGCGTATCACGATCGATGATCGGCTGCCTTATGGAAAATCGATATGGAGAAAGCGTATGATCGGATCAGTTGAAATTGTTTAGATTATATGCTGGGCAGAATGGGGTTTGGAACTACCTGGAGGAGATGGATGAGGGGGTGCTACTCTTCGGTTTGGTTCTCGGTCTTGATCAATGGCACACCGGTTGGCTAATTTAAAAGTTCCAGAGATCTTCGCCAAGGGGACCCCTTATCACCTTTCCTTTTTAATGTGGTTGGCGAAACATTATCGGGTCTTATTGTGCAAGCCAGGCAGTGAAACTTCATAAAGGGTATCAAGGTGGGTGCGCAAGGGAGACTCATCTTGCACCTTCAGTTTGCAGATGATACCATTACGGGAAGGCTGATGTGCAGGAGTTTAGATACCTAGCGGATGTGCTATCCGTTTATGAGGCGGTGTCAGGGCAGCGTGTTAATCTCTCCAAGTCGGCAATCACGGGTATTGGGACTGATGAGAGGGTGATGGAGGAGCTGGCGATGACGGTGGATTGTACGATTGAGAAATTCCCAATTAAGTTCTTGGGGATGCCACTTGGGATTAGGCTTCCTACTGCTAGGGAATGGGAGCCGGTTGTGCAAAGATTTGAGCAACGCTTTTCGTCTTGGAAAGGGAGGCTGCTGAGTAGTGCTGGAAGACTGGTTCTGGTCAAAGTGGTACTATCTTCGCTCCCCATCTTCTACATGTCTATGTTCAAATGCCCCATGGCGGTCCTCTATCATTTTGAGCAAATTCAACGTAATTTCTTATGGGACGGAGCAGGCCTGGATAAGCGATATCACCTTGTCAACTGGGACACGTGTCAACTTCAACTTGGATGTGGGGGGTTGGGGATCCGTAGCCTCAGGTGGACAAAACATCCCGTTGCTTGGGAAGTGGTTCTGGAGAGCGGGGAGGGTGGAGGAAAGGGACAATCTTTGGCGGGTGGTGATGATGGAGAAGTATGGCCAACTCATGGGTAACCGGGGTATAAGCGTCACGGTTCATAGAGGAACTTCGCCTTGGTGGAAAAGTATTTGCAGCACGTGGGGCCTCTTCGCTAGAGGGCTGCGATTCACTTGGGGCTGTGGCACCCGTATTAGATTCTGGGAGGATGTTTGGATGGATGAAGGTGCTCTCAAGGTGTCATTCCCAGAGATCTATGCCATTGATGTCAATCCGGCCGAGAGGATTGTGGACTTTGCGTCGGAAACTAAGGGGGGCAGACTTTGAAATGTTGTCACCAGAAGACTGCTGAGGGATGAGGAGGTGACACCGTTCTCTAATCTTATGCAGAGGCTATATGAAGCACATCGTCACCCCCATGGTCAAGATCGAATGAGTTGGGCTCCGGGTCAAGATGGTGTTTTCAGTGCCAAATCCTACTATAGGATGCTGACGCATCGCCCTCTCATCAGATTCCAAGGGGCAAGATTATGGAAGGAAGCCATTCCTCCAAAAATCAAAATTTTCGTGTGGACACTCTTCAAAGGGAAAATTCTTACTATAGATCAGCGTATACGAAGGGGAAAGGAGGTCTTGAATTGCTGCGTGATGTTTGGCGAGGAGGAGAATGCTTTTCATCTTCTTATTTATTGCAGAGTGGCGGATGAGCTTTGGAACATCGTCATCCGCCCGTATGAGCTGGGTTATGCCAGCCATGTCTTACGCCCTTTATCTGATGTGGGAGGTTAGTAAAATGGAAGGGTTGATTGGAGATTATTGGATGTCAACTCTCTATGCGGTGCTGTGGAGTATATGGAGCGAAAGAAATCTACAGATTTTCGAGAGTAAAAGACGCCCGATTGGGATGATCATGAGGTCCATCAGAGACCTGGTGTGGTTTTGGGTGGAGAGGGGAGGGATAGTTCCTTGAGAGGAAGCCTATTTGTGGGATCCAGGCTGAGGGGTGTGATACCCGGGTTCACTGTGGTCATCTCTTGGTCGTGTCAGTGTATCGGTCTTTGTTTTCTTTTGGTCGTATCTTTGTATTGGTCTTTCAGCGCCTTGCTGCTTTAATATAAGTTCCGTTACTGATAAAAAAAAAAGGTAATTAATGGGGAAAGCTGCATTATGACTTGGCTGATGACCACCATAAACAGTGGAGCCTCTCTGCATAGAACACCAATAAGTTTGCAAAAGCTGAAGCCAAATAAAAACTGAAACAATCCAGCAAAATATTTTGTTGTAGTTCAGCGGGCTTAAATATATCAAGGAGCGGCGGAGAGAGGAGCGGTGGGATCCTTGCATCGGTAATCATCTGCAATGGAGATTGGGTGTGTAATGCATGTGGAAATCTAAACTTCAGCATACGAATGGTTCGTCATAGGAGGGACTGTGGAGCCCATTGGAAAACGGGGTTCATGATAAAAAATGCCAACCTTTTGCCAAGAGCTATCCCACGATTGAGAAGTCAGGTAATACTGTCTAAACAGTAGGAAACATACCTCAGAATGGTTGGGCTCTAGAGGGGAAGACGTTCAAAGGGGTGGTGAGGTGTTTGTTGGAAAATATGTGAAATGTTGACCCAAAATAATTGACGCAGGACGAAACCCTAAACTACGTGAATGCAGTGAATTAATTACTTGCTGAAATTAATTTAAATTAAATTGAACAATGAATCCGAAAATAAAGCGAATACTTTAAGGCTTCATTGTTTTCCATGCGGAAGATCACGCTCGGATTCAGCAGAAGGTCCAGTCTTCGCGTTAGATCCGTTAGAGTTGCGGTGCAAATCGGTTCTAGAGGTAGAACTCTAGGTTTTCCAGATTAGGGTGCTAACAATTCAATGATGGGATCACTGGTTTTCTCTGGGTATTTGATGCGGAAGGGTTTAATAACTCTGATGGGATCGACGGTTGTTGAATCGAATCGGTTCAATGGATTAGGGAAAAGCTAGGGTTTATGATTTCGGGTGTATGAAAAGATTTAGAAGCAGAGGAAGAAAATAAAATATAAAGATAGATGGAAGATAGATGTTGTGGGCTTCACACCAAACCCTTCTCGGAAAGAAGATTCACTCTTCGTAGAGGCTCATCTCAAGCACACAAGCAAAAGCTCTTTTCATTCATAATCAATAACTAATTACATTGTTTATGAAGAGACCTTATATAGGTCTTAAAATAAAAGAAAACCCTAAAACGATTAAATAATAAAAGACAACTTTAACCCTGATATTACAAATTCGAATTCGAGAGAATTCAATTTGCGAAATTTCGTTCGATCGAAATAAGTATTCGATCGAACGAAAATTTCATCTTCACCCTTTACGCCTGGTTCTGAAATTTTCGTCCTTTACGCCTGGTTCTGATTTTCATTCCGCTTCTTCCGACGTCGGTACATGTGAAACGGTCCTTATCCGATGTCTAAAATGTCGGCGTCCCGCATCATTCTCCCTGACTCAAAATGTTTTATCACTGATGAAACACGCATGAAGTGAATCCTGGCACTCGGTGACGTATGAGCATCATCTCGGTCCATTGTAGAGGGACGTACCTGGTAAACCTCTCCTTGACGAGTCCAATAACCCGGCTCGCCAAGCCACTTTACTAAATACTTTTGAAGTTTCTCATCAACTCTCCCGGACTTGAATGAATTCATCCTGAGTGAAGTGTGATCGCGATATGGACCGGGAATACGGGAACTCAAGCAACGAACTCTCTCATGATTGGCCCATGCACTCGGTAGTCGACTCACCAACCCTCTGCATCTTGTGAACCAGAAATTTTCTGCCACAGGTGAATACCACAAGATTATCCCAAATTTCCTCAATTATCTCTTTTTTCTCCCTGCTTGGATAAGGAGTATTAGTTGTAAAGTTGGGATGGGGTTGTAAAGAAGGAACTAGGTCCTCCACATTGAACGTAGAGCTGACCCCGATATCTGGAGGAAGCTTAAGATTGCACGCACTAGGACCATTCCTTGCTACAATTCCAAAAGGTCTAGTGCCGTGGGCCTGGAGATCCTTTACGACTCCCGATGGGAATCGTTCAGGTCCAATCCGAACCATTGCATGATCATTCAATTGAAATTCCATAAAAGCCTTAGGTAACTGCATCGATATTTTGAGAGTTTCATTGCATAAATTAATTTTAAACTTAATTCCGGCATGCAATGTGGAATGAGACTCAAAAGATGACTCACAATAAGACTTGGAATGTATAGCAATATGCAACTTGAGACTATGATGTGCATGCGACGCTCACGACTCATGTGTGATCAAATCAAGTGGCACTATTGGCTCATGTGGACTCGACTCAACGGATTCCAATGACTCATTGGTAGGTGAAGTGATTGGCTCACGTGTACTCGGTTCGACCATCTTCAAAGACTCAAGTGCACTCGACTCGATGAACTCGTGCATACTTGCGTCAACCAAAACCAAAGACTCTGGGGTACTCGATTCAATTGACACTAATGGTTCTTGCGTACCCAGTTCGATGGACTCACGTGTACTCGACCCAACATCACTATCCACAAGGGAGGTAGAAGTCGCTTTAACACAAACGAATCTTTCGTCAACTTCTTCCATCTCCTCTTCACTCATCATGGTTCTAGGGTCATACACTTCCTCTTCTACTTTCATATTTTCCTGCTCTTTAGAACTCTCCCTTTTAATCAATAAATTCGGAGTGGAAAGTTCTGTAGGGCATTGATAAGCAAAGTGTCTGAAGCCGTGACACTTGGAACAATCAGGACACTTGTCTGTCTTGGATTTTAAAAATCGTAAAAGATGACGGTGTGTGAGAGGAACATAATTCTCGATAAGTCGCTCCCTCATATCCTCCCATCGTGTGATGGGTTTCCGATTAGCTAACTCGCATATAAGCTCAACATTAGTCCAATAAGTTTTGGCATTTCCTTCTAACTTTGCTTTCACTAGCCTAATTTTGTACTCATTTGGTATGTCATACCAATTAAAATACTCCTCCACACTAGATAACCACTCCACAAAGGTTTTAGGATTCGCCGTTCCCTCAAAATTTGGAACCTCATTCCGAATAGATTTTAGAAACCTCTCGGCAGGGTCGTGCTTAGGTTCACGATGGTGAAGGTATCCCCTAACTCTAGTCTCATCACGACTTTTGGGACTTTGCCAAGAATTTAGTGTATAGCGGTTTCCATGTTCGGTTAGTACCCTCTTATGATGGGTAAGGAATTTAGAGTGACGTGTAAGTGACTCATACATGATGCTTGACACAAACACAACCTAGACACAATTCTATGAACCAGACAATAGTTGAGGAATTTTAACAAACACATTACATGCACACAAATGAAGACACAAATGACATGACATCAAAGACATCGAAATGACATACACATGTGACTCAAATTGAATAAGGACTTTTGTCGAACACAAGACGTGCACAATGATGAATACAAATGAAATAAAATTTCATTAAATTAAAATGACATGCACATGTGAGCCAACAATGAATGGGGACTTTTATCAAACACTAGATGTGTACAAATAAAAACTGAAATAAGATGCAATGAAAATTAAAAGGCTATGGAATTAAATGTCACACAAATATGCCCTAACCTAGAACTTAAGCTTTGATACCAAAACTGACACAAGACAAAACCCTAAACTACGTGAATGTGGTGAATTAATTACTTGCCAAAATTAATTTAAATTAAATTAAACAATGAATATGAAAACAAAGCGAATACCTTAAGGCTTCATTGTTTTTCATGGGAAAGATCACATTCGGATTTAGGAGAGGGTCCAGTCTTCACGCTAGATCCATTAGAGTTGCGGTGCAGATCGGTCCTAGAGGTAGAACTCTAGGTTTTCCAGATTAGGGCGCTCACAATTCAATGATGGGATCACTGGTTTTCTCTGGGTATTTGATGCGTAAGGGTTTAATAACTCTGATGGGATCGACGATTGTTGAATCGAATCGGTTTAATGGATTAGGGAAAAGCTAGGGTTTATGATTTCAGGTGTATGAAAAGATTTAGAAGCAGAGAAAGAAAATAAAATACAGAGATAAATGGAAGATAGATGTTGTGGGCTTCACACCCTTGGCTTCACCCCAAACCCTTCTCGGGAAGAAGATTCACTCTTCGTAGAGGCTCATCTCAAGCACACAAGCAAAAGCTCTTTTCATTCATAATCAATAACTAATTACATTGTTTATGGAGAGACCTTATACAGGAGGTCTTAAAATAAAAGAAAACCTTAAAACAATTAAATAATAAAAGACAACTTTAACCCTGATATTTCAAATTCGAATTTGAGAGAATTCAATCTGCGAAAATTTGTTCGATCGAAATAAGTATTCAATCGAACGAAAATTTCATTCGATCGAAATAAGTGTTCGATCGAACGAAAATTTGTTCGATCGAAATAAGTATTTGATTGAACGAAAATTTCGCCTTCACCCTTTACGCTTGGTTCTGAAATTTTTGTCATTTACGCCTAGTTTTGATTTCCATTCCACTTCTTCCGACGTCGGTACACGCAAAACGGTCCGTATCCGATGTCTACAATGTCGGCATCCCGCATCAATAATACACTGAATCGGCCTGCGGTAAGAGAAATATTGCTGTCTTGCCCCCACCAGCTAGTGCAAGTGGTCACCAATAGGTTATCGACAAACTGGTTCTAGGTTACAACGAACCGGCTGTGTATTCTTGTGATGGATTTGGCGAATCCGATCACGCTATCTGAACACCGAATATTGCAAGAACGCTTCGATCAAGACCTTTAAATACATGACCAGAGAGAAGAAGCGAGACTCCATTGTGGTTAGAGAATAATATCTTAGATTCCTTAAATAGAAAATCAAGTGGTGTGTTAATACACCGTTTTTCTATGAAAAGGTGCTTAGGCATCCCTTCGGAAAAGACACCACTTTGGAAAGAACTTCTTTTGAAAGGACACAACTTTGAAAAGACACCCCTCTTTGGAAAAGACACAAGTTTAAAACTTTTAAATATCTAATAATCCTCCACTATTTAAAAGTTTAGTTCAGAGCAAAGTCAGAAATATGTGCATAAATGAAAATGTCTTACAGTCTTGAATTTTCATTTGAGTGGAAATAATTCAAAATTTCTCAAGGTCTTTAGTGAAACTAAGTCTTGAACTAATGAACTTATACGACAAACCATAACTATTCCACACACACATTTCATATATTTGATGTTCAATTAAATGGTTAGCACATTTAGGCCATATGCTAGTACCCTGGTTTTCAGAAGTGTCTATGAGATAAAGTCATTTCTCATTGAAGGTGGCTCCACCCTCACACTTATATAGGTAGACCTATAAGAGATGTCCATGTAACTTTAACATCTTAACACATAGTGTTATAGCATCTATTAAGAGCAACACTCAATCTTCCTTTATCCATTACAGGTAAAACACTACCATTCCAGGGATGTTTATGAGAGTTTAATTCTTATCAATGTAATGCCCCTTTGTCCGCCACGTATTTACAACTTGTTCTTCTCTTGGAACCTAAACATTGACCAAACAAATATTCGGTAGGGTTTCCATCATGACTGTTTGGGTAAATGACTTTACCCATTCCGATTCTTCTTTTAGACTAGTTCTGATGCGGGAACTTACTAAATGCAATGCTAGGGCTGAGATTAAGATTAAAATTAATTCAAGTAATTCAAATAACAATTTCTCTGAATAAATTATCACAAAAATATTCTAGAAATTCAATTAGATGATTTAATTACGGCCCAAAATAGGGATACTTTTGGTGTATGTTACCTATTCGATCTAGAAGACTAGGGTTCTTATGAACAGCTAGATCTCCGATAGTTTTAGGGCGTCGAATGACCTCCCAAACGGGTTCTCTCGATATCGTATAAAATAAAAGGCCAATCAATGATTTAATGAAGATAGGTAGGTTGATATTTTGGATTTTTATGAGATAAATAGACTAAATCTGAATTTAATAGGGAAATAATTAACTAGGGTTATGCTACTTGCGCAAATCATAGATCTAAAGAAGATATAGATAGAAGAAGAGTTGGCCTCGCACCAAACCGCACGTGGGACGAATCGCTTACCGTTTTGAGAGAATCACACTCTCACGAAAGTTTAGAACTCTCAAGTTTGCAAAAGCAATTTTTTTAATTCACCAATAATTAAATTCTAGCACTAATGGCCTTTATATAGGCTTTTACAATGCATAAAATTAGAAATCCTAGTGTAACTCTAATTCTTAGTTCAAATAAAAGAAATATCTTAATTCTTCTAAAATAATAAAATAAAGTCTTAAAACAATAAGGAAACTAATCCTATTTCTAATAAAAGAAACAAATCCTATTTTCTAAAATAAAATAATAAAAGAGACTAATCCTAATTCAATTGGGAGTCTTGAACTTCGTTATTTTCTGTGCAGCTTCCTAAAAACTGACCATAAATTATTCAATACTTGTTGGAATTGCTCATTTTTTAGCTCGTTGGAAAGCTATTTTGATAAGCCTTCAAATATGACCAATTTCGCATCAATCCGACTTTGTTTGACACCTCAAAATAGGCCAAACATAAAAGTGACGGGATTGAAAGTTGAAGACCCTCTGATCAGAGAATTTCTGACAATAAATTTTGGATTTTCTTCTTTCCCCTTCGATATGTTATGGGCGGTTGCTTGAATTGAATGTCCCCATCAAGGTCTTTTCCATAAGTGCAATTATCAACACATAAAGTGTTTCTTCAGACATTTCTGCCTAGATCCACAAATCATAGTTTTCTTGTTCATTGACAAAGAAACAAGTTCCATAGAGAATTTTGAAGTTATGACTTGACATTTATTGGTACATCTACCAATGGGCCCTTAAGTCACTTCATTTCTATACCATTCTCATTCAAATAACACACTCAATGAGATTTATAGTTGCTCTACTTTTTTTAATAACGTAGGGTGTCCCAAGCTTGCGTTCGGACTATTCCCCTACGAGTGCCATAGCCCCCACCATGCCACGAGTATTTCATGATTTACGCACCTTACGTGACACCCCTTAATCGTATAAAAGGAGACGTATCGAACCCACAACCTTGGGGAGCATTCCAAGTTTGTCAATAGCAACCCCTTGATGGGTTTCATAGTTGCTCCTTAACATCTCTCACGAGATCATGACTTCTGTTATTAATAGAAAATCATCTTTCAAACTATTTAGACTCTTAAATCTAAATCCATTATCTTTCTAAGATAATTCAAGAAACACAACATTTCTAATCTGTTCACATTTTCAATCAACTCAACGTAATAGGACATGAATATAATTAATGATATTAGAGCATTCAAACAATGTGAATCTTGCAATAAAACAAATAGTCACACATAATATCATATTTTCAAAAATACGTAGTCACACATCATATGTGAACTCAGTCATACCAGTCAGACCATCTCCAATTAATGTTCTATTGGAAGCAACTCGATTATGATTACTCGATCATCAAACATTCATTTGATCTTGCCCACTCGATCAAGTTCAATCAACCGATCAATCATAGACAAATAGCCATGACTTATGAACCAAGCTCATTATGTGGCTACTTAATCCCAATCTCCTGATTGTTGCCCAACAAACGAACAATCGACACTTGATCAATGACACAAATATGATCAGTTTGAAATGTATGAGTGCCAAATCCCTTACAAACAAAGATGACGTTAGAACTCGAGGGGATGAGGAAGGATCCGCTCTACTCCCAGCTCACCCCATATTCTTCATTATTACCTTCCAAACACGAAATTGGGTCGTTCCACTGGCTCTTACTCATTTATGTTGGGAAGGTTTACATACATGATTATTGAAAATAACATGCATAGTGCTAGTGTACTATCCGTAGAGTAGATATGTGAATGTTCACGCCAGATCTAGAATATCAATGACACTTCCTAACATGTGCCTTCTATGATGATCAACTGCAACAATTTATCTATCAACATGATAAATTCAGTGTTAATATAATAACATATTAAAGCATGAGATTTAAGATATATAGCACCAATTGATATACGATTGTGTCCAATCAACCATGCCCATTAATGACATTTGATTCGAGCATGATCACAACTCCTTAATCGTCAAACAATCAGGAGCAACAATGGTTGATTGATCATAGTTACACAATCACACAATCATATGAGTACTTGGCCGTGGGTGTTCAGTTGATGGTTGGGCATACATGCATCGTCACATGGGCATGAGGGACCCTTTTGGATCTTCATGGTTGTGCCTGGGCTTGGCACCATGTCTATACAATCAATCAATAACTGAATTGACCCAACTCATTAACTGTCATGACTCAATCCGACTTTGTTTGACGCTTCAAAATAGACCAAACATAAAAGTGACGGGATTGAAAGTTGAAGACCCAAATAAATTTTAGATTTTCTTTTTTCTGATCAAACGGGTCTTTTTTTAAAAACCCATTCGCGGGTCCGCTTTCTCTTTTGACGCCTCCTCTTTATCCGACCATAATTCAAATAGGTGGATCTAAAGTTCGCATCAATCCCCTCTACTTTGAAAAAATTCGACCTCGAACTTTGGTTGGCATGAATTTTCACGGTCGCGATCATAGACAATATATAGGGAACCTCGATCGAAAGCGGCTTGAATCGGACGTCCTCATCAACTCTCCCTGGGTTAGAAGGATGCATTCCTGATGAATATTGGTTGTGATAGAGGTCCAAGAGATTCAGATTAATCTGCTGAAATTCTTCCCTTGTTATCCACGTATTCTCTGAATCGGCTTTGTTCTTCCACTTGACTAAATACTTCTGAAGTCCCCCTCTGGTTGGTGGACACAATCTGATCTTCCAGCACATCTTCGATGATCTCACGAGTTTGTCGAGTAGGTGGGGGTAATGGTGTGGGAAGGGGAATAATTAGGTCATTGGATGTAGAAGGCTCAAAGCGGTTGGCAGGGATGGTTGAAGGGCCATGGAATGGAACAAGGTCATCCACATTGAAAGTCGTGCTAATTCCCAATTATGGCGGAATATCTAAGATGTAAGCATTAGAACTGGCACGCTTTAAGATCTGATAGGGTCCAACACCGCGATCTTGTAACTTCTTTGCAACTCCTTGCGGGAATCGCTCGAGTCTATTTCGAACCATCATAAAATCACCCTCTTGAAATTCTTTGAACTGTCTATGAGAATCTATAGAGAACTTGTATTTTTCATTCTTTAAATTAATTCTTTTCTTAATCTCAACATGCAACTTATGAATGCAATATGCAAAAGTGGATGCAGACTCTGATGACCTTTGATGAATGGACATTGGAATGAGATCTACAGGTGTCCTAGGTTTATACCCATACACAATTTGGAACTGACTCATGCCTATGGTCGTATTAACAGAACTGTTATATGCAAACTCAGCAATAGGTAAGATGGAATCCCAACTCCTAATGTACTCGCCCACTAGACACCTTAACAGATTTCCTAAACTCCTATTGACGACCTCGGTTTGCCTACCAATTCTCCGCGAGTGGGAGAAACTCATCTCCGATGAGTTGTAGAACCCACGTATGATACGCCTTGGGTGCTTAGCTCTTGGCTTGCCTTTCCATTTTGTGAGATACGCCTGAATTTTAGACGCGCTAGTAGTGGAGTGTGGACATTCTAGAACCCCCTCATTTAACCTCTTCTCATATGACACTGATAGGGTATGGGTTATCAATTGGTCGAATGGGCTTGACTCGTTTGTTCGAGTAACAAGGAATGGATCAAAATACATAGTTGTAGAACTTAGAATAGGTGTAAGATCTTCCACCGCAACAATCAGATGAATGCCCTTGCCAAGAGGAAATTCTGGACTTTCATCACTACCTCTTTTCAAGGTCGGGAGAACTTCCACATGCTTGGGACTATCATGAATTAACACACAAATGCCATTACTAAATTCATTAAATAAAGTCATTGTGTTAGTGGCATTTTGCGTATTCTCATTATTCAATAAGTTTTGATTATTAATCCCATGCAATTGAGAATGATGACATGTCCCTACCGACTTTGTTGGCACTATCAACTCATGTGTGATCGGATCAAGGGGCACTAATGGTTCATGTACCCTCGATTCGAATAACTCGTGAGTACTCGCTTCGACCAAAACCAAAGACTTTGGGGTACTCGATTCAATTGACACTAATAGTTCTTGTGTACCCAATTCGATGGATTCACGTGTATTCGACCCAACAGGCGCTAACAAGTTGTGTGCGCCCAACTCTATGGGTACCAATGACTTATAGGCAAGTGGCTCGATTAGTTCGTGTGTACTCGGTTCGATCAACTTCAAAGATTCAAGTGCACTCGACTCTACCAACAATAAGGACTCGTGCACAATTGATTCTACGAACACTAACAAATCGTGCGTACGTAACTCGGTCGAATCGTGTGTGGGTGATTCGGTTGACTCAAGTGTGAGCGACTCAACATCACTACTCATAGGGGAAATATAAGTTTCTTTAACACAAATTAGACTTTCATCAGCTTCTATCTCCTTGGTCACTCATCACGGTACTAGAGTCATACACAATTTCTTCCACTTCACATTTCCCGACTCCTTAGGATTCTCTCTTTTAATCAATAAATTTTGAGCGGGAAATTTTGTGGGGCATTGATAAGCAAAGTGTCCACATCCGTGACACTTGTAACATTTGTTGCGACTACTAGTTTTGGGGCTCTCAATAATCGCTTATTTCCTGTTATCAGTTTGGGGATTCAGAGGAATAATAACGAGTTTCGATGGTTGAATCCTGAAATTATATTTCTCATGGGCAATTCCTTTCCCGTAATCAATTTGGGGCCTCGTAAGAGTATTCGTGGGTTTCAACGATGGAATCTCGAAATTAGAGCTCTCTTTAGTGTAGGTGTTTATTGACTCAAGTTGGGTGTGTTTATGACACTTATCTACCTTAGATTCCAAACACCGTAGAAGGTGGAGGTGCGTGAAAGGAACATATTAGTTGATGAGTCGTTTCTTCATGTCTTCCCATCATGTGATGGGCTTAATTCGAGCTAACTTGCGTTGAAACTTCACACTATCCCAATATTTCTTTGCATGGCGCACCAACCTCATTTTGGCGAGTCTAACCTTACACTCTTCCGACACGCCATACGAATAAAAATACTCCTCTATGCTGGTCAGCCACCCACGAAGATCTTAGGGTTCATCATACCCTCAAAAATTGAGACTTCAATTTGAATAGACCTTAGGGATTCACTATCAAGATCATATTTGGGCTCACAATGATGTATCCCTTAACTCTAATCTTATCGCAACTTTCAGGACTTCGCCAGAATTTGGAGTATAGCGGTTTCCTCCTTCGGCTAGTACTCTTTCACACAGTGATGTGTAAGTGACTCATAACGATGCTTGACATAAACACAACTCAGACACAATACTAGAAAAGATACTATGAACCAACAATGGATGAGGAAATTTGTCAAACACTAGATGTGGACACTAATGAAATAAAATGCAATAAGATTGAAATGACATGCAACTATGACACTAAGTGATGCAAGACAAAAGTTAGACGAAAAAAAATTAGACAAAAACTAGATGGAAAAAAATAGACAAAAGCTAGACAAAAGAAATAGATAAAAAATTCCAGACAAAACACAAATGAAAATTTTTTAGACAAAAGCTAAACTTTTAAAAAAAATAAAAATATAAACCCTAAACCTATATGAGCACTAAAACCCTAAAACTAAACTGACTCTCTGATACCAATTTGATGCGGGAACTTACTAAATGCAATGCTAGGTGCAAATCGTAGATCTAAAGAAGATAGAGATGGAAGAAGAGTTGGCTTCGCACTAAACCGCAAGCAGGAATCAAAGAATCACCCTCCGTTTGAAAGAATCACGCATTCACGAAAGTTTATAACTCTCAATTTTGCATAAGTAATTTTCATTAACCAAAAAATAATAATAAGTTGTTTACAAGCCTTTAAATAGGCTAACCAATGCATAAAACTAGAAATCCTAGTATAACTCTAATTCCTAGTTCAAATAAAAGAAATATCCTAATTCTTCTAAAATAATAAAATAAAGTCATAAAACAATAAGGAAACTAATCATATTTCTAATAAAAGAAACAACTCTTATTTTATAAAATAAAATAATAAAAGAGACTAATCATAATTCAATTAGGAGTTTTGAATTCGTCACTTTTTGTGCAGCTTCCGAAAACTAACCATAATTTCTTCAATACTTGTCGGAATTGCACGTTTTTTGGCTCGTTGGAAAGCTACTTCGATAAGCTTTCAAATATGACTAATTTTGCATCAATTCGACTTTGTTTGACACTTCAAAATAGAACAAACATAAAAGTGATGGGATTGAAAGTTGAAGACCCTAATAAATTTTGAATTTTCTTCTTTATGATCAAACGGGTCTTTAACAAGCTTTTAAAAAAAAATCCATTCGCGGGTCCACTTTCTCTTTTGACGTCTCTTCTTTATCCGACCATAATTCAAATTGGTGGATATAAAGTTTGCATCACTTAGGATTTCGTAGTTTTCCATTGGAGAATCGCACTTGATTTGGGTCCGGTCCGTGAGCTAGATCCGTTAGCCTTGCGGTGTAGATCGGTCCTAGAGGTAGAACTCTAGCTATTTCAGATTAGGGCGCCGCTCGGGATTCAATGATGGGATCGCTGGTGTTCTAAGGGTTATGATTTAGGTTGGTTTAATGGCTCGGATGAAATTTGGGCTTGAATCGGATTGATTCGGCGACTCGATGGGATCTAGGGTTTATAAACTTAGGGGTATTTGAAGGTTGGATGGCTAGATTTAGGATTTTGAGATATGTTTGAATCAATGGCTCTGATGGATCCTAGGGTTTATGGTTTTGCGGATTTGGGAAAAAGGTAACGGCTGGATTTAAGGTTTACGGGATTAAACAAAGCAGAGAAAGAAAATAAAAAAATAATGAGAAATAGAAGATAGATTTTGGGCTTCACACCCTTGCCTTCACACCAAACCCTTCTCGGGAAGCGAAGATTCACTCTTCGAAGGAACTCATCGCAAGTTCCAAAAGTAAAAGCTCATTCATTCAATAATAAAAAACCAATTACATTGTTTTTTTAATGACCTTATATAGGAGGTTTTAAAATAAACCTTTAAACAAAAATAAACAAAAAGAAAGATAAGTTTGCCCCTAAAACTCAATTTCAAATTATGACGGAACTCATTTTTGCGAAGAATCTATCGATCGACGAAAGGCCTCGATCGATCGATTATATATATATATATATATATATATATATATATATATAAATATAAAATTATATGGTCTCTGGTCACAATTCAATCGATCGATCGATTCCAGGTGTCGATCGATCGCCTGTGCATTGCTCTAGCATGTTGATTCTTTAAGTCTGATTTTGGTTTCTGTTTTCGTTCCGCTTCTTCTAACACCAGTACATGCGAAATGGTTCTATCCGATGTCTATAATGTCAGCATCCCCGTCAAGTTTTTTCTTGATTCTTGAGTGAAAGAACCCCACTCTCTTACCATCATTTAAACACCAAAATGGTGTTTAAATGACCTTATACCATTAATTACTTAAGATGTGGGTAATCCACACCGTGACAATGATATAGCATAATTTTTTAGTTATTTTATTTAGATTTTAGGGTAGGTTAGGGTGCTTGTCCTTCATATTTTATGTTTTTTTTTTTTTGAAAAGGTAACAAAAATATATTAGAAAAAAATTAAAAGACCCAAAGGGCTACAAGAAGCGTACCTTGGTGGGTAGTAAGATACTACCCAAGACAATGCTAAAGCAAAAAATAAACCCCCCCAGAACAGCTCGAAGCTCACCCCACAGGCCAGAAGCGACATGACCGAAACCGAGAAACCCGAGCCCCAAACCCATCAACGGCTCCCCGCTCCAAAAAGCACTACATACAACAATCCTCCCAGAGCCTATGGAAGTGCTGAAGCCCCTCATTGATCACTGTAATCTTGCACGCATTCCAGCTAACCACTAGATTTCTATTGCCCCTAATAATCAGCAAGAACAGTTTGGCCTTGTGTGAAAAATTCTGCTATTTCTTTCCAACCAGATCGCCCATAACACCGCATGCACAGTTAACGGCCATAAATCTTTCCTCGGGTCCTCAGGCTTAATCTCTTTTCACATTTCCATCATGTGAGCCGGCCACCGCGGGAGAACCTACTCCGTTTTAAAGATTTTAAAGATCTTGCTCCAAATTGACCGAGCAAAAGAGCAATGCAGGAATATTTGTTCCACCGATTCTCTCCCCCTCATACATAGTATACATTTGTTGATCACCAGAAAGTTTCTTCGGATAAGTTGGTCCCTCGTGATGATTTTCCTTTTATCGACCAGCCACGCCAAAAACTTAATCTTTGGTGGCATCGTAATCCTCTAAAAACCAGTCCACATCCTATTCTCCCAAATCCCTCTGACCCTCGACTTTTGGCTGTTGTAAAAAGATTTGACTGTAAAACTCCCCTTAGCCGAATATTTCCACATCCTCGTATCTTCATGACCCGTGTTGGGGGTCAATCCCCCCAAAACATTCATAAGATTCAGGTACTCTTCTTTTTCCCATTCCCACAAGCGACACCTCAGCGGGATGTCCATACCGTACTATCTCCAGACATGTGAACACAACCTCTGACAACCACGCCTTGGAGAGCGCGAGCTCGAAAATTGTTGGGAAACTCCTGTAGAGGTGTTGATCTCCAGCCCCACACGTCCTTCCATAGCCTGATTCGATGACCATCTCCCCACCAAAATTTTGTACCTTCGAGGACCTCTTGAGCGCATCCTTTAACCGCCTTCCACCAGACCGATCTTTGATTGGGATTGGAAATGTCATCATCAGGGGCCCCATATTTAGCCGAAGCAATTTGGTACCAAAGATTACTTCTCTCCCCTTCCTCTCCCATCCTCTATATCCACCTGACTAAGAGCGCTTTGTTTACTAGCCTTAGATTTCTGATACCAAGACCAACATGATCTTTGTTCTCGTAGCAATGATCCCATCTTACCAAATGAAACTTCTTTCGATCCCCTGCTCCCTCCCAAAGGAAATCCCTGACAATTTTTTCAAGTTTCATAGTGATACTAGCCGGGGCACTAAGGACAGACATCATGAAGACCGGGATGGATGCAAAAGTTGATTTGATGAGAGTCAACCTTCCACTGGTGCTGAGCATTTTACTCTTCCACGTTGCAAGGTTCTTCTGAAATCTCTGAACCACCATATCTCATAACCGAACCCTCCTCTTCCCGATTCCTACCGGGATTCCTAAATAGGAAATTGGTAATGCAGCCGTAATGCACCTGATGTCCCTAGCGACCTGCTCAGTAACATTCGCTGGCATATTAATTCCAGACAGACTGAATTTATGAAGGTTGATTCACTGCCCCGGAGACCGCTTCAAAAATAGTTAAGAGGTCCTTAGTCGCCTTAATCTCCCTATCCCCATTGCTCCATTACAGAATACTAACATGTCATCCGCATATTGGAGATGATAGTTACAAACAAGGTTGCTATGTTAGTTTATATATGGTCAATTTAGATACTAAGTACATGTGCATAGAGATAAGATGTTGATGAGACTCAAATAAGTTAGATATCAGGTTATTGTTTCGAAATGGAGTAGAGTCCAATAAGTTAGTGTTTCTCAATTCTTATTGATGTGAAAGGAGAATGAGTGGAGGGCGCATTATTACCGAAAAAATTTGATTGACTTCTGTAATTAAGAAAAGAAAAAACCTGTACTTTTGTTGGTTGAAGCTATATGCTCCCCGCTTTCTAGTTGTTCCTTCTCTCTAATTGGTGTATTTTTTGAGGTAAGTCCAAATATTTTTGTTCATAGTTTTATGCTTTTCTTCATTCTACATCAAAATGGTATCCAACAAGTTGATTGGTTCTATTCTTGCAATTCGTTATGTTCTTCTGTTCATTCTCCATCAAAATGGTATCAAACAAGTTGATTGGGTTTATTCTTGCAATTCCAAAACACTCAATTATCATGAAATTGTGATTAATGCACACAAAACTAGTGGTAGAGGACATGGAGACATGAAGTGTGCCATCAACTCCAAGAATAAATAGACCAACTAACACAACTCATGTTGCATCTAGAAGGAAATGTACATCAAATCCCATAATTGTCATTCACACATGCATCAGATCAAGGATGTGAGTAACCTCCCTTGGTCGAAGAAGGTTCTGGTGGTGATGTGTGATGATGATATTTCCTTAGGACATGAAAGGAGCTGATTAGAAGATCCTTTTTTAAGGATTGACTAAGTAGAAGATCATGAGGTTCATCAAAATCTTATGAAGAGGAGGCTGAAAATTTCATCTCTACGAAAAGAGACTCACAAGGCAATAAGTTGAGATATTTGACGATTTGAAGGTATGGAAACATATACACTCTACTCTTACACTTTGGGCGCTCTCCTTTTATGAGTTCTCAGACATTGCGGCTTCTACGCCCTCACTCTCGAATTTGTTCATGCTTTTCTACTGGGAAACTCAGTAGCGATCAGTGTCTTCAAAGGCATTTGTGGCATGTGCCTTGTGGCACGCCTCAAGGCGTAGCGCATGTAAATAGCCTAGAGGGATGCCTAACTCGTAAAAGCTATGTAGGATATGTGGGGCATATACACCTAATGAGGTGAGGCATACGCCTCATACGTGTAGTGAGTTTTGTGCGTGAGGCACACACTATTTGAAAAGAAATATTCTGTTACACAGTGCTGGTCCCGTGATTATTTGGTGCTGAAAGGGGTGGATGGGAATATGGGATGCACACCTAGCCTTCGGGTTTCTACACACAAAGTGGCTGCTCATCGCACCTGCATTTTCATGCTTGAAAGCCCTAGCCTTTTACCATCGCATCAGGAAATGGTCCCTTTATTTGGAAAAAAGAAATATAAAAAGAAAACGAGGGTGGAAGTTAGTTCTTTCAAAGGGCCGGCCCGGCCCGGATCGCCAATACGTATTGGTATCGGCCGATTTTTGAGACCTTGGCCACGACAATGCAAAAGCCCGGCCCGTTGACAGCCATAGTGGAAGTACTTTGAAGGGAGCTTTTAAGAGTTTTTCATTTTTATTTTTATTTTTTCCCTCATAAACCCTTCTAAAGGCTTTTGGACCTTTAGGGGCTGCATTGTATTAAAGAATTCACTTAAATTGAACCTCGTCTTTGGCTATTTAATCCAGTCAAATATTGACTGCTCCCAGTTTCCAATACTGATTGCGTAGAAAAAAACTAGCAAAATCCCTTCAAAGACTGACTGCGTATTATAAAAAAAAAGAAAGTGGGCTTCTGACTGGATCCAGTGGATAAAAGAAAAGTTCTAGGTTTCCACGCTACTAGCCAATGAATCTTGTGAAAAGATAGTTCATAGAAGTTACTGGGGACAAAGAGCCATTGAATCTTGCCAAAGGCAAATGCTCATTGTTCTTGTTTTATTGGAGCCTGAATTGTCCTGGCTTTCGTCTTTTGACTGGATTCAATGGGCAAAAATGAATTTCACCATTCAATCTTGTCAAAAGTTGACTGTCATGGAAATTAGTAGGCATGGAGACCCTTAGAAGGCAGCTTTTAACTGGATATAATGTAAACAAAATTCATTTCAATTCTTGTCAACAGCTGACTATTCCTGTTCTATTGGAAATTGCAAGCAGTCAGTACAGTAAAACCCCTATAAAATAATCCTCTTAGGATTAACAACAATTATTATTTTAGAGTGGTTATTTATTTACTATAAATGAATAATTTATTAATTTATCGATAAATAAATATTTATTAATTTAAATTGAGTTTTATGTTTTTAGTCCTTGTATATATATTATTTTTTTGACCAAGATACATGTATGACTTATAAAAAAAAAATGGATGTGGTCAATAGTTAATATGTGCATGCATAGAAGATCAAAAGTTAACATGTATGTGCATACATTAATATACATACATAAAGATTAATATAGTAACTACTACATACGATGAATGCGGCTTTAAAATTTAATTCTCTAGAAGATAAAGCGTTTGAAGACGCTTCATGTATAGTCCTTAGTTTTACTCTTAGACTCCAAATCATTACTTTTTTGATATCCATGGCGTCTCATTTGAAAGGTGTAAAATAATCTACATTGACTGATGGGATGAGGAGAGCATTGTGCGAGTGTAAAAATGAGCATCCCTCTTCTAGTAAAAAATATTTGCAACAATGGGTTCAACAAAAGTTTCATCTCTCCATCAGCCAATCAACAATATCAAACACTCTTAAATGGTCAACAAAATATTTGTCAAATGAGATGAATAATAGCAATGTTAAGAGGCACAAATCAGTAAAATGTCATGAGTTAGAAAAAGTACTGTATGAGTGGTTTCTTCAATATCAAGAGAAAGTGAATATGACTGGAGAAATGATCTAGACCAAAGCAAAGTTTTTGCTGAAAATGTATGGTAAAACTAATCTAAAATTTAACTTCTCAAGTGATTGGCTGGGTCGGTTCAAGGCAAGACGTGGAATTTATTCTTACCGACAGTTTGGTGAAAGTGGTTCAGTTGTTATGGAGAACTTTGAAAATGCTTTACTGGGAATACGCGCTAAACTAGACCAGTTTCATTGGAATGATATCTACAATATGGATGAAACAACGTTATTTTATCAGTTGGAAGCAGATCTGTCACTTGCTATGAAGCAATTGGAAGGACTCAAGAAGGACAAGGAGAGAATTACTATTGCTGTTTGTTGCAATGGCCATGGTTTCGACAAAGTACCTCTTTGGGTTATTGGTAAGTATGCTAATCCTAGATGTTTTAAAAATGTGAATATAAGCAATCTTAGTTGTCATTATCGAGCAAACAAGAGAGCATGGATGACTAGTTTACTTTTTCAAGAATTTGTTTGTTCGTTTGACAAGAGAATGAATGGTAGAAAGGTTCTTGTAGTGGACGATTGCCCAGCCTATCCAAGGGTTATTGAAGGCTTGAGAAATGGTGAACTATTTTCTTGCCTCCTAATACAACATCAAAGATTCAACCATGTGATGTTGGGATTATTCGAGCACTAAAAATTCATTATCGACGTTTTTATTCTAGCATCTTGGAGGACTACGAGGTAGGAGCAACAGATCCCGAAAAAATTAACATATTGAATGCTATCAATTTTATTAGTGCGACTTGGAACACTGACGTGAAGACAACAACCATTGCAAACTGTTTTTGGCGTTGCAAGATACAGTCAGATGAAGACATGGCTTATGAACCATAGTTGGTGAAGATGAAGGCATTCATGGATTACGTGATGCCATTTCTGGTCTACGCTATAGAAATGTGATGGATGTTGAACACCTTTTGAATTATCCTAGTGAAAATGATACAGTGATGGAATCACATACTGATGAAGAGGCTATTCGAGAGGTAATGAATATGCCTACTGATGATGATCATGATCCAGAAGACAATTGTATTTTGCTAACTGTTTCTCCAAAAGAGGCCTTTCAAGCAGTAGTAGCCTTAAATAATTACTTGCTACAACAGGAAAAAAATATACCAAATGTAGTGTATGCATAGCAAAAAATTAAGGATGAGGTTGAGTTTGTCCCAACTCGGGCCAAAGAAAAGGCAAACGACTTTAGATGTATATTTTGAGAAAGAGGTGAATTGAGAAAATAGAAGTTGTCAAATAAAAAAGTTACTTAATATTATGAATTTTTATGTGCTGTTTCTTTTATGTATTTAATCAATTATTAATTTATATATTCATTGGGCCCTAAAGGATTAAAAACAATATATTATCTTATGCATTTAGCGAGGTTATTAATTTAGTACATTGGCCCGAGTTGGGACTGGAAAATTTTAATATTTAAGCGAGATTATTAATTTATCGAACATTCATTTATTGAGGTTTTACCATATTTGACTGGATTTAATAGCCAAAAACGAGGTTCAGCCATGGAATCTTGCCAAAAATAGACTGTCATAGCTTAAAATGGACCTTAATGTCTGTGATTGGCAGCTTTTAACTAGATTCAGCTAACTATTAAAATTCAGGCCCTTGAAATTTGTGAAATTAGAGAATTTCTTTTATCTGTCTTCATTCTCCATCACCCCTCCCTGCTGGGGTGGTTCATTTATTTTGTGTAGTGATCCGTGCGAGGGTTGTATAGGGTTTGAAGACGTTTCATTGTTGGATTTTACTGATAGATTGTGGGCTGTGGAGGTTTTAGATTACTTTTTCTTTTATTTTCCTTTTACGGCCTTATTAGGTTTGGGATTTTTAGATGGTAGAATGTTAAGAAGTTAAAGTTTTTAGTTATCAAGGCTGTTTAAAAAAGAAAATATGATTTAAGAGAGAGTGAAGCTTACTTATTTATTTATTTCTTTGGCATGTATGAAGGGTTTTTAGAGGCAATCTATCTTGCTTGGGATTGCCTGTCGTAGTGACTGAGTTGTTCTTTCTTGTTTGTGGGTTTTTTTTGTTAAGTCCCACTATCTTTATCCATTTCAGTGGAGGTGTTTTAATTTTGTTGTCCATTATTACTAGTTGATGAGATTCTCTGACTAGTTCTACTAATTCATTTCTAAGTTTCTGTTTTGCCACCTGTACAATAGAATAATGGGCCTGAGCTTGTTAACTAGTGGACAAAACAGATAGCCTAGTTAAAGTCTCATCTGGTTGTGTCCGTAGTTTCTATGGATGTGGCTTCCGGGCCTTTCCAAATTTCTTCTTCAGTGGCATTCCAATAAGAACGACTTATAATAAATGGGAAATTTTCATCCTTTGCCCATTTGGTATCTGTAGATAATTTTTAATTTTTTATGTATATTTTTTGGATGGTGCTATGACAATTCCATCAATTAAGCATATATTAAAAATTTCTAAGCTTCATCAATTAAAAATATCTAATAATTTGATCAATTTTTTGTGAAGTTTATTATAATTATTTATTTATTTTGATTTTTTTTGGGGTGGGGGGAGGGGATTTGAAAAAGTTAAATGTCCCGTTTATTCAGCTTTGTTTGCATGGCGTTTTGACTATTTAATCAATGAAACTTATAGGAACTGTATCCGTTCATTATTTAATCTCTTAAATTTCCTATCGTTTGATCTTTATTATATATTCAATCTGATAAATTTGGTTTTTATTTGCTCTAGATTTTAATTTCATTATGAAAAGTCTTGATTGTCTTTCTCTAAGTTTTGACTATATAATCACAATCCCGACACAAGAACGACTTTAATCGGATCTTTAATTCCCAAGCTATTCTTCAATACTTTTTCTCTCAAGTATTCCCACCAGTTTTCTCTCCTGAAAATTTTCTCCAAGCTCTCTCTGGATCGCTAGAGGAACTTTCTGCAAATAGGCTCCAAACCTTTTTGGAAACATGACTCACAAATCTCCTAAAACTTGCAAGTATTCAAAACACTTCCAAATAAGCTCCAAACCACATTATGAAATATTTGGCTAAAGCAATCTTTCAAAAATCAAACTTGCGGATCTAGATCCGCCCAACAGTCAATCGATTGACTTCCCAACCTCAATCGATTGATTTTCCAACCCCAATCGATTGATTTTCCAACCCCAATCGATTGACACAGATGGTTGGGATTAAACCTTATTCAACAATCTCCACGAAGGTTTCATCCCCCACCACGTCACCGCCCCAACGGGCATTAACATCTTCGACAAGTGTTAATCAAGTTTAGGCAATGCCCAAACTTCTGTGTAACCGGGTTAATCAACATGTTCACTGCATTCTCTTTCATAAGTGCAAGTGTTAATGGGACCATATCCTTAAATTTTTCAGGACGTTTTTTCATCCTCTCTAACCTTCTCAAGGTAGTCTGAACTGGTACTTGAGACTGTAAGTCTTGAGAAATTGTGTCATTATGCTCTATCTTAGAGTCTTCTTTATCTTTCTTATCTTGCTCATGCCTCTCAACATCAACTTGTACCTGAGGTTCATCAGATAACTGAGGTTTGTTTTCCGCCTTTTTTATCGGAAACTCATTTTCGTTGAAAGTAACATCTCTTTCAACTATCACTCTGTGAGATTGAGTATCCCACAAATGATAACCCTTGACTCCTTCACCATAGCCAATCAAGACACTTTTTGGATTTTGGATTTAACTTGGATCGTTCACTTCCCTGAAGTAATGCATAAGCCACACATCCAAACACCCTCAAGTGAGTAATTCTCGTGTCTTTCATACCAAACCTCATCTGTAGTTTTCGAGTTCAATGCCATTGAAGGCGACCGGTTGACCAACATGCCGTGTTCACTGCCTCTGCCTAAAACCTATGACTCAAGACGAAACGATTCAACATACACCATGCTTTTTCTAAAAGTGTTCTGTTCATCCTCTCTGCTACACCATTTTGCTGAGGATTTTCAGGAACTGTTAAGTGCTTAACAATCCCTTGATTTTCACAGTAAGTTTTGAACTTTGATGTCAAGTATTCCCCACCATTATCTGATATGAGAATCTTCACCTTTCTATCTATTTGCTTTTCAACCGTACTTTGCCACTGCCTGAATTTCTGTAGCACATTCGATTTATTTTTAATCGGATACTCCAAACTTTTCTGGAGTAGTCATCTATAAATGATACAGTAGTTGGCTCCACCTACTGAAGTGATTTTTGCCGGTCCCCATACATCTTAATGTATATAATCATCAGCCCCTTCGAAGTATGCTTTCCTGTGGAGAAACTGACTTTCTTCTGCTTCCCGAAGATACAATCTTCACAAAAATTCAGTTTACAAGTTTGAATTTCAGAAATCGTCTTGTTCTTTATGAGCTCTGTCAGCCCACGTTCACTCATGTGACCAAGCCTTTTGTGCCACAAATCTGAGAGGTCTTTAGAATCTTTTGTAGCTGCAACACCACTGTCGCTGATTGTGTTGCCTACTAAAGTATATATATTCCCCATCTTTTCACCTTTCATCAAGGTCATAGCACCACGTACAACCTTTAGTTTACCGGATTCTAGGATGACTCGACATCCTATCTCATCCAATGCTCCCAATAAGATCAGATTTTTCTTCAGATCAGGCATATGCCTGACCTCAATAAGAGTGCGAACGCAACCATCAAATATCTTGATTCTGATCAAACCGATACCCACTGCCTCACATACACTATCATTCTCCATCAAAATCGTCCCACTATTGGCTACCTTATACTGGTCAAACCAATCCTTGTACGGACATGTGATACAATGCCCCTGAATCTAGGACCCATCTATCATCAAACTGACTGGAGCTTAACAATGCACACAATAGGTCTTCACCGGAATCTGACTTAACAACACTAGCCTGTTGCGAAGTCCCTTCATCACCCTTATTATTATTCAATCTCTACTTACAATATTTGCGACTATGTCCAGATTGCTTACAGAAGTAACAGATAATATCCTTTCTGTCACCCCTAGATTTGGACATGCTGCTTCCTCTCGTTCATTTATTATCCCCTCTGGATTTGTCTTTTTTGCGATCATGGTTCCGACCCCTTTCGCTCAAGAGACTAATCCCTTCGGAGTTAGATTCGGGTTGTTTTTTTAATTCATCGGAAAGAAGTGCAGTAGTCACTTCTTCGACGACAATAGTATCTTTACTATAAATTAATGTGGTAACAAAGGTGCTTATAAGATGGTGGCAATGAGGTGAGCAAGAGAAGTGCTAGATCTTCTTTTTCAAGTTTCACCTCAATGCTCAATAGTTCACTAACTATTTTATTAAATGAATTCAAATGGTCATGAATACGTGTACCAGCCTTCATACGAAGGGTGTAGAGTTGCTTCTTCATGAAGAGTCTGTTGGACAACGACTTTCTCATGTAGAGAGATTCCATCTTCTTCCACAGATCCACGGTAGTCTCCTCGTGAAGAACGTTGTATAGAACTTCATCGGACAAGCACAATCGGATAGTGCTTTCGACTCTCTTATCAATAGAGTTTCACTCTTCATCGGACATCTCTGCCTTCTTCCTTAACTCTTTTCCAAGTAGGGCATCATCAATGCCTTATTGAACAAGGAGATCTGTGACCTTCACTTGCCACAAAGCGAAGTTATTCTTCCTAGAAAATTTATCCACCTCGAATCGTGCATTCGATACCTTCATTGCCATTATAGCGTAGACCTCGCTCTGATACCACTTGTTTGAACTGATACCACTTGCTAACTCTGATACCACTTGTTAGCTTTGATACCAATTGTTATGAATTCTACCCACACTACGAACTCCCTATCGCGATGAATGCGGAAAAATAAGAAGATTCAGGAAAAAATTAATCACACGCACAACACAAAGATTTACGTGGTTCACCCAATTGAGGCCTACGTCCATGGGAGTATATGCACTATTTTATGAATGCTTACAACACACACTCTCTTTTCTCTAATGCAAACTCAATCAAGATCTAACACGATCTTCAACAACAAATCCGTTGTTAAACCAAGGACGCAGTCCTTCAAATAACAGAGAAAAGATCTGCCAGAATATAATCATGATTCCGACAGAAGAATGGCTTCAATCGGATCTTCAATCCCCAACCTATTCTTCAATACTTTTTCTCTCAAAAGTATTCCTACCAGTTTTCTCTCCTGAAAACTTTCTCCAAGCTCTCTCTGGATCGCTAGAGGAACTTTCTGCAAATAGGCTCCAAACCCTTTTGGAAACATGACTCACAAATCTCCTAAAACTTGCTAGTATCCAAAACACTTCCAAATAAGCTCCAAACCACATTATGGAATATTTGGCTAAAGCAATCTTCCAAATATCAAACCTGTGGATCTGGATCTGCCCAACAGTTTATCGATTGACTTCCCAACCTCAATCGATTGATTTTCCTACCTCAATCGATTGATTTTCCAACCTCAATTGATTGACATAGATGGTTGGGATTAAACCTTATTCAACAAACTGCCCCTTATATGCGAAACATTTGGGGAACAGTGACTAATTTCTTTGAATAAAATTGTAGAAGTGCGAACTGGGCCTCATTGCTTCATCACAATTCTTATTAGCATAACATGTTGATGTTTATCATTTGGACAAAATACAACAGTTTTTTGAAACATATGCGTATAATACATGGTTTTTTGCCAAAGCGTTCTAAACACGTATAATACCCCTATTTTTGAATAAAACACGTATTTTCATGTAATACCCGTTTTTTGCATATTAAACAATTTTTTTCCATTATTTTACTGTATCTTGAAAAAACTATTTTAAAACTTTAACAAAAAATATTAATAATATCTCATTTTTTCCCGATTTTTCTGTATTTTTTGCCCTTTTTTTTGGACTTTCTTGCTCACCGTATTAAAACCGTACCTGTGTTGTCACTTTGATCTTTATAATGAGGCCTTAATCATAAAACTGCATGGTGTTTATTTCGCCTAACTCCAGCGCATGATTTTTCTCATTTATTTGACCTGAATTCTGAACGCTCATGTTTTCGTGATGGTTTATTACTATTTATAGGTGAATTGGGACTAAATATTCCATAATAGCTTTCATGTTTTTGTGGGATTATTTTTCTATTCTAGCAACTACTGAAAGATTGATTTTGCATGCTATTCTATTTCATTTTGCAGTTACATTATGATCATCTAGTGATTCTAGATTACCTTATTTCAAAAGATACAGGAATTCGTTGTGTTCAATATCTTTTAAGGTACATTGCTTATTGCTTGTAGTTGTGCTTATTATTTCTTGTCATAAATTTTGGGGATTGAAGTTTATTATTAAACAACTAGAATCTGTTAAATTGAAACCGAAAACCGAGCCTCCGGAACTGGACCGAAACTGACTGAAAACTGACACCGAACCAGTCTGGCCCGGTTGGTTTCAGGAGCTGAAAGCCGAAAACCGGCTGCGTAGGGTGAGAAAACCTATCCTACCTGGGCCGGAACCGACTCAAGACCGGCCCATAACTGAGGCCCAACAGAGCCTGAAACCAAAACAAACCGAAACCCAACCCGACCCAGAACCTACCCGAAAACCGAACCCTTTATGAAGTTTTTTTTTACTTTATTTGAAGTTTGAATCCTTTATGCAGGAAAAAAAACCAAAAATAAGTTTGAATACATTTATGATTTTTTTAGTTATTTTTACTTTAATATACTTTATTTTTCTTTCTCTCTAATGCTTTATTTTTCTAATTTTTATATACCTTTATAAGTTTGAATCCTTTTATAGTAAAGGAAAAAAAATAAAAATCGAAAATAACTGAACCGAAGAAAACCGACAAACTTGGGTTGGTTTTGGTTTTAACCTTCGAAAATCTTGGTTAGCCGAAACCAAAACTGACTTTGTTCAGTTTGGGTTCGGTAGAGCCTGAACCGAACCAAAAGCTGATTTTTCGGTTTCGGTTCAGTTCGGTTAACCGAATTTACACCCATAGTAGGATTATGAAGAGTTCATCCTGCCATTTTTTTTTGGTTAGAATCAGTATTTGTTTCATATAATATTTTCTTACCAATGCCACATGTTTGGAAAATTGATATGCTGGGTCTGGTATCTTGTTAAATGTGTTTATACACTTACAAAAAATTACTAGCAGAAAATTTTGATTTCCTGCTAATAAATTGCAACTTTGATAACAGAAAAAAAAGTCTCTGCTATCTGTCGACTATAAGCATGCTAACATGAACATAAATACGAGAACCATTTTTTTACAAGTTAAAATGAACATAGGTACGGGCACTTGTTGAGTTTACATTCTGAAGACAAAAAACAGCATATACAGGAATTCCAATCTTGTATCTTGATTAAGAGAAGGTGAGATTTATAATGGAGTCTAAAAGTCCTTTCTAATAGGCGACTCGGGTGTGATTAGGCACATCATCTGAGTTATTTTATTTTATTTTATTTTATTTATTTATTGTAAAAAGGAAGGATAAAGAAAATATAGAAGTCCCGACTGAGAGATACTACATGACATGGTTGAAGAAGTAGTCAATTTATGCAAGTCCATGATGGTCTCCTTCCATCATGTCCAATGGGAAGCAAACTCTGCAGCTGTGTGGCAAGAGAGGGTGTTGGAACTTGGAAGGCCTCCAATCTCAACATTAGGCATGTCCAATTAGTGAGTCAAAATTATTTTTGATTTGAATGGTTCTTTGAACCTGGAACTTTTGTTGATGAAAAGGGCAAGGGTTGCTGCGCTATAGTTCTGTTGTAGGCCAATGTGGTGGTTTCGCATTTGGCCGACACGCTGAGCATCGTATCAAGCTTAGGTTCATACAGAGATACTTGGGAGACTAGGGCAATGTAATGAGGATCACAACTCTCAAATACTCTTAGTATAGGTTGGTAGATGAAAACCTACTAGAAGTCAATAATTCTTATTCCAATTTCTATATATAAAATTGAAAGTTTTACAATATACAATAAGAAATAAAACAGAAGTTTCCTACTTGATGTCTAAATCTAAAATCCTATTTGAATTGGACTCTAATCTAGTTAAATAAAGAATTAAATATCCTAATACCTAGACTCCAACCTTCCTAGGACTCTTGAAATAGAGAGCAACTAAAAAAGAAAAAAAAAATTGACTTCTTTTTAAAGATTCACGAGAATGAGTTCTTGTGAATCTTGTGTCAGTGTGATCACTTAAATGATCACGTGACCCAAGTCGGAGCAAGAGTTGATTCTCATTCATCTGGGATCACGTGGCCCTTATTTTGGCCCACTCTTAAGGCCCAATGAGGCCACTTCTTTAAGACCCAATGGATCTTTATCTTAAGTCTTCTCTTCCCTCTTTCTACAGCCTCTTTAAACTTGAAAGTTTTGAACCTAAATCACCTCCTTTTGAGCTCCCTTTTTATGCCGATAAGAGCTCCGAATCTGCCCTGCATTACAACGGGAAGTAGACAATGATGTAAGGACTTCCTATACTTCTCCTTTATATGTGTGAAACCTGCAAGATGATACTTAAGATAGTTGAAGGCAACTCAAGGGAGAACCTATATATGAAGTCTGGCAATGTACCTGGTTGTTGGCTAATCTTGAATGATACATTTTTATTGGAATGACAATTTAAAATTTATATCAAGGCCAAGGACTCTACAAATTTTTGTAGGGTTTTTATTTTTTGTAACAACAACAAAAAAAAATTGCATTAAAAAACAGCGAAACGTGAATCTAATGATCCTACAATAGCTTTTAACTTGTGAAATCTAGTGAACTCAGATCCGATTGTGCTTTTCATCCCATGGCTTCACTTCTGTCATCATATAAGCTGAAATATTCTTATCCTGCTTATGCAGTAGCCATGAGTTTTCTGAAAGAAATTCTCTCTAGGTTCTTATCCTTGAAGGGCACTATTTGTTCTTTCTTGAGTTGCTTCTCTATTACTTGGAAAACAAAAAAAATCCAATTCTCAAGTTTTATGATACAATACAAAATTGATACAAATGTTAAAATATTTATCTAGAGCATAATCTTAAAATATTGAAGTGGCTTCCTATTGACTACCTCAGTAATATTGCAAATTTTAAATGTTTTTTTTTTTCCTTTTCATTTTGGTTGTTTTATTGTTTATGTCATGCATCTTCATCAATAGGAGAGTGTGGGGTTTGATTCTCTGCAAAATAAACTTAATGTCTGATACTAATATAGCATCCACGATATAACTGTGATGTCCCCAAATTCACACACTGGATCAATGTGCATACTTGGAGAGATCACACTACATCACATATCCATGATCATAATTATGTCAATTAATCCATAAAGATCCGCATATAAATGCAATGGAAAAACAATTGTTAATAGCGCACACATAAATTTTCTACCAACAATTTGACTAATCACAAAGACATAAGTAATTAACTAACCATATACGAATGAACAATTAAGATCATGAATTACCATAAGTTTAACCACTTAATCACTGGAATTAAAATTAATATCAAGCCATAGTTCAACCATTAATATAAACCTGTTCACAAATGAAATAAAGAATCTGAAATGAAAGGCTTAAAGTCCTTTCTAGTGCATAAAGAAATACCTAATCAACCAAGCTTCAAATCCTTCTTCGCTCAAATCTGGCTTTCCATCAATCAATGATCATTGATGTCATATGTGATCGCATATGCGAGTATGCGATCACATATGCCATTTTATATGGCTCTGTCGCATATGCCATCATGGCATATGCGACAGAAATGATGGCATATGCGACAAAAACATGTATGCCATCGCATACATGTATGCGATGGCATACATCCCCAACGGTCATATTTATGACCGTTGGAGATTTATTATTATTATTTATTTTTGCTTCTAAGGCCTCCCCCAAGCCTATAAATGGGGGGTTTCTCTTCCTAATCCATACCACATCCAGCCAAGGTATGATTTGTGTCTCTTTGATTTATTTTTTGAGTTTTTAGTGTTCTCTTTCTCTCTCTCTCTCTCTCATGATTAAATGTTTAATCATAATTTCTTTTGCTCTATTTTGTAGTTAACTTAAAGAGTTAAGAGGTTCAAGCTTTAATCTTCATTCTTCAAGCAAAGAGGGAGGAATCACTTCAAGAATCGAAAAACAAGAGTTAAAATTAATTTCTAATTCCTATTAATTTTTGTTTGATTGTTTTCCTTCCTTATTACACTTCATTTCTTTCATTTTTTTTAATGTGGTTAATATCTACCCACCCACTTCTTTAAATTACGTTATCATTATATCTATACCCTCGAACGATGCTCTTAGGCCGACAAATTCCGCCGATCCGGGTTGGAAATATGGACGTTACAAGAGTGTAATCGAAAAACATAAGGTCCAATGTACCCTATACTCCTATGTATGCATCTGGGGAATAGGGAGACACAAACAACATCTTGCTTGGCAACCCGGATCGAATGCGAAGGTATGTCCAAATGTTACACTAGAGATTCGAAAAGAGATTATGGAATGGATGGATAAAATTTCGAGGACGAAACATAATGACGAAGTGATTTTACAACAATACTATGATGTTGATGAAGATGATGAGGAAGAACATGATAGATCTACTCCCTCCATGGCTCGTAGTGGTGCAAGACCACCACCCTCTAAAAGAGCACATGGTAGAAAGGGGAAGGGAATAGACAAATTCTTCTCTTGTAGACCACATCCCGATGATGTAGTAGACGCTAGGGGTAAAGGTTCGGCCCAAACAACTATAGAAAATAAGTTTAAAGCTAAGGACCGATCCAACAGTATTCAATACATGGCTAAATGGATGTACCAAGCCGGTATTGCATTCAATACCGTAAAGTTAAAGAACTTCAAAGTAATGGTTGAAGCTCTTGGACAATTTGGACCTGGCTTAAAACCTCCATCATATCATGAGATAAGACAAACATGCCATAAAAAAGAGGTAAACTTCACAAAGGCCTTTCTCGCGGAGTATCGAGAGGATTGGAAGACATATGGGTGCTCACTAATGACCGACGATTGGACCGATAGGGCCAGTAGGTCAATCATCAATTTTTTGGCAAATTGTCTTACCGGAACTATGTTCATTAAATCTGTAGATGCCATTGTAGTCCCATGGCATATGCGACCCTATGCGATGGCATAGGGCCATCGCATATGCGGTTCGCATATGCCATTATGCCATGGCATAACTTTTTTTTTTTTTTTTTTTAAATTTCCAAAAATTCTCCAAAAATCTAAAAAAATCCCAAAAAATTCTCAAAGTTTCCCATATTGATCAATAATATGTTGTGTTAAGTTTGGGCTCTATTAATTTTGTAGTGTATAGAATGCGAAATAAAAGTATATAATATAAGTATATAACCCATAAGTTAAAGGGAAAATATAAATTTCATTAATGTTAAACAAAATAGTATAAAAATGAACATAGGAACATATAAAAAGGAAGGAAAGGAGTATATCTCCATAAGGTTGAAGGAAAAATATAAATTTCATTAAAAAATAAGTTAAAATAGTACAAAAATATAGTGGACCATACAAAAGAGAAGAAAAAGACTAAAGAGAAATTATTGTAGAATGAGGAGCATTAGGAAAAGAAACCCCTTATTTATAGGGCTTGGGGATGCTTGAAAAGCAAAGGCAAAAAAAAAAAAAAAAAAAAAAACTTCCAGTGGAGAAGTATGCCATGGCATACACTATATGCGATGGCATACAATCGCATATGCGATAGTATGCCATGGCATACTGTTGTATGCAATGGCATACTTACCTGTATCACATATGCCATCATGGCATATGCGATACAGCCATCCAAGATGGCATATGCGATCGCATCTGACATCAATGGTAGATGCTTCGACCCATTCTCACATGGTCGAATATCTATTTCCCTTTATAGATGAGGTGATAGAAAAGGATATTGGTGCACAATATGTTGTCCAAGTTGTCACGGACAACGCGCCAAACTTGGTGGCCGCGGGTAGACTAATAATGGAACGTAGACCACACATATATTGGACCCCATGTGCGGCCTATTGCTTAGACTTAATTTTAGAAGACATAGGCAAAGTGCATATTAAAACTGTAGCTAAGGCTAGGTAGGTAGTAGTGTATATCTATAAACATACACTTCTACTCCACTACATGCGTAAAGCAATTGGGGGTAATTTGCAACGCTTTGCTATCACCCGTTTTGCTACGACCTTCTTGACATTACAAAGCATGTATGCTAAAAGAGAAGAACTTAGAAGCTTCGTAACTTCCACCAATTGGAGGAATGGAGCTTGGTCAAAAGAAGGTCGAAGGGAAATGGGTGGCACAAATCATCTTAACCAACTCTTTTTAGAATAATGTTGCCCAATCACTTAGAGACTCGCAACCAATTGTAGAAGTACTACGATTGGTTGATGGTGATGAAATGCCAGCTATGGGTTATATCTATAGTTTTATGGAGAAAGCTATAGAAAAATTTAAATCTTCTAATATGTACAAATCTTGCCTCTTTCAACCCCTTATTGACATAGTTGAGAAGATATGGGGTGTTCAAATGTCTAGCCTCTTGTATTCCGCCGCATTCCTCCTAATTCCTGCGGTTTATTTCTCTTATCCGAATCGGGAGGCAGCGGACGCAATACATATTAGTGGTTTCCTTGACGTTTTAGAGAAGATGGGTTCGGACAAAGAAGAGCAAGATCGGATTAGCAACTCTTTTGACCGATACAAGAATTCTCAAGGAATGTTCGGAAGAGAAATTGTGGTTCGACAAAGAGACTCCAAAATACCTAGTAAGCATATTTATGATATATTTTTATATTACATTTCATTTCTTCTAAATTAATAGTTTAATATTATAAGTATATCTAATTAATACTAATGTTTGTAGCCGATTGGTGGTTGTCCTATGGAGTGGATTCGGTGACAAAATATGAATTATTGAAGAAGATGGCCGTTAAGGTTCTTGGCCTTACATGTGCCGCCTCGGCCTGTGAAAGGAATTGGAGCACATTTGAGATGGTAACTAGTTTATTTTTATTTCATTTTTAGTCTCTTATATAATTTTAATTTAATTTTATTTAAATTTTAATAGATATTAATATTTATCAAATGTTTCTCTCAAATAGATATACATAAAGAAGGGGAACAAGCTTGAGCAAAAAAAGCTCAATGATTTGGTCTTTGTGCAATACAACCAAAAGCTACGAGATTGCTTTCTTAAAAATCGGGAACATCCGAGACACTATGATCCCATTTCTCTTGAAGACTTGCCATCCGATTCACCTTGGATGGCGGATACCTCCGATGAGCGAGTCTTTGTGGATGAGGATCTTACGTGGAAGCAAATGGAAGAAGCAACTTTTGGAAATGAGCTTCTTACCGGGCGGAGGAGAAGATTGATAGCGGGGGAAGGTAGCTCACGCTCACGCTCACGTTTGCGTCAAGAAGAAGAAGAAGACGAGATATATGAAGAAACACTCATAGACGATATAGATATTGTCTTAGTGAGATCAGATGATGAAGAAACTGAGGAGGAAAAATAATATGTTGAAGAAGGAGATAATTCGGATGATGACGGCAATGCAAGTGACGACGATGGTGGAGATGGAGGTGGAGGTGTACCATTGTGGATTAGAAACCAAGGTGTAAAATTTTTGCTCGGTACACAATACCGTTAGGACGTGAGTCACGTGACGATAATGAAAATGTACCATTGTGGGTTAGACTTAGAACTTAGAATTTACTATTTTCCTTCTTTTTTATATGTTCCTATGCTCATTTTTGTACTATTTTGTTTAATATTAATAAAATTTATATTTTCCCTTTAACTTATAGGTTATATACTTATATAGTTATATTATATACTTTTATTTCGCATTCTAGACACTATAAAATTAATAGAGCCCAAAATTAACACAAAACATATTATTGATCAATTTGGGAAACTTTGAGAATTTTTAAAATTTTTTTGGAATTTAAAAAAAAAATAAAAAAAAAATTTTATGCCATCGCATAATGGCATATGCGAACCGCATATGTGATGGCCCTATGCCATCACATAGGGTTGCATATGCCATGTGACTACATTGTCAATGACGCATCTAATCATCCATTCCTTGTATAGCTATACTCTCTGAAATCCCAAACAATGGGTCAGTTTACCAAGTAAACTGGTATGAACTGGACATGATGAGACTAATAGAAAAGGTCAATAACTCCAGCCAACTCATAAAATCTATCAATAACAGTGATATAACATGTGACATAAATGGTGAGTAAAGCAACATAATGAAACTGAAATATAGCATTAAATCTAAATAACAATGTGGCTTGAGTCTCTAACCTAGTTTCCTGTGTGGTCATTTTAATTGTGCATTTAATGCTCATGAATTGACATGCATAATGGACATGACTATGTCTTTCTTGATCGTTATCCTAATCTTCTCTTATCCTTCGATTAGTATCTATGTGAACCTTCGCATAACTTCTCTTCAGTTAAGTAGTAAGCTTAAAAAGTAAAGACCTCCTATCTCTTCAGTCTTATCATTAATGCATGGATGCATAACTTTTCTTAATTGTCATTCTTATTCATATTAATTCCTTCAGCATGAGCCCATAGAAATTCTATCGTAATCATACAAATACTTTGCTTTCATGTGTCATGTCGTAAATGTATCTTTTCACTTTTATGGATACCATAAATGTACATGCATAGAAAAACTGAAAATCAATCAATCATACTATAACTCTTTCACTTGTTTAGGTTTAACATATCATAAACATGTAATCTCTATCGATTCCTACTTGTTTCATATTGTTTAAATCAAACATCCTAGGTTGCATGGATTCTAAACAATAAAAAAAAAGGATGATCATAAATAAATATTTAAGCATGATGATTAAACATAGTCAATATTTGAATTGAAATAGAATTTCATTGCTTACATCTTGGACAAATTCTGAAATTTTGGATAGATTATGGATTTTGGATTCTTGATAGATTTTGGATTCTGGAATTCTAGCTTATACACAGAATTTCATGATCAATCACATAACCTCGTGTACCATCGAAATCCTGCAATTAAGCATCAAAATTTAACAATTTAACATGAAGAATTATCATTGAATGAATAAATCCTAGTTTTTATTTTATTTTTGTACTATCTACGTTTCTGATTAATCTCAACATAATTTCTCCATCTAGTCTTTACATAAAATTGACATAACTCCTCTCCCTTGATCTAATTCGAAGCCCTAATCTGAAATCCAGTCTCGTCATAAACTCCTTTTGCGTTCTTGTAAGCCTTCAAATTGAAAACTCTAGGGTTTCTCTTCTAGTTTTCCTTCTCTAGAATTTTCTCTCATTTTCTCTAAGATTTTTAGGGTTATAAAAGCTCTGTAAAAATTCTGTAAATTAAACCTAATCTTTATTTTTTAAATACTTGAGGTTTCCTATTTAAAGTCAAACCTTAATTAGAGCTTTCTATATGGGCCTTAATTGATGGATCATTTATATCACTAATGGGCCATACAAATGGGTCTTACTGACAGACTTTTACTAACATTAATAATTCTAATGAGTTTTATTATTTTACTAACGGGTGTTAAAGGTCCATTAACTATTACTAGTGGCACACCAAAATTACTTACATATTAATTAAAAGTTTTAAGGTCTATTAATTAGATTAATTAATTATCATAGGCCATAATAAAATAAAATAAACATTATGTATATGTGCAATAACTAATTAAGTGAATCGAATCAATCAAACAAAATCATAATCACAATCATGGGTAAAAAATTTGGAAAACCGAAACGTATCGTCCAGCCCCAAAATCGTTACGTATCAGACGATACATATTGGTTCCGGATGATACATTCCAATGTAGCGTCCAATATTTTGGGTTTTCGTATGAGAGGCACCGCTACAGTACCTTGAATGCACCGTATCAATGAGGTCCAAAACCGATACGTATCGGACGATACGTATCGGTATCGGACGATATTTTTATCCATGATCACAATTTAAAGTAAATAATTAAGATCTAAATTAATTGAAAAATCTCGGTCGTTACAGTCTTCCCTCTTTATTAAAAATTTTGTCCTCGAAATTAGATTGTACCTGAAGTAAAAAGGTGTGGATAATCCTTCCTCATATCATCTTCGCGCTCTCATAGAGCTGCTCCTCGTGAGTAGTGCTTCCAGTTAACTTTAACCAATGGAATCTTCTTGTTATGTAGTATTGTCTCATTTCTTTCTATAATCGAAATTGGTTCCTCAATGACTGTCATGTCCTTCTCAATTTCTAACGGTTCCAAATCAATCACATGTGAAGAGTCCTTGAAATACTTCTTCAATATTAATATGTGAAAAACATTGTGCATCGGGCTAACTTTGGTGGTAACTAGTTCCGATAAGTCGCCTCTCTAATCCTCTTCAATATTTTAAAAGGTCCAACATACCTCAGGCTCAATTTTCCTCTCTTTCCAAATCTCATCACGCCCTTGATAGGTTAGATTTTAACAAAGAATACATCTCCCTTAGCAAATTCCGCATCTCTCCTTTCTTTATCCGCATAATTTTCCTACTTGCTTTGAGCCGTCTTCATACGTTCTCTGATTAGCTGCACTTGTTTCGTTGTGTCTTCAACAATCTGTGGTCCAAATAGGTTTCTTACTCCAACCTCATCCTAACATAACAGTGTTCTGCAGCTCTGTCCGTAAAGTACTTAATATGGTGACATTTGAATCATCGATTGATAACTGTTGTTGTACAAAAACTCTGCTAATGCTAAGTGATCATCCCAACTTCCCTTAAAATCTAGCGCACAAGCTTTTAACATATCCTATAGAATTTGATTCAACCTCTCAGTCTTGCCATCTGTCTAAGGGTGAAAAGTTTAACTATACTTCAGTCTTGATCCCACACCATCCTGAAAACTCTGCCACATACGTGAGGTAAACCTGGAATCTCTATTGAAAATAATACTCGCTGGCATGCCATGTAAACGCATAATTTTTCGTATGTAGATATCTGCCAGTTGCGTAGACGAAAAAGTAGTTCTGACTGGAATAAAATGTGCTGATTTTGCCAGTCAGTCTACTACAACCCAAATCAAATCATTCCTTCTCTTCGCCCTCGACAATTCCGTGATAAAATCCATAACAATGCTCTCTCATTGCCATCCTGGTACAGGTAACGGCTGCAATAATCCTGGTGGTTTCTTGTGCTTGACCTTCACTTCCTGACAAGGCATCTTGACACATAATCCACTATCTCCCTCTTCATATTTGACCACGGATAATTCCTCTTTATATTTTGATACATCTTTGTACTTCCAGGATGTATCATGAATTTTGATTTGTGAGCATCGTAGAGAAGTTGTTTTATTTTCGCATCATCTGGTACACAATATCTTCCCTTGAATAACATTATTCCACCATATCTGAATGTTACTTTTGCATTCTTGCTCTCCTTCAAACGAACAAAAACTAGATCTTCTAACTGTTTCCCTCTAATTTGTTCCAATAGTATCAGCATAATATCGATGTCGGATAACAAAGCCCTTGGTTTAAATATCTTCTCCGACACATTCTTATTCAGCGCATCAGCTACTACGTTGGCTTTTCTTGGGTGGTACCTAATCTCAAGGTTAAAGTCTATCTAAGTCTCCATCTACCTCCTCTACCTCATGTTCATATCCTTTTGTGTAAACATGTACTTTAAACTTTGATGGTCCATTGATACGATGAACTTCTCCCCATAAAGGTAATGTTTCTATAACTTCAACGAAAATAATTGCTGCAAGCTCTAAGTCGTGCGTCGAGTAGTTCTTTTCATAATCTTTCAATTACCTCGAAGTGTAGGCGATAATTTTCTCATTTTGCATCAACATACAACCCAAACCCTTGTTTGACACATCCATATAAATAATATCTGATGGTGTTGTCAAAATTGGTTCGGTCGTCAATCTTCTTTTTAGCTCTTGAAAATTCTGCTCGCATTCATCGAACCAATCAAATTTCATCTTCTTCATTCTCAAATTTGTAAGCGATCTAGAAATCATTGAAAAACCCTCTACAAACCTTCTATAATACTTTGCTAAACCAAGTAAACTCCTAATCTCGGTCACGCTCTTCGGTCTTAACCACCGAACAATCGCCTCAATCTTCGCAGGATCAACCGTAATTCCCTTCTTAGAAACCCGATGGCCTAGAAAAGCCACCCCTGTCATCCAAACCTCACACTTGCTCAACTTGGCAAAGAGTTGGTGCTCCAAAAGTGTCCAAAACACTATCCGTGAGTAACGTGCTCCTCCTCTGGTCTCGAGTAGACTAAAATGTCGTCTACAAAGACCACTATAAATTGGTCCAAAAAAGGTCTGAACACCCTATTCATCAAGTCCAAAAATACTGCAGGTGTGTTCGTCAAATCAAAGGCATCACTAAAAACTCGAACTGTATATACCTTGTATTAAAAGCCATCTTCTGTATGTCATCTTCTCGTACTCGCACCTGATGATAATTAGACCTTAAATCGATATTCAAAAAGCATCGAGCACCTCCTAACTGGTCAAACAAATCATTAATCGTCGGTAATGGGCATTTATTCTTCATTGTCACCTGATTTAACTATCTATAATCTATGCACAGTCTCATTGAGCCATCCTTCTTCACAAACAACATAGTGGCTCTCTATGGTGAGTGACTCAAACGTATGAAACCCTTCCCTTATAACTCTTCCAGTTGCTTCTTCAATTATAACATCTCAAGTGGTGCCATCTTGTATGGTGTCTTCGAAATCGATGTTGTACTCAGTAACAAGTCGATTCGAAACTCCACTTTTCTAATAGACGGTAAACTAGGAAGTTCCTCGGGAAATACTTCAACAAACTCCCTGACTATAGGTATCTTCGAAATATTGACACTCTTCTCTTCTAAATTCTTCATCGCACATAACTTCAACACAGTTCCTTTTCTCAAGCCCTTGAATTTAAAAATCGATCCGTCACTTTTCACAAAGATCGCCTTCGTCTTATAGCAATCTAAAACAATTCGTGACTTCGCTAACCAGTCCATTCCAAGAATAATGTTGAAATGTTCAAAGTCCAAAACAATCAAATCGGCCTTCAGGTTGTTATCTCTAATTCGAACAACGCAATCTGGGTAGTACCGATCGACAATGACAGTTTTTCCCAAAGGTGTTGCGATAGCTAAGGCAAAGCTCATTAAGCTAGGTTTCCTCTCCAATCGTGGAGCGAAACTCAAAGAAACAAATGAATGCAATGCTTCCGAATCTATAAGTACGTGAGCGAAACATCCGTTAATCAACAAAGAGCCTAAAACAAACATACACATTCATCATCACTAAGTGTTCTTAATTAAGAAAAAGTTTTAACTTTAACCTTCTCTTGAATTCTTAAGTGTCTTAATTAATGTCTCATATTTGCGTGATTTATAAAGCTAAGATAAATAAATATGCACATTAAATATAATAATTCAAATAGTTCCAATATGTAATAGAAGGAAGATAAACTATCTAAAACGTACCGTGAATCACATCATCGGAGGCTCTGACATCCATCTCAGATAAGGTATAAACTCGTCCCTGAGCCGTTCGTCATTGTTGCTTTCTGATTCTTCTTCGGCTTTTTGCAATCCGTCGCTTTATGCTTTTCTTTCCCGCAGTTGTAGTATGCAGTTGCTCTTCGTAAACATTTGCCAAAGTGTTGTTTCCCGCATGTGTTGCACGTCGGTTTCGACTTCGTCATCGTAGGAGTTGTCATGGCTATTGGCTGTCCCTTTTGTTAAATCTATTCAGGTTTATCATATGGGGTAAACTTCCTCCCCTGTTAATTGTTCTGCTTGCCCATGACTCGATCTCGTCCATTGAACTGATTGTTACTCTCAGTCACCAAAACTCTTCCCTTGATTTGTCTGGCTAACGTCTCCCTCTCTACAACGTAGCATCTATCCAATAAATCTCTGAAGGTAGTACTCTTAGACCCCACTATAAGAGACCCGATCTGTGGACTAAGTCCCTGCTCAAACTTCCTAATGTGGAAGGTCTCATCAGCTATGTTCGGCACAAATCTTCCAAGTTCACTAAATGCCCTATCTAGGCAACGATTGTCATGTTCCTTTATTTTAACTTCAGAAATTCACTGATCTTACCCTCACGAACACTTTGGGAATAATATTTATCGTTAGACATTCTTACAAATTCTGCTCAAGTCCAGACAGTGCTCAACGGCGTCTTACAGTTTGTAAGTTGCTAGTATCTCCTTACTAGCATTGGGGCACTGCATCATCCCAAATATTTTTTCTAAGTGCTTAATCCATTTTTGTGCCTCCATAGCATTACAGTTCCTTTGAAAGTCCTAGGATGGTTCTTTCTAACATCATCCACATCTGCTCTAGGCACTAGTGCTCTCGCTGCATTGATCACCCGCATAATAACATCCGCTAACCTATCACCTTATCTTTGAAAATTGGTTGTCTGAAATTAATACAATTCCTATATTAGTTCTAATCTCCACAAATTTAGATCGCAAAACTTCTCTCTGATACCAACTGTGACGTTCACAAATTCACACACCGGATCAGTGTGCTCACTTACAGACATCACATATCCATGATCATAATTATGTTAATTAATCCATAAATATCTGCATATAAATGCAATGGAAAAATAACTATTAAAAGCACACACATAAATTTTCTTCCAACAATTTGACTAATCACAAAGACACAAGTAATTAACTAACCATATACGAAGGTAACATTAGGATCATGAATTACCATAAGTTTAACCACTTAATGACTGGAATTAAAATGAATATCAAGCCATAGTTCAACCATTAATATAAACATGTCCACAAATAAAATAGAGAATCTGAAATGAAATGCTTAAAGTCCTTTCTAGTGCATAAAGAAAAACCTAATCAACTAAGCTTCAAATCATTTTTCACTCAAATATGGGTTTCCATCAATTAGTGACGCATCTACATCATTAACTTTATGTATAGCTAAACTCCATGGAATCTCAAACAATGGGTCAGTTTACCTAGTAAACTAGATATACCAGATATGATGAGGCTAATAGAAAAGGTCCATAACTCCAACCAATTCATAAAATCAGTCAATAACAATAATATAACATGTGACATAAATGATGAGTAAAGCAACAGAATGAAACTGAAACATAACATTAAACCTAAATAACATTATGGCTTGGGTCTCTAACCCAATTTCCTATGTGGTCATTTTAATTATGCATTTAATGCTCATGAATCGGCATGCATAATGGACATGATTATCTCTTTCTTAATAATTATCCTAATCTTCTCGTATCATTCGATTAGTATTTACATTAACTTTTGCATAACTTCTCTTTAGTTAAGTAGAAAGCTTAAAAGTAAAGACCTCATATCTCTTCAGTCTTATCATTAATGCATGGATGCATAACTTTTCTTACTTGTTATTCTTATTCATGTTAATTCTTTCAACATAAGCCAATAGAAATTCTATCGTAATCATACAAATACTTTGCTTTCATGTGTCATATTGTAAATGTATCTTTTCACTTTTATGGATGCCATGAATGTGCATGTAAAGAAAAACTGAAAATCAATCAATCATGCAATAGCTCTATCACTTGTTTAGACTTAACATATCATAAGCATGTAATCTCTATCGATTCCTACTTGTTTCATATTGTGTAAATCAAACATCCTAGGTTGCATGAATTTTAAGCAATAAAAAAAAAGATGAGCATAAATAAATATTTAAGCATGATGATTAAAAATAGACAATACTTGAATTGAAATAGAAATTCATTGCTTCGATCCTGAACAGATTATGAAATTCTGGACAGATTCTGGATTCTAGATAGATTATGAAATTCTGGACAGATTCTGGATTCTAGATAGATTCTGAAATTCTTGACAGATTCTGGATTCTGGACAAATTTTGGATTCTGGAATTCTGATTTATGCACAAAATTTCGTGATAAATCATGTAACCTCGTGTACCATCGAAATCCCGCGATTAAGCATCAAAATTTAATAATTTAACATGAAGAATATTCATTAAATGAAATAAACCCTAATTCTTATTTTATTTTTCTGTTATCTACGTTTCCGATTAATCTCAACATGACTTCTCCATACCTAGTCTTTGCGTAAAATTGACGTAACTCCTCTCCCTTGATCCAATCCGAAACTCTAATCCGAAATCTGGTCTCGTCGTAAGATCCTTTCGCGTTCTTCTAAGCCTTCAAATCGAAAACTCTATGGTTTCTCTTCTAGTTCTCCTTCTATAGAATTTTCTCTTGTTCTCCCTAAGATTTTTAAGGTTATAAAAGGTCTGTAAATTAAACCTAATCTCTAATTTTAAAATACCTGAAGGTTTCCTATTTTATTTTTTTAAAATTTTTTTGAGGTGGTAACAAAGATTATATTAAAGACAAAAAGAGAAAAAAAATACCTTGGCGGGTAGTAAGGAACTACCCGAAAGCAATGTGAAAAACAAAAAATCCCTAAAATTCACCCCAAGGTGATGATGAGGTTGATTAGCAACATTTTATATAATCAAAGTGTTAGATGATATATATATATATATATATATATATATATATAACGAATCAATGTGTCTCGTGGGCCACAAACCTGATCTAGAAAGAGAAATCTATTCTCCCATTCAGCCATGCGCACCATTAAAAAATAAATGGCTCAGTTTAGAATATATTTATAATTTTAATGAGTGATGAAGGGTGGGGTGATAATTTATTATGGTTTTCTTGGAGCATAGCCATAGGGAAGTGAATTAATGGGTCCGAGGCAGAGAGGGAAATGGAGAAAGAAGATTTAAATGGGTTTGTTTTTAACGCCAAGAGTCGGCTTCTCAGTTCTTACAAAAACCAAGAGGTCTGACTTTAATATGATTAGTTGCGTGATGTTGAGGGTTGTTGTAGAGACTAGAGATTTTTTTTTTCTTTAATTTTTTTTTCATATATATATATATATATATATGAAGTGGTTGGGGGGACCGCTCCACGAGCAAGTCGCCTTGTAAGTTGTAACACACGCGCACCACCAACTCCTTTTTTGTTGTTTGAATTGTTTAAAGAGGGTTAGTTTTGGTGAAACGGGGAGTGGAGTGGTGTTGGATGGATGGGGTGGGTGATCAGACCACACATAAAAGGAAGACGAGCTACTCCCCATCGCGAACCAGCTGAAACGACACCTCTATGAGCAGCAGTCCTCCCAGAGTAAAAGGAAGTGTTGGAGCCCTTCGTTGAAATTCGCCATCTGGCTAGCGTTCCAATTGATCACCAGGTCTTTGATATCCCAGATAACTAACGAGAACGGTTTCCTATTTAAAGTCTAACTCTAATTAGAACTTTTTATATTTGCCTTAATTAATTTATGAGTCATTAATATCACTAATGGGCCATACAAATGGATCTTACTGATGAGCCTTTACTAACATTAATAATTCTAATGGGTTTTATTATTTTACTAACGGGTGTTAAAGGTCCATTAACTATTACTAGTGAGTGGCTCACCAAACTTACTAACATATTAATTAAAAGTTTTAAAGTCTATTAATTAGATTAATTAATTATCATAGGTCATAATAAAATAAAATAGACATTATGTATATGTGCAATAACTAATTAAGTGTATCAAATCAATGAAACAATTAATCACAATTTAAAGTAAATAATTAAGATTTAAATAAGCGAAAAATCTCAGTCGTTACAATAACAATGACATAGATATATTTGTTGGTGTTGGACACGGATACAAGGGGTTGGATATGTTACCTTCAAAAAGGCAAATATGTGGAAATATCTGTAGATATATTAAATGTAAAATATATAATAATTTCTATTAATAAAGAAAAAGGAGGATAAATACTTGAAAATTTTAGGAAAATATTGAAAATACGGTTGTATGATAAATTTATGATATTCAAATACCCAAATGCTCATAAAATTATACAAATTTTGGAAAAAAATAGAAAATGCAATTTTGACTAGCCAAGTTTAGCCATGTCAACATGAGCATAGTCACCAAGTCGGGGTTCAACAAGGTTAAAATTTGGAAAAATCCAGCAAGTTCAGGGATATATTCGGGGAAAAATTAGAGAGAATAAAATAAGACTAAAAAGTAGTTAAAAAATTAAGAAAATATTAGAAACCACGATTTTGAAAAATTGTTACGTTTATTTGCAAAGTTCTAAAAATACATGAAGTTGAAAAATTCACCAATAATTTGGGATAAATTTGCAGAACCTCAAATTCCCGAATTATTCGCAAATTTTAAAAACATTCGGAGAATTTGGTGACTACGAACATGAGTGCTATTGTTGACATGGGAAAAGTGGCAAGAATGTTGTCTCCTTGTCACAGAGTGTATTTATGGTTTGTTGCTTCCTACAGGCTGCAACAATTTTTTATCCTGGTAGAGATCTTTGGCATTCCTCTTGTTTTCTCTTCCCTGAATTTTTTTATTCTTTTTGAATTACTAATTGCAAATTCAAAATTTGAAGGATACATTATTCTTTTTCTTCTTCTGCAGAGTGTTCATATGATTCCTCTTTTGTAACTTTTTTGTCTTTAGGTGCTTGCGTATAGTTTGCAAGTCATGGCATATCTTCACGGATTTCTCAGTGCAAGGAAGTGAGAGAAGTCGGTCATCTTGCAAGAAAAGAAAGGTATACTTGGACGCGAAGGATTCTTATGGGAATCACTCCCTCCAGTCTGAAGGGAGTGAAAAATCTAGAAAGCATAAATCTGGCAGCGCGTGCAAAACTAGTAGACAATGGGCATTTGAAAATGCCAAAGAATGTTTGCTTTCTTTAAAAGAATCTGTGGAAAATCTTCATCGGAAGAATTTGTATCCGTATAATCCAACAGCGCTTCTTAGAAGGTGTGTTGTTTTCCTCTATCCCTCATGTGTTAGTAAGTTTCAGAAATCCATCATATCAAGTTTGCTCTCTCTCTCTCTCTCTCACACGACTCTTGTTCTATGCTATTTAACAAAGGGTACCGCTATTTGTGCCATCCGGTTTATTGAAAGCGCCAATGTCCGAAACCCCTTAAAACTCTTTGGCTGCTTGAAATCAGATGATGGAGATATTTTTCACCCCGATCTTCCACACAAAGGATCTTGAGACCTTGAGCGTACCATCAGACGGTTAGTTTTTGATTCCACGTGGCACATATTCCCCAAAATTTTCCCTAATATCATATGGCACACATCACACTCAAACGTGAATTTAGGGCAATTTTTTTGGGATCTATGACAAGTGGAATTCAAAACTGACCGTCTGATGGTAATATCATGGTCTTAAGATCCATTGTGTGGACGATCAAAGTGACAAATGATCTCCATCATCTGATTTCAAGCCGTCAATGAATTTCAAGGGGTTTTCGACATTGGCGCTTTCAGAAAACCTGTTGGCGCGAATAGAGGTACCCTTAACAAAATTACTTGCACGCTACTGGATCTTTAATCTAGAGTAGAAAACCTGCCTTCAAAATGGAGGTTTTAACATGAAAAGTTATAAACTAGTAAAATTTGAACATAGATAATCTTGTTTTGATTAATGACAAATCATCATCTTTGACTTTTGTCATCTATTTGTAGTCGGCTTTGCGAGTCCTATTTCTCCCCTCGTTTCTGTACGACACTAAGCTCTCCATAACTCCACAATCCTTTATGTTACTACTCACTACTTCCCTCCGAGTTTTCATTACTATTCCTCTTCTACTTTTGCTTCTAACATCTCAATCCTACGCACAGTGTTTGTTTATGAGCTCTGATGGACATGTCCAAGCCATCTCAAATTATCACTGTCTTATAAAAATGTCCCTTCAATTGAAGTGAAACCATTTCTGATTAATGACAAATACAAATAATATTTTCCATGGTATTAAAACTTGGCCGGTATCGATACGCATCGGTTTTGCCGAGAACCGATACCGGCACAACCCTGATATAGATATTGGGGTGGTATCGATTTCTATATCGGTATTAGACCGATACTGACCGATGCAACCAGTTTTTTTAAATTATTTTTTTTTTTACTTTTTTTTCTTTCAAAAAAATTATATATATATCGACCAATATGGTACCGGCGATACCATATCCATATCGGTTGATACATATTGGTCCAAGATGGACTGATACCGATGCTGACACCTTGGTATTTTCAGCACTTGAATTATTTTTTATGATCATTATTGAAAAGTAATAGAAACAATCCTGTTTTTTATCGACTATGGAGTGTTGGCACTTCGAATTTTGGAAGGGAAAATTTCAAATAAACCCTTGACCTTTGCCCCCGATATCTCTAACACACCTAAACTATTGCTCTTATCATATGAGCACCCGAAGATGCCATAACTTCATCAACTAAACCCCTACTGTCAACTGCCGTTAATATGCGAACGAAAAATGCTGAGTTGGCATACTGCTGACACTGGCTTGCGGACGTGGCGAGTTAGCATATGCTGAGTTGGAATCTGTGCATGTGAACCTCACGTGACCTACTTAAGGTTTCCCCCAAAATGCGAAAAAAAGATTGAAATTTGAAAGAACTGTTGTTCTTCCTCTCCGCAAAACACTAGATATCTTCTCTAGCAGTTAGGGCTTGTATAGTTCGTTTCAAAGCATCATTTTTGAAATCAGAAACAGTTGATTGAGGGTTTGCAATTGCTGGAAGGAGGTTTTCTAAAGCATGGAAATGGTTTGGATTAAGAGAGAGTTTTCTACGGTAAGCTAAAGTTTTTTTGAGAAATTTTGAGACTATTTTTGCATGGTCTAGGATTTTTTTGAGAAATTACGAGAATATATTCATAGGTTCTGTTTTTTGAAATTCTGTACTGCATCATTGTGTTTGCTGAAACTCTTGGCTACAACAGAGGGGTATAAAATGCTCCTTTTGTTATTCAGATTAGCTTATTGAGATTAGCCCCTTTTGTTACGTAGATTAGCTTATTGAGATTACTCCAATCTGTATGCACTTGAGACAAATCAACGAGCTATTGTCCACTACAAATCAACGAGCTATTTATGGTCTACTCGAGACAATCTGTATGCACTTTTCCAATCAGATGGTAATTTTCCCTTAATTTTATGTGCTCATATTGTTCCAATCAGCTGCTAATTTTCAGCTCACCTTTTTCAGTTGGGCAAACAATTAATATAAATGTGTGGTTAATAGCAGATCCAGGTTCGGGTTATTATACAGTAAGAATGCAGAATGAGGGTACTGGTGAGGGGAGATATAGTGGGGGTAACATTACGCTCTTTAACTACTGCCACATAGATGAGATGTCCCTTCTAGAGTAGACAGAAATGGCTGAAGAGGCGGGCTAGAGCAGTGCATCTCAGTTTTATTTGAAAATGAAAGGGAAGCTCTGTTTGATGCAGACAGATTTGGGCACACTTCAGTTGGGCAGTGCACTTGATTCCAATGGGGTGGTTGATGTGTATACTGTATCCACCTTAGCATGACAAGTGGCCACTCAAGGGAGCCAAGTTTCCAGTGGGAAACCTAAGGGGGCACCCATAAGATATGGTATGCCAACGAGAAGTACTCTGCCAACAAGAACTCCGTGTACAGTTATAAGAAGTATGGTTACAAGAAGCAGCTCAAAAGGAAAGGAGAAAGTTACAGTTAATGAGGAGAATGACGACATAGATAACTATGATCCAGTCTCCAGCTCCTCTTCTGGTGAGGATGAGCTATATGACAGTGACCGCTTGCAACCAGATGATGCATTCTTTGATGCACATGTGGACGAGGATGCAGATTATGACTGCAAGGGTGATGCACCTGTATCCCTAGATGATGGTTCTGATGTAGATTCTTCAAAAGAGGATTTTAGGGGCATCCCAAGTGACTCTGATGATGAGGAGCATCCCAAGCATCTCAAGTTTCATATTTTTAATGAGAGAACCTACCTGGAAAATCCCACATTCTGTGTTGGAATGGAGTTCAAGACTCACGAGATTTTAGAAATGCAGTCAAAGAGTATGCAATCAAATTTTGGAAGGAGATTAGATTTTTGAAGAGTGATAGGGAGAAGGTAAGAGCAGTGTGCAAGAAGGATGCCCTTGGGTATTCTATTGTTCATATGTCCCAGATGATGCTACCTACAGGGTAAAGACACAAGGACGAACATACATGTACCAGGTCCTTCAATATCCCTTGGCAAGTGCTGAAAGGATCAGACTTAATCCTACGTGGTCGGTTGCTTCTTTGCTTGAGACGATTGAATCTGAGAGGAATGTGAAGGTGAATGTGCAAAAGGTGTAATGGTAGGAGAAAGGCCTTGCAGATGGTTGAGGGTACAACATCTGCCCAATTCAAGCTCCTATGGGGTTACCATAGGAGCCAAGAGACACCAATGCCGGGTTCTCAACTTTAAAGGTAACTGTCAAACCCGTGGATGAGTTTGATGGAGTCGTCAAATTCAAGAGGTTTTATGTATGTTGGGGAGCACTGAAAATGGGGTTTATGGAGGGATGTAGGCCAGTGATCAACCTAGATGGATGTCACCTTAAATGGCTCCATGGAGGTATTCTACTTTCTGCAGTTGAGATATATGCCAACAAGTGCATTTACCCATTTGCATATGCTATAGGGAAAAATGATAAGAAGAAGACATGGAGCTGGTTTCTACAGATTCTATGCACAAATCTCCATGTTGAAAATTCCTCTGCATACCTTCATGAGCAATAAGCAAAAGGGCTTGATTGATGCTGTTGTGACATTATTCCCCATTATTCCCCAATGCAGCCTACAGGTTTTGCGTGAGGCATCTGTATAATAATTTCAAGAAGGAATTCAAGGGTTTAGTCTTGAAAGCTATCTTTTGGAGAGCTGCCAGGGCGACTGTGGTCCTTGAGTTCAAAAAGGCTATGGCAGAGATGAATGAAAAGGATCCGAAGGCGTATCAGTGGCTAAGTGCTAGGCCACCAGTCAATTGGAGTAGATCACCCTTTGATGTCTTCCCAAAGTGTGATATACTGTTGAATAGCCTATGTGAAAGATTCATCTCTGCGATTTTGAGTGTTAGGGATAAGTCGATCATCACCATGCTCAAGAGGAAAAGGGTTATACTTATGGAAACTGTTCATAAAAGAAGAGATGCGATGAAGAGGGCTCAACATCCTATCTGCCTTAAGATAGTCAAGCAAATTGAAAAGATGAAAGAAATTGTGCAATCATGGATTCATAGGTGGTGTGGAGATGAGAAGTTCGAAGTGGTTGGGACTTAGGGAGAACAATACACGGTTGACCAGACTGTCCGCTGCAGGAGATGGGATATCTCTAGACTCCCATGTCTCCATTCCATGCTTGCCATAAAGTTTTTGAGTAAGGACCCATTGGAGTACACAACCCCTGAACTTTGACCCCGATATCTCTAACCCGCCTAAACTATTACTCTTGTCAAATGAGTAACCGGAGATGCCTTAAGTTCATCAACTAAACCCCTACTGTCAACGGCCATTAATATGCAAACAAAAAACACTGAATTGGCGTACAGCTGGCACAGACTTGCCAACATGGCAAGGTGTTAATCTAAATGGAAGGAATTTGTGCGCAGAATCCCCAAAATAAGAAAAGGGAAATTTGAACAAACTGTTGGTTCTTCCTCTCCGCACGTGAACCTGTAAGTTATAAAGTGGAGATGGCATTACATTTAGGGTTTGTAAAGAAGGAAGATGCAGACCTGTGCAAAGACAAAGAAGTTCGTTGCGGAGAACCCGTGTGGCGTCTATGGCAATCGACGAAAAATTCAGACATCGTGGACGTTTGTGAACTTGGGGAGGAGATTCATGAGCTGCCCGAATAGAACGTGCGGAGACTTTGGCTGAGTTGATCCACCCATGTGCAAGAGGTCCGTCCAAATTGTTCTGGGGCTCCTTCGGAGGTGTTACGAGTTCAAGATCGAGATCGGAAGGAGGAAGGGTAGAGAGTTGTTATGGGCTTCGTTGGCTCTCGATTGGATTTTTTTAAAATGTATTTGTGGTTCAAGAAATTTCTGGTTTGATGGGTGTATGGGGGGATTAGGGACCAAAAATCATGTTTTGCGTTTTGTTTAGGGTATGGATGGATTAAAAAATTCTGGTTTTATGGGTTTATGAGGAATTAGGGATTTAGGGTTGTCTTCTCTGTTGTCACTGTGTTGAAATGTAATCCAGGAAATGAATGTAGCAAAAATCTGTTGTCTTAAAGGAAAGTCTATTGTCTGCTTTGTAAGTACTTGCAACAAGTATATATCTCATCAAAGGGAGGAAATCCCTATATGTGAATCATGTGCCCTGCACAAATGATTTATAGGACCTGCAACACCTAAGAACTAACCAACAGACATCCAACCATCTTACCACATTGCTGCCAACACCAATTCATAATATGTGGCCCTATGACCCGCAACACCAAAGCACTAACCGCACCATTGGCACTTTCATTTTAACAATGTGCTCACATTCCACCCGTGCGAACTAAGTTTTAAGCTCAACCACAATCAGAGAGTCAACCATTTTAAATGTCATAACATTGACACAATCAACCATTTTAACAAATGTGTTCACATTCATAACTTTCACCTGTGTTCATAAATAGAAACTTGTGTTCATTACAAAAGGATCATATACATTTACCAAGAAAGGACCATATACATTCTTAGAGAACACATCCATAACCTCAATTGAACCTTGGTCTAATTTGTGTAAGAGAGAGTTCTCTGTTACATTCCATAAATACATCCATAACCAAAACTCAGAAAAGGATAGCATCCCATGTACATTTACCAAGACAAAAAAAGGACCATATGAACAAGTGAGTTCTCTGTTATATCACTAGTGCATCACTGAGTAGATATCACAGCTGGATTAGTGACCACTGACATTCTTTTCACCTGCATAGATAGAACAAGTGAGTTTATTATATACATCATGATAGGGGATGGAGCAAAAAAAAAAAGGGAGTTTATAGGCATTGATCTGAGACTTTGTTACTAGGATTTTTGCCCTCCTGGTAGATTCAGTGCCTGGACTAGGCGTCTTGGTTACCTTGCCAATTTACTGCAATAACATGTGCATGGATTAGGCTTAGTGAATTTGAAAAAAACAAGTCTTGGCTGCCTTGCTAATTTGAAGAACATGTGGAGGGATTAGCATATTATATTACTAGACAGTATAAATGTATATGCATGTATCATTAGGCTAAGTGAATCTGAAAAAAAATTACAAAACTAGAACCTTGCATCTCACCTTATCCTTCTTGCACCCCCTCTTGTTATGCCCCAACTCACCACAGTTGATGCATCTCATCCTCACACTCCTCTTTGATAGCTTTGATGGGTCTGCCGGCTTATCATTCCCTCCGCCTTGCCTTCTTAGGCCTCCCAGGTCTTTTCTTTACATCTGGAGGCTACATTACCGGGTCATGAGTAGCAGGCCACAGGTCTCTTCCATTAACTGGATTTAGCAAATTACTGTAACACCTTAAGTATGTCGCCACTGAGTATTTCTCCTCTACGTACTCTAGTGGGTCCTTACTCAAGAACCTGATGGCAGACATGGCATGGAGACATGAGAGTCCCGAGATATCCCGTCTCCTGCAGCCGCAAGTCCTTAGGGCCAGGTCAACCCTGTATTGTTCTCCCTGAGGCCCAACCACTTCGAACTTCTCATCTCCACACCACCTAGGAATTTTATAAGAGTAGAACTTTTTCCCTATGATTCTCTAGAACTCCATAACAGATACTATACTGAGAGATGAAGTTATCACGCTCAAGAATCTCATATAGATTACTGAGGATTGAAACTGATTATGAAAATAACAGTTTTGTCCATAAATACTTCTTTAATTTGATCTTCTTACTGTATCTTTTCATATTCCCTAATCTATTGTAGTTGATGCAACATTGTAAGATTGTTGTAAGTTTTGACACACTTCAGATGAATTCTCTCCTCAATGGTGGCTGTGGATATATATTTGACAGCACATGTCTGTTATAGTTCTCATTTGTTTAAGGATTCTGAAAATATACGGTTTTTTTCTTTTCTTTAAAATATGCGTATAATACACGTTTTTTTACCACAACGTGTACTAAACACGTATAATATCCGTATTTTTGAATAAAAAGCATATTTTCATATAATACACATTTTGAGTATTAAATGCATTTTTCGCATAGTAAATAAAATTTTTTCCGTATTTTATCGTATTTAAAAAAAACTGTTTTCGAACTTTTCTGTTACATTTTAATATATCTCGTTTTCCCCATTTTTTTTCGTTTTTTCCGTCTTCTGTATTTTACAAATTTTTTAGCTTTCAATTTTTTTCCGTTTTTGTTCCGACTTTCTTGCTCACCATATTAAACCTGTTCCCGTATTTTCACTTTGCCTTGAAGAAACCAGGATAAATTTGTCTGCCAATTTATCAATAAGAGGTCCATATTTTTCACCACTCAAATCTTCACAGCCTTTACGTTACTGCATATTTTCCAATTTTTACTGTTAAAAATGCATAGTCTGTATCTCATTTTGTAAGGCACATAAGAATCCACATTATTGGTTAGCCGTGAATTGTAAGAAGTATGGAAGAGTAAAAATTGTGCACAGAAAATATCTCTCATTATTGATGCTTGAAAAACTAGTTTTAAAAGAACTCATAATCTTTTACTTTATACTTCTCTTTGTTCTGTTGGCTATGTATATTTTTGCATGGCTGTTGATAAATGCACCCTTCCGGTTTTTCAATTAGCTAGAGTGCAACAATGGCATTGCGTGTGTCACTCTCCCTCTGCCAACCTAACCTGTGAAAGGTGAAATAAAAACTTACTTTGACTGATATGCATCACAAATATCTATGAATCTATAAAGATTTGACTACTTTGATGGAGAGAGATTGACGCAGGACAAACACTAAAATCCTAATGTGCGAGTTTGGGATTAACTTTTAGAATGAATTGAATAGCGGAAATATTTAAAATCATGCAACACATTACAACTAATTCAATGAAATTAATAAAACAAGTTAGATTAATCCGTTTAGCGTCTGCATGCGTGAAAATTTTTTCGATCTAGAAAAACGGCTCCGATGAAGGAACTCGGAATTCGTTCTAGTTTAGGGTATCAAGCGATAATTGCAATATCGGATCTTGACTCCTCGGGGATTTTGAGATTTTTGTTCTTTTATCAAAGGATATAGGGAAGATATTACCTGACAACAACTAGAGAAAGAAAAAATAAAAGGATAAATTCCAAGGCTTCACACTAAGGGTTTTCCGAAGCTTTACACCACGGCTGTACGTCGGCTTCGCACCAAGTCGCGCGAGAAACGATTGCTCACTCCTCAAAGTTTGAAAGATTCACTCCCTCGGTTGAAAACTCTTCACAAGCTTTCTAGGGTTTGCACAAAAGCAAATCTCTTTTCATTCAATAATCAACTCCTCAATAAAATGTTTACAATGCCTTTATATAGGTTAAGAAAACCCTAAACGAATATTAACTAAAAGACAATTAAACCCCTAAAGTTTAAAGTTCGAATTTAGAAGTTTAAAGCAACTAAAACTGTTCGGCACGATTTCGATCGATCGAAATTGAAAATCGATTGATCGAAATTGAATTTCGTTCGATCGAAATTCTCATATACATAAAATATTGCCGTTGACATTTCGATTGATCGAAATAGGGTTTCGATCTCTTTTCCCGAATTGTCGTCTTTACGCCTGATTTCCTCTTCTTCATGGGCTGTTTGAAAGCCCATTTATGAGTTCATTTCTTCCTTGCTGATTTTCTTCGATTGGCTCGGTCACGGTCCAAATATGCGGATCTGAATTCCCAGTCAGAGATTGATCTAGGCTGCCGTGTGCGTGGCTCAGGTACCTAACAGTAGCTCATGTCGAAAATACCCCATCTACCACGTAGGGAAGTGAGTATTTTACTCAGAATAATTGTGGAGGTGTTTTCATATTAAAGTGAAAAAAAAAGGCCGGATTTGCAATTTGTAGTCGTAAATCATCAACAGCATTTTCCACACTATTTTAGTTGAAAATTTGAAATTAATTTAGCTATAAAGATACCCATGTTGAATATTTTTCCCTTGGTTTTTGGCAGTTTCATTCGATTTGAAATGCTTTGCCAACAGTAAGAGCAAGAACATCATCAAAAGACTACAGTAACCACCAAACATCTTACATCTGCCTTCTTCGTTCATCATGCTGTTTCTCCCTTGGCCAGTTTAGGCAGGATGGAAATGGTTGTGAAGAGTGCAGCTTCTCCCTACTGACCAGTAATGGATTTGAAATCAATCTCCCCATTAAAAGGTTCGAGGCCAAAGAAAATAAAAGGTACTATATTATTTATATAAGCTGTTTACCTTGATGATGTGGAAATTTTTCACTCTTTAATAAGAATGTTATTTTTTTTATTGCTCTTTATCTATTCCAATTAGTGTAAATATGCATGATCTCTGTAATAAATATAAAAGAAGAATCATGGTAGTTGTTTAGCACGAATTTAATTTTTGTATCACCATGTCATTATCATCATCACCAACACTGATACTTCCATTGCCGCCGCCACCACTGCCTCTAAATTGGTAGTCGAACTAATACATAAAAATGTTTTAAAATCTTTATGAGGACAAATTTTCATATTGTTAAATAATGGAGGGTAGTATTTAATGGGTACACTTGTAAAGGAAAAAATTACGAAATGTTGAGATGGTTTGAGCATATCCATCAAAGGCGGGAAGTAGCCCCTGTATGAAGGATTAAGATAATACAAGCACAAGGAAGTAAAAGAAGAGGAAGACTAGTGAAGACCTGGAGGGAAGCAGTAAGAAGCGATATAAAAGATTGCAAACTATTGGAGAGTTTAGAATAGAAATTAATGAAGAAATCATTTCCTCTTTATGTGAACGATGTACACCGGATCATATTGTATAGTGATATAAATATTGATGTGAAGTGTGTGAAAGGTAAGTCTCTCAAAACCCTACTTTTCTACTCATCTTCTTCTTCCTCTCTTCTAGCCTAACCTTAACCTTACTTCAAATTTAAGTTGATATCATAGCAGGACCATCAACATCTGTTCACGCCGATGCCACTTTCGTATGCTGAGATCAGCATTATGTTTCATTGACTTCAATGATGAAAGTTTTGACATTGGATGGGTGAAGAGATTTAGGATTTTGATCAGACTTTTATGGAGATTGTTTTTAATTCTGGGCATATGAAGTTTTGATGCGTATTTTGTGAGATTCGAACGTTTATTGTGGCTGCATATATCACGTATTCTCATTTGCGAGATTAGAAGGTTCCTGTCGTAGGGCATATTTTGCAAGATCCGCAAACCTGATCGAGCAAAGTACCCAGTCATATGATGAGGATACTCCACAGACACACGATGAGGATAGTCTATCGAGCACATATCACTGACGCATTACGTATCCAGTAGGGACCGCTAGAGTGTGAGGATCCTGGTGGCACATGGTCCAAGTTTCAGATTTTATGGAAATTGGAATATTATCCACCCATGACACTATAAACTTCTGCGAGCTGTCCTTACAGGGAATGCATTCCCAAGACAATAGCGATTTGCACATCCCAACTGTATAAGCCTACCAAGTTATTTTTGGCTATTTCCATCAGTTAGATTAGATAACATCTTTGATTAATTTGAAATGAATATTTATCTTTTAGTTAGAAAACCCTATAAATAAGGGAAATGATTTCTTTAGAAAATTAGTGAAGTAATTAAAGTCTAAGGAGAGTGTTCTTCTCGATTAGATTAAAGGAGGTCTAGCTACCTCGAATCAGCCATCTTCTGATCCTTAAATCTTTTATTTTTATTTTTTTATATTTTATCATTCAACCATTAGATACACAATATTTCTCCCATCACTTTTCTTCAAGGCTAAGCTCTTAGATACTTTTATGTCCATGTCATTTCTCACTTATACATGAAATCTTGTGATGGCTCTCATTTTATTTATATTCATATGTTTTTTTATTAATTTATTTATTTTTATATTTTTATTGTCATCCTTCCCATTAAGCTTAGCCCTACTTTAAAAGGCCCCAATGGGTGGTGCCTGAAATCTTGAGCAACAATCAGGGGTTTAAAGTCCAATATATATTAGCATATCAGTTGGGTCCCAAGCCGATATTCAAGCACCTTTTTATTTTTAAAATAAAAAATATCAAAAAATATATTTTTTTTTAGATAAAAAGACATTTTTAGTATTTTGTCCGAGTCAATAAGGTCTGATGTTTGACCTCATATTTAACCTCATATAGAATCAGGTTGTATATCCATGTTCCGATGTTTGACCTTATATTTAACCTCATATAGAACTGGGGTGCATATCTGTGTTGGATGGAGCCTAACCTGATACATCTCGGCCGATATGTATAGGATATGCCCGATATTTAAAGCTATGGCTGCAACCAAGCAATTCCATCTCTTGCAGGAACGCGTTGTTATGAGCTTGTCTTGGTTACAACAAATTCAATATGTAATAAGCTCAGATTCTAGGGAGTCTGTTTTTGATAATCCCTTAGTCATGTATAACCCAACGTGGAAGTCATTTCCACTCTTAAGGCCAATTTATTTCTACCCAAAATTTCACCCATTTAATGAAAGGGCGAGGGTTGCGTCGTACTCAAGGTACAAAATTTCGGTCCAAACCACCGAAATTTTGGTTTCGGTCATGCTCGAAACCGAAATTTTGATCCTTGCTGGTACTAAGTACCAGGTAACTTGATTCCACATTAATTTGTTGTCATGTGATATTCAATCATATGATTAGGTATCACTTAAAAGAGCGCCTTGATGATCATAATTACTGTAAAAAAAACTAAACTAAAATGCATGGGTGAAAAATGAGCTACACCATTTGACAGTTTTTATTGCACAGGCTACAGATTCCAAAAAAATGGCCCTTAATTATTACACTCAAATGTAATTTTTAGGGCTACTTTTTTGGAATTTGTGCTACATAGAATAGAAACTTGACTATTTGATGGTAAGCTCATTGTCTCGAGATCCTTTGTCAAGATCTATTGTGCCAAAGATTAGGGTGAAAAAGGCACCTTCAGTAATCCTGTAGGTGCTTACCCAATGGGGTACTCAGGTAACAAAGTAGGAGTACCAACTGCAGTCGCGAGAGGATCGGATTCCGAAGGATGGAAATCCATTGAACGTTGAGATAAGGTTTGGAACTAGGGACTAGCACATAACCGTTGAAGGGAAGACGAGGCTTAGTGCGACTCCTCAGAACACCTGCTCGCAAACTGCTGAAAAGGGCTAGGTAGGTAGCTAGCTTGCAACTTATATTTGAATGAGTTAACAATTGCTTCTCTCTTTCTTTTTCTTTTTTGGGCACCGCTAATCTAACTCATTTTCTGAGTAAGGACCAAGGATCAAAATCTCGGTTTTGGTTTCGGTTTCATTCATGACCCGAACCGTAAATTGGTCAAAATTTTGGTAAATTTCGGTCAAAATTTCGGTAAATTTCGGATTTTTTTGAAAATATATTTCGAACTTCACCGAACATTGCCGAACTTTATTTTATTGAATTTTTAAAACTATTTAACATTGTTATAACACATATTTACACTAGTGAAGTTAATTTTTGATCACACAATGGATGTTGAGTTCATACAAAACATATCAAACGATTTGATTTTGATTCCACGTTGAATAAATCTTAAAAGTTATTCACAAAATAAAAATCATGTGAAATAAAAATTAACGGTAGATGATAAGAGCATGAAATCAAGATGCATTGTGTAAAATATTGGGATGGAAAACGACTTGCATCGTCGGATTCAAAGCAGTCAATGGGCTTAATGTGGGTGAACTCAGAGCAATCTATGGGTTTTTAAGTAATGGCTCCCTCTTATTTTATTAAGGGAGCCATTACTTAAAAAGTGTGTGCAAGTAATGACTCCCTTTAGGGACATGTGACATGTGAAAATGCAATCTAGGCCGTCTGATTTAAAGTTCATGATCTATAGATCCTTACTGGATAAGATTGGAGCAAAACACGATATTTATCATATGATCTATTGTTGTCAATCATTATATCAAATAATAGTCTTTGACTATCTTTAATCACACGATGAAGATAATATTTCATGCCGATCTTGTCTATTAAGGATCTATAGATCATGAACTTTAAATCAGACAACCCAAATTGTGTTTTCACATGGCACATAGCCCTAAAATACATACTCGTTTTTTTAATTTGAGTGCAATCACTTAAAAAACAAGTGCAAGTAATGGCTCCCGTCTAAAATATCAGTGCAATCACTTAAAAGGATACCCGTTTGTTAAAAGGATAAACTTATGAAAAGCAAACTCTTGCAACTTTTTCCCAGGAAACAAAGAAACAGAGGAGGAGAAGAAGAAGAAGAAGAAGAAGAAGAAGAAAGAAAGGGAGGGAAAAAAAAAAGTGATTTCGGGAGAGGGCACCTGCGGCCTGCCAGGTAGCTCCTCCCCCTTCCTTTTTTTTTTTTTTTCCTTTCTTATTCTTCTTCTTCTCCAGTTCTCCTGCATTTATTTTTTATTTTTTTGAGATTAAAGAAGTAAATAAGAGAAAAAAGGAGGGAAAAAATGGAGGAGGGAAGAAGAAGAAATATAGAAAAATTTTTTGGGGATTTTTATGTAAAAAAAGGGTTTAAACCCTATTAAACAAATCCCAATCTCCAATGTGTGATCTCGGCCGGTAATTTGAAATTATCGGTTTGAAATTATCGGCCGATAATTTCAAATTATCGGCCAATATATTGATTTTCTAAATTATCGGACGATAATTTCCCGATAATTTCAAAATTTTGCCGATAATATGATTTTTCCGGAGGGGGGCCGATAAATAGCATTTGATCGTTTCGGTTCAGGCCGAAACCGAGACGACTCGGCCGAAATTTTAAAATTTCGGCCGAGATTTTGATCCATGGTAAGGACTATAATTTTTCACAGACGAAAATCATTGACTGATTGAATATGATGATGGAGATTGTTTTTGTCTCAATCTTCCAAAAACGGATGTTAAGATCAGGTGACACCTATTAAACGGTCAAATATTGATTCCCAATAGCGCATATCCCCAAAAGTAACCTAGTTCATGGGCAAAGGAGTTGACCTTACACGTGAAATTAACATCTGAACATCTTATGGTGCACCATGATCTTAAGATTTATAGTGGGGAAGATTGGAACATAAAACAATCTCAATCATTTGATTCAAATCAGTGAATAGTTTTCATCGGTAAAAAGTTGGGTAAGTCCTTACTCTGGAAAGTCAGGAGAATAGCCTTACCCTTTTGAAAAAAAAAAAAAAAAACCATTTTGCAAGGTTTCCAATAAAAACACCACCAAAATACCTACTTTATTACACAATTCGCAAAAGTTTCTCATTATAGTGCTGTATATAATATACAACTTAGCCATCCAATTAAAAGCTAGAACATGGCTCTATGATATCACCATTGAACAGGGCCCTCAACTTCTGGTGACCCAAATTATCAAAAGAAAATTGACCAAATGATAACATCCAATTCCATTCTCCCCAACTCCAAAAGGTAGTACGAGTTCCAAGCTGCACCATGTAGTTCAATGCATTAGGGTATATGGAAGTATGGAGGATACATGCATGTAAATATATAAATTATCTAAGTATGCACTTATGCATAAATATTCGTTTTTTTTTGTTTTTATATTTTTGCCTGTATCTTAATTTTTATTTTTATTTATTATTATATTTTCCAAGTTTGAATAAGATAAATCTTGTGAACTAACATAAACCTAAAACATAAAATTTCTCCAATGTACATTTATGTACATTTTAAAGCTCTATTCCAACCCCCTTTCCATAGAGATGAAAACCCTAAGGCGTGGTTTGATTGTTTCCGGGCTTTTCCCAAAAAAACTTAGAAAGTGGGCTGCTCAAATTCTTAGCAGATTCGTGGAAATTACATTTCTTTGCAAGTGTTCTTAAGTCGAAATTAGTGTGTACGGTTGAATCGCTTTTTTTCAGAATCAATCGATCGAACATAGGATGTAAATGGGAAATTGGTTCAGTCTAGAATTGATTGATCGAACAAAAGGAATTGATCAAACATAGGATGTAATTATTTATTATATAATATGGTCTTGGTGCAAAGTCGATTGATCACAACTTAAAATCGATTGATCGGTTGCACACAGAAAATATGTCAAGTCATTCAGTACAGAATCGATTGATCGATCTAGGACTCAATCGATCTAAAGTGAAAAGTAAAGATAAATATATATAGTGGCCTCTGTCCATAATCGATCGATCGACAATGACAGTTGATCAATTGAATATAATAAAATAAAAATAAATTTAGTCGATTCGGTCTAAAATCGATCGATCGGAAATGAAAATCGATGGATCGACTACACACAAGAAAATATACCCTTTTCACTCGACCCAAAATCGATCGATTGCAATAGAAGATCGATCAATCGACTTCAAAAATTCTGCAAGCTTTTAGGGTTCCGAGAATAAGATCCGAAAATAAGGAAAAATTAATTAAAACTAGATTAAATGCAATCACATCTAGGGCTAGCTACTTTACTCATTTTATAATAATATTATAAAAAATATAAAATAAGCTTCATTTTATTGAGCCCGTCGATAGGTGATCGAACGTACCCTACGCGACGGGATCTGAGAAGAACAAGATGGATTGATGGGTACCCACCTCTTGAAGCGTGAATCGTAGATCTACGACGGTTAGGGTTAAGGAGATCGACGTCCAACACTATAACTCATCCAAGATTTTTCCTTCTTCTTCCTCCTTGATCTTGATGGTAAGAATAAATTGCGATGGTCCTTGTAAAAGAACACACATAAATTTTTAGAGAAGAGATTAGAGAGTTTTTGAAAGGGATGAGTTGAAAAGAAGTTGTAACGGCTAGGATTTCTTAAGAGAAGAAAAGAATAAGAGACGGTTAGAGTTTCTCAAAAGATTAGAATAAGAAAAGAAGAATGGAGTTACCTACTTAAATAAGGTTTTCCAAAATAGGATAGGTTCCAATGTGAAGCGCTACCACCAAGTATAGTGCAAAAGACATCTAATACCACGAAATAAAGTTTAAGAAAATCCGGGTTGTTACATTCACCCCCCTTATAATATTTTCGTCTTCGAAAATTACACACCTGCTATAACGTTTTCTGGGTTCTCCATAATTTCAACTTCTCATTCCCAAGTGACTTCCTTCTATGAAAGGTGGTGCTATTGTACTTTGACGAAATGTATGAATTTACCCTTGACGAGCCACTCCTTTTGATTTACGATGCGAATCGGCTTCTTTATAACGGTCAGATCATCCCTGACTTCTGTTGGCTCGATATCAGGGACGCGAGATGGATCCAGCAAGTATTTGCACAACATGGACACATGGAACACATTATGTATGCTGATGAAGTGTGACGACAGTGAAATTTGGTAAGCCACCTCGCCGATGCGGTCAGTGATTCCGAAGGGTCCGACGTATCTTGAACTTAGTTTTTCCCGTATTCCAGAATACATGATTCTTTCAGTAGGTCACATACGGATGAAAACCAAATCTCGAATCTCAAATTCTATCAAGCGTCTTCTACTATTGGCATAGGCTTTCTGACAGTCCTGAGCTTCTTTTAACTTCTGTTAGATAACTCTTTTTAGTTGTGGATTGTATGAGTTCCGGCCCAAGTATTTTCCTTTTGCCAACCTCGTCCTAACAAAAAGGTTCCCTACAGCTTTGGCAATAAAGAGCTTCAAAAGGTGATATTTTGATGTTTGCCTGAAAGCTGTTGTTATAAGAAAACTCAATCAGAGGAAGGCGGTCATCCAAATTTCCTCGAAAATCTAACATGCATGCTCAAAGTATATCTTCTACGATCCAGTTAACTCTTTAAGTCTGCCCATCGATTTATGTATGAAAGGCTATACTGAAATCTAATTTCGTACCCATTGTTTATTGAAATTTCTTCCAAGGCTCAAAAGTGAACTTGTATCTCTATCCAAAATAATGCTCACAGAAACCCTATAAAGTTTGCCTATTTCCTTCAGATACGTCTCAACAAGTTTGTCCACACTATTGGTATTTTTGAAAGGTAGAAAATGCGCCGACTTGGTCAATCGATCTACAATAACCCATATAACATTATGCTTCCTTGAAGTTCTAGAGAGCCCAACCATGAAATCCATAGAGATATTCTCCCACATCTTCGTGCTACCTCAGTGTGAATATCCAGATTTATGTACTTCCTCGAGAATATCGTTTCGCAAGGTTGCAACATCGGGAACATATAATCTATCTTTGAATAAGAGGGTTCCATCGATATGCATAAAAAAGTCCTGTTTAGGGCCCTTGGCTAGCTGTCCCACAATCTTAGAAACTTCGGGATCTAAGGGCTGCTCGATTCTGATACAGTCAACAAAGGTAGGCTTGGCCATCATACTAGCTAGATACACTCCTTCAATTTTGTCAAGTCGCACATCAAGCTGAGCAATCTCATCGAGCGGCTTCCAAGCTTTTAGACGTGCTGGCAATCTTGAGGCTTTCTGACTTAGAGCATCAACAACTACATTTGTTTTACCCATATGGTAATTAATGGAACAGTCATAGTCCTTCATGTACTCCATCCATTGTCTCTACCTCAAGTTCAGATCCTTCTGAGAGAATAAATATTTGAGGCTCTTGTGGTCTATATAGATCTTGAAGGTCTCACCATATAAATAGTGTCGCCAGATCTTAAGGGCGAAAATGACTGCTGCTAACTCAAGATTATGAACTAGATAATTCTTCTCATGTGTTTTCAACTGTCTCGAGTGGTAGACAATGGCTCTCTTACGTTGCTCCAACAGACATCCAAGTCTCTGGCGTGAGGCATCCGTGTAAACTTCATAGTTATCAGGTTCAGAAGGTAAGGTGAGTATGGGAGCTGTCGTGAGCTTCTGCTATAATAACTTAAAATTTTACTCACACTGATCAGTCCTCACAAATTTACTGTTCTTACGGGTTAGCATAGTGACCGGTAGTGCCAAGCGAGAGAATCCTTCCACGAATTGCGGTAATATTCGACTAAGCCAAGAAAACTTCTCACTTCGGTGACATTATTCGGTGTTTGCCACTTTGCAACAACTTCAATCTGTAATGAACCCATAGATATCCCTGCGATCTAAATCACGTGACCCAAGAAAGATACCTTCTCTAGCTCAAATTCACACTTGCTTAATTTCATATACAACCTGTGCTCACGAAGAGTCAGAAACACAATACAAAGGTAGTTCTCATGAGCATCTTTCGTGCGAGAATAAATAAGAATATCGATAAATACAACGACGAATTTATAAAGAAACTCTCAGAATATGCGGTTCATTAAGTCCATAAACATGGCAGGCGCATTTGTGAGTTCAAAAGGCATAACAATGAACTCGTAGTATCCATGCTTGTCCAAAAAGAAGTCTTTGAAATATCTTCTGCTCTAGCTTTCAATTGATAGTATCTAGACCTGAGATCTATCTTCGAAAAGTATTTAACACCATATAGCTAATCCAATAGATCATCGACATGAGGAAGAGGGTATCGATTCTTTACGGTGATATTATTCAGCTGCCGATAGTCAATACAGAGTCTCATCGAGCCATCTTTCTTCTTTACGAATAAGACCGATGCTCTCCATGGCGACTCACTACATCGGATAAATCTCTCATCAGACAACTCTCGCAACTGAATCTCTAACTCATTCAGTTCTGCTGGTGTCATTCGGTATGGAACTTTCACACTCTGTAGGGTACCAAGCACGAGATCAATCTTGAATTTTACTTCTCGGTCAGGAAGAAGTCCAGGGAATTTCTCCAAAAAAAATTGACAAACTCCTCAACGATAAGAATAACTGAGGGGTCCCTTTTCTCATCATGATCATCATCGAGTGTAGCAAGTAGGGCTGCTCCTTCCCTTTTAATGCCACAAAATTTGAATGAGGAATTCTCAATCGGTCGGAAGATGACTACTTTAGAAAAGCAATCAACTGAGGTGTGATAAACTGTTAGTCAATCCATGCCGAGGATTATATCAAAGTCTTGGAATCCGAGTATCGCAAAATCTGCGGGTAACTCATGTGTCCCAAGTACTAGGAACGTAGCTCTACAAACTTTAGATTCCACCATCATGTCTCCTGACGGTGTAGAAATCACAAGCGTACTATCTAGTGATAGAGGCTTAGCTTCGATTTCAGAAATGAAACTCAGTATAATCAAGGAGTAGGTCGATCCAGAGTCGATCAAAACCCAAACATGATAATTGAACGAATCGGTAAATATAAAAAACTTTCATAGTTCTTGAATTGCACAAGGGTTCACACATGGTTTAAGTTATACTCATGATATAGCATTTTCCAAGAAAAATAAAATCGCACCCAAAACAATTCATATATGCACTAGACAATCATGCAAGAGAAAAAGAGGAATAATACATAAGGAAAAGTAACTAGATTTAAGATTCCTACTCTGAACGACTTCATTGGTAGCCAAGGTATCCTAATGTGACGTGACAAAAACTTGACCATGCGCTTGACGTTGTTGACCTCTCAGAGGAATGTCTGTGGCAGGGTCTCACTCTGGGCAATCTTGAATAAAATGTCCCAGCATTTTGCATATGAAACACAAGCTCGAGTAAAATAAACATTCATCCAGCTTGTGCCTCTTATTGTACTTGGCACATGGTTCATACAGAACATAGGAGCATTGCTGGGTGTTAGTAGGGGCTGCGGTCTTCTGATATTGGGGAGTTGAACAGGTCCTAGAGACCCGCCTTGACAGAAGATGCTATTGCCCTTATGGTGGCTACGTAAGGAATGACATGTACACACTTAAGTTTTTAATCTTATACTGGCTTACACAACGGTGTCTTATTTCATACTCGTAACTTATGTTATTATACAAACTCATATCTTAACATATTCTTATAGCATACATCTAGGACGAGCTATAGTGCTGTAACTTCACTAAACCATACTTTCCAAGGAACAAGTCCCATAGTAATCTGGATGTACTTCGTGTGACAGCTCATACTACCATAGAGGCGCTGCATCTGTACATGGACGCCTACATTCAGAGTTTTACGTGACCGTAAAAAAACTTCATCACAGCTAAGGCCTAAGGGTCAAACCTCATATTTTATCCCATCATATAAAAACTCAGGGGTGATAGGGTCACCGTATATGCCTTCGTATACGAGGCTACACTGAATTCGTTCTCACCCTACTTGTCATGATGTCCTATACCACCATGAGTTGTGAGGCATGTGAACACAATATATTCCTCGCTTCGATACCATCTCAGTGAATTGTATTCGTACATAAATGCCTATATTCTGAGTTTCACGTGACCGTAAAGAAACCTCACCACAGCTAAAGCCTAAGCGTCAAACCTCCTATCATAACTCATATCTTATCATATCATATTAAAACTTGGGGGTGATAGAGTCACTGTATATGCCACTGTATGTGAGGCTATACTAAATTCGCACACACCTCACTCGTCATGGTGTCCCATACGACTATGAGTTGTGAGGCATGTAAATATGATATATATTTCACGTTGATACCATCTCAGTAAATCACCAAACTCAAGTGTAGGCATGATTTTATATATTCGTGTACATATGACCTAATATATCCATAACTCGTACGACATAACTAAGATAGAAGCATAAAATTAAATTTACACTCACCCAACTCGTCATGATGTCCCATATCACCATGAGGTGTGAGACATATGAATATGAGATATTCCTCGCTTTAATACCATCTCAGCGAATTACCAAACTCAAGTGTATGCATGATCTTATACACTCGTGTACATATGATCTAACATATCTATAACTCGTACGATATAACTAAAATGGAAGCATACAACTATCTTATTAACAGAATAGATTTACATTCAGATTTCATATGATTATATGTGTATATATTTACATAACGTATAAATACAAATATAGAATATGGTAGTTATCATTGTGTGATTTCGAGAATATAAAGGTTAGAGTTCGATTTTCATGAGGGCATCGAATTTCTAACTCATTGTATTATAAAAGAGGTCACGTTGAAGTGATAAAATTGGTGTATATATTACTATATTTTAATGCTCAAATTGAAAGACATTGCAAGTTAAAGTTAGGTAAATCACGACCATCGATCGAAACATTCAAGTGATTAATATTCATTAAATTTTTGTTATACTAAAGTGAAGTTATATATTTAAATAAAGTCGTTTGTTCGGACGAAAATCGATCGATCAGTTTTGGAATCGATCGATCAGAATTAAAATAATTATATTATTCAATTATGGTCAGAGTTGATCGATCAAAAAGTATGAATCGATCGATCGAAATTAAAGTGTATAGCTGAATCACTTATGCCCAAAATCGATCAATTGAACATAAGAAATTGATCGATCGATCGAACTTAGGATGTAAAGGGGCAATTGGTTTGGTGCAGAATTGATCGATTGAACATAAGGAATCGATCGATCGAACATAGGATGTAAGTATTTATTATATAACATAGTCTTTGTACAAAGTCGATTGATCACAACTTGAAATCGATCGATCGGTTGCGCATAGAAAATATGCCAAGTCATTTGATATAGAATCGATCGATCGGTCTAGGAATCGATCAATCGAAAGTGAAAAGTAAAGATAAATATATATAATGGTCTCTGCCCAGAATCAATCGATCGGCAATGACAGTTGATTGATCGAATATAAAAATAACATAAATAAAATCGACTCGATCCAGAACTGATCGATCGGAATGAAAATCGATCGATCGACTGCACACAGAAAAATATACCCTTTTTGCTTGGCCCAGAATCGATCGATTGCAATAGAAGATCGATCGATCGATTTCAAAAATTCTACAAGCTTCTAGGGTTCCGAGAATATGATATGAAAATAAGGAAAAATAATTAAAATTAGATTAAATGTATTCACATCTAGGGCTAGCCACTTTACTCATTTTAAAATAATATTATAAAAAATATAAAATAAGGTTCACTTTATTTAGCCCGTCGATATGCGACGGGATATGAGAAGAACAAGATGGATTGATGGGTACCCAACTTTTGAAGCATGAACGGTAGATCTACGACGATAGGGTTAAGGAGATCAACGTCCAATGCTAAAACTCGTCCAAGATTTCTCCTTCTTCCTCCTTGATGGTAGGAATAAATCGCGGTGGTCCTTGTGGAACAACACATGAGAGTTTTTAGGAAAGAGATGAGAGAAGTTTAGAAATGGATGAGTTGAAAAGAAGTTGTGACAACTAGGGTTTCTCAAGAGAAGAAAAGAATAAGAGACGACTAGGATTTCTCAAAAGATTAGAATAGGAAAAGAAGAATGGGGTTATGTACTTAAATAAGGTTTTCCAAAACAGGGTAGGCTCTGGTGTGGAGTGCTACTACCAAGTGATCGGTGTCAAAATGTGACTATATTTTATACCTTAATTCCTACATTTAGCTAGCCGATGAAAGCATCTGATGGTTGTTATGAAGTTTCAATGTTTACAGGTGTTTTTGACCGTTGGATCATGAAAGAACATGAAAGAGAATAATTAAGGGTTACGCAAGAATTGTGGATCAAAAAGGTTAAAAAAAATATTGAAATCCGTGAAGTAGCTCAACATTCATAAGGAGAATGGAGACTCTACCCGTATATGTCAATCGATTGAGAATCAAGTGTCAATTGATTGACAAGAGAGATAGTTTTGCCCTCTTTTTCGAATTTGAGGTCAATCGATTGAGAAAGAATTCTCAATCGATTGAGGTAATTACGAAAATGCTTTGCTCGTCCCTATAAAAAGAAGCTACGGCTTTATTTTGAGATATCTTCTCCATCCCTTCTCTCACTCGGGGTCTCACATTTTTCTCTTTTCTTTTTAGGGTTTTCTCTGGGTAGATCGTACTTAGGCTTTTATATTTATTTTCTTTTACAGTTTGTGGAGTCATAGATTGTATTTAGAAAAAATATTGTAAAAAGATCTTTGGATAAATAAAAAGTGCATATTTAAGAGAATGACTTCGAGTTTACAACGAGATCGCACACCAAGGATGAGCGGCTAAATCATTTGTTCAAGGAGGATGCGATCTCCAGATAAGTAATATTTTTATTATTATATCCATAGTCTCTTAATTTCATCATGGAATCATTCTGTTAAAAAGGGTGCTTAAATTGAATATCTTTTGAATACTTTATTATGACCATTCATCAACATTATCAATGATCTTAATAGCCAAATCTGTACCTGCAGGCCGATCTGGGTCGTAGAGTGATTATATGTTCATGGTCGTGATTTAAGAATCATGAGATACGCTATACTTTTTACATGATTCATATCGTAATGATAGGCTGAGTCATCGTTTTTAGATAGGGTATGCCGAATCGATGATTATGTTTTCTTACGATTCATTTTTCTAGATAAATGATGGTGTGATTGATATGTTATGGAATTGCGGGTTTAATGGTAGAAAGGTTATAAATCTGAGGTAGCAAATTTCTTGTTCATTCATAAAATTATCATTTTTTTTATCAGAAATCGTCTTGCTCAGATTAGTTATTTTTCTTGCATCTAGAATAGTGTAGTAATTGTTTAGTAAATTGAACTTTCTCCCTTGGTACATCCTTGAATGTTTTAAATCTCTTGAAGGATTAATTAAATTTTACGCTTCCCTGTAGGTTCGACACCCTAAATTTTACCGTGCTACGATAGATCTTGTGCACTTGCAAGGGTACAATTTAAAACCGATCAAGTTTTTGGCGCCGTTGCCAGAGAATCGACAAAATTTTGATAAATTCAAAAAGAGATTTGTGTAGAATTGTGTGACAGTCAATCGATTGAGATTTCATATTCAATCGATCAGCTAGTTTTTGCAATTTTGGTGTGCTAATTTGTCAATCGATTGAGTCCAAAGAGTCAATCGATTGACCATTGTGAGTTTCAATTTTCTGAATTCCAACAAATAAAAATCTGAATTTTTTATTTCGAACTTTTGAATCTTGAAATTTTGGATTTTTAAAATTTGAAATTTGCAGTTTGAATTTTGAAATTTAATTTATAAAATTTCATGTTTGAATTTTGATTTTGAAATTTAAAATTGAATTTTTAATTTGCAAAATCTTCTTGCCCTTATTTTATTCTCTTTGATAAGATTTTGTGGAGTTTTTTTAGGGAGTAGAAGATTTTTTAGCATCTCCTGTTTAGGATTTATAAGAGTCTTTTATTCTTTTCCTTCTTTACCTCTTTTAGGTAAGATTTTGTGGGATTGCTTTTAGATTTTAAAATTTAAAATTTAAAATTTAAACTTTTGAATTTAAAATTTTTAATTTGAATTTTAAATTTCGATTTTTGAAATTTAAAATTTGAATTTCAAAATTTGAATTTTGAGTTTTAAATTTTAAATTTTGAATTTGATTTTGAAATTTGAAATTTGGATTAAAATTTTGAAATTTAAATTTTGACTTTCAATTTTTGAATTTTGAATTTTGAAATTTGGAAAAAAAAATAATAATAAATAAATAAATCAATCAAAATTTAATTTTCTTTTCTTCTGATACTGGCTATTGTTCATCTAAGAAATCAATCGATTAAATATTCTAGGTCAATCGATTGAGACTGGAATATTATTGCTGTGAAATTTTTTAGAACTCTTTCAATTCATTGACATTTCTCTGTCAATCGTTTGACTAAAGCTCTGTTGCTTGCCTTCTCAGCTGACATTTATGTGCTGTCCAGCTAGACTTTTGAACCTCAATCGATTGATTTTAATACATCAATCGACTGACAGATAAGTCTCTATTGAAATATTAGTTGTGTGCTTTGTTTCAATCGATTGATACCATTGCTTCAATCGATTGAAGCTAAATCTGTGACTTTATTGTGGATTCAGTATTCCTTATTTTGGGTGTTGGTGCATGAGTTTTACTCGATCTTATCAACCACATCTACAACCTTTTAATCTTGAGAACGAACGGTCTTGCAGAGAGAATCGCAGAATCTAAAGGAATCAGTATCATCATACTGAAATCATAACAGATCAAAGGCCAGAAATGAATGGGAACAATCAAAACATCAATAATGGAAATAATGGGAATAATAATCATGATGAGGGCCCAAGAACATTGGAATTTTATAATGATCCTGATTTTTACGAAGATCAAGATAGTATTATGCATGCCCCCATTCTAGGAAACCATTATGAATTCAAATCTAGGATGATTCAAATGTTACCAATTTTTCATGGATTGGCCAATGAAAATCCACATGTTCATTTAAATGAGTTTACTGGGGTGTGTAAAATATTCAGAGTTCACAATGTCACCGACAAGATAGCTAAGTTACGACTCTTTCCTTTTTCTTTAAGGGATAAGGCAAAAACTTGGTTCTATTCGTTAGAACCACAGTCTATCTAGAGTTGGGCAGAGCTACACCGTCAATTCCTTAAAAAATATTTTTCGATGACCAAAATCATTGAGTTGCGTTAGAAGATTCAATTTTTCTCCCAACAACCTATAGAAATATTTCATGAATGTTGGGAACGCTTTAAGGAATTGATCAGAAGTTATCCTAATCACCAACTTCCGAGGTAGCAATAGGTCCAAAGTTTTTACAATTGATTGATTCCAGAAGAGAGACGCATGGTTGATGCATCTTGTGGAGGATCATGCGCCACAAAAGAGGCTGATGAATTGTGGGCGTTGTTTGAAAAGTTGTATCAAACCTCAATACAGCGACACTGGGGCGAACTAACTTGGATGTGGCAGCTAAATCTCATGTATTGACCAGAGATGGACTATATGATGTCAACAACAATACCTCAAATCTATCAACAAAAGTTGACATGTTGTCCAAACAAATGAATATGTTGTTAGCTGCAACCAAGCAAGCTAAAAGTCCTATAAACCTCACGGCTTGTTCAATTCGTGACCACCTAGGTCACATGGCTAACGAGTGTTTAACTACCTTGTCATTCTTTCCTGATGAACCTACTCCTCAAGAGCAGGTGAATCTGACTCAAACTTATTAACGACAGGGTAGGAACATATACTCCAACACCTACAATTCAGAATGAAAAAATCATCCCAACTTTGGATGGAGAGGATCAAACCAAACTGGACAGGTGAACCAGCAGTACAGATCCAACATAACGAATGGACAACAGAACTTTCGTCCACAACAGAATTCTAATTTTCAACAGAATTCTCCATATTATCATCCAAACTCTGAGTTTTGCAAAAATCGGAATTTCAATCAGAATTTTAATCAATCTCAAACTACCGCTTCAAAAGATTCTGATTTGGAAGAAAAAATTATGTGAAATATGTAAGCTTTTCAGCAGATGATGATGGACCAATTTAGCCAATTGACTAATCAATTGAGTCAATGAGAGGAAGGTAGGCTTCCTAGCCAACCCATCAATAATCCTCGAGGCCAAGCATTACCTGATGTGGACCATCGAATAGTCAACAATTGAAAGTTGTTACTGTGTTGAGAAGTGGGTGAGCAGTTGATAATCAAGTAGAAATGCCAGTGAAACCTGATAAGGAAGAAGAAAAAGAAGTGACAAAAGGCAAGGGGCTAGAGAAAGGAAGAGAGAAGAATCTCCTCAAATTGTCCAACAAGGACCTGAAGAAGAACCAGAAAATGAACCCCAATTCTATACCCCAAAGGCACCATTCCCTGAGTGCCTAACACCTCCATCTAGAATGGGGAAAGGAGTGTCAAAAATAGAAGAAATCTTTGAAACATTCAACCATGTAAAGATAAATCTTCCATTACTTGAAACAATCAAGCAAGTTCCTGAGTACGCAAAAATTTTCAAAGATCTATGCATTCGTAAGAGAAAAGCACGTACTCAAGTTTCAAAGAAAGTGTTTCCGACTAATCAAGTCAGTTCGATATTGCAATTGGATGCCCCTCAAAAACTTAAGAACCCTAGAGTCCCAACTGTTTCATGTGTCATTGGTGGGAAACCAATTGGTAAGGCATTACTGGATTTGGGAGCAAGTGTTAATCTGATCTCATACTCAGTGTACGAGAAATTGGGACTAGGCGAATTGAAACCCACGACAATTACACTCCAACTTGCTGATAGGTCAGAAAGAAGACCTAGGGGTATCATCGAGGATATTTTGGTTGGAATAGACAAATTTATCTTTCCAGTGGACTTTGTTGTGTTGGACATGGAACCACTAGTTAAATCCATCAATCAAGTCCCGATCGTTCTTGGACGTCCGTTTCTCGCAACTGCTAATGCTTGCATCAATTATCAAACGGGAGTCATGGATGTTTCTTTTGGAAACATGAAAGTCAGGCTAAATATATTTCATGCGATGAACCATTTTCTCAATGAGGATGAGGTCGATTGTTTCTACATCGATCAGGTGGATGAAGTAGTGGACGAAGCTTTACCGTCAATGCTTACTAAAGAAGAATTTGAAACTGCTTTGTTAGCCATCTATGAGGAGAAAGGATCTGAAAAGAAACAACCAGAAGAGAATAGGAGGAATTCATCAAGTGAAGGTGATAAGTTATGTGAAATTGAGACTAAGGTGGAACCATTACCTATTGAGGTAAAGGATAAGCTGACTCCATCAATTAAGCAGCCACCAACCATTGAATTAAAGCAACCGCCTGAGTCACTCAAATATGCTTTTCTGGGACCTCAAGAAACGCTTCCGATAATTATCTCAACATTATCGGAAAAGCAAGAGCAAGAATTGTTAAAAGTACTTAAAAATCATAAAAATGCTATCGGATGGACCTTAGCTGATCTTAAACGGATTGATCCGTCAGTATGTATGCACAAAATATATCTAGAAGATGATAGTACACCATCGAGAGAACCACAGAGGCAACTTAATCCAAACATGAAAGAAGTCGTTTTAAAAATCATCATCAAATTACTCGATGCTGGAATAATCTATGCGATCTCTGATAGTGAATGGGTAAGTCCAATTCAAATTGTCCCCAAAAAGTCAGAGATAACAGTGAAAGAGACTACTGAAGGAGAATTGGTACCTAATCGCGAAACTACGGGGTGGCGTGTGTGTATCGATTATCAAAAATTAAACATAGCTATCAGAAAAGATCATTTTCCCCTTCCATTCATTGATCAAATTCTTAAGAAGTTAGCAGGGCAGGAGTTTTACTATTTTCTCGATGGATATTCGGGAAACAACCAAGTGCCCGAATTTCCAACTGATCAAGAGATGACAACATTCATGTGTCCTTATGGTACTTTTGCATATCGCAGAATGCCATTCAGCCTATGTAATGCTCTGACCACTTTTCAACGATATATGTTAGCCATATTTTCGAATATGATTGACAAATCGACGTATTCATGGACGATTTCTCTATTTTCGGGAAGACGTTTGAATCATATTTGATTCACCTTTCATAAGTATTGCAACGTTGTGTAGAATCCAAACTTGCTCTCAGCTGGGAGAAGAGTCATTTCATGGTTCGACAAGGAATAGTCTTGGGGCATATCATTTCAAAAAAAGGGATTGAAGTCGACAAGGCAAAAGTTGACTTAATTGCTAATCTGCCTGTACCAAAAAGTGTTCGTCAAATCCGATCATTTTTGGGTCATGCTGGATTTTACAGACGATTTATCAAAGATTTTAGCAAGGTGGCTAAACCATTGTGTACCTTACTTGGAAAAGATGTTCTGTTTGAATTTGATGAGAAATGCATGAAGGCCTTCCTAAAATTGCATGAATTGTTATCAAATATACCGATAATCCAACCACTGGATTATTCTCTACCTTTTGAACTCATGTGTGATGCATCCGACTATGATATTGGAGTAGCAAAGGGTAAACAAATTACCTCATGTGATCTACTACGCCAGTAAGACGCTAATTGATGCACAACTAAATTGCACCACCACCGAGAAGGAATTGCTAGCTGTGGTGTATGCATTGAATAAATTCTGCGTCTATTTGCTTGGATCAAAAATAGTAGTCTTTTCAGACCACTCAGCATTGAAATATCTGTTGGCGAAAAAGGGCACGAAACCAAGATTGATCCGATGGATCTTGCTCCTTCAAGAATTTAACTTCGAGATCAAAGATAAAAAGGGGATTGAAAATATTGTAGCTGATCATTTGTCAAGAATTTTGTCTAAAGAATCATCTGTATCTGAGGCTATCCGTGACACCTTTCCGGATGAGCAGTTAATGACAATTGATACAACAGGTACAAAAGTTCCTTGGTTTGCCAATATTGTGAATTATCTGGTCACTGACAAAATCCCTACGCAATGGGGTAAGAATGATAAAAATTGATTTTTCTCCCAGATTAAATATTATTTTTAGGATGAATCACAGTTGTTCAAATTCTGTTCAGATCAAGTCATCAGAAAATGTGTTCCTGAAGAAGAGCAACTGAGCATCATAAATTTTTGTCATGCTGGGGTCTATGGAGGTCATTTCAGAGGACAAAAGACCTCACAAAAAATTCTTCAGAGCGGATTCTACTGTCCCTCCATCTTTCGGGACACTGTAAAATTTTACAAAGAGTGCCAACGATGTCAACAGCTTGGAAATATTTCAAGATGAAATATGATGCCACTAAACCCGATTTTGATTGTTGAGATTTTCGATGTTTGGAGGATCGACTTCATGGGTCATTTTTCCCCATCATTCAGTTATTTATACATTCTAGTGGTCGTTGATTATGTCTCAAAATGGATAGAAGCTGTGGCAACCCGATCGAATGACTACAAAGTCGTGGTCAAATTTTTGAAAGAAAATGTGTTTAACAGATTTGGGATCCCAAGAGCAATCATTAGTGATAGCAGTTCGCACTTCTGCAATAGTCACTTTACCACTTTAATAAAAAAATATGGTGTCACTCACAAGGTAGCAACGTCGTATCACTCGCAGACTAGTGGTCAAGTGGAAGAGTCAAATCGGGAGATCAAACGAGTTTTAAAAAAGACGGTACGACTGGATAGAAGAGATTGGTCGAACCGGCTATCTGATGCTCTATGGGCATATCGTACTGCATTCAAGACACCGATTGGAATGTCGCCGTTTAGGAGTGTATATGGGAAAGCATGCCATCTCCCCGTCGAATTGGAGCATAAGGCATTCTGGGCTATAAAAAGATTTAATTTCGACATACAAGAGGCAGGGTCCAATCGCAGGTTACAGCTGAACGAATTAGAAGAGCTACGCTATGATACGTATGAGAATTCGAAGATGTACAAGGAGCGGTATAAAAAGTTGCACGATCAATCAATTTCGCGGAAGGAGTTTCACATCGGACAAAAAGTTTGGTTGTTCAACTCCAAACTTAAGCTCCATCAAAGAAAATTGAAATTAAGGTGGGAAGGACTATTTCAGGTTGTATCCACTACCGTGCATGGTGCGATTGAGATTAGAAGTCTTAAGGACAATCGAACTTTCAAAGTAAATGGGCAACGACTTAAACCAATGGTTGAGCCAATGACCTAGCTCAGGATTGAAGCGATGTACCTCAGTAACCCGGAAAAGTGAACAATGAAGTGGTCGAGCTGTCGACACATAAACTCAGTGCTTCTTGGGAGGCAACCCATTGTGTTTTAAGTTTCTTCTTGTGGTAAAAATAGAAAGTCTTTGTCAATCGATTAACCAGAGACAAGTCAATCGATTGGAACCTCCATCATCATCATCATCTCTGCATGCGTGTGTCTCACCAATCGGCACAACTGTTATGTCAATCAATTGAGACCCAACTTTAGATAGATTGACAGTACCTCGAGTTAATGGTCAATTTTCAGAAATTGGAGTGTCAATCGACACGTCCTTTCGTTGGTGGATAAGTCAAGGGGCACGCCAATGTCAATCGATTGAGACTAACCTCTCAATCGATTGACTTGATTGCCTATTAACTCCGCCAGTTCTCGAGGCACCTAAACAGTGCGACTTTTCACAAAAAAGTTGTTGTCAATTGATTGAGACTAGCCTATCAATCGATTGACATTAAGAGTACTTGAGTGGATTGTACCACGTCGCATCTACCCTTTTACATTCTCGCAACATGGTGGAGGCCAACCGGTGTCAATCAATTGATACTAGCCTCTCAATCGATTAACTGTCACATTATATAAAGGTGACACCCGTGGTCCCCTTCTTCACAAACCTCCTCCAATCTGAGCGTTGATTTTGATCTATATTCTCCTCGTACGCGATCGAAATGGCGGCACCTGGTCCACTAATCTACCGACCACCGCGTCCCGCCAATAATCATATGAGCATCCCCAATGACGAGTACGTGGATCGCCAGTTTCAAACGGAGAATTTTTTTGATCTCGCAAAATATCAACGTATCGCCGAAGCCGCTCGTTCGATCGAATTCATCGAGGCTCTGCACTTGGAGATGTTGCTTGCTCCTCCGCCTATAGATGTATCGTTGCGTATCTTGCGACTGCTTTACCAAAACATGGAATGGGTATCAGCCATATTATCGCCGACGGGTTTGCCACTCATCCGCCTCGGGATTGAAAATTGGACATATAACTTGCATGCCGTCGATCTTGCCCGTGCATTCAATTTCTACGTGGTTCATCCATTGAACCATCACATCAATCCTGCCATTGATCTTAGCTAGGACCAAATGATCAACAATGTGTGGAGGATGGCGCGGGTCTAATTTTTCCACTAAATGAGCCGTCCTACCAATGGACATCTTATTTTGGGACATTGTTATGTCAAACAATCTCTTATCGCATGGCACGAAGAGCTAGAGGATGAAGAATAGGGTGTTGGTGCTTTATGCAGCGCACACAAATACTTAGTTTGATGCTCCGGAATTGATGCTTGAAGAGATGTATTGGTGTCACAGCGACATAGTGATCACCACCACACCAAAGAAACGAGAAGATATTGTTTTATATTTCCTGCACTACGTGATGCATCTTTTGGACCAAATTGGGTGCCCGATTTACGATGATGAAGAGATAGGTGAAATGCAATTTTATCACTATGACAAATGTTTGGGACAAGAGCATCAAGGCGATTTTGCTAATTACACCACCACCTATCGACGCCGATGATGTACCTCCTCCTCCTCCTCAACCAAACCCTGCACAACGCCAACGTGGCGACATCCGACAACCTCGTCCTGAAGAGGTTCCCAATTTTAATGCCGAGGCAGCAGTAGCTCACCTCGAGGCACAGATGGATTGGTTGAGTACCACTGTGGGAGGTATTGATCAATGTTCACAATTTCAGAGTTCCCTTCTCATGCGGATTGCCCTTGAGTCATTCCCTGGGCAAGCCGAGGACTTCATCGCAGGAGCGAGAGCAGCGATGGATGGAGAGGAAGATCCGAAAAATGATGATGATGATGATGTTTAGTGTGCTTGTGTTTGTGTGTGAGTGGTTGTTTTTAGCTTGCTTTAGTTTGGTTGTGATCATGTTTGTTTTGACTTGATATATTATAGTTCGTGTTAGATGTAAGATTTGTTTTAATATTGATGATGGGATCACGTTGGGTGTAATCAAATCAGACTTTAGAAAATGAAAATCGGAGTGTTTTTCATTTCTGTGTATTCTCGGATTGGTGCTTACGTTCATCAGTCAATCGATTGATAGTTTCAATTCCTATATGTTCGAAAAAGAATTTCCAAACAGTCAATCGATTGAAAAGCCTTCTTTCAATCGATCAACTGTGGCAGTCACGTAACATCAATTGTTTGACAGCAGTCTCCGAATCAGCAAAGGCTTTTCAGCCTAAATTTTGGCGGTCTATGGTGACTGGTCAATCAATTAATACTTATATTTCAATCGATTGACACTGTAGCAGACAGAAGATCCTTCTGTCAGAAACAGAGAATTTTTGAACATTGTGTTCGATTGCGTAAACCTACTAAAGGCTTTTCTACCAAAGTTGTTGTTTTGGCCGTGCACAATATATCAAACTTGACATCATATGTCAATCGATTGACACTTAAATGTCAATCGATTGGCTGATGTAGGTTTCCAAAGAAATTGCCTCTTCCACTACCGAAAATAGAGAGATTTGAGTCCCCTTAGAGTCTGTAGTTTAGAAGGTTTCTTTGAGTCCCATTAGAGTCCGTGTTTTAGAAAGTTTTCTCTATATAAACCCCTTTTAGAGTTGTCTTTTCAATCACATTAGTCAGAAATTCATTAATCTTCCCCAAGTTTTGGCTATGGTGCCCATCAAGTATCTTACCCGATCTGCAGTCAAGAAATTGATGGAATCGTCTCGGAAATGTGCGCGATACCACTCACCTCGACCACTGCTCGATTTGGCTAATCATGAAGTTATTGATTTAGAATTACCATCTTCGACGCCATCATCACCACCCCATGCACCAGTTCCTCCTCCTGGCGAAGTTGGAATCACTGAGGAGATGTGGCGATACGCATTCCCACAGCCAAAGCGAGGGAGCGCTTCCAATGATGATTAAGGGATTAGAACTGTCAGTTTTAGGGTCTAGTTTTAGGAGTCCTTTAGATTTTATTTTATTTTCCTATTTGAGAGTAGGTTATTTTTAGATTTGTTTTACACTAGGTTATTTTCTTTAAATTTTCAATTAGTGTAATAATTTACACAAGTTTAATAAAAGTTTAGTTTAGTTAATTATTTGTGTTTTCTATTTTGGTCACAATACCTTTCACTTGGTCAGCCTTATGGTCCTCGATTGCATTTAACAGGTTTGGGGGACTCATTCACTTTTCAAAAATCCAACCAATGAGGACATTGGACGATTCAGGTTTTGAGGGGTATTTCCTTCGATTCATATGTGTAGATTTCATATTTAAAAAAAAAAAAAAAAAAAGAGGCTGCTTTTGGATTTTAAAAGTGCATCAGTCAATCCGATTGAGACCGATTGTCTCAATCGATTGAGTGATAATCATCAGACCTATCGAAAGCCTGCATCAGTCAATCGATTGAGGAATTGGATTCAATCAATTGACTGATGAAAATTAGACTTAAGAATTTCGAATTTTATTCATATTCTTAAATTGTAAATGACCGAAAATTCATTTAAGAGATTGTCATCATGCCATGATTGCTTTACAAATGCTCATAAATTTTAATGATGAATAATGATGTTCATGATTTATGACTAAAAATTCTGTATCATCACATTATTTTAATTCTAAAATCTGAGAATTAAGTATAGAACTTGAAATCCTAAGATTCCAAGGAAAGACTAAAACCTAGGGAGCTTTGAAACTTTGTCCTCATTTTTTATGAGTGTTGAAATTTTTTGAAGTATCTTTGAACTTCATTCTTAAATTGTTGAAATCTCATATTTTATCTCGATTTGTTGGTTTCGCATGTGCTATATCATTGTGTAAAAATTCAAGGCAAATAGGTATCATTACCATCATGAGAGGAGATGATCAAAGGTCATCTTTGGCTCGTTTGTGCCCAAAATACCCCACCATATATTGATTTATCTTGTTGCACCCCTTTTGAGCCTCAATTAAAAATTTTTATCCTAAATATTCCTTGTTAAGTAATATTAATCATACCCCACACCGGTTTGAAAAGCCTTACCCTTTTATCTCTGAGAAATTAGGGATGAGAGCAAGAAAGGAAATATAGAGCTGTGGCAATAATATTTACAAGGAGTATATGGAAGAAAAAAAAAAAAAAAAAAAAAAAATATATATATATATATATATATATATATATATATAAGGAGAAAGAAAAAGAAAATATATCTTTGTGCAAGAGATAGAGAAATATGTCAAAGCGGTGTTATAAAGAAAAAGAAAAAAAAAAAAGAGAAAAGTGACAAAAAGGAAAAAGCTTTTGAACGGTTCGAAAAAGAAAGTGTGAAAAATCATAAAATCAAATATTCTTCCTTTTCCGATTTCTCAGAGAAAATTTGAATCCAATTTTCCCTTTCTTTCTTAACTTTTACCCGAGCCCCATTACAACCTTAGAAAAGACTTTCTTGATCCGATCATGAGTAGTAAATGCCTTATGGAGAGTGATTATACAATGTCTATGGTGTTTAGTATATGCATGCTTAGGATACAAATATCTTTCCTAATGAGATTTCTTTTAAAAATTCTTTGATGCACCGTCTTTCTTAAAGCATGTGAGATTTTTTTAATTTGTGCTCTAATTCCATCTCACATATGGGCGAAAAGTAAAACTATTTATCGGAGCGATCTCATTTTTGAGTGCATACCTATGGTGATGATTGAGTTTATACATGGAATCTAAATACTTTGAGTTTAAACTTATTCTCAGATAAAAGAATTTTAACAGTGATAAGTGCATAAAACTTTGGGCATGAATTATGAGCATTGGAAAAATAATGAGTTGAGTTGAATGAGTATTAATAAAATGAGCATGGCCAGAAGCATCTTATAAGTTTTCACGGATAATTAACCATTTAAGGACGTGACTATAATTATAAAATTTATAAGTTTTTGAAGTTTGTAGGTACCTTCACTGAAAACCTTCAGGAGACACAACTCCTCTACTAGAGATCACCTAGGGGTTTAAAGGCTGTTGCATAGGCTAAATACAATCGTGTTCCCTACGAAAGTGACATTTATTTTATGTGCTAAAGTGTTAGTTATTTTTCATTCTCTTTGCTAAAGGACTAGCAAAGTATAGGTTTGGGGGTGTGATCGGTGCCGAAATGTGACTATATTTCGCACCTTAATTCCTACATTTAGCTAGCCGATGAAAGCATCTGATGATTGTTATGGAGTTTCAATGTTTACAGGTGTTTCTGACCGTTTGATCGTTAAAGAACATAAAAGAGAACAATTAAGGGTTACGCAAGAACTGTGGATCAAAAAGGTCAAAAGAAGCATCAAAATCCGTGAAGTAGCTCAACATCCACAAGAAGAATGAAGACTCTACCCATATATGTCAATCGATTGAGAACCAAGTATCAATCGATTGACAAGAGAGATAGTTTTGCCCTTTTTTTCGAATTTGAGGTCAATCAATTGAGAAAGAATTCTCAATCGATTGAGGTAATTAGGGAAATGTTTTGCTCGTCCCTATAAAAAGAAAGCTACAACTTTGTTTTGAGATATCTTCTCTATCCCTTCTCTCACTTGGGGTCTCACATTTTTCTCTTTTCTTTTTAGGGTTTTCTCTGGGTAGATTGTACTTAGACTTTTACATTTCTTTTCTTTTACAGTTTGTAAAATTATAGATTGTATTTAGGAAAAGTATTGTAAAAAGATCTTTGGATAAATAAAAAGTGTATATTTAAGAGAATGACTTCGAGTTTACAACGAGATCGAACACCAAGGATGAGCGGCTAAATCATTTGTTCAAGGAGGATGCGATCCCTAGATAAGTAACATTTTTATGATTATATCCACAGTCTCTTAATTTTATCATGAAATCATTCTGTTAAAAAGGGTGCTTAAATTGAATATCTTTTGAATACTTTATTATGACCGTTGATCTACGTTATCAATGACCATAATAGCCAGATCTGTACCTGCAGGCCGATCTGGGCCACAGAGTGATTATATGTTCATGGTCGTGATTTAAGAATCTAGAGATACGCTATATTTTTTACATGATTCATACCGCAATAATAGGCTGAGCCATCGTTTTTAGATAGAGTATGTCGGATCGATGATCATGTTTTCTTACGATTCATTTTTCTAAATAAATGATGGTGTTATTGATGTATTATGGAATTGTGGGTTTAATGGTAGAAAGATTATAAATCTGGAGTAGCAAATTCCTTGTTCATTCATAGAATTGTCATTTTTTTAATCAGAAATCGCCTTGCTCAGATTAGTTATTTTTCTTGCATCTAGAATAGTGTGGTAATTGTTTAGCAAATTGAACCTTCTCCCTTGATACTTTCTTAGGTGTTTTAAATTTCTTTAACGATTAATTAAATTTTACGCTTCCCTGTGAGTTCGACACCCTTGATTTCACCGTGCTACGATAGATCTTGTGCACTTGCAAGAGTATAATTTAAAACCGATCACCAAGTATAGAGCAAAACACTTTTAATACCACTAAATAAAATTTAAGAAAATCTGGGTCGTTACAGAAGGTCTTAAGAGTTAAGAGGCTTGAAAATTTAACTAACCATAGACTAAATATATGATGGAATTTTAGTGAACAAGATAGCATCAATTTAATATAAAAAATTATTTAATGTCATATTGCCATAAGTTTTGACATTTAAGCACTACTTTACAATCAAGTGATTCATTTGAGGCCATTAAATCAATGCAAGCTAAATGAAATAGAAATAAATAAGTAGAGTATTGCGTAACAAAGGGTTTGACTTCAATTGAAAGGACTTTTTTAAGGCCGTGGTAAGAACTTCCATCCTATTTGGAGCATACTGTAAAACGAGAAGCCGAGAAGATAGATCGTATGAGGTTGATATATATATATATATATATATATATATATATATATATAAAGATGGATGCCTAGAATAAAAAGAAGACGATAAAATTTTAAATTAATGTGTAAGGAAATCACCAATTATGAAAGAAAAAGTTATGAAATGTGACATAGTTTGGACATGGCCATTAAAGAGTAGAAACAAAGGAATAAGACATTAAAAGCTGAGCATATGAAATTAGGAGACAATATATAGATATATATATATATATATATATATATATATATATATATATATATATATATATATATATATATATATATATATATTAAGATGGATGTGTGGAATAAAAAGAAGCCGGCAAAATTTTAAATGAATGTGAAAGGAAATCTAATATCATCAATTATGAAGGAAAAAGTTATGAAATGTGACATAGTTTGGGCATAGCCATTAAAGGGCAGAAACAAACTTTGCACAAAGAAATAAGACATTAAAAGCTAAGCATATGGAATTAGGAGACAATGAATTCTAATAGAGACATGTAGAGAAGTAACGAGATATGAAATGCATAGTTAGAGAGCTTCGAGTTAAATACAAGCGAGTGGAGAAATAAGACTTACAAAGCCAGCCACAAAAGGTATTATGATGATAATGACGATGATAATTTTTTGGGTTGCTACTACAAGGATAGTGGCTTGAGATAAGTTAAAGATGAGTCTAATTATATTTGATCTCAATGAAAATTTGATATAAATCACAGAAAATAATAAAAGGAGAAAAAGAAAAAGGAGAGTAGCACAAATCCAATTATTTGAACTATTAATGTTTAATTAAATATGGAAGATAACTATTAATGTTTAATGTTTAATTAAATCACATGTATAACGGTCTCAAGAATGATCCCAGATCTGCGTTATATAGGTCAGACTATGAATTTGGCATGCTATCATGTATATGACGTTAAATAAATATTATTAATTGGAGGCAATCAATTTCAATCATGGACAATGATGGATAATCGCAAGGTTAGAATATACCTTGGTGATGAAATTAATCTACTGAAGAATTCTAATAAGTCGGTTGGTTAGATTGCTTGAGGACAAAACTATCTATCTTTCTCTCCATACGATGGACACGATAACATTGAGCAGAGATGAATAGGGGACGTTGTCCTCTTTTATAGCATGCCCTTAAATCATAACCTATCAAGGATTTAAGGGAGAGACGTATCACTAGAAAAAAGGAGTTGGCTTACCACTAACAATTCATGCCAAAATCGACTCCTAAAGTCGCGTGAAGTAGGATCTCATTACCAACAAAAGTCTCGAAGCCTTTTATAAATCAAGTTTTAAATAAATAAGCAAAAGAGTTAAAGTTAGTGTGTGGGTCACAAATACCCAACATATGAGCCACACCCCAAATGCACATATTTTGTGAATGATCTCAACAATTAGATTGAATTTCTATTAGTGAATAGGTAAACATGACAACATTCTACCACAACAAAAAATAAGACTATTAACGGCAGTTTTTGGCTATAAAAAACTGCCGCTATTAACAAAAAAACCTATTAAAGGTTATTAAGACTATTAGTGACAAATTTTTTGTTAATAGCGTCACTTTTTGAGTGCCGCTAATAGTCTTATTTTTTGTAGTGTACAATTACACTTATTATTGTAGGGAGGGGTTATTGACACCCAAGAGTACATGCTCTTTCACAAGAAGACCATTGACTGCTTTCAATTAGAAGATGAAGATTGTTTTTCGCCCTAATCTTTTACACACTAGATCTTAAGATCATCGCGCACCTATTAGACGGTATCATGTCGATTCTACTTGGCACACATTCCCAAAAGTGACTACTTTGCACTTATAAGATAATCACTTTTGGGGATGTGTGCCACATGGAATCGACATGATACTGTCTGAGAGGTGCGTGATGATCTCAAGATCTATTGTGTGGAATATTGGGACGAAAAAATATTTCAACTATCTAATTCAAGGCCATCAATGATTTTTATGGTGGGAAACCCTCAAAAATCTTACCCATTAAATTATGGGAAATTTACCTGATTGGCCTTGTCAGATACACCTTTTACGTCAGAGGCCCTATATTTTCACCTTTACCCAAATCGATCAGCTGGGAGCCTAGCCAACCCTAAGGATAGCAAAAAGTCCAAATTAGCCCCTTTATTTAACGCACAAAAAATCTTCTTTCTCATTTTAATCTGCTACAGTTTCAAAAAGTCAGAGGTGGTGAAGGTGACGACATCTTGTCGTCAATCCAATCTACTCCAATCTGCTATTTGGATAGACCCAGATACACCTTTTTCATCAGAGACTGTAGCAGATTATAATGAGGAAGAAGAGGATACACCTATATAAAAAAAATTTTAAGAGTCGTCAACGATTATTTACAGAGTCGCCATCGATTGTATAAAAAAAAAATTATGACCGATGTGACTCTATACGATCGTCATCGACTGCATGCAGTAAATCATCGATTATATATATATATATATATATATATATATATATATATATTTATTTATATTTATTTTTTTTTCTTTGTTTTATAAAATTGATGACGACTCTATACAGAGTCGTCATCGATTTTATAAATTTCTTTTTTTTTTTTTATACAGTTGATAGCGACTCTGTACAGAGTCGATGGCGACTCTGAATAGAGTCGATGACGACTCTTAAAATGGTCGGTACCGATTGTGTTAAGAGTCGACATCAATTGTTAATTTTTTTTTTTAAAGAGGCAATATCGTCTTTTTTGTGTCTATCTTTGGTGCCATCTATTTTATTATGTGGCCTTCAAATCAGACGACATAGATCCGCTGTCACATCGCGTAAACATAGAAAAATATAAATATTTAAAATTTTAAATCATGTAGAACGAAAAAAAAAAAAAAAGTGTAAGAAGGGGTATTTTGAACTTGTTGTGCTAGTTGAAAATTGCTTGACTAAAAGCTGTTCGATTTGGATAAAGGTGAAAATACAGGGCCTCTAACTTAAAAAGTGTATCGGGCAGGATCGATAGTTACATTTCCCTTAAATAATAGCTCCCTTTTCTTTTTCTCACGTGCATTGCATGTGCAATCTTGTTTCTGCTACTCTGAAATAGAACGAATGCTTAATCAATGCGGTTCTTTATCAAAACATATAAACCAAATAAATATATTAGAAGTGTAGAACCACTCTTTATGCATATTTTTTGGCAATTTCTAGGAGACAATGGCAAAGCTCGGTAGGCTTCGATAGTATAGCCATGTGATCAGAACCATCGATCACCATCACCTCATTCACTGGAGTAGAATGTATCAGCCACCGTTGATAATCCTCATTCATGATTTTATCTTCATTGCATACTATGTAAACTCGATTAACTAGCCCATACTTCTCTTTCGAAACCGTGACGTCTACGTCGTACATATTAATCGGTCTCACCAACATTTTGGCCAAAGTAAGATCCTGCACCAAACGTCCGATCATGGATTTGATGGTGTTAGATTACATTACATCTAGCTAAGATATTAGCATTGCAACTCAAATAGAGATATTATAGCATGTAGTATGACATATCTAAGCAAATTTGTTACCTCTGGTTTGCACCGTTGATATAACAGAGATGACAAGCAATCCGGGCCAAAGATGAGAGTAGGCTGTTGATTCTCAAACCCTGCTGTAATTTTGTTATCCAAAGAAGCGAGGTTCGTGGGGAACTAATTTTTCAATAAAAATGAAAATAGTAAATAAATAAATAAATATTCGTGAAAATTAAAATATAATAATTTTATTAACTAATCAGGTATTTCAAGAAGCAAGAGATCCCCCCACTGCAGAGCTGCTGGTATATATGCGCCTAAATCTTATACCATTAACAAAAACTTAAAATGGTTGATGAATCTTATACTCAATATTGAAGAAAAATAAATAAACAAATTCTCGTGACAAGTTTGAAAATTGAAATATTGTAATAGAAAAGAATTCGTATTAGATACCTGACTTGAGTGTCGATGCTCTTGGTGCCTGTGTCACTTTTTGGGAGGTGTGCGATTGTGATTTGATGCCCATGATCTCAAGATCTATGGTGCAAAATCATAACTCTTTAACAACTCGTATTATAAAAAAAGACTATTAGCGATAGCTATAAACTGCAGCTATTAACAAAAAAGCTGCCGCTAATACTCTTGCCACTAATAGTCTTAAAAGTTTTTTTTGTTAATAACGGTACTTTTTTACTGTAAAAAACTACCGTTAATAGTCTTATTTTTTATAGTGTGGTATACTTTTTAATTTTGCGATGCATACTATTTAAAATCATGTGTTCCTTGTGATTTAATGCCCATATTCTAAAGAATTATGATATAAAAGATTAGAAATAAAAAAACAACTCCATTTTCTGATTCAAATCATTTAAACACCATCTAAAATTAAAGGTATAATGAATTTACATGGTATCCGATAATTTTAGATGTCATTTGAAGATGGAAATTGTTTCTCCCAATATTTTATGAAAAAGATACATAGATTGTCGTACACTTATCAGAAGGTACACAATAATTTCACATGGCAAACATTCTCAATATAAATTGACCTTCGTGACTTAGTGATCACCACTTTTTGCTAATATTAACTAATTTTCTGAGTCGACCTACTCTTGACCCATGGAAGAGAATCTTAGGTCCGCGGCTGCTTGTGCCAAAGTTTTTGGACACCCAAACTTGTGTTTCAGGGCAGCATTTGATCGAAATTTGAATAGCTAAAATCCTAATTTTTATGACAATCTCTATTTTGACTATTGTCTTGTTAAAAAATTCTCTTGCAAAAATAGCAATTTTAGCTATTCTTTCTTTAAAATAATATTTTTCATTCTTATTTTAGCTATTGCCTTTTCTAAGATTGGAGGGAGAGAGAGATAAAAGATATTATTTTAAAAATAGCGAGCCACTATAGGGCTCACCAAAAATGTCGATTGGAGAAGGAAGCCACTATAGGGCTCACGGAAAATGTCATTGGAGGACTCACCAAAAATAGTGAGTCCTATAGCGTCCCTATTGGACAGGCGAAAGAGGGTGTTGGTCTGCTATTTTGACGATTTTGGGCACCTTAGCATCTGGAGATGCTCTTAACCGAACCAAAACCAAACTCTCGGTTCACCTAAAATTGAACCCAAAGTGAAATGTTTTGATTTTGGTTCTAGTAAACCAAACTCCCCAACTCTTTGAACTGAAATCGTGTTGATAAAAAAAATTGGTATTGATAATGGCTCCGATGCACGTAGTTCACTACGCTGTCTTAAAGACAATAGACAACCCCACTCCGTCGGATTAAAGAAGATGCAGTAGAGTTCCCAGCGAATCTGCCTTCAGAATACAATAGAGTCCGGTCTTGTCAAGAATCGTATGTTCTTTTCTAGATAGCATTTTCTAGAGAAAGAACCTACAACACAAATTTTCTGATACACAAAAGGATTCTTTAAAAATTTAAGAATGTAACAGAAGAGGAGAAATAGGTTATTACAGTTTCTGTTGCGTCTTGTATATCTTGTATTATTTTAACGAAGATTTTATCTCTATTTACAGAGAAATTCAAAACCATTATCTTTTCAGATTACTGTAAAATGATTTCAGATTGTGTCTTTTCAAAGAGTTGTGTCTTTTCTTTTGAAATTTACAGTGAAGAGATGTTAGACTTGTGTCTTTTCAGATAACGTGAAAAGATAAATCGTTGTTACTTGTGTCTTTTTTATATTTACTGTGAAGGTGAAAAGATAAATCAAAATTTGAAAAAGACACTTCTTTAGAGAGATAATATTTATAAGTTTGCCATTGAATTATTATCAATATATATAATGATAATTATAAACTTAATTTTAAAAAAATAAAACATATATTACTACACTAACATATATAACAATCCCCCACTTGTTTCAAAATAATAAAAAAAATGTATCAGAGCGATCATACTGAGCATCATCAAAGGTATCAATCGGTTTGAACCTTTGACTAGTACATACAACTCAAAGTTTATAAGGACTATAAGTAGCTTATAGCTTTGAACTTAAAACCTGTCTAACAAATCGGAATTACATATATACTTACTATGACCTAAATCATTAGTGACATAAGGTCTGTGCTTTACAGTCATCCGCTAAAATCTTAATTTCATGAGTATCGCAGAGAAATGATCGAATCTCTGTTGAAGCGGCTTCACTTTCATACTCATATAGGTGAATCTGTCATGGGTGCTGTTGTAACTACTTTATCACCCCAATAAATGAATGCTTACAGAATCATTAAGAGTTAAACTTACCCTCTTACATTATAAGATAAATGCATGAAATTTAACACCATAGGGATGACCAATAGGTAACATACCTTTATATACTTTCAAAGGTCATGGAGTAGTCTCTTATCTCATTAAACTTAGGATTTGGGGTCTTCAATTCTACTAAGTTGAGGTTCAATTACTGTGTCTTTAAAGATATCGATCTTAAACTCATCCCCCTCGATGTTTTCAACACTGTATCTCTGGGTAATACTTTTGTAAGCTTTGAAGTCACTTTTCCTCTTTTGCACTCGCAAACAATGTTATATATTCCGATTCCATACTTGAATCAGAAAAATATGCTTGTTCTAGACCCCCACGATACTGCTCCTTCTGCCAAAAAAAAATTCATCCGCTTGTGGACTTTGAATAAGAGGAGTCAGAAATCCAAGTAGTATTAGTAAGCCCCTCTAAGAGTTCAGGTTTGCCACTATATTGTATATTATAATGTATAGTTCCTTTCGAGTATCTTAACACCCTACGAATAGCTTCCCATTATTCTAACCTTGGTTGCAAGTAAATCTACTCGATACCCCCATTATAAATGCTATATTGGGTCTAGTACGCTTCATTAAATACATAAGACTTCTATCTCAGTGACGATAAACTGTAATTCTTGAACTTGCTCAAGAATCGATTTATTTTCAAATATTTTGAAATCAAAATATTAGATACTAGAAAAGCCTTTGTACATGCATCCTCAATTAGATACTTCTTCGCTAATGAATCTTAAAATCTTTAGTAATAGTGCACTTACAGAATGAGTTGAATAACTTATCGTTCAATGCATTGAGGATGTGGTCCTAACAAACTTGATCATCTTCCAGTCATTTGAGTCGAGCATCCGATCTTCTAGTAGTTGTACTTTTCGCAATTCCCACTACAGAAATTGATGGACATGGTGTAGTGAGGACGTAAGCAATCTTGAATTATCGCAATATAAATTACACCTTTTGCTATCATCTTTTGAAATTTTGACCCGCCAAATCAGTTAAGTTTGATGAGATCTTGATTCATGAACTTTATGCTTTGAGTCATTAGAACAATCTGTTGTCTTTAAATTATTGATAAAAAAATTGATTTTGATTATGGCTCCAAGGCACGTAGTTCACTACACTGTTTTAAAGACAATAGACGCCCCCACTCCGTCCTATCGGTAAAAAAATAAATTGATTCCACTTGTGTCTTTTATAGAGTTGTGTCTTTTCAAATAATAGTAAAAAGATAAATTGATTTAACTTGTGTCTTTTAAGATTTACAGTGAAGAGATGCTAGACTTGTGTCTTTTCAAATAATGTGAAAAGATAAATCGTTTTCACATGTGTCCTTTCTAGATTTACTGTGAAGGTGAAGAGATAAATTCAAATATAAAAAGACATTTCTTTAGAGAGATAATATTTATAAGTTTGCCATTAAATTATTATCAATATATATATAATGATAATTATAAACTTAATTTTAAAACAGTAAAATATATATTAGTACACTAATATATATAACAATTTTCCATTTGTTTAAAAAAAAAAATTGTGTATCAGAGCGATCAGTGTGTATCAGAGCGATCATACTAAGCATCATCAGAGGTACTGATGAGTACTGAAAAATGAGAATATTTCACCCCTAAATACCTATATTTAGCTGTCCGATGAAGGCTATCTGATAAGATTTATTAGATTTGAAGTGTTTCAGGTAAATATGAGCCAAGTATAGAAAACAGTGCAAGAATCCTGAATATAATGCCAAAACACTGCAATTTCGGGTAATCAAGAACTTGGTACGACTTGCGGCTAAATTTGGACCTTCAAGACGGCCGAATTACAAAATTATCAAAACATGAAAGTTGTAGATCTTTTCGTCAGCTTTCCAACGGCGTAAGAATCGTCTCAATCCGAGTTCGGGACAGAAAGTTATGACCGAAATACCGAAGCAGTGTCTGAACCACAAGAAATGCTGATTTTCACGGATTTCTGGGGTCGATGCATCGACCCTACAGGTCGATTAATCGAGCAGGAATAGCAGTCTGACACGATTCTGACACTAGAAACGTGATTTTGAGGATTTTCTGTCGGCTCGATGCATCGACAGCTCTGGGTCGATTAATCGACCCTAAAAACTCGGCCTGGGAAACCTTTGCGCAACGGAATCTATAAAAAGACTCAAACACTTCGGGAAAAGGTAGTAATGGTAGAGTAGAGTAGAGTAGAGAATTAGGAGTAGATTAGATATTAGAATTAGAGTTTTTTTTAGAGAGTTTTAGTTTTTAGTGTTCTTAGTTTTTAGCCATTATTTTTCATAGAAATAGGAAGTTTTATTATTTCTTTTTGAGAGCTTTGTTCTTTAATTTCTCAGTATTCAGTTTATAAATTTTGTTCAAAGTTTATTTCTGCATTTATTTCGTTTCTCAAGATTATCATCCGTTTGAAGTTTGAGGTAATTTTAATTAATGTTATTTTCCCGTCTTTATTTATTTATATCATTTATTTTCAATATGTGTGGCTAAATTTATAGGGATGGGGATCTAATGATTTCCATCAGGGATGCACTTTTAATAATATAAAATTAGGGATTAAAATATGAGATTTTAATTTATGGTTGTTGTGCTATCATGAATGGATAAAATCCCGCCACTACTTAGGGATCGCGTGAGTCATGCGGGATCTCGGATCTGTGATAATTTTACCCTATCATTGTTATGGTCTTTATATTTTTGTTGTGGATTTAATTATGATTATGTTACAGGATCGGTGTGAGCCATGCCCTGGATCTTGGTTCTGTAATGGTAATTTTATCTGAAATATCCCTAATCTGAATAAAGTGTGCCGAGCCATGCCCTTGATTTCAGATTTGTAAGTGGTATTCTTGTTGGAATTTTCACCCACTTTGGGGATGGTTTTTATTTGAACCTGAGATCAGCACTTGATCCCAGATCTATATATGAAAATCATCTAAGTCCTGATTGCAGGGATGCAACATGAAACCTATTAGGGTGTTGACCATTGATCTTCCATAAAAGGTGTTTGTTACCAATGAAGTATCTCATAAGTTAATCCTTAGATTTATATTATAGGAAGAACGGACCAAAGATGGGAGGATTTAGTATCTTCATCTTTATCATCATCTTTACTTTTATTTATGAATCATCAATTGAATTTTAGTTTGTAGTAATTAATTACCATCTCACCAACCACTTAAATCATAAAATTGGTAGAATACTGTTAGATCTTAATAGATTTCTAGAATTACTTGTCTCTTTTAGATGTTTCAAAATTAGTCCTCGTGGAAACGATCTCGTACTCCGCACCCACTATATACAAACCGATTCGTGCACTTGCGAGTAAAACATACATTAAAAAATCACATCAAGTTTTTGGCGCCGCTGCCGGGGATTAAATTTAGAAAATTTGAATTTTTGGTAGACAATCAATTTTAGGAATTTTCGAGGATTAAAATAGTATTTCTACTTAATTAAAAAAAAAAAAAATAATAAAAAAATAAAAAAAAAAAATTTCCTGGAGGTCGATGCATCGACCCACACTGTCGATGCATCGAGTTAGCCTCGATTGATCGAGTTATACTCGATTAATCGATTTAAAAAAAAAAAAAAAAAAAAAAAAAAAAATTTTGGTGAAGTCATGTCAATGCATGGATTCAATCTAAACTCATGTGCTATTTGTGGAAATTCGATGCACATTTCACCTATGTGTCCCTTGAATAACTCAAATTTTTACCCTGAACAAGTCCAACCAAATCCGGTTTGGAACACTCATGACTGGCAGAGTCAATCTAATGACATGTGGGGTTTTAATCAACCTCTAATGTGTGATATGATGCCGTACAATGATCAAAATTCTTATCCCAACAAATTTCCTTATGAGTTTTCACAGCAAACTCAATACTTTCAAGACACAAACTCATATGAACTCAAAATCCTTTTACTCCTTAGAATATTTAAAAGGTTTGGTGCACACCAATACTCAAAGAATTTCTAGGATACAATCTCAAGTTAGTCAGATGATCGAGTACTTACAAAGGAAAGTTGAAATAGAGGAGTCCCTCATTGATACCGATCAGAATAAAGAACATCTTCAAGAGGACTCATCTGATTTTGTTCAAGAATATGAGGATGACCAATTGGTCACTACGCTTGAGAATGACATAACGAGCGTTGAGGTAGTGCAAGTCACGAGGAGAAGAGGAAATGGAATGGAACAATACTTATGTCGAGGAGGGAATTGAGAATCAAATTGAGATGAAAGAAAAAGAAAATGACACCCTTACAACACCTGATAAGGGAAACATAACTTTTTTCGATGAGTGTGAATTCGGTTTAGGGAAGAAAGAGGAATTTCAAATCTGTTGCCCATTCGTTGCATACATAGATAATCAATGAATGCGAAAAAAGATTCATGGGTTTGAATCTGAAGTGTGATTTTGGGAATGCCAAGTACAGGGTAGAAATGGACCATAATGGTGACACTTGGACACACCATGGGGGTGTAACTACGTCCTTGAAAAGAGAAATACCGAGACGGTTAAATAAATCGCTGATCCTGCTTAGAAATTTTTTCATGAAGATTTGGGATCCTGGTGGACTCGGAATGAATCTACACCTTGTAGATTAATTTCGCATTTTTCATTCTTTAAAAAAAAAAAAAAAAATTGTTTTTTTTCCTCGATTAATCGACAGTGTATGTCGATTAATCGACCCTCCCCCTCGATTAATCGACTCCTTGTAGTCGATTGATCGACAGTCATAAAGACTGTTTTCTTTTTCAATGCAGTCTGCATTTTTGGTTAATTTCTTTTCGAAGTAAAAAAAAAAAAAAAAAAAAAAAAAATTTGAATCGATGCATCGACCCCTTATGGTCGATGCATCGACCACTTTGTGCTCGATTAATCGACCACTTTTTGGTCGATTAATCGAGTCTTTAATGGGGTGTCCTTTTTCAAGGCACTGCATTTATTGTGGATTTTGACTTTTTCGTTCGTCGATTAATCGACTCCTTGAGTCGATGCATCGACTATTCATTTTGAAACTTGTGCCGTCTTAAAAATCTGTCAGTTTTGTTTTTTACTTGGTGTCGATTAATCGACTCTTTATGGATCGATTAATCGACTTTTACTTCGGGACGTGCGTTTTTGGTTTTTCTTTGCCTTGATTTCTGTCGATTAATCGAGTAAGTGCGTCGATTAATCAATTTTTCCACGTCCGTACGTTGCGTCTTTTCACTTAAAGACGTTGCGTATTTTCCATGCGTCGGGACTTCTGACGCGCCTCTTTTCAATAGAGTCGATTAATCGACACTTTTGGTCGATTAATCGATTATTTCGATCGTGTCCGTCCCGAGAGGCGCCTTTGCGCCTATTTAAATGGAGCAGCCTCACTACATGTCTCACTACAAGTTTGATTGTGTTTGTTTTTTCACCGCCACGCAAAGACTTATACAACGCTGGCCTGGTCATCCACGTGATCAGCCAAGTGGTCGCTTCGCGACCCGCGACCTATGCTCCGAATATGTTTTTGATCTCGCGGCTTTTCAAGCACTGCCTATCTGCGCCGTTTCCCTCGCCTATGCGATGGCGCTCAATGCCCATTTTCTCCTCACTCCACCCGTGATCAAAGTGTCCGAACGCGTTGTTCGGTTATTCTATCAGAATATGGCATGGGTGCCCGCCTCCATCGAGAACCAAGTCGCCCACTTCATCATATAATTGATGGGTGGTCGCGACCGATTTTTCCGCACACCATTGCGGAGGTCTTTAATGTTTCGTGCGAGCGCCCTCACAATCACATTCTGGGTGAGGAACTCGACGAGTCTCAGGAGGATATTATCAACGAGATGTGCCGCGGCATATTTTCTTCTGGGATCGCCACTAGGCGATCGGCGTTGCCGCGTCCGCTTTTGTTTTGGGATAGTGTGGTCAGTAGCAATCTTTGTCCCGTCGTACACGTTTCCGAGCGCACTGGATCGGGTTCAAGCACTTTATGGGGCCCACCGCAATTCATGGATCAACGTGCCTAAGATCATTCATGATGGCATGTGGCGATGCCATGACGAACTCACTAAACATACAACTGGTGAAGCCCCGTTGGTCTACTTCCCCCATTATGTTATGAAGTTGCTGAATTTTCTTCGTTTCCCGTTCTACCGGGATGATGATATCGGGGACCTTGCTTTCTATCGTTATGGAACCGCAGATGTCGTCTCTTGGGAAATGTCCACGATGCCCATGCTGATGCACCGCTCCCCACGCCGTCCGCTTGGCGTCCGTCGGGATGACCAACATGCACCGATCAAGGACCCGGGAGGGTGTCGCTTGCTCACTCCAAGCCCAAATTACCTCTTTATAAGAGGAGCAAGGCGACACCATGGTGCACTCCTGCGCCGAAGCCACTATGATCGTTCCTTCCTCCATCAAATCGGGCAGCGCATGTGGCCTGATAGTTATGATGAGATGCGCGCCAGCCCGCCAAGCCGAGGAGGATGGCGATGATTAGTTAGTTTGGTCTAGGATTAGGATTTTTCGTTTTGTGTTATTTTTCTTTCTTTTGTTTAGCTGTTTATTTTAGGAGTCAAATCAAGTGTCCATGTAATCATCGCCTTTATCAATGAAAAAGTGTGTTTTCTAATCTGTGGGATTGTCAAAATTTTGCAAATTACGCAGTTGCCTTTAGAGTAGTTGGGCAGCACTTTTAAAAGTTAATTTTCACAAATTTTCAACTCTCTGCCAAGATGGTGTCGCTTAATCGAGGTTATACTGATTGATCGACCCATTCTTGAAAAAAAAAAAATTTGTAGGAGGTCGATGAATCGACTCTGTCGATGTCGACCCTAAAGGGTCGATGCATCGACCTTTAGGATCGATTAATCGACCCTCTGTTAACAAAAAAAAAAAAAAAAAATAATTTTGGGTGTCGATGCATCGACCCCACTGTCGATTAATCGACCACCAAAGGGTCGATGCATCGACCTTCAAGGGTCGATTAATCGACCCCACCTTTTTCTGTTTTTGTTTGTTTTTTTTCGCGGGCACTCCTATTGGAAGTCTGATTTGCCACTTTTCTCACGTATATGGACTCCCTCAGACGTACTGCCACATCTTTTCATTGTTTCTTTTCTGCAGGACACCTCTTTCCACTCCTACTCCAACTCTATATTTTTCCCTTTATATTCACCTTTAGGCTCACTTTTCATTAACTCTGCACATTCTTTCTTATGGCCCGACGATTATATCTTACCAGAGCCCGATTATCAAAGGTGGAGGAGACTGCTAAAAAGCGGGAGCGCCGCTCTCATCGGACGGTCCCTTTTGTGCCAAACAATGTTGAAATCATCGACCTCGATCCGATGATCATTCCTTACTGGGGAGAACCATCTCGAAAAAAGGTAAATCGCTCCAAATCTCCTACACTGTGCGTTGATACTGATATCGAGATAATTGATGTGATGCCGTCACCGTCTCCCCCATCTTCATCTCCTACTTTCGCCTCTCCACCTCCATCCATACAGTCGACGGTGTCTCATCAATTTCCCCTTGATCTGTGGGAGATATTGTTTCCTGTGCCTAAGAATATCAATTTCAGTGACCCGAGGTGGATGGGTCCGCCTACTAATGTCTAACAGAGTTGGATTCTTGTTTAGTTTAGGATTTAGGATTTAGGCTTTATTAGTTTTTTCTTTCCTTTTTGTTTTGTTTTGTTTAGTTTAGGTTGTTTTTTTTAATTCCCTCAATAGTGTAACCATATCCCCTTCAATATATTTTTTGTAATGTTCCAATTTGATACAATTATTCTACTTTTTGATCTTTGTGTTGAAGTACTTTTTCAAACAGTTTGAAGTGCGCTACTTCTTTCAGTCAATGAGGACATTGTCATCTTTAGGTTTGGGGGTATGGTTAATTATATTACGTCATTTATTTGTGTTATTTGAAAAAAGAAAAAAAAAAAATTTTGAAGTCATCATGCATATTATTTTACGATTGTTTTCAAACTTTAGTTGATGATGCATGTGAATTTAATTTTGAGAATACTAGTGTCATATTTTGATTACTTGTATCTAAGATGATGAAGCTTAATGTGATATGTGTGGATAATTTTGATATTCATGCTTAGACTTTTTACACTGATTCCAAGCTAAGACTTAGAAATCGATGAACTGTTTTGAATGTTGAATCTTAGGATCTTAGTGGAGACTAAAACCAATGAGCTTTAGAGCTAATTTCCCGTCATTGATGAGTGAATATATAAACTCGGAGTTTTCTTTGAATACGACTTATTTTGCATTATCTCATACACTTTATTTTGACTTGTGACTTTGCATGAAATCAAATTTATATCATTATGTTAGAATGTACTGTATATCTACTCAAGACAAATAGGCAAAGTTACTATCTTTTAAGGATATGATTGAAGGCCATCTTTGGCTCGTTTGTGCTTAAAATGTCCCACCTCAAATAAATTTATCTTTCTAGTACCCCTTTGAGCCTATTGAAAATTTACCTTTATACATTCTTTGATAAGCCACGTTAACCTTTAACCCTTCACCATTTCAAAATTGACTTTACCCTTCTTATTTACGAAATTAGAACGAGGGATGAGTGAGCGAAAAGAGAGTAAGTGGAGAATCTTGAGTTGTGGTGTTCTTTGAGAGTGTATGGCAAAATAAAAAGAAAAAAGGAGAAAAAGAAAAAGAAAATTGTGAAAAGTAATGAAAATCGAGGTGCTTCAAGAAAAGGAAATTCAAAAGAAAAAGTGAGTTGAGAAAAATAGAAAAAAATTGAGAAAAATAGTGAGAGAGTAGAAAAGAAAAGAAGAGAAATAGAAAAAAAAGTTATTTCTTTTCCAATTTCTCAGAAACTTTGAATCCCAACTTCCAATTCTTTCTTACCCTTTCCTGAGCCCCATTACAACCCTAAAAAGACCTTCGTGATCTGATCTTGCATTAGTAACTGTCTTGTGGAGAGTAAATATGTGATACTTATGACACTTGATATGACATGCTTAGGATATACAAGTATCTTCTTATGAGATTTATTTTTATTCATTGATTGCATCGTGTTTCATTTATCATGTGAGACCTTTTTATTTGCTTTGTATTGACCTCTCACATATGTGCGAAAACTATCCATCATCGGTGTCTTTATATTTTGAGAGTATACCTAAAGTGAGGATTGAGTCAAAACAACAGATCCAACGGTTATCCGTTTGAATTAGTTCTGAGATGAATGAATTTTGGTTTGGTTATGCACACACTTCACGTTTAGGCATGAATGGATGAGCTATCTAACGATTTGAGCATTAGACTAATTTGAATGGATATTAGTATGATTAGGATAACATTGTTATTTAAAATTAAGAATTCGCATGTTGAATTGATTAATGATTTTTGTTTTTGAATGGTATATATGTTATCAAAATCATGTTTCGAAAACTCAATTTTATCGATGATTTCAAAAATATATTGAAGTTTGCTTGTAAACCCTCAGGAGACACAACTCCTCCACTAGGATCACCTAGGGGTTTAAAGGCTTGTTGCACATGCTAAGTGCAATCGTGTTCCCTACGAAAGTGGCATTTATTTTCTTTAGTTTGCTTTGCTCGAGGACTAGCAAAGTGTAGGTTTGGGGGTATGATGAGTACTGAAAAATGAGAATATTTCACCCCTAAATACCTATATTTAGCTGTCCGATGAAGGATATCTGATAAGATTTATTAGATTTGAAGTGTTTCAGGTAAATATGAGCCAAGTATAGAAAACAGTGCAAGAATCCTGAATATAATGCCAAAACACTGCAATTTCGGGTAATCAAGAACTTGGTACGACTTGCGGCTAAATTTGGGCCTTCAAGACGGCCGAATTACAAAATTATCAAAACATGAAAGTTGTAGATCTTTTCGTCAGCTTTCCAACGGCGCAAGAATCGTCTCAATCCGAGTTCGGGACAGAAAGTTATGACCAAAATACCGAAGCAGTGTCTGAACCACAAGAAATGCTGATTTTCACGGATTTCTGGGGTCGATGCATCGACCCTACAGGTCGATTAATCGAGCAGGAATAGCAGTCTGACACGATTCTGACACTAGAAACGTGATTTTGAGGATTTCCGATGCATCGACAGCTCTGGGTCGATTAATCGACCCTAAAAACTCGGCCTGGGAAACCTTTGCGCGACGGAATCTATAAAAAGACTCAAACACTTCGGGAAAAGGTAGTAATGGTAGAGTAGAGTAGAGTAGAGAATTAGGAGTAGATTAGATATTAGAATTAGAGTTTTTTTTAGAGAGTTTTAGTTTTTAGTGTTCTTAGTTTTTAGCCATTATTTTTCATAGAAATAGGAAGTTTTATTATTTCTTTTTGAGAGCTTTGTTCTTTAATTTCTCAGTATTCAGTTTATAAATTTTGTTCAAAGTTTATTTCTGCATTTATTTCGTTTCTCAAGATTATCATCCGTTTGAAGTTTGAGGTAATTTTAATTAATGTTATTTTCCCGTCTTTATTTATTTATATCATTTATTTTCAATATGTGTGGCTAAATTTATAGGGATGGGGATCTAATGATTTCCATCCGAGGGATGCACTTTTAATAATATAAAATTAGGGATTAAAATATGAGATTTTTAATTTATGGTTGTTGTGCTATCATGAATGGATAAAATCCCCGCCACTAACCGGGATCGCGTGTGCCGAGTCATGCCCGGGATCTCAGATCTGTGACGGTAATTTTACCCTATCATTGTTATGGTCTTTATATTTTTGTTGTGTGGATTTAATTATGATTATGTTCTGGGATCGAGTGTGCCGAGCCATGCCCTGGATCTTGGTTCTGTAATGGTAATTTTATCTGAAATATCCCTAATCTGAATAAAGTGTGCCGAGCCATGCCCTTGATTTCAGATTTGTAAGTGGTATTCTTGTTGGAATTTTCACCCACTTTGGGGATGGTTTTTATTTGAACCTGAGATCATGCGTGTCTAGCCGTACCCTTGATCCCAGATCTATATATGAAAATCATCTAAGTCCTGATTGCAGGGATGCAACATGAAACCTATTAGGGTGTTGACCATTGATCTTCCATAAAAGGTGTTTGTTACCAATGAAGTATCTCATAAGTTAATCCTTAGATTTATATTATAGGAAGAACGGACCAAAGATGGGAGGATTTAGTATCTTCATCTTTATCATCATCTTTACTTTTATTTGTGAATCATCAATTGAATTTTAGTTTGTAGTCATTAATTACCATCTCACCAACCACTTAAATCATAAAATTGGTAGAATACTGTTAGATCTTAATAGATTTCTAGAATTACTTGTCTCTTTTAGATGTTTCAAAATTAGTCCTCGTGGGAACGATCTCGTACTCCGCACCCACTATATACAAACCGATTCGTGCACTTGCGAGTAAAACATACATTAAAAAATCACATCAGGTACCGATAGGTTTGAACCTTTGACTAGTACATGCAACTCAAAGTTTGTAAGGACTTTAAGTAGCTTATAGCTTTGAACTTAAAACCTATCTAACAAATCAGAATTACATATACACTTACTGTGACCTAAATCATTAGTGACATAAGGCCTGCACTTTACAGTCATACGATAAAATCTTGATTTCATGAGAGGTATTTCACTTCTATTCTCATATAGGTGAATCTGTCATGGACGCTCTTGTAACTACTTTATCACCCTAGTAAATGAATGCTTACAGAATCATTAATAGTTAAACTCACTCTCTCACGTTACAAGAGAAGTGCACGAAATTTAACACCATAGGGATGGCCAATAAGTAACATACTTTTGTGTACTTTCAAGGGTCATGAAGTAGTTTCTATCTCGTTGAACTTAGGATTTGGGGTCTTCAACTCTATTAAGTTGAGGTTCAACTACTGTGTCTTTAAAGATATCGGTCTTAGACCCATCCTCCTCGATGTTTTCAACTCTGTTTCTTTGGTTAGTGCTTTTGTAAGCTTCGAAGCCACTTTTGCTCTTGTAAATAATGCTCTATACTCTGATTCCATACTTGAATTAGAAAGACATACTTGTTTCTAAACCCCCACAATACTGCTCCTGCTAAAAAAAAATCTATCTGCCTGTGGATTTTAAATCAGAGGAGTCAGAAATCCAAGTAGCATCAGTAAACCCCTTTAAGAGTTCAGTTTTGCCATTATATTATAAACTATAATGCATAATTCCTTTCAAGTATCTTAACACCCTACGAACAGCTTTCCATTATTCTGACCCTAGGTTGCAAGTAAATCTACTCGATACCCCCACTATAAATGCTATATTAGGTCTAGTACACTTCATCAAATACATAAGACTTCTATCTCAGTGACGATAAACTATAATTTTTGAACTTGTTCAAGAATCGACTTATCTCTAATCATTTTGAAATCAAAATATTAGATACTAGAAAAGCCTTTGTACCTGTATCCTCAATTAGATACTTCTTTGCTAATGAATCTCAAAATCTTTAGTAATAGCGCACTTACAGAAAGTGTTGAATAACTTATCGTTCAATGCATTGAGAATATGGTCCCAATAATCTTGATCATTTTTCAATCATTTGAGTCGAGCATCTGATCTTCTACTAGTCGTACTTTCCGCTATTCCCGCTATAGAAATTGGTGGATATGGTGTAGTGAGGACATAAGCAATCTTGAATTATCACAAGATAAATTGCATCATTTGTTGTCATCTTTTAAAATTTTGACCTGCCAAATCGGTCAAATTTGATGAGATCTTTATTCATAAACTTTATGCTCTGAGTCATTAGAACGATCTATTATCTTTAAATTGTTGATAAAAAAATTGGTATTGATTATGACTCCAAGGCACGTAGTTCACTACGCTGTCTTAAAGACAATAGACGCTCCCACTATGTTGGATAAAAGAAGATGCAATAGAGTTTCCAACGAATCTGCCTTCAGGATACAATAGAGTCCGGTCTTGTCAAGAATCGTATGTTCTTTTCTAGATTGCACTTTCTAGAAAAAGAGCCTGCGACATAGATTTTTTGATGCACAAAATGATTCTTAAAAAAAATAAGAACGTAAGAGAAGAGGAGAAATAAGTTGTTACAGTTTCTGTTGTGTTTTGTATGTCTTGTATTATTTTAACGAATATCTTATCTCTATTTATAAAGAAATTTTGAATTATTGTCTTTTCAGGTGAAATGATTTCAGATTTGTGTCTTTTCAGAGAATTGTGTCCTTTCGGTAAAAAGATAAATCGAGTTCACTTGTGTCTTTTCAGATTACGGTGAAGAGATGCTAAACTTGTGTCTTCTCAAATAACCTGAAAATATGAATCGTTTTTACTCGTGTCTTTTATAGATTTACTGTAAAGGTGAAGAGATAAATTCAAATATGAAAAGACACTTTTTTAGAGAGATAACACTTACAAGTTTGCCATTGAATTATTATCAATATATATAATGATAATTATAAACTCCATTTTGAAAAAATAAAATATATATTACTACACTAATATATATAACAAGACTATTAATGACAGTTTTTTATAACTGCCGCTATTAACAGAAAAATTATTAAAGGCTATTAAGACTATTAACGGCAAAGGTATTCGCGACAGTTTTTGGCTACTGCTAATAGCCTTATTTTTTGTAGTGTGGGATCAACTGCAATACGAAAGAGACGTGGAAACTAGATTTGTAAGCTAGAATCGGTAATGAGCCGCTGGTCGCACCAAAAATGAATGTTGGATCCATCCCTTGTAGTAAAGGAAATATTCTTAATAAATTCCTCTCTAACAATGAGTATGCTCTTCCACCACAAGGAAGCTATATTGTAGTTGCTGTTATGAATCACCCACCCTTCTTTGTTCATGCAATATTTATTAATGGCTATATCTTTCCACCAATGAGTTGAAGTATCGTCAATGCGCCACCACCATTTCATCAATAAAGCACTATTCATATCTGCTAAAAGATGGATGCCAAGCCCCCTGACACACTTGGGTTTGGTCACAGTACTATTCCAACCGATGAGGTGCAGTCCCCTGAATCATTCCATAGAAAATTCCTTTGAAGTCTTTCAATCTAGTGGCAAACTGCAACATGGCACATTTGTAAAAGGAGAGGTAGTAGGTAGGAATCACACTCAGAATGGACTGAACAAAAGTCAATCTCCCGCCTTTGGAGAGCATTTTGCTCTTCCACCCATTGAGTCTATCGTTCACCTTGGAGATTATCGGATTCCATTCGGAAATCTTTAGTTTGCCCATCCCTATGGGAGTCCCAAGATACTTGAGAGGGAAGCTGGCGATGCCTAGGTTCACATTAGTAGTCCAATTATTGAGAGAATGGGGATCAATGTTGAAGCCATAAATGTTCTGACTTAGAATAGTTAACACATTGGCCCGAGGCTTCCTCGTAAGCACTTAGATGGGTGCGAACTTGGTTTCTTTGGGATGGGTTGGCGTCGCACATGATGAAGGAGTCACCCGCATATTGAAGTAAATTAATTTTAAAATAGCATCCAAGATTGGAGAATCCAGAGACCGTACCATCGATTTCCGCCTTTTGAAAGATGAGCGCAAGCTCTTCCCTAGCGATATTGAATAGGTATGGGGAAAGAGGGTAACCTTGCCTTAAACCTCTTGAAGCATTGAAGAAACCACAGGCTAGACAACCATGGATTCATGATCTCCATCTATCACTGACCATCTTTTTCAACTTCCATAGGCGGTAGTCTCAACTGACCTTATTGTATGCCTTTTCCATGTCTACTTTGATAATGACCCCCTTGTCTTTTGCTGGAATGAGTGGAATGAATGCATTCTTGAGCTACGACGGCCATATCAAGAATCTGATTTCCTTCAATAAAAGCATCCTGAGATTTGAAATCACAGATCCGATAACCTTTTTGAGATTGTAAGCGAGGATTTTTGCTATAATTTTGTAAAAGCTAGAAACTAAGGATATCGGCCAAAATTTCATCATCTTGGAAGCACATCTCTTTGAGAATAAGGACGATGAAGTTGGAATTGACGGACTTGTGAATGTACCCGTCTTCCCAAAACTTGTTGAGGAACTTCATAATATCAAGTTTGATGGTCGCCCAATGTCTTTGAAAGAAACCGAAGGTGAAGCCGTTCCGGCCAGGTGCCCTCTCGGCCTCGCACCCCTGGATAGCAAACACAATTTCTTCTTCTTGGAGCTTTCCTTCGAGCAAGGAGGCATCAAGAGGAGTGATAGATTTGGGTTGGATACTATTTAACCTTGGCCTGTTGTGATCATATTCTTTGAACAAATCGGTGTAAAAATCGATCGCTATTTGAATGTTGTCTGGATGAGAGTGGGAGATGCCATCTTTCTGAAGAGAGGTAATGGTGCTAATCCTTCTACGGGTATTAGCGGAAGCATGAAAAAACTTTGTATTGCGAGCACCCTCTTTGATCCATCTAATGCAAACTTTCTGGGGCCATTCTTTTTCTTTGGCGAGGGCAATATTGGCGAATTTAGACCCCGCTTCCTCTCTCGAAGTGATCTCGATGATAGAGAGATTTTGGGACTCTTCGATGAGGTCTATTTCACTGATTTTTTAGAGAAGGCAACTTTCAACTTCTTTTAGTTTGATAGTTCTGTCTTTATTCCGGGAATTGATTAGCTTCTTAAGGTTGCATAGCTTGATGGAAACTTAGTTCAAGTTGCCGATGATGTTTGGGTTGGACTACCGTTTGAGAAAGTTATTGTTGAAATCATCGTTCTCCAGCCAGTGATTAAAGAAACGGAAGGGTGCAGGGCCCCACTTGATGCCGTTGAGATTGAGTATGATGGGAGTGTGGTCTGAGGTGACTGGTGATAGCTTGGCATTCGACAATGGGATGAGCGAAATCGAAATCTTCGTTGATAAGGAAACGATGGAGCCGACATAGGGTGGGAAGACTACGTCCATTGGACCAAGTGAAATGGGTTCCCGACAAAGGAATGTCCATCAGCTCAACACTATTAATAAATTCTACAAAATTCCTCATAGAGGTGGAAATTTTATGGTTGTTCAATCTTTCGCTGGGATGGGTAATGGCATTGAAATAGCCGCAGACCACCCAAGAACCTTTATAAAGAAAATTCTAACGGAAGAGATCCTCCCACATTTCCAGATCCATACCTTGCACATGAGAGTCGTATACAACCTTAAATCTATCGGAGAAAATAATTGAGATACTGAAGTTACCCGTCCACTGACTTTTATTTTCGAAGACTGTATCATTCCACATTTCCCAAAAGAGTTTTTGTGACCCCATTTTCAGTTGGCATTGGGAGCTACCATCCTGACCTTGGAGTCGTCCTTACTACACCATTTGGTTTCTTGAAATGTTGTGAATGTAGCCTTGGAAGAGATCACCAAAATTTTAACCGCAGTGCATTTGTTGGGTTTGCCCAACCCTCTTATGTTCCAGGATAAAAAAGTCATAGAATAAAATAAAGAAACAGGAAACCACTAATGAGGGTAGTCAATGGACCAGTGCAATCTCTTTAACTCTACTGCCATCTTCCTGTGGTGTTCAGATTTAGTTATGGATAAGGCCTGAAATTCGTTGCACTGATTTGCCGTGAGATGGGGCGGTGAGGAATTCAACTGTTTGCTGTCTTGGGGAGGTTGTTGTGTGGCTAAATCTTCTGATACGAGGGAAGTTGAGCATCTGGTTCGGGAGTTGAGGTGGGCCTGTCCCAAGATTGAGGATTCTCAAAGCTATCGTGTGGGCGACTTCTATGTTGGGACCTAGATCTTTGGCGTTGACTAAGGGAGTATCTTTATTCGAATTCGAATCGGACTTCAAATTTTGAAATGGGTTGCCAAGGAGGGTGTTTGGAGTGTCCGAGGTATCTGGCTCAAGAGATTTGCCATTGCACTTGGGAGATTCTATATTTGTAGGGTCTTGCCACTTGGCATCAGAGTGTGTGCCAAAAAGAGTACCCAGATCTAAGGATCCGATTCTAATGAAAAAGTCAGCAAAAAGACTCCATCTGTCGACTGCCACAACAAGTGAATCTACCGAACATCGGCATGGACCAGTGATGTTACAGACTGAAGACACCCCCTACCCTCGATTTTGGAAAAGCCTGACTTTTTTCAAAAATCCCAAAAATCTCTATTTCACATAATTATAGACTCCCAACATATAATTGGATCCGGCCCGGCCCGGCCCGGCCCGGCCCGGCCCGGCCCCGCCCCGGCCTACTTCTCAATTATACGATGATATTTCAGCGTATAATTGATCATGCGCTGAACTTTCAACATATAGTTGGTCTGTATTGGATTAGGATTCGAATACTTCGTGAATTGACAACTTTTCGGATTATTCGCTGAAACAATAACATAATTCATTATACGTTGAATACCTGCGTATAATCATTTCGTTTTGGACTGAGACTCTCTTTCAAACCCAGCCGATTACAGTCGGTCATTGCGATCGATTTCCCCAAGACCGCCCGGATTATACGTAGGATTATCTGCGTATAATCAAGAATATACATCGGGCTTCGAACGTATAATTTTGAATTATACGCTGGACTCCATACGTATAATTGGCCGAGACCTATAAATAGGCCCCTACCCCTCTCATTCTCCACACATTATTCACTTGCCTTTTTTCTTTGGAACTCTCGAGGTTGGCTCTGAGATTCCGAACTAGAACCAATTTGAACTCTAAGTGTTTGGGCTTATAACTTCGACTTTCTTGAAGGAATCTCGTAGAGTAGTCGTTCTAGTTGGAGGCGACCTTTCTACTTCGATTCTCGAGTTCTCCAAAGAGAGATAAGGCAAACCCTAGATCCAACCCTTAGGATACCTCATCTGAAAATCACAAACCTTAGTGCCATTAGAGACCGACACACTCTTTCATATGCTTTTTCAAAACAATCATAGCCATCAAACCGATTTGCCCAAGGGAACGAATAAAGGATACTCGGGAACGGGTTCGATCCTCTTGCATGTAACGGGCCAGCACCCCCCTTTAGTTAAGATTATTAGGATTAGAAAAACCTCAAATTAGTTAAAACCTTAGGTAACCCTGACTGCTAAAGCCAGTAGACCGATATTTAGCATAGGAGTCCAACCCATAATCCTCTGCTCTATCCTCGTGATCAATGACTTTCTACAGTGTCGATAAACATTTGTAGATGACGATCACATCAACTCAGGTATAACGATCTAAACTCGTCGAATACTGACACTATATCCCTGCAGGTGCATATAAATACCTTTATTGTTAAACTTCCTTCGCCCCCTTTGCAAAAAGAGTCCCCAAGTGACCATATTGCGCCATCGGATTCCCAAAAATTTGTAGCAACAAACGACTACCAAATCCGGTGAAACTGTCGGACATCAATCAGAGGTGGAGTTGTTACCAGGGCTGGAGTAGGGCTGTAAGATGATCGGCTTTGGGATTGGTTTACGTACAAACACTGGCTTGGCAGAGGGGTTCTAATTAAGGGGAGCAGGAGGGCCGACTAGTCGAGCATTCGCAACAGCAATGGGAGGTGGCGTCGCGATGTTAGTGGAAGCGTTGGAAACCAAGGGTTGGGTGAAGTTGACGATGCTTCCGCCGGGGAGTGGGAGGAGAGGTTAGACCCCCCTTAAGTTCAATGGCTATTCCGAGAAGGATAGACTCCTCCTTCATCTTGAGTTCGATCGCCCTGAGAATGGTCCACCAAGAAGAGGTGGAAAGTCGGACCCTGGCATACTCAGCCCTTGTGAAATTAAGAGAATGATGGTCGATTTCTGAAAGGCCCCTGCATCTCTCTACCTTGAAGATATTGAAATTCTAAAGATGTGGAAGAAGCCCTCAGACTCTGATCCAGAGGGAATCGGTGAGTGGGGAATGATGGAATCTAAATGGATCTATCGATCCGACCATCCAAAATTAAGTCGAAAGATCTAGGCGCATGATCAATCAAAAATAATAAACCAATAATCTATAAATTAAAATATATATGCGCACCTTGAGTGTGAGCCATCAATAGTTGGTCGCCGATCTTCAACGATCTTCTCGCGTTCAATATCTCCTAGCACAATGGGGATGCTTTCGCCAATAGGGAGGATTGAATTATGTCGAGCAATCGTTGGGACCAGGCACCCCTTATATTTATAGCCAAAGAGTCCTTTCCCATTAAGGACTTTAATTTCTAATTATAGTGTGATTAGAAATCACAATCATACCTTAATTAAAAGACTCATTAATTAGTTGCATATTCTCTTCAAACTCACTGGAATAGCAACTACCCATCTCTAGGTTGATTTTATACCATTCATCGGTCAACGGGTTTGAACATAGTGATGGCCACCAAAATAGAAACTTCTAACAGTGAAATTTTAAGTACCATTGTCGAGATGCCTGCTTTAAACCATATATAGACCTTTTGATGGTACGTTCGCCTTTACTTAGCTTCATGCTGGATCGAAATCCCTGCATTGAATTACTTATGTGAATAGTTGCACCAGAATCTATCCACCAAGTATTACGTGGAGCATCAACATAAAGGGATTTAAGACACACAAAGGCTAGGTCATTACCTTTCTTAACTAGCCAATCTCTGTATTTCTGACAATTCTTCTTGATGTGTCCCTTCTTCTTACAGAAGTGACACTTGATGCCAGAAGTAGATTTACTAGCTTCCCCTTGTTTGGTTTCCGGTGGAGAAGCTTTCAAGTTCTTTCCTTTATATTGTCCCTTCTTTCGCTTGAAATTTCCTTTTGATGGTCCAAGAGCGGCGTAATGGGGACTTTCAGGTTTTTCAGCCTGAAGTCTTTCTTCTTCTTAGACACAATGAGCGATTAACTCGTTCATCGTCCATTTCTCTTTCTGCGTGTTGTAATTAATTTTGAGCGGGCCAAATTGCGCAGGAAGAGAAGTCATAATGAAGTGAACAAGATAACCCTCAGAAAAGCTCATGTCCAATTCTTTCAATTGAGTGGCCATGCCACTCATTCTCATAATATGCTCCCGTACGCCACTATGACCATCATATTTCATGGTTCCCATTTTAACAATTAGACTACTGGCAAGTGCTTTAGAAGTCCCCTGAAATTATTCCTGAATGGCTTGCATGTATTCCTTTGCATTGTGCGAGTCGGGAATACCTCCCTGGATCGCATCAGTAATGGAACTCTTTATAATTATGAGGCTCATACAATTTGATCTATCCCATTTTTCTAAATCTTTATTGTTCACTGTCAGATCCTCAGCCGAGGCATCAGCGGTGAGCACCTTGGGTTTATCAGATCGTATAGCATAGTTAAGATTCATGCAACCTAGAACAATTGCAACTTGTTCCTTCCATTTCTTATAATTTGATCCACTCAAAAGTTCAATTCCACCAATCATATTGGTTATGATAGACAGGTTCAATGCTGCATGATAATTAAGGGCTTTATTATGTCCACATACAATCGAAGTAACTATCAATTCCACAAGGTTATAATTATAATATGTGACGCAATAGTTAAAATGTGTTAAGGAATATAAAAATTAAAACCAATGTGGTTTTATTGAGAAATAATTTGTGTCATTATAACCCTCCGTTGGGTCGAGTTATAACACACTAGCCGCTTCCTCAATCTTTATTAATAATTGTGGTACTAATTGCGTCGTTATGACCCTCCGTTGGGTCGAGTCACAACACGCTAGCAGTACTCACACACAAAATAATGAATAGTGAAATACAGCCATCATACAACATTAAGTGATTCATCACCGTTGGGCAGAAGAATCCCTTATGTTGTGACGCCAATGTTCACTACACACTTTCACTGAATTTGAAACACGGTCTTGGACAAAATTAAACCTCACTATGAAAACCACGACACTAGGAAGGATCATCACCGTTGGACAGAAGAATCTTTCCAAGCCATGTTTTCAAAATAGGTTTGATAATATTTTAGATGATCACAAAATTGATATTAAAAGAATAAGCCAAGTCCAATTCGTGTTATGAGGAGGTGTCAAAATTGACAATAAACGAGCATTATAATATGTAAGTACCAGCCATGGTGGTGGAGCACAACCTCCACTACCCAATCTAATTAATGGTACTCAAAAATTGATTACACAATTAAAAAATGGAAAAAAAATAACATCAGGTCATGAAAAATCACAACAGAGAGCTCATTGTCAAAAATAGATCTAAAAAAACGAGTCCGAAATGCTCGAGAAAGTCAAAATTCATATATAATGTCCGAAAATCGGACCTATAAATAGTCCAGAAATGGCCCGAGAAGATTAATAAATACAAAGGGCTGGTCGAGCAGGACCATGGGCCAGTGGCGAGTAGGCCTCGGCCTAGTGTCGGTAGGGTCGGGCCATGGTCCAAATGGACCAGATGGGTCAAGTGGGGCCAAAGGGCCAGGCGGGTCGGGTCAGACGGGCCAGAAGGGCCAGACGGGTCTCGTGGGCCAAATACGCTCAGGCGGGCAGGTGGGTCGGGCCATGGTCCAAATGGGCCAGACGGACAAGTGGGTCGGGCGGCCGGTCGAGTGGGCCTAATAGGCCAGACGGGTCAAGCGGGTCGGGCCAGGGGCTAAACGGGTTGGGCTAGGGCCAAATAGGCCAGGCGGGTCGGGACCGGACCTGATCCGGTCCGAGAAAACCCTAAACCTCCCCTTTAATCCACTGTTCATCATCTTCTTGAATTTTTTTCTTTTTTCTTTGGGCGTCCGATGTGTGCAGTGGTAGGAAAATTTTCACCGGCGCCGGATCGTCGGCCCAAAGTGAACCAAAATTTTTTTTTTTTTTTTTTGAACCAGTTGCAGATGCAATGCTGCATATCTGGGCTTACCGCGCCTCCACCGGTGACTGTGGCACGATCCGGTTCAGACGGCCTCGACCTCGACGCGATCGGAGGTGTCGATCCGATGGCGGAAAAAGCCCAAGCCGGACCGTCGGGCAACAATGAAGAAAAAGTTTTTTTTATTTTTTTTGAATTTATGGTAACTGCAACAGTGGCAGTCCCCGCCCCTTATTGGATGGTCGGATCGATAGATCCATTTAGATTCCAGCAATTGTTTTTTTTTTTTTTATATTCCAAAATCGTGGGAACTAGAAAATAGGGTACCCAATTACCGAGTTGACTCGGTTTGTCTAATCAAACCATATATAGACCTTTTGAGTCTACAAACTAAATGACTCTCCCTCTCAACCTGAAAACCTTCAGGTTGTGTCATAAAGATATCTTCATGCAAGTCGCCATTCAGAAAAATAGTTTTAACATCCATTTGATGCAATTCTAAGTCACAATGAGCTACCAATGTCATGACTATCCGAAAAGATTCATTTCTAGAGACAGGAGAAAATGTCTCTTTATAGTCTATTCCCTCTTTTTGAGTGAAACCTTTAGCGACTAACTTGGCCTTGTATCTTTCTATATTACCTTTAGAGTCTTGCTTGGTTTTAAATATCCATTTACAGCCTACAGGCTTAACTCTATCAGGTAACTTACAAAGATCCCAGACCGAGTTATGTTTCATTGATTCCAACTCATCTTTCATGGCTTCGAGCCATTGAGTGGATTTATCGCTCTTCATGGCTTGACTAAAGGAAACATGATCTGATTCCTTTCCAAAATCAAACTCACTCTCATTGAGGTAAACTATAAAGTCATCAAACTCACTCTCATTGAGTGGGGCAATAAAATCGGTAGCCTTTTGACCTATCAGGGTAACCAATGAAATGACTACTTATGGTTTTAGGATCCATTTTTCCTAATTGTGGGTTGTACACCTTTGCTTCATCCAAACAACCCCAAATGTGTAAATATCCTAAAGTCGGTTTTCTTCCTACCCATAGCTCATAAGGAGTTTTGGGAACTACCTTACTAGGAACTCGATTTAGGATATGCACCGCTGTTTTCAAGGCTTCTCCCTACAAGATCATAGGCAACTTAGAGTTGCATAACATGCTTCTCACCATATCCATAAGAGTACGATTTCGTCGCTCAGCTACACTGTTTTGTTCAGGTGTTCCCGGCATGGTGTATTGAGCGACAATGCCATGCTCTTGTAGATACAGGGCGAAGGGTCCTAGATTGCGACCTGTTTCAGAGTATCTACCATAGTACTCGCCGCCTCTATCAGATCTCACAATTTTAATCTTCGAATTGAGTTGTAAATCAACTTCGGCTTTATAGATTTTAAACATATCCAGGGCCTCAGATTTCTCATGAATGAGATATATATAATCAAAATGAGAATAGTCATCAGTGAAGGTAATAAAATACTTTTGACCACCAATAGCGGGAGTTGGAAACGGTCTACAAATTCAGTGTGGACTATTTCCAACAAACCCGTGCTTCTGATAGCCCCTTATTAGCTTTTGTGAGTTTTCCTTTAACGCACTCTACACAAGTAGTGAAATCAGAGAAATCGAGCGCATCGAGTATATCATCTTTAATTAATCTCTCCATTCTATCCTTAGATATATGGCCTAAACGTTTATGCCATAAAATGGAGGAGTTGTCGATTGCTCGTTTTCGTTTCTTACTTATTTTATCATTCACATGCATAGAAACTAAAGATCTAGGCGCATGATCAATCAAAAACAATAAACCAATAATCTATAAATTAAAATATATGTGCACACCTTGAGTGTGAGCCATCAATAGTTGGTCGCCGATCTTCAACGATCTTCTCACGTTCAATATCTCTTAGCACAATGGGGATGCTTTCGCCAATAAGGAGGATTGAATTATGTCGAGCAATCGTTGGGACCAGGCACCCCTTATATTTATAGCCAAAGAGTCCTTTCCCATTAAGGACTTTAATTTTTAATTATAGTGTGATTAGAAATCACAATCATACCTTAATTAAAAGACTCATTAATTAGTTGCATATTCTTTTCAAACTCACCGGAATAGCAACTACCCATCTCAAGGTTGATCTTATACCATTCACCGATCAACGGGTTTGACCATAGTGATGGCCACCAAAATAAAAACTTCTAACAGTCTCCCACTTGGCCAAACTATGTCAATAAACTCCGATTACCCAATGTTAGCTAACTTTCTTTGAATGGTAAGTCACAATCAATCTCAATCAAAGTCTTTATTATCAGTCCGGTACAGTGAGAAATTCAACACAGAATCAATGTAGTCAATATATCATATCATCGATATATGACCGTTCATTAGTTACCGTATTGGAAGTCATCACCGACATGGATTCCAACTAGTATTATTTCACATAGATTTCAAGTTTACAAACTGAATGGTGATTACATGCAAACTCAATCTATTATTGGTCCTATTTTATTGCCATCTATTGGCACCATATGTTCCAAAATTTATTTGCACAAAAATGGAAAAGTAAATAAATAGTCTTTATTTCTGAATCAAGTAAACAAATGTATTCACTCTCAGATATCCACTCTCAATGGCTATCAAAATTATCCGTTAATCCCATGCGCGCAATATGCTCCGAAAAGAGCTTGGGAGATAAGCCTTTAGTGAGAGGGTCAACCAACATGAGTGTCGTACTTATCTTTTCAACAGATACAATTTGATTCAGAACTTTCTCCCTTACAACAAGATATTTTAGATTAATATATTTTGAACCCCCACTAGTCTTGTTGTTATTGGAGATAGCTATCGCAGAGAAATTGTCACAAAAGATTCTCAGTGGCCTTGAAATAATATCAACAACTCGAAGCCCTGAGACAAAATTTCTCAACCATATCGCCTCACATGTTGCCTCAAAACATGCAACAAATTCGGCTTCCATAGTAGACGAAGTAATCAGCGTTTGTTTAACGCTCTTTTAAGATATAGGTCCACCTGCAAGCATAAAAACATAAATCGATGTGGACCTACGGGTGTCCTGACACCCAGCATAGTCAGCATCTGAATAACCAACAACTTCAAGGTTATTCGTTCTTTTGTAGGTGAGCATGTGTCCATTAGTCCCTTGTAAGTAACGAAAAATTTTCTTAGCTGCTTTTCAATGATCCAAATCAGGATTGCATTGGTACGCTATGTCTGGACGAGTGCAGACTTGTGCATACATGAGACTCCCAACTGCCGATGCATAGGAGATTGTCTCCATCTGCTTTTTCTCCAGATCAATTCAGGGACTCTGAAGTAGACTAAATTTATCACCCTTAATGACAGGGGCAACAGTAGCAAAACAATTATGCATGTTAAACCTTTTAAGAACTTTATCAATATAAGCTCTTTGAGACAGTCCCAATATGCCACGGGCTCTATCTCGATGAATCTCAATTCCTATCACGTAAGAAGCTTCACCAAGATCTTTCATATTAAAACGCTTTGATAAAAAGTTCTTTGTCTAATGTAACATGCTCAAATTGCTACTCGCAAGTAATATATCATCAACATACAAAACAAGGATGATAAATTTGCTCCCACTGATTTTAAGATGTATGCATTGATCCACAGTATTTTCTTTAAAACCAAATTTTAAAATGACTTCGTGAAATTTTAAGTACCATTGTCGAGATGCCTGCTTTAAACCATATATAGACCTTTTGAGTCTATAAACTAAATGACTCTCCCCCTCATCCTGAAAACTTTCAGGTTGTGTCATAAAGACCTTTTTTTTTAACGAGTGGTTTGATTAGACAAACCGAGTCAACTCGGTAATTGGGTACCCTATTTTCTAGTTCCTACAATTTTGGAATATAAAAAAAAAAAACCAATTGATGGAATCTAAATGGATCTATCGATCCGACCATCCAAAATTAAGCCGAAAGATCTAAGCGCATGATCAATCAAAAACAATAAACCAATAATCTATAAATTAAAATATATGTGCGCACCTTGAGTGTGAGCTATCAATAGTTGGTCGCCGATCTTCAACGATCTTCTCGCGTTCAATATCTCCTACCACAATGGGGATGCTTTCACTAATAGGGTGGATTGAATTATGTCGAGCAATTGTTGGGACCAGACACCCCTTATATTTATAGCCAAAGAGTCATTTCCCATTAAGGACTTTAATCTCTAATTATAGTGTGATTAGAAATCACAATCATACCTTAATTAAAAGACTCATTAATTAGTTGTCTATTCTCTTCAAACTCACCGGAATAGCAACTACCTATCTCAAGGTTGATCTTATACCATTCACTGGTCAACGGGTTTGACCATAGTGATGGCCACCAAAATAGAAACTTCTAACAGTGAAATTTTAAATACTATTGTCGAGATGCCTGCTTTAAACCATATATAGACCTTTTGAGTCTACAAACTAAATGACTGCTCTGATACCAATTGATGGAATCTAAATGGATCTATCGATCCGACCATCCAAAATTAAGCCAAAAGATTTAGGCGCATGATCAATCAAAAACAATAAATCAATAATCTATAAATTAAAATATATGTGCGCACCTTGAGTGTGAGCCATCAATAGTTGGTCGCCGATCTTCAACGACCTTCTCGTGTTCAATATCTCCTAGCACAATGGGGATGCTTTCGCCAATAGGGAGGATTGAATTATGTCGAGCAATCGTTGGGACCAGGCACCCCTTATATTTATAGCCAAAGAGTCATTTCCCATTAAGGAGTTTAATTTCTAATTATAGTGTGATTATAAATCAAAATCATACCTTAATTAAAAGACTCATTAATTAGTTGTCTATTCTCTTCAAACTCACCGGAATAGCAACTACCCATCTCAAGGTTGATCCTATACCATTCACCGGTCAACGAGTTTGACCATAGTGATGGCCACCAAAATAGAAACTTCTAACAGGGAAATCATAGTGCATGATGATTGCCACCTTGAGAAAGTTATCGTGTGCCCATCGATTACATCGCTTCTCGATACAATGAGCTAGGAAATTGTAAGCACGGTCATAAAAGTAGACCAAAAAACTAAATCTGCTAACCCTCCAACAACCCACTATTTCGTGTTCTATCCATCGCGATGCACTCCATTTCTTCATTTTGGTCGATGAAACTTTGCCGATAGGATTGTAGATCATAACACCTCTGTTGGAGAGTGCTGTGTGCGGCCTCCGGATCATGGCCAACAGCAATTGGGGAAGAGTGATCAATAGGCTTGTATCTGAACTCAGCCTCTCCCCCATATCGAGAAACCTTGGTGAAGATCAGCCATCTGATCAGGGGTGATGGTAGGATCTAGCTTCCGAGTTCTAGGGTAATGGGTGTTTGGAGGGAATCGGAGACCTAGATCTGCTTTCGCCGCACAACTTCTGCGATTACAGAAGGCATTGGACTTGTAGTTATGATACCCACAAATAGAGCATCGCCAATCGCCATCTATCCACGTATGTTCCTGCGTTGGAAGCGGCGCTCCACATCCCTACTGTCTTTTCTCCACTTGTAAAACAACGAGCGTAAAGAGAGACCACATGTATAACGGCTAGGAATAAAGAGCCTTACTGGATGCTCTTAACATATATGAAAATTCTATAATGTTATTTGCACCGTTGAGGTACACCCTTCACTGAAAAAAGTGGGTGCAAATTAGGGCTCTCAACGGGTTGGACCGAAGTTGGACAGAGGTTGAAAATGGCCCGGTACCTAGGCCTTGAAGCATAGAGCTTCGGCCTGGCCCCTACCCGGGCCAACATGTACTTGGCCCAATCCAGCCCTTTTATTATAAGGCCTGACCAGACCACGCATGTCACTGGCCAAATTAATTTTGAACAAAAACTAAATAAAACATTAAAAAAAAAAAGTTTAATTTTCTTTAAATTTAATTTATTTTCTAATTATTGAAAAGGGAACTTAATAATTAATATGTATGTTACGTTAGTGATTTAAAATTGTGTTTTATTACATTTATATTATTTAGAGGCTTAGAAATTTACCTTCCTTCAGGTATATTTTTTTTTTCATTTTTTTTATTGGATCCTTCAGGTATATTTTAGGGAGAACTTTTAGGGATGAATTTTTAAAAATATCAAGTGAATGGGGGGAATTAATAGTGACACTTAGGTCATTTGACTAAAATGCCCCAAGTATTAAACCGAGCCAATGGTTTAATCTCAGGGAATTTTACAAAAAGGGCCCTAAAGCCTAAGTAACCTATGCTTATATATATATATTTCATCCGGGCTGGATTTTGAGCTTCAGATTCAAACCCAGCCCAGTATTAATCTAGGTTGGCGCACATTTGAAAGTCAACTAAATGCTAGCCCATAAATAAAAAATAATGTTTCCATTTAGTTGACTTTCATAGACATGAAGTTTTAAAGGATCAAAGGTAAGAAAAGAGTTAAAAGATGGATGAATGAAAGAAGTAGAGACAGGAGCAAAAAAGAGAATAAAGAAATAAAGAAAAGAGCCTAAAAAAAGTCAAACTCGACTGGTTGAAGTCCCAACTTGACCAATCAAGATTCCAGAAGATTCCCAAAAGAACCAGCAAATCTCGACTAGTCGAATCTACAATTCAACCTGTCGAGACCAGAGTACAGAAGCCAGAAAAAAGGAAGAAAAAGAATAGAAAATCAACTTGTCAAGTTTGCAACTGGACCTGCTGAGTTTCGTAGAAATAGCCAATCTCGATCGATCGAGATTCAATTTCGACTAGTCAAGATTAGGATTTTAGGTACAATTCAAGATTAGCAGTTTTGTAGTTAGAGAGTCCGAGATTCTTTTCTTTCCCAATTAAATTTAGAGTTGTTTTAGGGCTTCTTTCCTAGTTTATCTCAATGGACTAACGCCTTATGAATCTATAAATAAAAACCCTAGGTTATAGTTTTAGAGATAGCTTTTCAATTCATAATTTTTCTAATTTTTAGTTTTCATAGTTTTATAGTTTTCCATATTTACAGAGTTTGTGTGATTGAGGGAATTGTAAACCATTGTTATACGGTCGAATTAGCATCCAAACGGCCCTTGCATAGGATTCAACACTAGGTGGCTAACCCAAAGTTATCACTTCCATATATATATATATATATATATATATATATATATATATATATATATATATATATATATATATATATATATACAAAGGCTGATGTTAATTACTACCACACTACTTTATGTTACAGCCACCAGACTTAAACGAATGAAAAATTCGTTGATTTTTTGAATCAGATGATGGAGATCGTTTTTCATTCCAATACTCCAGGCAATAGATCATGAGATCATAGGTTTACCATTAGACTGCCATATGTTTATTCTCGTGGCGCATCCCAAAAGTGAACGTGAGCATAGCATACCTTCAAACTGGGTTCACATTCACTTTTTGGGAGGGATGTGTGTGTCCCGTTAAATCAATATTTGATCGTTGGATAGTAGGCCCATGATCGCAAGATCTATTGCGTGGAAGATTAGGATGAAAAGTGATCTTGATTGTCTGATTTAAAGAAGTCAACGGGTTTTTACTTAAGTCAAGTGGTTGTAACATAAAGTGGTCTAGTAGTAACACCAGCCATAAAATATATAAGTTTCTTTTAAGGTCGATTGATTCATGCCCATGGAATCTTGAAATAATCTCACGCCAAAAATCATTGATTGCTTTAAATTAGACGATAGAGATCGTTTTCTCGCTCCAATCTTCCACACAAGGGATCTTGAGGCCATGACCGTGCCATCAAACAATCAGTTTTTAATTCCACATGGCACATATTCTCAAAATGTGGGCCTAAAGTCATGTGGCACACATCACGCTCAACATTACTTTAGGGCCATGTTTTTGGGATCTATGACATGCGGAATACAAAATTAATCGTCTGATGGTACGTTCGTGGCCTTAAGATCCCTTGTGTGGAAGATTGGAGCGAAATACTATCTGCATCGTCTGATTTAAAGCAATCAATGATTTTTGGTATTGGGGGTATTTCATGATTCCATGGGGCGAATAATGCAACCCTTTTGTCTATTCAACCTCATCATTATTATCACCACCACTAGGGCAACAGAGCCGAGCCAGCTCGAAACTCAACTCGACTCGGCTCGAAAAATAAGAGCTTTTCTCTTTAGAGCTAGACTCGAGAGGCGAGTTGAGCTGGGCAGTTTGTAGCTTGAATCAACAGAGCCGAGCTTGAGCTAAGGCTGGCTCGGCTCTATAGCTCGGTTTATATATATATATATATATATATATATATATATATATATATATATATATATATATATATAGGAAAAGGCCTCCGTCCTCCAACCTTCCATGTGGACCTTGGGTGCCATGTGGAGGTCCACGTCGATCTTGGAGGACGGTCACCGTCCTCCATTGGAGGACCTAACCGGCTCCCATATATATATAGTACACACTGTTACTCCTACCTACGGCTGCCTCCTGCAACTCAACTCCTACTTCTTCTCTCTTGTTGCTGAAGCTCTCTCACAGAATCACAGTCTCACGCATAAGGGCTACGCTAATCGGATCATGCAACTCAACTTCTACTTCTCTCTTATTTGAGTGATTTCTAAACCTCTCTTACCTTCTTTCTCACGCATACGAGATACGGCTACCTCCTCTCCCTCTCTCACACGCAAGCACCCGTTGCCACCGGGCAACTGCTAACAAGCCTAATATGAAGAGGGCAAGAGCTAAACCTCTGACAATCGTTTATTTATTTTATATGTTGCGTTGTGTTTAATCGTTCATTTAAATCTTTTATAGAATGTATATTTAATTGAGTAGAAGTTTTAAAAAGTACTAGGAGGAAATTTTTTATAATAAAACATACTTGGCTAGAAGCTCGACCTAAGCTCGGCTCGAGCTCAGAGAGTCGAGCTAGAGCTTAAAATTTTCGAGCTCTAAGAGTCTAGAGCCGATCTCAGCTCGGCTCGTATAAGGTAGAGCCGAGCTAGAGCTGACCCGAGCTCGAGCTCGGCCAGGCTTGATTGCAGCCCTAACCACCACATTGTTATTATCTAACGACTTGTCTTTAGGGGTGCTAGTTTTGCACCAAAAGCCAAAATTGATTAGAAAACTGGCCCATCAAACCAGACAGAAACTAATCCAAAACCCTGAAAAAACTGAATTGAATACCACTTGGTTTGCTTTCGGTTTTGGGTGGCCGAAACTGAAAACTGGTTGGGTTGGTTAAGATAATAGACACAAAACCAAAGAAACCAGAAAAAACCAAAAATAAAAAATAAAAAATTGAAAAAATTGGAACCGATTCGACAATTTTGATTTCGAGTTTTCAAAATTTAATCGAAGCGAAATGATTTTATTCGGTTTCTGGTCAGTGTGGGTTTTTAGTTTTTGAAATTTAAATTGAATGGAACCAAAAATCATTTTTTTTTATTTTGGCTCCGTTTTATTTTAGCTCGGTTTTTACTTTTCCACATTTTTCATAAATGCCATACCCTTTTGCCTAAGATAAAGCCTTCGACCCTCCACTTTTAAATTATATAGTAGTAACAGTTTTTAACCTAAGTTGGCCAAGTGCCAGAAAAAGAATACTTTATGTCCTTTGACCATCTCAAAAAATAGGCGTATAAGACGTAGCCATCAATTCGCAATTCGGGATTCGGGATTCCGCAATAATTCGAGGAGGTTAAAATTTGAAAAAATTTAATTGGAAGATTTTTTCGCTGGATGTTTTTTAGGGAGCCATTACTTGCACTTGGAAAGTTGGCCCTTCATCAAATTAAAAGAAAGACTTGCAAGGTTGACGACCTCTGCTATGTGAAAACACTATCTAATTAAGTTGTTTGATTTGAATGTTATGATTTAAAAATATTAATTGCAAGGGATTAGCGTGAAATATAATTTTCATCATCTGATTAAATGTAGTCAAATGCTATTTTCTGTTTCAAAAATTGACTATAATAGATTATATCGTAAATATCATGTTTTGCTCCTCTCTTATGCACCGGAGATCTATAGATCATTAACTTCAATTCAAACGGGTCAGATTGCCTTTTCTGATTTTTATTTTTTTTCCAAGAAATTTTTTTATATATATTTTCGGTATTTCAATTTCTTTTTGGTTTTAAACTTTTAGGGCACTCAAAACTGACCCGGTCCAAAACTGGTTTCAATTTTTCACCATTGGATCGTTCTCGGGTTGATATTTTTCGGTTCAGTTTTATCAGTTTTCGATTTTTTGATAATTTTTTCCACCCGTAAAAATACATACCTTTTCCATGATAGTTGACCACCGAGTCTTGTAGTTCATCATAAACGCCGCGACGAAAACTGCGGCCCCGATCTTTTCGGGGAATCGTTCCATGGCTAGAGAAAGACCCACGCCGCCTAAGCTATGACCCACAAGTATTATCTTTTCATCTGACGGTAGAGATGCCATGATCTCCATTAATGGTTCATAGTAATCGTAAACATTTTTGAGCTCGCTGAGTGGCTTTGTGCTGATCCCAGAAGCAGCAAGATCTGGGGCTGTGACTCGGTGCCCAGCCGAGTTTAGTAGGGCTGCAAGCTTGTACCAACACCACGCTCCGTGGCAGGCGCCATGGACTAGAACAAAGTGCTTCTTATCCTCCATGTCCTTTCTCTACTTCTTTACCTTCTTGTTATATATATATATATATATATATAGAGAGAGAGAGAGAGAGAGAAATGCCCGGGTGATTGGTGGGCCCATGTATTCCAATCAGGTGGGGTCTATGTAGAAACTATCAATGAAATCGGGCGGGACGAAAACTTTTTCATACATGATAAAAGATCACTCAAAAAATTTTCGTATTATTCGATGCATTTTCACCATCCAAAATGTGGTTATGAAAAAGGTAGAAGAACTCAACGCACTAAAATATGGGGGGCCGTATCATGGATCAAAATTCGGCCGATACCGATACGTATCGGTATCGAACTTGAACGATACGGTACATTCAATGTACTGTATCGTTCAGTTGTATGGAAGATACCGAATGATACATTGAATGTATCGTTCGGTATCGTCCGATGCGCATCGGTTTTAGGCTCGAACGATACGGTACCGATACCCGGTATTTTGATCCTTGGGCCGTATCCAAACTTTGACCACTGTTTTGACCATAAAAACTTTTTAATTTTCTTTTTCTAGATCATGTGTCAAATGGCACATGATCCAAAAACAAGTATTATTTTGGAATCACTTGTCACATGACACGTGATCCGAGATTTCAATCAGGTGGGATCCATGTGCAAACTATCAAGGGAATCGGGTGAGACGGAAACTTGTTCATACATGATCAAAGGTCACTCAAAAAATTTGGATATAATCTGATGCATATCCACCGTCCAAAATGTGGTCAAAGGCAAGGATCAAAATATTGGATTTCGTTTCGATTTTAGACTGGACCGAAACCGAAATTTTAGCCAAAATTTTGAATTTCGGCCGAAAACTTCCCTTTAGTACATTCTCAGACTGAGGGGTTCCCGATTTTGTTTCGGTGGGGACCAAAATTGAAACATTTTGACCGAAATCTTCAAATTTCGGCCGAAATTTTGATCCATGGTTAAAGGGAAAAAAATTCAATGCATCCAAATATGTGGGGAGCTACCCAAACTTTGACTATAGTTTTGACAGCAAAACAAACTTCTAATTTATTTTTTTTTCCCTAGATCACATGCCAGATGACACATGATCGGAAAATGGGTGTTATTTTGAGATCACTTGCCACGTAATCCGAGATTGGAATGTAAGGATGCATATTCCCTTTTCCATATATATATATATATATATATATATATATATATATATATATATCATAGGGTGGTGTTACTACAACACCACTTTATGCTACAACCACCTCGCTTAAACAAAGGAAAACCTTGTTGCAGCTTTAAATCAAACAACTGAGATCGGTTTTTGTACTAATCTTTCACACAATAGATTTTGAGATCACGGGCCTACTCGGTGACGATCAGAGGGCAGCTTTAAATCAGACGATTGAGATTGTTTTAGTCTAAATCATTCACACAATAGATTTTGAGATCATGGGTCTACTAGCAAACGATCAGATGCTGATCCCACCTGGCATGCATCTCAAAAAGTGAGTGTGAATCACGTTTGATGGTATGCTATGATCACGTACTCATTTTAGGATGTGTCACATGGAATTAACATTTGAGAATATGATAATAAGCCTATGACCTCAAGTTCTATTATGGAGGATTAAAATGAAAAACGATCTCCATGAATTGAATAAAAAAGTCTAACGGATTTTCTTAACATAAAGTGGTGTGGTAATAACACCAACCAAAAACTAATTTAGTTATGTTTTATCCACGACATCATTATTATCACCAGCACATTGTTATTATCTAACTACTTGTCTCTATTGGTGTAGGTTTTGCACCAAAGACCGAAACCGATAAAAGAATTGGCCCGCTGTGAGTATCTCCAAACAGGAGAGCTATTCAACCAGCTAAAGTCATTATAGCGGTACAAATATAAAAAATGCAGCTCCAGCAGGCGCGCTGTGATGAGGTCAACACTCGAGCTTGTAGCATGATATTTTGGGCACGTGATATAATGTCAAATTAGGTACGTGATATTTTAGTATCGGGACGGCACGACATATAGTGTCAGGAAGGCACGTGATATGAGGCCAAGCGAGCTTGCAGCATGACGCCTTAGGTACGCGATGTGATGCCAAGTTAGGTATACGACATCACGTGCCCAATACACCATGCTGCAAACTCGAGTGTTGACTCCGTCATAGTGCGCCATCTCACACGCTAAATATAACTATTGCTACAATAATAGCTATATTTAGCTATTACTATAGCAATAGCTAAATATTAAAATAGTCTCTTTTTTTTTTTTTAAGGATAATTCTCTTTCTCTCTCCTCTCTCTTATCTAGTAGTAAAATAATATAATAAGAATGCACTGAAATCCGAGAATCCCGAACCAGATCGAACTGCACCGAAACCCAACAAATCGAATCGAACCCCAATTCAGTTCGGTTTGGTTGGGTTAAAAGTGAAAAAAACCCGAAAAAAATCGAAAAAATCAAAACAATACCCTAAAAAAATAAAAAAAAATAGGTATTTTACCTATACCGAACCGAACCAATCGGTTTTGATTTCAGAAAAAAATTGAACCAAACTGAAAACCAAAACAAATCGAACCGAACCCCATTTTGGTTCGGTTTCAGTTTTGGTAGCTTGAAGCAAAAAAAAAATCCGAACAAAATGAAAAAATACCTTAAAAAAATAAAAGAGTAGGTATTTAACCTACACCGAGCCGAACCAAATCGGTTTCGATTTCAGAAAAAAAAAATAGAATCGAACCAATTCGGTTTCGATTCGGCTTCAGTTCGGTTTCGGTTTGGGGTGTACCGAACCGAACACCAAAAATTTCGGGTTTGATCGGTTCGGTATACCGAACTTGCATCCCTAAGTGTGGGTAATAAAATATAATAAAATAAGAATAAAAAATAATATTTTAAAGAAATGAGTAGCTAAAATAGAGTATCTGCTGGAGTAATTTTTACTGTAGTAGTAGCTAAAGTATTGTAGCAGCAGCTGAAGTGGTGTTTAGCTACCCAAATTTAGCTCTCCTTGCTAGAGATGCTCTAAATCATACTGAAATTATTGGACCGAAGCTGATCTAATTAAGACCAGAAAAAACCCAATCGATTCCCAGTTGGTTCAGTTTCAGTTTTGGGAGGCCGAATCTAAAAACTAGTTGAGTAGGTTTAGGAAACCGACCCAAAAATTCAAAACCAAAAAAACAAAAAGAACAAAAAATATCGTAAAAAATAAAAGTCAAATCGATAGTTTCAATTGCCTCATTTCTCTCTCTCTCTCTCTCTCTCTCTCTCTCTCTCTCTCTCTCTCTATATATATATATATATATATGGAAAAAGGAAAAATACGCTCGAGCGTAGAGATATCTCTACGCCAATTGATATGGGCGCGACATGTTACTCCATTTTTGTGAAGTGATGAGTGACATTAGGACTGCATTACTAACTAGAGTTACACTTTTAAAATATTTTAATATCCTTCCAGCCGTCATTCTTGACTTTTTTAGAAGCTTTTTTAAAGTCACTTACTCTTTCTTCTCTCTACTTTTTCAAAAAACTGTCAGAGTTACTTTTTCATGTATATCTTATTCAAAAAATGTGAGCGCTCGGTGGCGAAGCGTTAGCACCTCCGTAGCGAAGCGCCGACACCCCGATATCGAAGTGTTGACACTTCTATAATTTATTTTTTTTATCGAAGTGCCGACGCCTCGTTTTAGAGGTGTCGACGCTTTGATTTAAAAAAAAAAAAAAAATTATTTTATTTTTTTATAGAAGTGCCGACACCTCCATATAAAAGCGCCAGCGCTTCTAAATTTTTTTTCTTTTTTTTTAATTGAAGTGTCGACACACCAGCGCTTCGTTTTAGGGGCGCCGGCGCTTCGATTAATTTTTTTTTTTTTTTATCGAAGCGTCGACGCTTCCATATTGAAGTGTAGACGCCCCTAAAACGAAGCGTCGACGCCCCTAAAAATGAAGCGTCGGCGCCCTTAGAACGAGACGCCAACGCCTAGCTATCGGGGTGTCGGCGCCTTATTTTCGAGGTGTCAGCGCTTCATTGACGAGGTGCTAGTACCTCGCTGACAGGAGACCACATTTTTTTATTAAAATATACTTTAAAAAGTATGTTTGACACATTCTTGGAAAAATGAAGAGAAGAAAGAGAAATTAAAAAAGTCAAGAATGACGGTTGGAAGGGTATTAAAATATTTTATACATGTAAATCTAGTTAGTAATATGGTCCTAATGTCACTCGTCACTTCACAAAAAGGGAACGTGCCGCGCCCATATCAATTGGTGTAAAGATATCTCTACGCACAATCGCATATCCCAGGGCCTCTCTCTCTCTCTATCTATCTATCTATCTATCTATATATATATATATATATATATATATATATATAAGGTTGGTATTACTACCACACCACTTTATGGTACAGCTTCCTTACTTAAATAAGTGAAAAAATCGTTGACTGTTTTAAATTAGATGAAGGAGATAGTTTTTCATTTCAATCTTCTGTAATAGATTTAGAGATCATAGCTTATAATCAGGCTGTCCGATGTTGATTGCATGTGGCACATCAAAAAGAGTGAACGTGATCATAGCGTATCATCAAATGTCACTACAAACATAAGGTATTTTAGCGGCACTTGTTGTTAAGGCAATTTTTGGTAGTGACAAGACTAATAGCGGCAGTTTTTGGTAGTGACAAGATTAAAAGCAATAGTTTTTTATTAAAAAAATTGCCGCTAATAGTCTTATTTTTTGTAGTGTGGCTCACGCTCACTTTTTGAGATGCGCGCCACTAGAATCAACATCTGATTGTCTGCTAGTAGGTTTCTTATCGGACAAAAAACAATTTGGATTATCTGATTTAGAGCTACAACAAGGTTTTCATTTGTTTAAGTGAGGTGATTGTAACATAAAGTGGTGTCCTAGCATCACCTGCCATAAAATAATCAAGTTATGTTTTATCTACAGCATATTATTATCACCACCACATTGTTATCATCCAACCACTTGTCTTTATGGGTGCACGTTTTGCACCAAAAAACGACCAAAACCGCTCGAAAAATTGGCCCACCGAACCGGACTGAAATTAGACCCCAACTAATTCAATTAAGACTAGAAAAAACCCAATTGATTCCCACTCGGTTCAGTTTCGTTTTTGGGTGTCACTCAATCTAAAAACTGGTTAAGTAGGATTAGGAAACCGACCCAAAAATCGAAAACCCCTCCAAAAAAAAAAAAAAAATGGGAAAAAATAAAGGCCGAGCCGACAGTTTCAATTTCGACTTTTTAATTTCTGGTTGGTGTCGATTTTGAGTTTTCGAAATTTAAAATAACCGAATCAAAAACTGAAATTTTCGATTTCAGCTCAATTTGATTAACCAAATCTGCAACCGTTCTTGTATTATCCAATTAGTCCTTGTCATAAATATCATCATCCTCTTATATATATGCCTAAGTTGAATAGTGCTAACCGTTTTTTACCTATCTTATGATCTCTGTGCATCCCAAAAATAGGCCTATTGAATCCAAGTACCCCAATTACCCTACATTAAATAAGAGCAATGGTCCAAATTAAACTTAGCAAATAGACTTGTCCGAACCCTTGGGTGGACATTTTCTTATTTAATAAGAGGACGACTTGAAGTTCAATAAGAGTGATATCCTTCTTTTCACAAGGTGAGTGATAAGCATGAAGAGACTTCCTTAGAAGAATATCGATAAACAACGCCAAGATTTAGTTTTAACATAATTTTCAGTGAGCTTACTCCATCTACAATCCTTCGGCTGCTTTCTAGGGAAGTTTAGATTGATCTCCCTAAAGAAAAATGGGGGCCAAACCAGAGAAATGGGACGCAAAAGGTCTTATTTCCTATCGGTGCAAAGAATTTTGGGTGAAATCAATTGAAAAATCCTACCTGCTTCTACCTTCTCTGACCAACAATCGAACTGAACAAATCATCAATCCAAGACTCTATGTTCGATTTCCTATCTTCTTTGGCTGCCAATCTCTTTAGAACAACTTGGGTCTATGATTAGAATCTTCCTATACCTTCTCCGACTAGTATACTAGGCAGTTACATTCGTGATTTATAGACCAATATTCTTTTATTTTTATTTATTTTTCTCTATAACCCACTCTCCCTTTTTAATGTTTATTACTTTTGCGCCGGAGGATGTGTATTTGGGTCGGAGAATTGTAAGAGGAGGTCTCTTAGAGGGCTCTCAATGGGCCGCACCAACCCGGATTTTAGCCAGCACCTGGTCCGAAAAAAGTGGCATTTTTTATTAAGCAAACCCGGCCCGATATCCGGAACGGGCTAAACATGTTGCAACCCGGATATATATATATATTATACTTATTTTTTTAAAATTATAATTTTTTTATGTAGTTAAATATGATTTACTTAAATGCCCTGAGATTAAACCGTTGAACGGTTTAAACTTGGGGCATTTAAGTCAAAAGCGCAATAACCTTGTGCATATATTTTTTGGGTGGACAAATTGGATGACTTAATTTATTTTTAAGCAGCCATTGCATAGCTTTTTAGCTACACAACTTGGATGACTTGTTAATAGATTTTCAAGCAACCGTTGTCTGTTTTAACTATTATGCAACAAATTAAAATAAAATATTTGAATAAAATCATGTACCTGAGCCTCTATGATGATAATATAATTATTTAATTAAATTTTTAACCTTCTTCAAACTTTTATTAGAAAAAAAAACAATCCAACCTAATTTTATTAGAAAAAACAACTCCAAAAAATAGTCTAACCAAATTTTATTTTTAAAAAAATAGTCAGAAAAAAATTCGAAAAAACAATCAATCCTGGCTCGGCCCGAGTCGAGCTTGGGCTGAGTACATCGTAGCCCGGGTTAAGGCCGAACTGGAAAAATTGGAAACTCGGCTTGAGTAGGTTGGGGCCGAAATGAATGCCAACCTGGCCCTTATTCGGCCCATTGAGAGCCCTAGTCTCTTATTTTTCGCTAAAGAGATAGAACAAAATGCCACTCTATTCCTTTTAGGTTTAGAGTTAGATGCACAATGTTAACAGTACATTAAATATGAAGGTATTTTCATACATCCACATTTAAAAGACTTGATAGAACTCTGAAACAGATGACATACAAAGTCAGTCTTCCAACTTTCAAGTTTTTGTTGGAACTTCTCAATAATGGGATGACATATATAGTGAGCTTCGAAGAAAATAAAGGAAGTTCTAAATATTTCACCCAACGGTAACTCGTCCTCCTTAATCCCCAAATACCGGAAAATATAAATTAACCTTGATGAAACACAAGTCTCTAAAAAGATTTTGCTCTTGGAATTATTCAACTTCAGTCCAGAATAAGTTTTTGCTCTTAAACATGGTATTTTGCTGTTAGTTCTCTTATTATTAAGCATGCTTCCCAGTAGGGCCGCAACCATGCCGGGCCGAGCCTGAGCTCGGGTCAGCTCTAGCTCGGCTCTACTTTATACGAGCCGAGCTGGAGGTCGGCTCTAAGTTCTTCGAGCTCAAAAATTTCAAGCTCTAACTCTGCTCTCTGAGCTCGAGTCGAGCTCGGGCTGAGCTTCGAGATAAGTATATTCTATTATAAAAAACTTCCTCCTAGTACTTTTTAAAATTTCTACTCAATTAAATATTTATTCTATAAAAGTGAGAAGGTGAGAGAGCTTCAACAACAAAAGACAAGTAGGAGTTGAGTACTTGAGTTGCGGAGTAACAGTGGGTACTATAGTCTATATATATATATATATATATATATATATATATATATATATAGTGAAAATTAGGCCAAGTGGGGGGCAAAAGTTTCTATTTTACCCTTCAAAGTAACTATTAGATAAACTTAAACGGATACTTTGAAGGGTAAAATAGACCTCTCAAAGTTAACTGTCCAGCTTAGCTGGGCTCGAGAGCCGAGCTTAAAGAGAAAAGCTCTTATTTTTCTGGCCGAGCTGAGTTGTCGAGCTGACTCGACTCTGTTGCAGCGCTACTTCCAGGTTATCTTCATTGTCCTTTAATGTTTTCTTTGGCTATGTGAAAATGCGGAAAAAACACAGTGTGCTTATATGGAATCTCAAAAATACAATTGGGGAAGCTGAATTGACGATGAAATCTATTGAAAATGATATGCTTAATATGGGGTGGTCAAGTGAGCTAGAAAATAAATGTGTAGAAGCTAAAATCAACTACATGTTGGAAAGTTATGGTGGAATCGAGTATGTGTTGGAAAGTTATGGTGGAATGATGAAATAAAAGGAGAACGAACTTAAGTGTAAGCATGTGACTCGAGGCAATTTTAAGTCTATACTCTTTCTAATGGCATCTTCTTCAACCATGGTTGCACCACTTATTGCTAGATTGGAGTGTTTCTATGAACGAATTTCAAGAAGTGGCAACAAAAGATATATTTCATGTTGATCTCGTTGAAAGCAGTCCATGTTCTCACATCCACCGATTAAAGAGGGCTTAACCATTGATGAAATTAGAAGGAGACAAATGTGGGAAGCCAATGATTACATATGTCGTGGGCACATCCTCAACTCGTTGGTTGATTCGCTCTTCGATGTGTACGAATCATTACATCTGCTTAAACACTTTGGGAAGCGTTGGAGAACAAATACAAAACTGAATATGCGGGATATGGATCCTATATTGCAAGTCAATTTTTAATTTTCGTATGGTTGATGATAAACCGATTTTAAGTTAAGTTCATAAATTTCAAGTTATCATCAACAATATGATTGCCTATGGATCAAATTTCGATGAGTGGTTCTTAGGGCTCATTCGAAAGCCAAGGAAGTGTCAGAAACTGAGACTTTCTGCGAAAAATAGGTTGTCCTTGCATTCTTTGAGAGTTTCTTGTGTTCGGGAATTTTTCTTGGGCTGCAGGTTTTCCTTGCATTTTCAGTTGAAAGCGACATATTATTTTCGGAGGTTTTTTTCTCAGGAAAGCTCTGTTTCTAAGGTTGTGATACTATAGTACATAAAAACTGAAGCATTGGATCGATTCTTCATATAAAACCAGTGCCAGCCAACGTCCTTATTACCAGTAAACTGTCATTTAAATGTAGTTGGTTTGGCATTTAAAGGAGGATTAGTTTTGTCATTTAAGAGAAGTGGTACACACCATTAAAAGACACCTGGTTTGACGTTTTAAAATGGGTGGTTTGACATTTAAGATAGAGAAAGAAGTGTCATTGTTAATACACTATTGCAGCCACTTTGAAGTCAGTCATCAAGCCCTTGTAGCCAGCTTGGGGACTTTCTCGAACAAGGCAAATTGAAGAGACTCTTCACTGGAACCACCCTGTAGTTGCAGCTAGCAATGGACCTACAAGGTGCCAAGACCTATGGACCTCACAAGCGGGATAGATGACATAGTGTCTATCAACACTGGATTTTAAGGGGTTTTGCATAGAGTAGGTCTGCCATTAGTACTCATAGTCATCACAGGTGGCTATGAATTAGCTCTATCGTAAGATATGCAGATCTCGGTGGAGAGAATTGGGCCTCTATAAATGGAGGGCATGATGGGAGGGGCACAACAACAACAAATCTTTTGCATTAGCAGGTAACTCCTCTTCTTTGGAATTTCTGTGCTCTGGGGGTTTATAATTTTGCTAATATCTTAATCTTCTTTTTGTTTAGCATCAGCTGAAGCCAAGCCAAGAACAGAAAAAAGTTTGCTTCAAGGTACATACATGAGTTTTTTTGCTATAATTTGCTGTTATACTAGGCATTTGGTAGCAATTTGGAATTTGAATTAGTTTTTTGTATCCTAGTCTGCTTCAAGGTTCATACTTGAATATTTTTGCATGAGAATGGGTCTCTGATTTTTAATTTTTTTATAATTTTGGAAGAATGGCTTGGATTTTAGAATCAGAGCCATTTAGAACAGTTGATGTCAATAATCAGCTGAGCACTAGACCATCTTGTATTTCTATTATACACATAATTTTTGCAATTTTTGGGGGCCTCAGATTTATAGCATCAAAATGACTCTCTGATTTTTATTTTTTTTTATAATTATGGGAGCTCCCAGATTTTTTTTAAAAAAAATTTCATTTTGCATACATCCGATTATTTTGGCTTAGAGGTTCTTTTTTTATACAGACTTTCTTGAAAATGACTCGAACTAATAGAATTAGAGCCATTTAAAACAACAGGATGTCAACAACCATCCGTATGCGAACACCTGCCTTTATGAGCTTATGCAATGCTCTTAGGGTGAAGGGTCTTTTACAAGACACCAAAAGGATGATAATCGAGGAGGCAGTGGCAATATTCTTATATACGGTAGCTCAAAATGAAGCGAATAGAATCATATAAGATAGATTTCAACATTCAGGATCTACCGTTAGTCTGTGTTAATTCGGTGTTGAATGTCATTCTCGACTTGTATCCAAAATTGGTGAAACAAGCAACCAGTGCAAGCCCCCCTGAGATATTGTATGATCCATGGGTCTATCCATGGTTTAAGGATGACATGAGGCCATAGATGGCACTCATACTAATGTCAGGATTCCAAAGGTAGATTCACAACGGTACCACAATCGAAAGTAATCAACAATGCAAAATATAATGTGTGTTGTAAATTTCGACATGTTATTCCAATATGCACTCCTTAGATGGGAGGGATCCACTCCCGACTCAAAGGTTTTGAGCAGTGCCCTCTCTAGACCTCATAATAGGCTTCACATCCCAGTTGGGAAGTACTACCTTGTTGATGGGGGGTATTCGAATATGAGAGTGTTTCTTGCTTCATATCGTAGAGTACGAAATTATATTCAGGAGTTCAACAGCTCCATTCCCCTAGTAACTCCCTAAGAATTATTCAACAAGCGACATACGTCACTACGTAACCTCGCAGAATGGACGTTTGGGGTACTTAAGCAGCGCTTCCTAATTCTCCAAGTCTGAACAAGGTTTTCACTGAAAACTCAAGTGAGGATAGTCGCTGCATGTTGCATTATACACAATTACATGGGGACATACGATCGAGAAGATCCATTCTTCAATGAATGGTCACAGGAACGTGTAGAGCTGCCCAACGAGGATTTGGTGGAAAAGGAAGATTCAGATGTTGAATGCACACAATTTAGATAGAACTGAGAGTGGATGAACGCATTTCGTGATGACATAGCTCACAAAATGTGGGGTGCACAATCTCATTGGCAGCTACACAAAGTTTTATGAAAAATACAATTAGTGTTATATTGGTAGTTCCTCAGTATGTGTAATGACGATAATTGTTGTTATCAGTAAATTTTGCATTGTGTTGATCTAACATCATAAGCTAACTACTTTATATATTGGCAGATATCATGGCCAAATAGTATATCTTCATAGGCATATTATTTGGCTTCATAGGCCGGCAACTTGGAATTTATAAAAGTTGGGAAGAATACTCATTCAATTTATACGAAGAGGTAGTAAATGTGTTGCACGATCATAATATCAACATGTGACAAAGTGAAATCCATAGTCCAATTGTTTCTCTCATCACGCAATGTGACGATGTTATAGTTATGGTGATAGGATCCACACTAGATGCGCGCCTGCACGTAGATTGTATGTGTGGACCATTTGCATGAGTTTCTATAATCCTTATTCTGTCATTGTTATTTTATTATATCTTCAAAATAAAGTGATTAAGGCGTGCAAGACTATTCCTTTTCCTAGCAATTATCAAGATAGTTCTTTACATAAAAATTGTGTGGTCTTGAATAGTTTCTTGTTTGGTAAGAATGAATATTTGCATTACAGAAATGCCTAGAACACCAGGATCTTCCCATTTCCATAAGGGTTCATCCTCATCGAGAGCAACACCGCCCGCTCGACGCAGGATCAAGTTTGTAGTACTGGAGCCACCGGTGTCGCAACCCGTACCACACCCCCAGCCGCAGCATCAGCAACCCCAACCCCGGCCCCCTCAACTCTCACTTGTGCCCCCAGGCTTTCATGTCCCTGCCTAATAAAAGGATCCTGCACCACCACCAGTCTGCAGGCCCTCCCCATCAGTAGTTCCTACCCATCATCGACCAGTAGGCCAGGGCCATGGCCGACCTCCACTTCTGGTACCAACCTAAAAACCCAGGTACATCGTATTCCCCATCAACCATTTACAGGGAAAAAACATCAACGGGGGTACGACGTAAGCCCATCTTAGTAAGCACAGACTCTTCTTCTTCCGAGGAGGAGTTGTTGATGCCTCGACGTCTTGATCTGTTCGACAGCTTTGACGTTGCGACCGGATCCCCCAAGCGTATTGCGACTTCCACCCACTCATCTGATGGTGTCGACGACGACAAGGCCTCTTCTCCTCTAGCATATTAGTTTTCACTTTTAGAAAGAACTTATTTTTTATGATGGTTTATATTATGCGATAATTTTGTATGTAATGGAATAATCGAATATGCTACTCTGGTTTGGTAGTTTGTAATATTGGTAGCCTTTTACCCACACTAATTTTTGTTATAATTCTAACCTACACATAACATACTAACAACAACATAAAAAAACCTACATTGAAATTTCTTTTTTCAGAATCTATTGGGCAAAAGTCTTCAACACATTATTGATAGAAATATATAAAATTTAACGATCATTCGATCACTATAACCACGTCGATGAATGAGATAAATACGTACGACTGTAGCGTGCGGAAGAAGATATTACAGATTCTGACATTTTCTTGAGAAACTGAACAACACAGCAAAATGTCATGAACGGTAGGAAAATGAGTTTCTGGGGTAACTCAAGATCGGTCACAAGGAAAATGATTCTCCTTGAATTTTAAGTTTCTACGCGAAAATAAAGGTGCTCATTTTCTGAGCTTTTTCTCGGGAATACTCAGAAACTACTGAACGAGACCTTAGTGAATGTGGTAATTGCAAAGTTACCGCCTTCATGGAAGGATAATCATAAAATCCTCAAACACAATAAAGGCAAGTGGTCTATGGAGGTGATTCTTCAATATTTACGGATTGATGAAGAAGCTCGTTTGAGAGACAAGTTTGAGGAGAAAAATGAATTTGTATCCAAAGTCGATCTAATTGAATCCAAGAGGGATGTGGACGACTCAAATACGAAGAAGCCGAAGTGGACAAACTCCAAGAAGGATTCTAAGGACAATAAGAACAAGAAGGCAAAGAAAAGGGGTTGTTTCCACTGTGGAAAACCCGACCACTTAAAAAAGGATTGCAAATTTTGCAAGAGAATGCAAGCCAATCTTGTAACTGATGAAAATTTTGTTGTCGTCATTTCTGAGATCAATATGATGGGTGATGATAAAGATTGCCACAAAACATGTTTATAATAATCTTTGCATGTTCTAGTCCTATGAAGTTATAATGGAGATCAAAATCTTTAAATGGAAAACTCTTCGACAGCGAAGATCATGGGACAAGGAAAAGTTTTTTGAAAGCTTACATCCCGAAAAGTCATTACTTTGACTGAAGTTCTTCATGTTCCAGAGATTAGAAAAAATCTTATATTTGTCGGCTTATTAATCAAGCATGACTTTAAATTAGTGTTTGAATCCAACAAATTTATTTTATCAAAAAATAAGTCCTTCATTGGAAAAGGCTATGCCTTAGGTGGAATGTTCAAGCTCAATATAATGAATGAAATTTCAGATTCTTCTTACTTAATGGAGTCTTTTAATCTATGACTTGCTATATTAGGTCACATTAATTATAACTATATGACAAGTATGGCTAAATTAAATATGATTCCTATGCCTAATAATTTGAAGGTGAAAATTGTGGTGTATGTGTTAAAACTAAATTAATTAGAAAATCTTTTCATAGTATCGAAAGAAATTTAAAATTGCTAGATATTATATACAATGGTATATGTGATATGTTAAATATATTTACTAGAGGAGGAGAAAGGTATTTTATTACGTTTATCAATGATTGTTCTACATACTTGCATGTTTACTTATTACAAAATAAGAGTGAAGCCCTTGATAAGTTTAAAGTTTATAAGGCTTTTGTTGAGAATCAGTTGGGACGAAAGGCTACGACACTTCGGTCTGATAGAGGCAACGAATACATGTCAAACGAATTTAATGAGTTTTGTGAAAGTCAAGGAATTCGACATGAAGTTACAGCCTATTATACTACTCAACAAAATGGCATTGTTGAGAGGAAGAATAGGACCTTAGTGAAAATGGTTAATGCTATGTTGTGTCATTCCAACTTAGATTCTGACTTATGGGGTGAAGTTTTACTTAGAGCAGCATATCTTTTAAATGGAATACCTAATAAGAAATTTTTTGAAATCACCTTATGAAATAGAAAGGTAGAGTTCCTAATCTTAACCATTTAAAAGTGTGGCGGTGTAGGGCACTTATAAGTTGGTATGACGCTACGAGGTCTAAGTTGGGGCTTAGGGCTAGTGAGTGCATATTTATTGGATATGCACAAAATAGTGCCACTTATAGATTTTTCGTGATGGAAGAATATTGAACAATTAATAAATGTTATGAGCCTAGAGACACTTAATTTTATGAATATCAAAATATATGTAAGGATATATTAAAGACTAATAATGAAGACACTAGTTTAGCATTTAATGAACCATCTAATGGTTATTTAAATGAAAAACTAGAAGAATAGAAGAACAAAATTTTAAAAGAAGTAAAAGACCTAGAAAAGAAACTTACCTAAGTAAGGATTACTACTTATACTTAATAGAAGAAGTGTAATATCCCGAAAAATCACGTTAAGCAGTGACCTCGGGATCAGTGCCCGACTGGTCATAGGTTGACTATGTAGGAGTTCACTAGCTAACGTAAGATAGGATGAACGGATGAGATGTAAGAATTTAAGTGAGTGTGTGGAGAGTGAGGTGAATCTTGAGTCACATACACCTATTCTGGTGTATGTGCTCAACGCACAAGCTAGAGGGGAGATAAAAGGGTCTAATAATCCTAAAATCAATGTTGAGTTGTTGGAGAGAGTTAAGAAGAGAGAGAGAGAGAGGAGTGAAGGAGGGTAGTGATCAAGGAGTTATTGCAACTGATTGGAAGGGGGGGATTGAGCATTTAACGCCGGATTCGACGCAAGGAATCCGCTAGAAGCAAAGCTGGAACCATAGCCTTTCCAACCACTTGATTTAATCAATTTGAGATTGATTGAAGGTAAAATTCTTGCAGATTAAATGCATAGATTAAATGGTTTAATTGTAGTTAGAAATAGCTAAAATCATAGGATAATGGCTTAGAAAAGAAAGAAAAATTAGTTGAAAGAAGATTGGGAAGAACAGCCCAAAGATTAATCAAAATTGAGGTTCGATTGATCGATTTTCACCAAGAAGTTGAAAAGTCAATATAGCCCGAATTCGATTAATCGAACTGAGTTTCGATTAATCGACTTGAGATTTCGATTAATCGAGTTTGATGTCGATTAATTGACTGAGAACCTCCAGTGGACTCCAGTCGCTGGAGGAAAGTGACCTGGGGAAATCGACTAGTCGAAATGAGATTTTGATTAATCGATTTCGAATTTCGATTAATCGATTTGAATATCGATTAATCGATTTTGGGGATTCGACTACTCGAATTGAGAATCGAATTGATAGAGCAAGAATTTTGATTAATCGATGTGGGATTCGATTAATCGAATGGGGACCTCGATTAATCGATTTTGGGAATCGATTAATCGATTTTGAATCTCGATTAATCGATTTTGGGAATCAATTAATCGAATCAGATTCGATTAATCGACTTCAGAGTTCGATTAATCGACTGTGCCAGTTTTTGTTGACTTTTGAGTTTGACTTTAAGATTCTTGGAGGGCCTTGGACCTTCTTTGTTACATCTTTAGTGATGTATTGCATGTGTTATGTTGTACCATAGGTGGTACGTGTGATCAAGGACACAAGGAGCCACGTGAGACCTTGATGCATGATTTAGCGGAGACTTGAGGTAGGGAACACCTTGAACATGTACTTTAATTTGTAAGAGCATGTATGTAGTGATATAGAATCAAATTGAGATATGTTTTATTGCTAAAGTGATTGTGAAAAGTGTGTGTGAGTGACATCAATAAGAGCACCTAATAATGAGCCATCCCCAGGGGATGAGGAAGTAAAGTCATATGGGCATCAGTTGTGATGCAAGTAAATAGATACATCCCAGGGATGTATCTAAGATTGAATAATGTCTAATAAGGCCTAACTGATATAAGATACTACACTTACACGGTGAATAACTATATGTAAAGCACCCAATATTTTTGTTATTTGAGGTTTGATAGGATACCCCACCGACGTGGCGGGATACCCACGACTGACGCGACAAGATATCCGTGACTGATACGGCGGCGAAACCGTAAGCCAGTGTGGAGGCTTATCCATACACAGTAAGCACACCCCAGGGGTGTTGATTTGAGATAAGTTGAAACTCCGCCACCGATCTTCAGGGGAAAAGGGCTTGGGTACTTTTGGTATTCCCAGGGAATACGTTTGAAACTGTCTATATAGATGACGATGATGGGTATCTCATCGGGGCTCAATGCCATATTGCTCGGGGATTACTTAAGTTGAAAGGTTAAGTTTTTCTTTAGGCCTACTCAGTGTCATTCATGATTAATTAAAAGACATGTGTAAACTACCAGAAAAATGTGATTCCTTTTCAACTGTTTTCTCAGTAACTGCATAGACACATCATGCATAAGCATATCATGGAATATATGTGAGTTTTAATTTATATGTTCACTGTGTTTTGTTCCCTATTGAGCTATGATGTAGCTCACTCCTTTAGACTATACGTCGCAGGTCCACTATTAGCAGCTGCTGAGGCTTTAGGAGACGTTGACCCTGGTGAGTCAGACCTTGCGCCTGGTGACGAGTTGGAGCCACCTCCTGAGGACTTCTTCTAGAGGACTCCGTTGTGCAGCTTTGAAAGTTTTGTGAGCTTATTGTTACGGCTTGGTATGTCAAGCCTAGTTTTATAAACAATGTGATTAAATGTTAGGATTATTCTTTTGGGCGAACCATCCTTGATGATCAGCTATCATCGATGGTTCGGATCGGTTCTCCATTCATGCAGAGGCATAAAGGTAGAACTGTCTTTTGAGCAATATTTAAATAGTGAATCATTTCCGCAGCTATTGTTATTATTTTCAGTTCATTCTATTGCTTGATATACCAGTGTTCCGTGTTTAGCCAAGGGGCATGGTCGAGATGATCGTGCCGATGGCACCGATTTTGAGGTGCCGAAATTCGGGCTGTCACAAGAAGATAGAAATAAAAATACTAAAAAGTATGAATATTGTTTAAGTATTGATAGTGATCCATTAACTTTTCAAGAAGCTTTAAATTCTAGAGATGCAGAATTTTGGAAAGAAGCTATTAAAGATAAAACGGACTCTATAATAGGTAATTAAACTTGGGAACTAGTAGACTTACCTCCTAGTTCAAAACCAATAGGATGTAAGTAGATATTTAAAAGAAAATTTCGATTCGATGGATCAATTGATAAATTTATGGCTAAGTTAGTAACTAAGGTATATAGGCAAAAAGAGGGAATAGATTATTTTGATATCTATGCACCCGTTGCTAGGTTATTGTCTATAAGACTGTTAATTGCATTAGCATCTATACATAAATTGGTTATAAACCAAATGGATGTAAAAACAATATTTCTAAATGAAAATTTAGATGAAGAAGTATACATAGAAGAACTTGAAGGATTTATTCTAAAGGGAAATGAAAATAGAGATATAAGTTAAACAAATCTTTATATAGACTTAAAACTGTTGGAAATTTATGATGGAATGATGAAATAAAAGGAGAACGAACTTATGTGTAAGCACATGAATCGAGAGAATTTTAAGTTTATACTTGCCCCCCACCATACATGATCACTAATGGATTTTTTGGTAATGCCAATGATTTGGAATTTATTTATAATGTGTGAAGAGATGCGTAAGCACCTTTTCGTGAATAAACACCTATTGGTTGGTTTCAGACAATGGACATATTGAATAGTCAACTGTCGGAGAAACACCAACGGACATTTATGTTTTGACTTTAAAATTTTAAAAGACACATTTTCATAACTAATTTATTATTAAATAATTTCATCTGAGAAACACCTGGTTCTAACATGTATGCATGTGCACACATGTGTGAGCGCAGAAGATCATACCACACACCATAGGAACCCAATAAAGCCTTAGATGTCTTTCTCCTTACACAATGTGGGATCATGATTGTTAAGGCCATGTTATAGCCTCGTTATGGCCTCTCTATGGTGAATAGTGATGAGAAATACCATATATAATAAAATAGTCATGATGGCTAAATAGCGACGTCATAGCGTCGCCATGGCAGAATAACATTATGTCGTCGCTATGCACGCTATTTTATTTTTTGGATAATAACGTATAAGACTTATAAGTTATTTTTTGGATTATAACGTATAAGACTTATAAGTTATGATATTTTTTATAATATAAGTTATAAAAGTTAACTTACAAGTTACAAAATCTCAACTTATAAGTTACAAAATCTTCGACTCTCTCTCTCTCGTCACAACAACTACCAACACCAGCGTCGTTGAAACGTCAGAATCAATGACACTACCATATGTGTACGTAATATTTTATATTTTTTAATATTCTATATTGTTGATATTTTATATTTATTTATTTATACTTACTATGTTGCAAATTTCTTGATGTTCTATATTTAATTTGTATTTATTGATATTTATTTATTCCTAGAATATGAAATCCTTAATATTATAATCAAAGTATGATGCTTTAGTAGTTGAATTTTTTTCTTCATATTTTTTTTTCTTATATAAAAAAAGATTACTATTAATTAATAGATAAAATATTTTTAAAAAAAAATTACAATAATAAATAATTTTGTCATACCGTAACGGGCCTCTTCGCCATGACCTCCCCACACTGCCTTAACTACTTTTTGTGGGATTAATCCCTATTTAAAATATACAACAGTATCATAATTTATTGTTAGACAATGAGGATATCTCAAATAAAATGACTTCCTGAAGGTGATGAATATACAAAGTTTTTCCATATAATTGCCAAAGTGAGGTAAAAAATCCATTAAGAGAATTTCGAAAAAGATGGAAGTTGGATGAATAATTTGAAAGATATAGGAGATATTGCTATATATAGGGAATTATGTTCACTATTGCCTGCTACTAACTCTACTCATTCGTCATGTTTACTTGATCAGATTTCTAAGATTATTTTGGTGGAACAAAATAAAGACTTCATTGTTATTCCGTACATGGTTTAAAATTTCAAAATTTTTGTGACAGCTCGAATTTTGGTATCTCGAAACTCGTGCCATCAGCACGATCCTCCAGACCGTGTCCCAAAACTGTACACGGAACATTGGTATAACAAGCACAATTAAATAAATAAAGCAAATAATCTCATAAAGCGGAAACGGTTAATATGCTCAACTGGCATATGCAAAAGACAGTTCTACTTTCATGCTTCTGCATGAACAGAGAACCGACCCGAACCATTGGTGATAAATAGATCACCCCAGATGGTTCGCCAAAAGAATAATCCAATTTAATTACATGTTTATCAAAATAAAGGCTTGACATACCAAGCCGTATAAATCTGTTCTCAAACTACTATCTGTCAAAGTACACAGCAGAGTCTCCTAGAAGAAGTCCTCGGGTGGGCTCAACTCTCGTGCGTAATCCGAATCACCGGATCTCGCTCTCCAAGCCTCGGCAATTTGCTATCAATGGACCTATGACGTATAGTCTAAAGGGTGAGCTACATCCTAGCTCAATAGGAAACAAACACAATGAACATATAGACTCACATATATTCCATGATATTCTAAGCATGATGTGTCTATGCATTTGCTAGAAAACAGTTTAAAAGCTGATGAATTTCATTCAAGTTTACTGGTAATTAGTATGTCTTACTTTACTGTTGATTTATCATGAATAACACTGAACAGGCCTAAAGCAAAACTTAAATCTTCAACTTAAGTAATCCCCGAGCAATATAACATCGAGCCCCGATGAGATACCCTTCATCGTCGTCTAAATAGACAGTTATTATAAATTATTCTCTGGGAATACGACCCAAGCCCCTTTTCACTAGGCGGCGGAGTTAAAAACTCATCTCAACATCCACAGGATGTGCTTATCATTACTGGATAAACCTCCGCTTTGGTGTCTTGATTGGTGTCAGCCTGTCGGTCACGGATATCCTGCCACGTCAATCGTGGGTATCCCGCCACGTCGGTGGGGTATCCTATCAAACCTCAAATAACAAACATAACATGTGCTTTACATATAGTTATTCACCGTGTAAGTATGCTATCTTATATCAGTTAGGCCTCAACAGTAATTATTCAATCATATATATATATATATATACATCCCTGGGATGTATACATACTCGCATCCACTGATGCCTTTATTACTTTCTCATCCCCTGGGAATGTCTCATTCTTATTAGATTGCTTAATCTTAATCACTTGCATCACACCGATGCCTTTTTCACATTCTTGGTGTTACACGCACACCCATTTTTATAAAGTTTTTTGTAGTTAAAACAACTTTAAATCTGATAATTATATCACTACATACATGCTCTTGAAATTAAAGTACATGTTCAAGGTGTTCCCTACCTCAAGTTTCTGATGGTCTAAGCATCAAGGTCCCACGCGGCTTCTTGTGCTCGCTTTCACACGTACCACCTATAGTACATCATAACACATGCAATACATCACTAAAGATGTAATGAAGAAGGTCGTGGACCCTCCATGAATCTCAAAGAAAACTTAGAAAGTTAAGCAAAACCGATTAATCGATTTCCAAAATCGATTAATCGAAACCCAAATCGATTAATCGATCCCAAATCGATTAATCGAAGTCTCTAACATAATGAAGTCGATTCTCAAATCAAGTGGTCGAAAGTCTGAAATCGATTAGTCGATCCCAAATTGATTAATCGAAATCCAAAATCGATTAATCGATTTCCTAAATCGATTAGTCGATTTCCAAGGTTTCTCAAGAGTAATTGACGCCTGTAATTGAGTGCTGAAGATTAGTGTAGATATTTGTAGTTTCTCATAAGCAATTGACGACTGCGGCTGAGGGGTGAAAGATATATTTATTTGCTTTCTAGTATAGAATTTATATGCTTTGTAAACATCTCCAAGTTCTGATTTGAATTGACGACTCAGGTTGAAATTTACAGATTAGTATAATGATTTTTATTTTTTATCTTCAGTTTTCTAAAGTTTGATTGGCGCCCATATTTTAAGAAGTTGTTGATTAGATTAAATTTGTATTGATAGGACTTTAGTATTGATTGACGCCCAATGCTAGAAGAAATAATATATTGGGATTGACGACTTCAATATGAAGAAGGAGGAGTAGGATTTATTTTATGCACTTTAGTTTAAGAAACCATTCTTTTATTTATATTTCTCCAGTAGAGTAAATCTTAAAGATAAATAGAAAATTTTAAAGATAAAAATTTAATTAGGAGATAAAAAAAAGAGATAAAAATATAAACAAAATTCCTCGTGAGAACGATCCTATGCTAATACTATGATTTTCATTGTGCGCTTGCAATAGATTAAGACTTTACTTTAGTTAATTAATATATATACATAAAAAAAATACAAGTCACCAATATATGAAGAACTAATCATTGCATGCAATAAATTAAAGTAGCCTGCTAATATATTAATAAGAAGCATAGGACGATAATATACTAAAGCACATGCTATCATAAGAGAGCGATCACCACTTTAAAGTAGCACCACTATTCTATGAGAGCACAGTAGTGGCACTATCGTATAATAGTGGCCCCTTATCTTATCATAGCTGACGCTACCTTATGATAGCGCCACTATTGTAAGATAGCGCATGCTCTCATAGAATAGCAGTCGTTATCTTATCATAGCAAACATTATCGTATTACAAAAGTGACTGTTATTTTCTTTTATGTTAAATTTCTTTGTGCACTATCTCATCATATCAAACGCTATCATGTGAAATACATTCTATTATCAAATTTACGTTCTCGCTAAGATGGTTGGCTGTTGAATATTTTCATTGATGAAAATTTTTCCTTCGCTATAAGCCAGAAAAAAATGGAGGGAAAAAGTCGCATAATCGATTTGATAAGTCGGTGCTGACGAGGACACAACTTGTCATGGAGCCATCCTATTCTGCATATTTTGACACTTGAGGGCCACTTTTACAAATGTGCAAAACGTTAGAGCCAAAAATGCAAGTTTCCTGTATATTATATTGAGTCCAATATTTGAAAAATTGCTGTGACAGCTGATCTTCTGGTTGGGTGCCACATGACGCCTAAATGGCTCGTGAGTGCCCTAAAACACTAGACCTGTGAGTAGTGTCATGGCCTATATATATATATTAGGAAAAGGCCTCCCTCCTTCATGGGAGGACGGTCATCGTCCTCCAACCTTTCACGTGGACTTTGGGGTGCATTGCTTAGATCATCTTTGAAAAAAAAAATTAGAAACTCATTTCTATCGTATATATTTTGAATCGTGAAATATGGACCAATGAAAGTCGTCAAACTTTGACTTGTGAGTTTAAATTTTATTTTCCAATTTTTTTTTTCTAATATTGATCTAAATTGTCCACCTGTGCTCCACGTAGCACTCAAAAAGTATTTTAAATGTCACGTTGAGCTCCACATAGATCTTGAAGTACGGAGACCGTCCTCCACTAAAGGACCTAACTGACTCCCACATATATATATATATATATATATATATATATATATATATATATACTATACTCAAAAGGTATCATTTTCACGCTTATATCGAGGCCAGTTGGGTGCTAAATGGAGTCCAGAGGATCAGTTGTCACATCAACTTGCCTAATGTCTCTAACCCTCGCTTACCACGTCAATTTGGCCCAGCTGGTCATACCAAGAATTTAAAATTAAGAAATAAAAAATAAAATAATGTTTTACTTTTAAATTTTAGGTCAAAAGTGTGCAAAAAAATTCACTACATTATTACCCTGAATGTGGTTTAACTTGCAATTAGCTACCTTTATATCCTCGTCATCAGGACCCTTTAGCTACCTTGAGAAGCATGCGGCTATTAACAATGCACGGACCCGTCCACATTTCAAGCTATTTCTTGAGGCACTCATGCCATGCGTCACCGCATGATATATATATATATATATATATATATATATATATATATATAAATATAAATATATGGATCGATTCTTTATCTTTCATGAAGATTCTCATCTTTGTCTTTATAAAGTATGGGTTGAATTAACTACCTTGAGTAAGATGATGTAGATTTTTTTTACAAAGGAAACATAAGATTCCCGTTTATTTGTTCACCTGTGTACTATTTTGATACAATCTTAAGTTATATCCAATCTATGTGATGGCCTATTAACACTTATCATGGTTTGTGATGGCTTGCATCATCTTATAGATGTTAAGGCTGTGTATGACATAGCTTTTTACTAGCCCATGCCACAACGGATTTTACCTACTTTAATTCGTTCTCATTCTTTTTTCTAACTCTCTGCAAAGGAGGATTTATCTGCTCTAACAACAACATCCCAACTTTCTATTAGCTCCCTACTAGAGTAAATAAAATATGCTCTGTCAAGGAGAGAGTAGAGAGGAGGGTATAACTACTGAACATGTAATTCTTGCATAAAATCTTTCTATGCAAAGAGTTACAAAGGAGAAAGAGTTTCTACTAAAGCAGGTAGCGAGATGTTAGTAAAGAGGATGTGACCTACTAAAGCAGGTAAACTCTGCTATAGCAGGGGCTAGCAAAGAGCTATGCCTGACCTAACTCGAAAACTTGAACCTCCGCCCTACCTAAAAACCCACCCGACCTAGTTAAAAGACCCCTATTTGCCTTCATTTTATATATAAAATATTAGGTTGAGTCAAGTTGACCTGATTTGACCCAATATTTGCTCAATCGGCTCAGACTTTTTAATCACCCGACTAAATTCTACCTAAAGATGAGGTCGGATGCCTCATGCCTGCCCCGACCCAACCGATGACTCAAGTTTAGGTACCCAACCAAGTAAAATTCCGAGTCTGGCTCCGGGTCAGCCCTACCCATTGACAACCCTAGTTGAAGATGATGATAACAATGTGATGAATAGAAAATCTACATTATTTTACATATATTAATAGCGGAAATTAGAGAAACAAGATTGGTATGCTAACGTTTTTGCTTATTATATTATTTTAGAAAGTTTTAACCCTATCATACGATTTTTGAATACCCCAAAAGGATTAGACAATTTTAAAATTACAAAAATACCCCCAACATACCCTTCTCCCTTAGCCTATGAAATCTCATGTTTTCAAAAGAATCAAAGATTGATTCCCTCTTTGCTCAACCTCCTCTCTTCACCCAAAAATCGTTCTCCCCTTTTCCTTCTATATTGATATCCGTAAGGTTAAGGGTGTCTGCAATCTTCATCCTCGGTTCTATAAGGGTGGTTCTCTATTTCAACCAGGAAAGCTTTCTGTAATCTTTTTCAACTGTTCTGTAATAGTTTATAATTATTATTATTATTTTTTGATCAGTAATAGTTTATAATTATTAGACAGTCAACGAAATAGTGCATCTTAAACTCCATTATAGCGTAGGTGCCCACCATTAATCTATAGGTTCAGGGAAGACTGCAAATAGTATATATATAGGTGCCCACCATTCTTAAAACGACAATCTTCTTCGAGTCGACAAAGACGACTGTGGCAGAACGGTAGTTCCATAATTTAAAGTAGTATTTTTCCTTGGATTAAATATCTTTTTGGAAACTTAGAAAATCATGTCAATCCTTCTTTACTAAAACTTTTGAAAAATCGGAATATAATGCTCAAGTTTTTTGTAAAAAGGTACTTATTTTCTAAAAGGCCCTAGGGAACTTTAGCAAAACGGGATTGGGAAATTTTTGTTTTGGGGTATTATATCATTTGGAAAAGTTTTGGGGAATCTGATTGCACTGATTTTGAGGTCTTTGATGAGTACTGAAAAATGAGGATATTTCACCCCTAAATACCTATATTTAGCTGTCCGATGAAGGCTATCTGATGAGATTGATTAGATTTGAAATGTTTCAAGTAAATACAAGCCAAGTATAGAAAACAGTACAAGAATTCTGAATATAATGTCAAAACACTGCAACTTCGGGTAATCAAGAACTTGGTGCGACTTGTGGCTAAATTTGGACCTTCACGACGGCCGAATTACAACATTGTTAAAACATGAAAGTTGTAGATCTTTTCGACAGCTTTCCAACGGCACAAGAATCGTCTCAATCCGAGTTCGAGACAGAAAGTTATGGCCAAAATACCGAAGCAGTGTCTGAACCAAGAAGAAGTGCTGAATTTCACGGATTTCTGGGGTCGATGCATCGACCCTACAGGTCGATTAATCGAGCCAGAATTTGAGTCTGGCACGAATCTGACACTGAAAGTCTGATTTTTGGGATTTTCTGTCGGCTCGATGCATCGACACTTACTGGTCGATTAATCGACCCGAAAATAAAGGCTTGGGAGACTTCCGCGCGACGGGTCTATTTAAAGCGACTCAAACATTTCGGGAAAAAGGGGAGAATTAGATCTTTTTAGAATTAGAATTACGTAGGAATTAATTTGAGGAAAGAGTTTTAGTTTTTAGTGTTCTTAGTTTTTAGCCATTATTTTTCATAGTTAGACATAGAAATAGGGAAGTTTTATTATTCTTTTGAGAGCTTTGTTCCCTTTAATTTTCCAGTACTCATTCCTTCAGTTTATAAATTTTGTTCAAAGTTTATTCCTGCATTTATTTCGTTTCTGAAGATCATCATACGTGTGGATCAACGTAATTTATTTTGAAGTTTGAGGTAATTTTAATTAATATTATTTTCCCGTCTTTATTTATTTATCTCATTTACTTACAATATGTGTGGCTAAATTTATAGGGATGGGGATCTAATGATTCCCATCCGAGGGATGTACTTTTAATAATATAAATTTAGGATTAAAATATGAGATTTTACTTTATAGTTGTTGTGCTATCATGAATGGATGAAATCCCCGCCACTAACCGGGATCGCGTGTGCCGAGCCATGCCCGGGATCTCAGATCGGTGATGGTAATTTTACTCAATCATTGTTATGGTCTTTTTGTTTTCATCGTGTGGATCTAATTACGATTATGTTCTGGGATCGAGTGTGCCGAGCCATGCCCTGGATCTTGGTTCTGTAATGGTAATTTTATCTTAAATAATCCCTAATCTGAATAAAGTGTGCCGAGCCATGCCCTTGATTTCAGATTTGTAAGTGGTATTCTTGTTGGAATTTTCACCCACTTTGGGGATGATTTTTATTTGAACCTGAGATCATGTGTGCCTAGCCGTGCCCTTGATCCCAGATCTATATATATGAAAATCATCTAAGTCCTGATTGCAGGGATGCAACGTGAAACCTATTAGGGTGTTGACCATTGATCTTCCATAAAAGATGTTTGTTACCAATGGAATATCTCATAATTTAATCCTTAGATTTATATTATAGGAAGAACGGACCAAAGATGAGAGGATTTAGTATCTTCATCTTTATCATCATCTTCACTTTTATTTTTGAATTATCAATTGAATTTCAGTTTGTAGTCATTAATTACCATCAACCGCTTAAATCATAAAACTGGTAGAATACTGTTAAATCTTAATAGGTTTCTAGAATTGCTTGTCTCTTTTAAGATGTTTCAACATTAATCCTCGTGGGAACGATCTCGTACTCTGCACCCACTATATACAAACCGATTCGTGCACTTGCGAGTAAAACATTACATTAAAAATATCACATCAAGTTTTTGGCGCCGTTGTCGGGGAACAAATTGAGAAAATCTGAATTTTTGGTAGACAGTAAATTTTAAGAATTTTCGAGGATTAAAATAGTATTTCTGCTTAATTAAAAAAAAAAAAAAAAATTTCGAAAATTTTAAATTTAAAAATTTTAATTTAAAAAAAAAAAATATATATATATATATATATATATATATATATTTTTTTTTTTTTTTTTGGAGTCGATGCATCGACCCCTATTGTCGATGCATCGATTTGGCCTCGATTGATCGAGTGTGACTCGATCAATCGATTTTTAGTAAAAAAAAAAAAAAAAAAAAAAACAAAAAAAAAACAAAAAAAAACAAAAAAAAACAAAAAAAAAAAAAAATTTATTTTTTTTGCTTGGAGGTTTTTCTGCCTGAAACCTCCACTCTGTGCATTATTTGCATGCACACTAGGTCTTCTAAAGAAAGAAATTTAGAACCGTTAAATTCTGAGATCGGACGTGCCTGTCGGTCAAATCGTAAGGACGCTAGATCAAAGCAGAAATTTTTAAGTGAATCATCCACTGAAGTCAATATGACTGACAACATGAATGGGCAACTCGAACAACAGGAAGAACCAACATTGAGAGAACTGTTTTCTCCGATAACTACAAATACCCCATCATGCATCGTATACCCCGCCACACCTGGTGGCCGGTTTGAAATTCGAACTAATGTCATCCAAATCCTTCCAATTTTTCATGGCATGGAGCGAGAAGATCCATACCAGCATGTTAAAGACTTCGTCGAAGTCTGCTCATCTGTTTACCAAAATTTCAGCGAAGAATCTGTTAGGCTGCGCTTATTTCCTTTCTCTATTAAGGATAAAGCAAAAGCATGGTTAAATTCTTTACCATCGGGATCCATAACCACCTGGGATCAGATGGTCAAAAAGTTTCTGTCAAAGTTCTTCCCTATGGCGAATGTCAGCCTTAGATGAAATCACGGATTTCACGCAAGAGGAAGATGAGAGATTATATGAAGCTTGGGATAGATTCATGGATCTCTTACTCAAATGTCCGCACCATGGATACTCAAAGTGGAGACTGGTCCAATGTTTCTACAATGGACTAAATCAACTAAATAGACATCTGGTGGAGTCAATGAATGGCGAAGGATTCCTGAGCCTTAAAGAAACCGAATCTTATGCTTTCTTAGAAAAGCTAGCTGAGGATTCTCAGCACTGGGATTTCACAAAGACTCGGGAACAAGCAGTCAAAACCCGTGATCAAGCCGGGAGTTCAACCAAGAAAGGAGGACTATACGTAGTAAAGGATTCCCCAGATCTGATGGCTAAACTTGATTTCCTCACTCAACAAGTGGAGGAATTGAAAGTAAAGAAGAATGTGCATATGGTCAATACACAACCTGAGCCATGTTCAATTTGTGCAAGTCCAATGCATATGGCAGATGATTGTCCTTCAATGCAGAACTATCATGAAGACACATCTGAACAGTTAAATGTTGTGAATAATTATGGGCGGAATCAAGGAAACGTTTTCAATGAGAATAACCCAAATAGCTGGAGATACCACCCAAATTTCTCATGGAAACAAGATAATCAAAGAATGCTGTGAAACAGGGACGAACTTTTATCCCCAACAAAATTTCAATCAAGGACCGCAGCAGAACTACGGTCAAGGGCAATTTCAAAGAAGGGTTCAATAACCGAATCAATTTCAATACAATCAAAATTAGGTTGGTGACCCACGGCAAATGAACCGGAATTTTCGGTTCACAACCAATGGGAGGTTATCAAAACCAACCACAACAAAATTTTGTGCCGACATTTCCACCACTGGATTTAACAACCCACGAAATCACGCCCAACGCCCCATACAAACTCCTTCTACTGAGGACCTGATGAAACTCATCCATTCTCACACGTCCTCAATCTCTAAAATAGAGACCCAAATTGGGCAATTGGCATCTTTTCTCTGTGAAAGAGAAAAAGGTTCGTTTCCAAGCCAACCTGTTCCTAACCCAAGGGGCCAAATGGTTGTTGAACAAACATCAACTTCAACACAAGAGGAGAATCAATAACAAATTCGGGCAATCACAACGTTGAGATCTGGAAAGCAGGTCGATAACAAAGTCGTGTTGCCAGAGGAGGAGGAAGAGTCTGATGGAGAGAAGAAATCTGAAGAGAGAGAAGAAATTGATGACAAAGTACAAGCAAAAGAAATATCAGATGACAAGAGTGAACAGAAGAAAAGTCTAGTTCCAAAAGCACCGTACCCGCAAAGATTGATGGCACCACTAAGAAATCGCGATGTGGAAGGAATAAATGAGATTTTCAAGCAATTAAAAATTAATATTCCCTTTCTGGATGCCATCCGTCAAGTACCTACTTATGCTAAATTTTTGAAGGAATTGGTCACAATCAAAAGACAGACCAATATTCTGAAAAAGGCTTTCTTAGCCGAGCTGGTTAGTTCAGTGTTGCAAGCAAAGCTCCCAATCAAATACAAGGACCCAGGTTGTCCTACAATCTCGATCATCATCGGCGATAACTGTATTGATCAGGCCCTTTTGGACTTAGGAGCAAGTGTCAACTTGTTGCCTTATTCTGTGTATAAGGAGCTCGAATTGGGAGAACTTAAGACCACTGCGATGACCCTTCAGTTAGCTGATCGGTCCGTAAAGATCCCTCGAGGAATTGTAGAAGATGTCCTCATCAAGGTGAACTCTTTCTACTTTCCTGTAGATTTTGTTGTTCTAGACACTGAACCGACATCAAATTTGAAGAATAATATTCCAGTGATTCTAGGAAGACCATTCCTAGCAACCTCCAATGCGCTGATCAATTGTCGAAATGGGATCATGAATCATCATTCGGGAATATGACAAGGAACTCAACATTTTTAATATTGCCAAGCAGCCCATGGAGGATGACGAACATGCACAAGCATGCATACTCGATGAAATTGTAGAGGAAATATTTAATGCATCTGAATCTGACGATCCTCTAGCAGCTTGTCTTGCGCATTTTGGAGAAAATTTTGATGTGGATCAACTAATCCAAGAAGTAAATCACATGTTGGATTCCACACCACGTCTGGGTGAAGAACAGGAAATAGAGTGTGGAACTCAAATTGAATTAATCAAGGAAAAGCCGAAAGAGGAGGAGAAAGGGTCCTTAGAACTTAAACCTCTTCCTAAAGTCTCAAGTATGCCTACACTGGGGAGAATGAAACTCAACCGTTATCATATCGTCAACATGGATGTAATCGCCAAGACCAACTCATGAATGTACTCAAAGAGCACAAAAGTGCCCTTGGTTGGTCAATAAAAGATATCAAAGGCATTAGTCCGACGTGTATGCATCAATCCATTTGGAAGACAATGTTAAGCCTTCTAGGGAACCATGAGAGACCTGAACCCTATAATGCAAGATGTGGTCCAAATGAGGTAATCAAACTTTTAGATCTTTGGAATCATATATCCCATCTCGGACAGTAAATGGGTCAGCCCCACACAAGTCCTCCCTAAGAAATCGGGAATCACAGGGGTGAAGAATGAAGAAAACGTACTGGTCCCTACAAAAATTCAAACAGGGTGGAGAGTGTGCATTGATTATCGGAAGTTAAATTTGATGACGAGGAAAGATCACTTTCCACTTAGTTTATCGATCGGATGTTAGAAAGATTGGTGCATGAGTACTAATGCTTTTCGATGGCTATTCGGGTATAACCAAATAGTCATTGCACCGGAGGATCGGGAAGACCACTTTCACATATCCTTTTGGTACTTTCTCCCTACCGAATGCGAATCTTTGTTTGTAATGCAGCTACATTCCAAAGATGTATGCTGAGTATTTTTTCGGATATGGTCGAGCGATTCTTGGAAGTCTTCATGGACGACTTCTCGATACATGGAAACAGTTTTGCTGACTGTTTGAATCATTTGTCGTTAGTGCTTGCACGATGCCAGGAGAAGAATCTTGTTCTTAACTGGGAGAAATGTCACTTCATGGTTAAAGATGGCATTGTTTTGGGACACATCATATCGTCCCAGGGTATTGAGGTCGATAAGGCTAAAGTTGATTTAATTGCCGACCTACCACCACCAAGGACAGTGAAGGAAATCAGATCTTTTCTGGGCCACGCCGGTTTTCTGAGCGTTTTATTAAAGATTTCAATGAAGATAGCAGCTCTGCGACTTACTTTCCAAAGATGTCCAATTCATCTTTGATGATAAATGTTTGCGGGCCTTTGAAACCATTAAGGCCGAATTGATAAAAGCTCCAATAATTCAATCTCCGAACTGGGCCTTCCCGTTCGAAATTATGTGCGACGCCTCTGATTATGCAATTGGAGCTGTTTTGGGGCAACGAATAGAAAAATTACCGCATGTAATCTATTATGCGAAGTCGCACTCTCAACGATGCCCGTTAAACTACTCGACCACCAAAAGAAACTTTTGGCGGTAGTTTTCGCGTTGGATAAATTCGATCCTATTTATTAGGATCTAAAGTTGTGGTATTCACAAATCACGCCTCTGCGATATCTGACGCTAAGAAAGAGGCTAACACGTTTAATTAGGTGGATCTTGTTGTTGCAAGAGTTCGATTTGGAGATCAAGGACAAGAAAGGTTCGAGAAAATGTGGTGGCCGATCACTTGTCACGAATAATTATTGAGAAACTGACGGCGAGCACATGTTCGATCTTGGAGCACTTCCGGATGAAGCAGGTTGTTGATTGATTGCCCACCTTGGTATGCGGATCTTGTCAATTTCCTAGTCAGAAATTACCTCACCATTGGTCAAAGAATGAGAAATCTATTTTCTTAGCTCGGGTGAAACACTATTTTTGAAGATCGTACTTATTCAAATCTTGTCATGACCAAATCATACGATGTATTCACGAATCGAGCAACCACAAATCATCTCGTTCATCATGAGTTAGCTTGTGGAGGTCACTTTAGTTCCAAAAGATGCAGTAAGATCTTTCAAAGTGATTTTTATCGCCGATATTTAAGGATTTCCATCAACATTGCAAATCCTGTCACAACTGTCAAATGCTAGGCCGAATCTCAAAGCGCAACATGATGCCGCTCAATCCAATTTTAGAAGTTGAGTTATTTGATGTTTGGGGGATCGATTTTATGGGTCCTTTCCCGAATTCGTTTGGAAATACGTTCATTCTTGTCGGCGTTGACTATGTTTCGAAATGGGTAGAGGCCGTGGCTTGTAAATCTAATGATCACAGAGTAGTGATCAAATTTCTCAAGGATCAAGTGTTTTCACGTTTTGGCATTCCAAAGGCGATAATCAGTGATGGTGGAAAGCACTTTTGCAATAAAGTGTTCACCCAATTAATGAAGAAATATGGTGTTACACACAAAGTTGCTACACCATACCACCCTTAGACAAGTGGCCAAGTTGAAGTCTCTAATCGGGAACTTAAGCGGATTTTAGAAAAGACAATCAATCCAAACCGCAAAGACTGGTCGTTAAAGTTAGATGACGCTCTATGAGCGTATAGAACTGCATTTAAAACTCCGATTGGCATGTCGCCGTATCGGTTGGTCTTTGGTAAAGGGTGTCACCTCCCGGTTGAATTGGAACATCGAGCATTTTGGGCCGTTAAGTCATTGAATTTCGATTTCCTGAAATCTGATACCCAAAGGGGTCTCCAAATAAATGAATTAGAGGAAATCCGTCGATGTGTATATCTAAATCGTATAAGGACCGTGAAACGAGTTCATGATCAATCTATTCTGAAATCGTTTGTTGTTGGTCAACAAGTTCTACTCTACAATTCCGACTTCATCTATTTGGAAACTAAAAACCCGTTAGTGGTCCTTTCAAAATCTCTCGAATACTCCCCAATGGGCAAGTAGATATTATAAACCCGAAACGGGAATGTTTTTCGAGTTAAGCGGTGATTGAAACCGTTCCTTGAGAATGCGATTGCATTCTCGACACTATTTCTTTGGGTGAGCCACCGCTCACCTGCAGCAATTCCCAAGGTCGAGCTATCGACTTTAAACTAAGCGCTCATTGGGAGGCAACCCAATTGTGTAGTTTTCGTTTGGTTTAGGATTTAGGATTTTTAGTTTTTTCTTTCTTTTTGTTTTGTTGTGTTTAGTTTAGATTGTTTTTTTATTCCCTCAATAGTGTAACCATATTCCTTCAATATATTTTTGTAATGTTCAATTTGATACAATTATTCTCTCTTTTTGATCTTTGTGTTGAGGTACTTTTTTCAAATAGGTTTGAAGGTCTTCTTCTTCTTTCAGTCAATGAGGACATTGTCATCTTTAGGTTTGGGGGTATGGTTAATTATTTTACGTCATTTATTTATTTTATTTGAAAAAAAAAAAAAAAAATTTATTTTTGAAGTCATCATGCACATTATTTTACGATTGTTTTCAAACTTTAGTTGATGATGCATGTAAATTTAATTTTGAGAATACTAGTGTCATATTTTGATTACTTGTATCTAAGATGATGAAACTTAATGTGATATGTTGTGGATAATTTTGATAGTCATGCTTAGAATTTTTACACTTATACCAAGCTAAGACTTAGAAATCGATGAACTGTTTTGAATGTTGAATCTTAGGATCTCAGTGGAGACTAAACCCAGTGAGCTTTAGAGCTAATTTCCCGTCATTGATGAGTGAATATATAAACTCGGAGTTTTCTTTGAATACGACTTATTTTGCATTATCTCATACACTTCATTTTGACTTGTGACTTTGTATGAAATCAAATTCATATCATTATGTTAGAATGTACTGTATATCTACTCAAGACAAATAGGCAAAGTTACTATCTTTTAAGGACATGATTGAAGGCCATCTTTGGCTTGTTTGTGCTTAAAAGGCCCCACCTCAAATAAATTTATCTTTCTAGTACCCCTTTGAGCCTATTAAAAATTTACCTTTATACATTTTTTGATAAGCCACGTTAACCTTTAACCCTTCACCATTTCTGAAAATTCAGCTTTACCCTTCTTATTTCTGAGAAATTAGGAACGAGGATGAGTGAGCGAAAGAGAGTAAGTGGAGATCTTGAGTTGTGGTGTTTCTTTGAGAGTGTATGGCAAAATAAAAGAAAAGGGGAGAAAAGAAAAGAAAAAAAATAATGAAAATATGAGGTGCTTCAAGAAAAGAAATTCAAGAGAAAAAGAAAGTTGAGAAAATAGAAGAAAATTGAGAAAAATAGTGAGAGATTAGAAAAGAAAAAGAGAAATAGAAAAAAAAAAAGTTGTTTCTTTTAATTTCTCGAAACTTTGAATCCCAACTTCAATTCTTTCTTACCCTTTCACAGCCCCATTACAACCCTAAAAGACCTTCATGATCTGATCTTGCATTAGTAACTGCCTTGTGGAGAGTAAATATGTGATACTTATGACACTTGATATGACATGCTTAGGATATACAAGTATCTTCTTATGAGATTTATTTTTGTTCATTGATTGCATCGTGTTTCATTTATCGTATGAGACCTTTTTTTGCTTTATGTTGACCTCCTCTACATATATGTAAACTTATCCATCCATCATGTCTTTATATTTTGAGAGTATACCTAAAGTGAGGATTGAGTCAAAACAACAGATCCAACGGTTTTCCGTTTGAACTAGTTCTGAGATGAATGAATTTTTGTTTGGTTATGCACACACTTCACGTTTAAGCATGAATGGATGAGCTATCTAACGATTTGAGCATTAGACTAATTTGAATGGATATTAGTATGATTAGTATAACATTGTTATTTAAAATTGAGGATTCGCATGTTGAATTGATTAATGATTTTTGTTTTTGAATGGTATATATGGTATCAAAATCATGTTTTGAAAACTCAATTTTATCGATGATTTCAAAAATATATTGAAGTTTGTGGGTAACTTCACTGTAAACCCTCAGGAGACACAACTCCTCCACTAGGATCACCTAGGGGTTTAAAGGCTTGTTGCACATGCTAAGTGCAATCGTGTTCCCTACGAAAGTGGTATTTATTTTCTTTAGTTTGCTTTGCTCGAGGACTAGCAAAGTGTAGGTTTGGGGGTATGATGAGTACTGAAAAATGAGGATATTTCACCCCTAAATACCTATATTTAGCTGTCCGATGAAGGCTATCTGATGAGATTGATTAGATTTGAAGTGTTTCAGGTAAATACAAGCCAAGTATAGAAAACAGTACAAGAATTCTGAATATAATGCCAAAACACTGCAACTTCGGGTAATCAAGAACTTGGTGCGACTTGTGGCTAAATTTGGACCTTTACGACGGCCGAATTACAACATTGTCAAAACATGAAAGTTGTAGATCTTTTCGACAGCTTTCCAACGGCACAAGAATCGTCTCAATCCGAGTTCGGGACAGAAAGTTATGGCCAAAATACCGAAGCAGTGTCTGAACCAAGAAGAAGTGCTGAATTTCACGGATTTCTGGGGTCGATGCATCGACCCTACAGGTCGATTAATCGAGCCAGAATTTGAGTCTGACACGAATCTGACACTGAAAGTCTGATTTTTGGGATTTTCTGTCGGCTCGATGCATCGACACTTACTGGTCGATTAATCGACCCGAAAATAAAGGCTTGGGAGACTTCCGCGCGACGGGTCTATTTAAAGCGACTCAAACACTTCGGGAAAAAGGGGAGAATTAGATCTTTTTAGAATTAGAATTACGTAGGAATTAATTTGAGGAAAGAGTTTTAGTTTTTAGTGTTCTTAGTTTTTAGCCATTATTTTTCATAGTTAGACATAGAAATAGGGAAGTTTTATTATTCTTTTTGAGAGCTTTGTTCCTTTAATTTTTCAAGACTCATTCCTTGATTTATAAATTTTGTTCAAAGTTTATTCTGCATTTATTTCGTTTACGAAGATCATCATACGTGTGGATCAACGTAATTTATTTTTGAAGTTTGAGGTAATTTTAATTAATATTATTTTCCGTCTTTATTTATTTATGTCATTTACTTACAATATGTGGCTAAATTTATAGGGATGGGGATCTAATGATTCCCATCCAGGGATGTACTTTAATAATATAAATTTAGGATTAAAATATGAGATTTTACTTTATAGTTGTTGTGCTATCATGAAGCGGATGAAATCCCGCCACTAACTTAGGGATCGCGTGTCTTGAGCCATGCACGGGATCTCGGATCGTCTGTGGCGGTAATTTTACCCAATCATTGTTATGGTCTTTTTACTTTCATCGTGTGGATCTAATTACGATTATGTTACGGGATCAGTTGTGCCGAGCCATGCCTCGGATCTTGGTTCAGAATGGTAATTTTATCTTAGAATAATAATCCCTAATCAATAAAGTAGCCATGCCCTTGATTTCAGATTTATAAGTGGTATTCTTATTGGAATTTTCACCCACTTTGGGGATGATTTTTATTTGAACCTGAGATCATGTGTGCCTAGCCGTGCCCTTGATCCCAGATCTATATATATGAAAATCATCTAAGTCCTGATTGCAGGGATGCAACGTGAAACCTATTAGGGTGTTGACCATTGATCTTCCATAAAAGATGTTTGTTACCAATGGAATATCTCATAATTTAATCCTTAGATTTATATTATAGGAAGAACGGACCAAAGATGAGAGGATTTAGTATCTTCATCTTTATCATCATCTTCACTTTTATTTTTGAATTATCAATTGAATTTCAGTTTGTAGTCATTAATTACCATCAACCGCTTAAATCATAAAACTGGTAGAATACTGTTAAATCTTAATAGGTTTCTAGAATTGCTTGTCTCTTTTAAGATGTTTCAACATTAATCCTCGTGGGAACGATCTCGTACTCCGCACCCACTATATACAAACCGATTCGTGCATTTGCGAGTAAAACATTACATGAAAAATATCACATCAGTCTTAATATTTGAAATTTTTTAAAATTTTAGCACATTTCAACTATTTTATAGCAGTGAAATGTCAACATTGTCCTTCCTTTTAAATGAAAAAATAAGACAAATTTCTTGTTAAAGTGCCTCTTACCAGAAGGAGGAACCCAACGAAACCCTCATTTCCTATCTTCAACCTCTTCTTCCTACTCCAAAATTGCACAACACCTTATTGCTGTAAATCGGCTTCAAAAACCCTAGTTGCATATTCGAATCAATTCAACTCAACCGAGACACCAAATACTCAAAAGGCATTTGGATTCGCAATCGATTTATAGCAAATCGATTTTGACTCGATTTGACATCTCTTTCAGGCGGCGAGATATGTTGTAGATTCATCACAATTGGAAAGGATGAGCGGAGAGTGAGAAGAAAGAATCCTGAACCACTTAAAATCATGGATTTGGACTTTTCATTGAATTGGTTGAAAGAGAAAACAATTTTTTTCCAAAAAATCTATAGGTCTGATTGCAAATCGCAGAGGGACCCTCTGAACCATCTATTGGGAGAATTGTAGTTTTGGGTTTCTGGCATCGTTGGGGAGAAAGAAAAGAGAAACCATTTGTTAGGGGAATCGTAGGTTTGGGTTTCTAGCATCGTTGGAGAGAAAGAGAAGAGAATGTGAAAAACACCTCGAAAGTCTCTCTTTATGAGGGTAAAAATGATAAATCATACTTATGTGACTAGTCTTTTGAATTCACATCTTTTCTAGCAACGTAAGAAGGTAAAATTGCAAATCCCTAAAACATTTTTGCTTTTCAAATCCATTTTCCTAATTTTCCCATCAATTATGTTTAGGGTAGTTTAAGCCACACCAACAAATCTTGGTGGGCACCTATGCTAAAATTATACACACCAAATTTTAGTAGGCACTTACGTTAAAAATCATTGATTTCTTGCTCCAATTATTTACATAAGAAATCTTAAGATCATGGCGAACCTATCAGGAAATCATTTTTTATTCTACATGACATATATCCAAAAATCTAGCCCTAAAATCATATTTGAGCGTAATGTATGTCATATAATTTTAGGATCACTTTCTTTAGAATCTGTGTTATGTAAAATTGAAAACTGCCCATATGATAGTTGCGCCATCATCTCAAAATTCCTTATGTGGAATATTTTAGCGACAAAAAATCTCCATCGTCTAAGTTCTAATTAAAATCAATCAATGGTTCTTAGCGTACGTGCCCAGCAAAATTAGGTGGGTGCGTTTAAAGCTACCCATATATATAATAAATAAATAAAAGGGCATCGCTAACATTAGCATATAAATAACCAGAAGGAAAAGAAAGGGAACAGGGAGAAAATGGAGGGGAAGAAACACTTTGTTCTAGTCCATGGCGGCGGCCATGGTGGGTGGTGTTGGTACAAGCTGGCAACCCTACTCAACTCAGCTGGGCACCGAGTCACAGCCCCAGATCTTGCTGCTTCTGGGATCAGCAGAAAGCAAATCAGTGAGCTAAAAAATGTCTACGATTACCTTGAACCATTGATGGAGATCATGGGATCTCTACCGTCTGATGAAAAGGTGATACTAGTGGGTCATAGCTTCGGGGGCGTGGGTCTCTCTCTAGCCATGGAAAGGTTCCCCGATAAGATTGAGGTCGCAGTTTTCGTCACCGCTATTATGCTGAGCTTCAAGACTCCCTGGTCCACCATGATGAAAGAGGTATGTGACCTAGGGTTTTCTAATTCCATGCCTCAATATCATAGTAACAAATTTAGGCAAAATTTTCATCCGGAAGAAATTTTTGCTGATTTCGGCGAAATTAATAACATTTCAGGGATTCTAGGAAAATCTGTTTTAATTTTAGTATTTAAAAAAAAAAAAAAATAGTACTTTACTCAATATAATCTCTCTATACCTATATATATATATTTAGTCCTGAGTCTATGCACCACCCAGATATAGCCTTGAGGCTGCACCGAGAGCATTTGGGCACCACATCACACCGATTATGGGGATCGGGTGCCCTATCAGGTAACCCCAAAATTTTTTTTAAAAAAAATTGGGCTCCATCCGATCCATATATCTAATGTTGAAATTGTGGTCAGAGGTCAATAAAATCAGTTTCTCAAATTTATGGAGTGTCGCCTGTACTTTTTCTGCATAAAACCTCTCCTCTATGTACCATGTCCTCCTAGTGGACTTAGAAAATGAGATAAGCTGGCTCAAATCTCGGCTGATCCGGATTCACATCTGCCCGGACATATTTTGGGCCAAATGAGACTGCTACTACATGGTAGTATCAGGTTTGTTAGAGGATCAGTCTGGATGGTCCCGATTGGCCGATCCAGCCTAGTTTTACTTGGGATCGAGCCAATCCTTGGGTATTGTGCACCATATATTAATATAGTGGACAGCACCGTATCTTTTCCCTTTAATAAAAAAAAGAAGTATTCTAGAACTTTCCCTTACCCGACAACCCTTATGCTCTCACTCCTCTCTTCCTCTTTCTCTCGCGAAAGACCCATTAACGTCTAGTAAAAGGGATTTTGTTAACATGCCTTACCTAAGTTTTTGAATTGGTGAGATCTCTCATAGATTTGACGAGATACCTTACCTGCTTTGTTTTTTTAAACGAGGGAAGGGGAAGAGTACGACGAGAGAAAAATTTGGGGAAAAAATATATAAAATTAAAATTATGTAAATTAGAATTAAAAAATTTTAATTTAATTTTTTTGGTTAAAATAATACATTAATCTTATATGAAAAAAACTTACAAAACACGTGTTAAACAAAAAGATATGTATTTTACCCCTTTTCCCATATCAAACGGCTTTATATCACATTTCCGGGGGGCGGGGGTTTCGTTTTTCGTCACAATAGACCTATGGATTGTGAATCAGATGGGGGAGGTCGTTTTTCGTCCCCATCTTCTTCACAATAGACCTATGGATTGTGAGCGTATCATCATATGATCGATTTTTTATTAGACGTGGCACATATCTCAAAAAGTGATCCTAAAATCATATGAAGTCTATCACGCTCAAGCATAATTTTAGCTTCACTTTTTGAGATGTATGCAATGCGTAATAAAAAATCGTCCGTCTGATGGTATGACCATGATCCATAGATCCAATATGCAAAAGATAGGGACGAAAAATGACCTCCACCATCTGATTCAAAGGCAGTCAATGCATAGCAGGTGGAGGATGTAGGGTGAAAAAGTAGCCTTTTGGGTGAGTAAACCGTAACTATTGAGCAATCTGCAGTCATGTTTTTAGTCCCAAATTGGTGAGAACAAAACATATGCAAAGGGAAGCCACCTATATAACAAAGGTTCACTCAAGCTCTCTTCCCATTTCTACTCTTCCCATGTCAGCTGTGTGTTGACTGTGAGAGCAAAGCGACTAGTTTGAGAAAAATGCTATTGTCTAATTCAAAGCAGTCAAACGGCATTTGAAATTAAGAAGGCTTTATATTTTCACCATACTTCAATTTAAAATCAAACTCGGTATCAGCTACCGGGTATCTGTCTATCTTGGGCCAGTATATACTGGCCGAAACATATCGGTCTAGCCAATATGGTATTTGCGAGTATATATATTTTTTGAAAACATAGGTGTTTTTTTTCTTGCTCAATATAGGCTGATACCGGGACACTGTCGGTCGATACAGACTTGTACGGTCCGATACTGATATCGGTATCGATTTACCGAAAAATTGATACATATCGCTGATATACATCATTATCGGCCGATAATTGATACCTTTGGCTTGAATCAAACAATGGAGCCCATCAAACAATGGAGACCGTCTTCCATGGCCATCTTTAACACTACAAATCTTTAAATGGTTCCTCAAATCCCACGAAACACATGGTGCACATGGAACGGTTACCAAAAAGTGGCGTGAGTACAAAATCATTCGACACTGGCATTAGGTAAGTAATACCAACTATTTTTATATTAGAAGATTTGAGTTTTCAAATATATTCATTCTTTTATTTTTAAGATTTCAATTTTCGAACTTCTCAAATACTTAATTTTTTTCTTGAAATGGAGTTTGATTTATGAGATTTACGTTAATGGAGCTCTTACTTCTTGAAGTATGATTAATTAATAAAATTATTGTATTTTATTGGGTAATGATCACCTGACTCGAGTCAGGCTGGAGTCATGCAGGACTCGAGTTGGTAACCTTCAGATCACAGTCAAACATTGACTATAGTGTGATCTGATGGTCATCCCATTGAGTCATGTGTGACTCAAGTTACGTGATCATTCTCTTATTCTATTATTCTCTTTTGAAAGTTCATCATGATCAAAATTATCATTATCATCATCATCTTAGTCTTATCTCATATATTTATTATTGTTATTATTTTAATGACATTAGTTCTTTTTATTTATTTACTATTATATTTTTATTGAAAAATTAGTTCCCCACGAGCCCCGAATATTTGGATAGCAAAATTACCCCAGGATCGGAGAATCAACTGCCTACAATTCTCTTTGGCCCAGAGTGCCTGTCATCCAGTTTATATCAACGGTGCAAAACTGAGGTAAAAAATTGCTTAGATATGTCATACTACATGTTATAATATCTCTATTTGAGTTGCAATGCTAATATCTTAGCTACATGTAATACAATCTTACACCGTTAAACCATGATCGGATGTTTGGCACAGGATCTTACTCTTGCCAAAATGTTGGTGAGACCGTCTAATATCTACGACTTAGACGTGACGCTTTCGGAAGAGAATTATGGGTCAGTTAATCGAGTTTACGTAGTATGCAAAGAAGATAAAACCATAACTTTGGATTTTCAACGGTGGCTGATTGATTATACACCGGTGAATGAGGTGATGGAGATTGAGGGTTCTGATCACATGGCTATGCTATCGAAGCCTCATGAGCTATGCCATTGTCTACTGGAGATTGCCAATAAATATGCCTAAACAGCAATTATAATATATTCTCTCCCTATGTTATCGGTTAATTATTACAACCTATGTTGCAATGTCCTATTTTATATAATGTAGAAATAGACTACTACCACGTTTTTTTAACTGTTCATTTTGTAGGAAATTAATCTAGCACCTATTTAATAAGGACGAAAGCCATTGACTGATTTGAATTAGACGATGAGGATTGTTTTTTGTTCCAATCTTTCTCACGATAAATCTTCAATTTATGGCGTGCCTATTGGGCAATCGGATGTTAATTTCACATGACACATATCCCCAAAAGTGACCTAGATTATGGGCAAAGGAGTTGACCTTCACTTTTAGGGATGTGTGCTATGTGAAATTACCATCTGACCATTTAATAGGTGCGTCATGATCTTAAGATCTATTGTGAGAAACTTTGGAACAAAAACTCTATCGTTTAATTCAAATCAGTCAATGATTTTTCGTTCGTGAAAAATAGTGTGGTATTTACTATTAAACGGGTGAGAATAGTCGTACACTTCAATCTAATGGTCAAGATCATATGATGAAATATGCCCATCCACATGATAGTCTGCCATGTTGATGGTCTATTCAAGGCAGACTTTGTGTAACGATGCGAAATTCTACCTCATCCTGAAGGCCTAGAATTCTAAGTTATGACCCGCACGCATCTTAGATACGCTAAGCGGAAATATACATAATCAGAGTTCTTACGTTAATATAGTTCTACAAAATCCATGAATTCATCAAGAGAAGGATGAAACAGAGGGCAGTCATAACTGAATAATAAATGTGATAAAATCAATGAAATAATTACTAATCAAAGAAAGTAAGAGTCAGAAACAAATCCGATAAATTAGGCTATAAATTAACAATAACTGTATAAAACGAAACTCAGTACCGAAACTACTACTATCAATAGTTCACACTCGGATCAAAATTAGCACCAAAGTCGTCTTGATAACATGTCATGTCGCCTTCCCAAGGCTCCTAGTACTTTGCGTCCGTTGGGTCATTGAAGCCAATGCCAATAGAATCAGAATAGTCAGCTTTCACTCCGTCAATATAATCATCTGAAATAATAAATGTCACGAGTGTTGAGTTGCTAAACAATGTACAACTCAGTAGATATACCTCCAATCCACCCTACTATACTCAGGTGCATTTCATGAGCGACAAAATAGTATAGCAAAATAATCTGAAAGAAGGAAAAATTAAATTTATATGTATCGTAGAGTTCATATCATACCATAAATGTAAAATCATGAGTTATATATACACACTTCAGTCCTAACGTATCTCACCATACCTCATAAATATAACATAACTTATTATTATCACGTCGCATGTGTTTGTACATTGCATGGGCTACCCTACATACTCGTAATCTTAATACGACTTGTGTTAGAGTTGCTGCTCGAGGCTACCGTGTAATGGTCACTATAGTAGCTTACCACCAATAATATAATGCTCTCTATAACATACTCATGTTGCGCGAAAGCTTACAAACTAACCAACGATTTCATGATGAATAATCAAATAAGCACGCAAAAACATAAGAAAATCAACCACAAACACACAAGAGACAATATTTATGTGATTCGGCAAAATGCCTGTCCATGGGCAGTGATAATCCATTATATTGATGATCACACAAGAATACAAGAACACTTAAGCCTCACCAAAGCTTTCCTCAAAATCCTACATAGGTTATCCAAAGCTTTACCATGATATCTCAAATCTATACTTTGGCCAAGAGCTTTCCCTTTATGTAAAACATACAAATCTTACTTCTAATTTAAGATAAACTAGCCTTATATAGTGTTTGAATATAATTGGGCAATCGCATGTCAAAGTCAAACTACAATTCAACCTCTAAGTTAGAGCCAACCTCCAAGTTAGAGTCAAACTATAATTCAACCTCCAAGTTAGAGCCAAGCAACAATTCTCTACCTGGCTCTAAGCTTGACCATGTACTCTTTCTTCCGATCATCGCTATGCTCGTATTACCGTTGCCACCAGTGCCTCGAGGGCACTCAAACCTTGTGTACCGTTGTGTTGAATTTAACCTTGCACTATTTTTCGAAGACACAATGCTCACAAAAGTTAACTTTGTCGGCCTTTATACCTTTCAACAAGTTCTACTTGCTCAACTCTGTCATCACTCTTTCTGATATGTACCCTAGGTGTATGTGTCATAACTGTATAGAGTATAAACCACTATCATCTGACGTAAATACTGCTGCTCTACTTGTCACTATACTCTTTGATAGAAAGTAAAGGTTTTCAACCTTTTTCGCTTTCAGCACAATCAGAGATCCCTTTGTCACCTTCAAAACTCCATCTTGAGCTGCAAACTTGAGCCCGTTGGAGTCTACTATACCAAGCGATATGAGGTTCTTCTTCAGTTGCAGAACATAGCATATATCAATCAATGTTCTCGCAGCCTCATCGTGCATCTTTATTCTAATACTCCTCTTTCTAACTGTTTTACAGGCCATATTGTTACCTATCAAAATTGTTCCACCATCTACTTCTTTATAAGAGGCGAACCAGTCCCTATTTGAACACATGTGGTAGGAGCACCCTGAATCAAGTATTCATGCATTTTATGAGTATTTATCAGAAACTACTGACAACACATTTTCATCATCATCCGGAGCTGTAGACACCCAAATTTGGCCCACGGCCCGATCGAAACACATTTAGAAAGGGGCGCGCTTCTGAGCTTTTAATGGCATGGATGGAACCTTTAAGAACTATTCCAACCCTTAGGAATTACCCTAGACCCCTTAGGAATTACCCAGGAACCTTTAGGAACTACCCCAACCCTTAGGAATTACCCTAGACCCCTTAGGAACCTACCCCGAACCCTTAAAAACTAACCCCAACCCTTGGAACCCATTCCAAACCCTAAAACTGACCTTATCAGGCTATGGATGAGGAGGGGTGCATCGGAACTAGCTACGGCGGTCGAGTCTTATACCATTGAAGAGTAGAGGTCGTCAGCTTTCCAACGGTCCAAGAATCGCCTCAATCGGAGGTATACATCAAAAGATATGGCAAATCGAACTCGGAAGGCTGAAATATAATTTCGTGTGGGCCCCCCTAGGGATTTGAGGCAACTAATAGTTGCACCAGACCATTTTCTCCCCAGAAATGGCCTGGCGCAACTAATAATTGCGCCAATTATGATTTTGCCTGGCGCAACTAATAGTTGCGCTAGGCCATTTCTCCCAGATTTTAAGTCTGGTGCAACTACTAGTTGCGCCAGTTTTAAAGGTGGGCCCTACCCTCGCGAGTTAAGTTCCAGGCACTGTTCAGTACTGTTTTACTGTACATTTGCCTAGCGCAACTAATAGTTGCGCCAGGCAAATGAACGGTAACCTCTGATTTTTTCCTCGAATTTCATGTTTGAGATTTGACTGGTTGATCACCTTGATCTTTGAGGTGTGTTTTAATAGTTCTGTTGTAACCATTCACTACCTATTTGCAACCCTTCAAGTGGCTTAAGGCCTCACCCCATCATCTACCATTGGAGGACTTTCTCACACATTTCAAGGCTCCAAAAATCTTAGGTATCTTTAGATATGAGATTACCTAATTGCTAAACCCAATTAGCATATAAGTGGCCTCCTAATCCACCCATTTCTTATAAATAGAGCCCCCCACCCCTTGATTTAGGGGTTGAGAATTTTGGCCTAAGAGAGAAAGAGCTTAAAGTGAGAAGATCTTTCTCCCTTTGGTGCACACTTCCCATACAAAATCCAGAACTTCAAAACCTCCTTTGAGTGATGTTTTTCATCTTAGATCCCTAGTTTAGGTATAGGCTACCCATTTACCTTCCTTCTCTACCTCTTAGCTAGTAAGCCTTAGAGGTTAGAACCCCTATTTCCACCACATAAGCTTTCAAAAGCTTATCAAAGCAGCCATGCAAGGCTCTCTTACGGTGCTACAAGGTCCCGAGAGCTCCGGCTCTCCCCTCTCTTCCTTTATCTTCTTGGTTTCTCCTCAATCCTCCCACTTGTGTCGTTACGCCGCCGAATTTTCGGTAGGAACGGAGGGGCACAAATAGGGTTTAAGGCTCATTTGGGCAAGAGGAAATCATTTTCCCTTCTTTTACTTTATTTTAGTTTTGGCCATTAGTAGAGACCGCATTAAGCGGGTTGATCGGGTGCCTAACACCTTCCCGATTGATAACCGAAGCTCCTACCCAAGAGCCTTTGGTGTGGACCGGATTCAGATTCATATTTTTAGCACTTCGGTGCTCATAAAAATAAACTAGGTATCCCGGGACGGCGAAAGCTTCGGGTGGCGACTCTATAATTTTCGTTAGGGAGCGCATCGCAGCAATGGGGACCGTCTCGATTCCTACGGTTGCACAGATGGCGACTCTGCTGGGAATTAGCTTGTAGAACTTTCCCTTGAACTTGGTTTTTTTTTTAATTTTTACTAACCATTTATTGCTGTTTTTTATTTTTCTCTTTTTTACTCACCCTTACTTTTCCGTCATTTACATGCCTTAGCTGATCGGCTGGCTTACTTGCGCATTTGTCTTTCATTTTCCTTACTTTTCTGTTATTTTAGTGCCTTAGCCAATTGGCGGGCCTATTTGAGCATTGTCTTTCAATTCCTTTAAATTTCCATCATTTAAAGTGCCTTAGCCGATTGGCGAGCCTACTTGTGCACTCATATCCCAACAGTGGACGCAGGCCCGTAGTGGCGGCACGAGATAATCACCCTCGGTTTTTGAACTAAAGAAAACTTCTAAAAAAAAAAGAGAAAAGCTTTGAAAAAATAAAAATTGAACCAAGTTAAGGAGTTTAATTAATTTTTTTCTACGGGGTAGATTTTAAAAAGGGTTGGGATTAGGCAAACACACAAACATCCGGGTCTTAGTATGGCGGCAGCCTTTAGTGGTGATGATCTAGAAAAGTCCCAGCCCACCTAGTATCTGAGAAGGCACTTGCGTCGGAGGTATATCGGGTGGGTTCTCATTCCGAAGCTTAAAACCCTTGGGGGAGCGCGCTAGTGAGTTATACCGGACTTAAACCCTTCAGGTGCGGTGAGGAGTGAATCGATCACCGAAAAACTGCTCAGTTCCCGGAAGCTCAGCTTCCACAAAACCCAAAGAAGAGACTCATTTTGGGCTGCTGTTACTGCTGTCATAACATTCTGGAACCCCATTTTTGCTTGGCGCAAGTATTAGTTGCGCCAGTGTAAAAATTGGAAATTTATAACTGGCACAACTAATAGTTGCGCTAGCGTTAAAATCTCAACTTTTACCTTGGCGCAACTAATAGTTGCGCCAGTGTAAAAGGGGTTCCCTGCTGCCTGGGCGCATGTATTAGTTGTGCCAAGCCTGTTTATCAGCCTACCAGCCCGAATCATTGGCCCTTTTCACATCCCGAGTTCCCCGATTAGTGTGCTTAGTGCCTTATTTGGGCCCCGCCATCTCCGACGCTCAATACGCCCCTGTCGGTCAAAAGAGGGCAACTTCTTTTTGGCTCATCTCGAGTGATCGGGTTATTTGCCTCGATTTCCGTGCCTTCAATAGATTGAAATTTCTCCTTCGATTCTTTCGAAGTATGTCGGAATCGTCGCTGCGGGTCTTGAATTAAGGTACGAGGGCCACCCAAAAAGGAAGTTCCAAGGCCTCAGAACCTTTGTTTCCAAAAACTCTTTCGAAAAATTCAAAAAAATATATATATAATAAATCAAAAAAACTAAAAAATATATAGTGTGTGGTGCCGGCACAACGGCATCATCTTGCCCTCCGCCATCCCGTAGGGGAAGGAGGGGGATTTTTGGGCCTTACCCAAGGTACCCTTACCCAACCTGTTCCTGTAGGATGTCGTGGGTAGTGGACCCTGCGTATGCCGATCCCGACTCATCCCTACCACATTCTCCAACCCACTCCCATTCGGGAGAACTTTTTTCCTCCATCCCCCTCACCCAACCCCCCTTTTCCGTTACCGGCCCATTCGGCACCCCCATATTCCCATCCATTACCCCTCCAAATATCCAAAGTCCTACTCCCCATTCTCCATCTTTTGCCCAAACCATACCCATGCCAAATCCGGCCCACTTCCCATCCACACAAAACCCAAACCCATTTTCCCAATCCACATTCATGCCCCAATTCCCATCATCCCCCTATAGACCCGATCCACCTACATTCACATACACCACTTTCGCCCAATCCGCCCCCCCACCCGAAAAATCCCCCGTTCATTCGGGTCATGCCCATTTTTACCGGGGTCATGCCTAACTTTCCTCATCCCTCCTCATCATGCCTCCCATTATCCCAAAACATACCCGATACATCCCCTCATCCACTCCATATCCCATCACATACCATGGTCATGCCCGACTATATTCGGGCCATGCCCAATTTTCCTTCCACATCCATCCCATCCATACCCCATCATCCCTTAAATCCCTCATCTCCATCCAACCCTCCCTCCACGACCATGATGGAGGTGATGTTCCAAGCCTATTCCGTGTGGAAGACTTCTAAAAACAACCCCTATCCTCCTTCACACCCCATGTCCCTAAACCCGTCTCACACCCTAGCCAATCTCCATGCCTCACTCTCCCATAACCCCCATCAACCCTCCATAATCCACACCACTCAAACCCCCATTACCCACTTACCCTAAGGCCCATTGGCCCAAACCCCATTTTCTCACATATCCCAGGGGCCCATGGCCCAATACCCCACCGTTCAAACCTACCCAAGGCCCATGGCCTAAACCCATCGAGGCCCATTGGGCTAGACCCACTAGGGCCCATGACCCAGACCAATCAAGGCCCATTGGGCCAACCCCTCAAGGGCCCTTGGCCCAAACCTACCCAGGCCCACTGGCTCACACCCACCAAGGGTCCATGGCCCAAACCTATCAATGGCCCATGGCCCAAAATGGCCAAGGGTTCATAACCCAAACCCAAACCCCACACTCATACCCCCCAACATTTAACCCAACCTTCACAGCCAGGTCAAATCCATGGCATACTTCAAACCCAATTTTCCCATGGCCTCACACCTCAAGGCCATCTCCAAACCTTCCCCCATACCCAATGGCCCTATCAGGCCCCACCTCAAAACCAAATTTCCGTCACCCAACAAATCTTTCCTCACCCCCAATGGGCTCACCCAACCCTCACTCATGTCATTCTCATCCAACCCATGCAACAACAACAGGAGAATCTCGCCCTTGTTGCACACTATACCGACCAGCAGTACGAAGAGGACGAGATTAGGAATAGCGGGGCCTATGCTGGGGCTTTGACCAGCCTCAACCCTCCTCCCATAATTGCCCACCCCCTGATGGCCCAGAGTGAAGTCCAACTAACGGCCAAGAAAGCGACCCTTGTATCAAAAGAGTCAGAATAGCTGAAAGAGCAGTTAGACAAAATACAAAAGCAGCTGATGAAAATGGGTGGTGCTGAAATCCACGCCACGGACGTCACAGACTTATGCATGTTCGCTGAGGTGCCCCTGCCCCCCAAATTTAAAATGCCAACCTTCGAAAAATATAATGGCACTGATAATCCTATTGCGCACATGAAGTCCTACTGTGGAGACATGTGCCAATACCGGGAGAACGAAAGACTGCTAATAAAAGTCTTTCAAAATAGTCTGACCGGCCCGGCTTTAAGATGGTTCACATCTTTAAAACCATCTAAGATGAAAACGTGGAGGGACTTAACACATCTCTTTCAAGAACAGTATGTCTACAATATAGACATCGAGTCGCGTAAGTCCGACTTGACCCGTTTAAAGCAGAACCAAAACGAGACCTTCAGCGACTACTTGGGGCGATGGAGAGCGTTGGCAGCTCAGGTCAGGAACCGAATACCTGATGATGAACAGATAGAGATGATTTCAAAGAATGCTCTGCCAGTAATTTCAGACTTTTTGGTATATCAGCAGCAGACCAGCTTTGCTGATCTGGTAAGAAATGCTAACTGATGGGAGGACGCCATTAGGGAGGGGCGTCTGAGTAAGAATATGCCGAGTGGACCCAGTGGGGTTAGAAGATTTTCAGAGCAAAGGAACGAAAAGAGAACAGTGGGCGATATCCAAAATATAGTCAATACCCGGCCCAATAACAATACAATCCCGTTTCAATTTCAGGCTGCCCCACCAGTACCCGTTAGGCCTGAGCAGACACAAATAATGGGGAATGAGCAAGGAATGCAAATGACCTCGGAACAGAGGAGAGCCCGCTACGACCGAGTCTTCACACCTCTGGGGCAATCATTGAGTGTACTTTTGCCCCTTTAATAGAAAAGGGATTAGTGGCTATCCGCCAACCACAACCTCCTCCTCACTCGATCCCAATGAACTATGATCCAAATAACCATTGCAATTTTCATCAGGGTCTGGGTCACCCTACTGATCGCTGCCTCCCATTAAAGCACGCTATCCAGGATTTGATCGATGCCGGGAAAATCATTCCCCCTGCACCATCTCAGGATGCTAATATTCACCAAGTGCCACTACCCCCACATCTCACCAAAAGAGCAGGTCCCAGACCCATTGTTGGAGTGATAGAAGATGAGGAGTTTGAATTTGGCCCATCCGATTATATCAGTGATCGGGAGAGTTATGTAGCACCTTTGACAAGAAATATAGAAGAGGGAAACGTAGGGGTAATTGAACCCCTAAAGTTGCCAGAATATCTCCTCAACCCAACCTCGCAATTTGAACCCTTGGATCTCCGGGTATACTTTCCGTCCACCACACCCGTCAGTTATATAAATATCAATGCATACCAACCATGCACCACAACCCCCATCAATTACCCTATAAGCCCCTAGGCCGCCAATCCTACACTCGCGCCCGCCAGTTATCAATGTCCTGCGCCCGCCCCATTTCAACTACCACCATACACCACAACCCACATCGATTACCCTTTAAACCAACAGGCCCCCAATCCAACACCCGCACCCATCAGTTATCAATGGCCTACGCCCACCCCATCACCCACAGTTCAACCATCGACAAACTCCACCACTCCGGTTTAATTACCTAACGGCCTATCAGACCCCCAATCTCTCGCTAGCACCTATCAGCTATCAATGGCCTACTTTTGCCTCCTTCCCCCCAACACCACCACCCTCAAGCTTCGCCACCCCTATTTGGCCCAATCTTTTTACCCAACCCGCTACCACCGAGGTAAATCAGGTATTGCCCACACCTCCTAAGCCGACAGTACAAGTACCTCAAGTACCGGCAGCCATACCTTTCTAGCTCTCAGGATCAACCTATGACTCCCATCAGGTCCCATTAAGCTACGAGCAAACAGATGTCAACACCAGCAGAGAAGGGCAGCAGACTTTGTCACCAGGTCAGGAAGGATATCAAAGTAGTCAGAAGCACTGACAGCACCACAGGCCCAATCTTCAACATGCAGCTTCTCCATTCCCAACTCCTTCGCCATTCTCATGCCTAGGGCTGCAATAGAGCCGAGCCAGCTCGACAACTCAGCTCGGCTCAGTTTATATATATATATATATATATATATATATATATATATATATATATATATATAAAATTAACTTTGAGAGGTCTATTTTACCCTTCAAAGTATCCGTTTAAGTTTATTCAACGGTTACTTTGAAGGATAAAATAGGAACTTTTGGCTCCCACTTGCCCTAATTTTCACTGTATATATTATATAGTACCCAATGTTACTCCTACCCACGGTTATCAATATCACCTCCGTTTGAGAGCAAACTAAGATGACTAGTGAATCAGATCAAACTAGTGAAGCCATTTTTATCATTTTATATTTTTTAAAAATAATTAGTATTTTCATCTACCATATTTTTCATCTTGACTTATATATTTTATTAAGGGAATACAATAGTTATCAAGCATATTTCAAGAATTATGCACTCAACTGACTTCACTCAATTGATCTAATTTCATCAATGTTCATCATGCTACATGAGTCTGAGAAAAATTTCAAACGCATTGCTTGACCATCAAATTAACCAACAAGGAGATACAAATCAAATGATAAGTGTCATTCAAAAGGATATCTACTAAAAATGTACGCGATTTTTATTTTGAGTTTATTTTTTATAATAGAACATACTTGGCTCGAAGCTCGGCCCGAGCTCGGCTCAAGCTCGGAGAGCCGAGCTAGAGTTTGGAATTTTTGAGCTCGAAGAGTCTAGAGCCGACCCCAACTCGGCTCGTTTAAGGTAGAGCTGAGCTAGAGCTGACCCGAGCTTGGGCTCGGCTCGGCTCGGTTGCAGCCCTACTCATGTCATGCCCTTGAGGATCCATCACTAAATAATTTTAGGTTGATTGTACTATTACACCAACTTTTTTTAATTTACACCCACCGTACTTAAGAAAAGTAAAAAATTCGTTAACTGCTTTAAATCAAATGACAATGATTGATTTTCGTCCCAATCTTCCACACAAAAATCTTGAGACGGTGAACTTACGGTACGAGAAAGTGAAGGTGAATCAAATTAGACGGTATGCCATGATCATGTTGACTTTCTTAGATGTGCTTCATTTGGAATCAACATAAGATGGTTTGATGGTAATAACTAATAAGGATCCATCAATATTTAATGCTGTAAACTCTTTAGTAGGCTTGTGCCATCGACTATATTTAGGGACATGATTTACTCCACTGCCTTGAATTAGATGATGGAGATAATTTTTCATCACAATCTTCCACACAATATATCTTGAGATCACAACTCACGTATCAGACAGTCAAATTTTAACTCTACAAGGAACATGTCACAAAAATTGATCATGATCATGGGCATATCATGAGAAGGGCCTCTCCGATCACTTTTGGTGATGTGTGCTTCATTGAAACAACATATCTGAAGATAAGTAGGCAATGATCTCAAAATCTTTTGTATAGAAGATAGGGATGGAAACAATATCCATCATCTAAGGCAGTCAACGGCCGTGCAATCTGCGGCTCTCAAAGTGGAAAACCTTAGTTACCCTTATCAAATATTCGGTTGCAAATAGTGGTAACCTTAGGCATAAGTTTCCATGATTGGGGAATAGTTAGGTCCTATTATGCAGAATCGGATTACTAGTCCTACCCCATCTGCTGCCTTTGGAAATATGAGAATCTTGAATGCACGACATGCTATGAAAAGTGAAAATAAAAAAAGTCAAGTTTCTCCAATTTCGAAGGGCAACAGATGGGATAAGACTAGAAATCCAATTCTTCGTGGTAGGGCCCGACCATTCCCCTTCCATGGTTATATTGATTACTTATTTCAATAGGTAGAAATCAATTTGAAGTGAACATCAATAATGAAAGTTCGAATTTAGTGCATGGTCTGCCGCATGGCATGCGTGCTGCCCCACCCTCTTAATGGCAGCACGCATCTCAAGGTCTACATGGGGCTGTCTTATCATTATAGTATTAAATATTGGACATATCCAATACATATAAATGGGCATGCCCATGGCCAACTTTTTCCTTGCCCTGGCCCTAGCCTAAGGTAGGCCTTATTAGATTTACTTTAAGCCTACTAGCCTAACCCTAACCCTAACGGGCTTTAATATGGTTGGCCCTACCATTAACCCTAGTGAACTAGAGCCGGGCTTTAAAATATAATCATTTTTCATTTTTTTGTTGTTCTTATGCTATAAAAAATATATATGATACCTATTATTATGTAATTTTAAAAATAAATTATAGTATTAAATATAAAAGAAGAATAGTTCTATATTAAAGTGTATCAAATTAACCTTCTATTTATCTATTAATTTATTAAGAATGGTCTAAGGGCCGGAAATAAAGATACAATTAATGAAACAAAGATATATATATATATATATATATATATATATATATATATATATATATATTGTGACGACTCGACTTTTTCGCTAACCTATCGTTTAAACAATAAGTCGGATGAAACACAATATAATCAGAGTAAAAGCACAATAAAATTTTCATTTCTATAAGGAAAGTGGAAAAAAAAGTAACGGTTCTAACCCCAGGCAAAATCATGGGCAGAAGAACCGAAAAGAATCACCGGTGATGGCCGACCATCATCGAAACATGATTCACAAAACAAATAAGTATAATTATAACAATACTAATACATAAAACAAAACAGGTCGGATGTACCAAGCCTACGTCTAATTTCTAAAAAAGTATACAGAACAAGAAGGATCCTAAAAAGGGAAGAATTCCTTAGGAGGAATCTCAGACTTTTCCTCAGGGACAAAATCAGGATCGCTCTCATAGCCCCGTGCCGCTATGTCAAAATTAGTACCTGTGACGCATAGTCAGAGTGAGCTAACCATCTAAGCTCAATATGAGAAAATCATAAAAAATATTGTATCTCAATTGACATGATTTTCAAAGCATATTTCATAGTATATTATGTCCAAATCAGATATGCAAAAATAATCGAATCTCAAATATAAGAATCATATGCAAAATCACATTCTAAGTTTCCCTAAACAGATTTAAAATCGGTGAAGGATTCACATACTCAATGTTTCTTAATTCCTATATGCAAAGCTTATCGTTTCATGACTTAAGTCTCAACTTAATCTACCTCTCGAGTTATTATATCTCGAGAGCAAGAATAATACCGATAGGATCCCTACCTACCATTGTCGTTCGTGAACCCCTTTTCAGGAATGCACCAAGCCCCTGCGTTATGAGGGTAACTTGTGTCAGAAAATTGTTCAAAATTTGAGGAGTCATTTAGGTGAATCATAAATCAGATATAGATTCTAATACATAATTCAAAGTTTCAAATTCAGAGCAGATTCGAATTTCAAAGTTCTTATTTCAGATTCAAAGTTCTTAATCAGATTCAAGTTTACAGATACGAGTTCTAGATGCCATATACAAGTTCAGAAGATCATAATACAAATTATCCATATGAATTAAAAATAGAATGCAATTAATAATGAGATTCTCCTATATCAGTACACTTTTACGTAAATCAAAGCAAAATACCAAATCAGACGGTGTCAGTGCTTACAACATTCCTTAAGACAATCAAAGACTATATATCAAAGGTCTGGTAGTAGACAATCCGAAGATTCAAACAGAATAACATAAACAGACCAAACAAACTAATTCTATTTCTTGGGCGAACGAAGTGCAAACCTTAGGCGCGCGAGCTCACAACCCTATATTTCTCGCACGACTGATTGGATTTATGCCTACTGCAGTTAGGCACGCGAAGCATCGCGCGCGTGAGTTTCTTGTTCACATAGGCCCTCGTGCAAGCGAGTCTCAGGGCCTCTAAGGCTACACATCTTTACAGAAGACCCCTTGTGCGAGCTAGCACTTAAGCTACGGCGTACGAGACATAGAGGTTCACTGGACTTCATTTTTCGGGCGTAAGAACTCTCAGGAGTCTTTCTAAAGGTTGCTCGCACGAGCGAGCTCTGAAGCTCGGTCGCGAGAGTTACAGAACTCTGCGATTTTAGATTTTCAAAAACCCATTTCATTTGCCATTTATCGCCATTTTTCACCCAAACTTTCCACACACAATCACACAAATAAACTCAACATTTATCCCACAATTCTAAACCATTAATCTCAACAAAAATATACCTTTCACCGATCGATTTCACGGCTTGAGGAATATTGCCCAAAAAGAGGGTTTCGAAACAAAGCTTTTCGATTTCTTCACGATTCCTACCACGATGGATCTCAAAAGCTCACGGTGACTCCATCCACGCTCATGTGTCGATTCTAACTCTTCCGAAGTGTTGATGACAATCCAAGGAGCGGGTCACGCTCTTTCTAAGGTCAAGGGTTTCAAATATCAAGAGCTTCACAAATGGAACTCAAGCGGCGATTTAACGTCAAGCACAAAGAGTGCGGAGTTTCCCAGAGATCACACGGTCCAAAATTCACAAGGGGTTTCTGACGGATGGGGTTCACGCTCTCACTCTTCTCTCAAATTTCTCCTCGCTCTCACTCTCTCTAGCAAAAGCAAGCCCAATGGCTTACGGAAGAAGCCAACCCTTCTCTTTATAATTGGGTTTCCCTTAGTGTTGCGTACACACACACACAACCTTATGTGTTCAGTTCTTAACCTCTAAGGTTCAGATTCGGCATTGAGCGGCACACTGCAAGTCGGTGCACGACTTCACCACTAAAGGTCCAATCAAGTTCTAAACCATAATCATTCTACACAATTTTATCCAACCAATAATTAAAAGCCTATGGCGACATCGGTCGCCCTACCGTACACGCACACAGGGTCGGTCTAGTTCGAGTTCAAATTTACGGGTAATTTTATATATATATATCCCAATTTTAGTCTAACCCTAAATTTCAAGGACTTTATTTTAAAGGCTCAAGCCTTACCTTAGGGCTCTCAAAATTTAGCCTTGGCCTTAACATTTATGGCCGGGCCGGGCAAGGATTTAGGGCAAGGTTGGCCCTTTAGCAGTCTTACCGCGCGCTGTTCAATATGACTGGTGTACCATCAAACCACTTTATGTTGTAGCCACCTCACTTAAATGAAGGAAAATTTTATTGACTTTTTTACATTAGACGATAGAGAATATTTTTCTTCCAAATCTTTCACAAAAGAAATCTTGAGATCGTGGGCCTAGTATCAACCTGTCAGATATTGATTAAACGTGGTACACATCCCAACAAGTTATGTGATTATAGCTTAGCATTGTATGAGGTTTTTGCTCACTTTTTGGGACGCATGCCAGGTGAAGTCAACAAATCGTCAGATAGTAAGCCTCATGGATCAAAATGCCGGAAAACCGATATGTATCATCCGAGCCCAAAACTGATACGTATTGTTATCGGTCCGTATCGAACAATACATTGAATGTATCGTTCGATATATGCCATATAAAACTATATATTCAATGTACTGTATCGGTGACCACCAATACCAATACGTATCATCTGATATGTATCGATATGGGATAAAATTTTGATCCATTATAAGGCCATAATCTCAAGTTTTTTAGTGTGGAAGATGGAGACCAAAAATATTCTCCATGGTCTAATTTTAAAAAGTCATCAAACTTTCCCTTTATTTAAGTGAAGTCAGGGTAACAAAATGATGTGATAGTAACAAGTAACAACAGCCTTCAACATAGTTTTAGTAACGGGTCAGCCGATTTGTATATGATATCAGTCCAGACCTTACAGTATATCTGCTTCGGACGTCACCCATACGGCAACCCAGTCAAGGTTTGGCAAGGTTAAAAATCGTAAAAAGTCAACAAAACTCGGCAACTTGAGGGAAAATTCGTTGCATAAAATCAGAGGAAAGGAAAATAAAAATATAAAAATATATAGAGCTCATGATTTATTGAAAAAGTCGGAAATTATTAACAGATTATTTGTGAAATTTGCAAATTTAGAAAAATAGACAATTTTTTATAAAGTTTGGGAATTTTCACGATTAATTAGCAAAATATCAAATTAGTGAATTATAAATCCGGACAATTTGGTGACTTTGCGCCAATATGCTGATATGCATCAGTTTTAAATGATCGCCAACAACTATTGCAATTAATGTATGCCCACTATGGATGGTCTCATCATCATAAATTAAGGTTGTGTTTGGCATAGTTCTCTGTTAACTTTTTGCCGGTGCAGAGTTTACTTGTTTTAGCAAGTTCTCTTTCTCTTTGCTAAATTCTTGCTACCTGCTTTAGCAGTTCCACTTCTCCTTGCTATCTTCCTGTAGAGAAGAATTTAACTGCTCTAACAGTTCTCCCCTCCTCTTTACTCACTCCTTATTAGAGCAAACAAAATTTGCTCTGGCAGAGAATTAGCAGAGAGCTGGGAGTTAGCTGCCAAAGTAGGGAGTTAACTGCTAGAGGAGGTAAATTCTGCTATGCAGGAAGTTAGCAAGGAAAAGGCAGCTCCTAAAGTGTATCCGGCTCTAGAAGGGAGATGAGAAAGAAATATGCCAAAACGCAGTCTAAGAAACCTTAAATCATAAAATAATCACAATGTGGGTTGTGGCTAAAGTTTGCAGGGTGCAAATAAAGTTTCCCTACTAGTTTTTAGTGATAAAATTAGTGATATATATATATATATATTTCGTCTCTTCAAAATAAAACAGCTTAATCTTCTTGTTTTGCTTGGTCTGCTAATCAGTTGGACCTCATCCCAAGTGGTTGAGGACCATCCATTTGGAGGCTTTGGATTGTTGCTTCTGTCGCACCTGACTTAACAGATTTGGTGATCTCTGCTCTCTGTCCTCTCATGTGGGACATATCTTGATCCAGTGGACATCTAGCGGTAGTACCACCACTGCCATGAGAATGTAGAAAGTCGGGGCTTCATCCACTTAGATGGTGGATAAACGGGAGATATTCAAAAAGTCCAACATTCAAAGAATCTCATGGTGAACTATCTTATTATCTAAAAATTCAGAAGGAAACCACAAATAACAAATTTCCGAGTCATGCTTTATTAAGAGTTAATTTAGCATGGCTGTCCATCATCATCATCATGGTTTGAAATCCCGGATTTTCGAGTTGTCTCGGACAGCCCTGAGACTGAGCCGTCTCACATCTCGGCCGTGAAACGAAAATTATTTTTTAAATGATATTATACCATTAAAATAAGTGTTTGATCTCACACCATTAAGGAATACTTCACTACTGTTATGCCATGTGACAAATAGTTAAGAACAAATCTAAACCGTGCAAATGATTGTTCATGATTGAAACACATCTTAGTTAAATAATTACAACTATAAATTAATTTTAAATCGTCCAATCAAAGATATTCAATACTAGCTGTTAAAAAATAAAAAATAATAGCGCTACTAGGGTACAATTTGGCGTCTATGAGAGTGCGTTTTAAACTCATTGGTGAGGAGTTAAAATAAAAAGATTGACATGAATCGGCAAAGGAAAGATAGTTTGGGAGGTGGCTCTAAAACGCAAAACTTGGACGCACACCAGGACACTTCTGGAATTATAGAAAATGCCAAAGTAAAAGTCAAATCTTTGACCAACATTCACGAAACTCTGGACTCCAATTCTGGAAGGAAAAATAATGTTGTGAAAAAACAGGGAAGGGAAAGCCATATGGGAAAAGGAAAGCCTCAATATTAGGCACACACTCCGTGTTCTCAGTGAATGAAGCTGCATGGAATGTTGGGGGATTAAATCACCGAACTAAAAGAAGTGAAGTTATTAGAGTAATTAGAGAAAATCTGATTAGTTTAATGTGTTTGGTGGAAACAAAAGTAAAGGTTGATAGATTTGATAAATTAGCTAAGAATTTAAATCGGTCTTTGAAAGGAGTTCACAATTACAATTCACACTCCTTAGGCAGAATCTGGATTTTGTGGGATCCTTGCAAATACAATGTACAAAAGGTCTCGGAAACAGACCAACTGATACACAATAGTGTCTAAAACATTGCGGATAGAAGTGTGTTTGATCTTACTGCTATTTATGCATCAAATTTAGTTACGGACATAAAGCTTCTATGGGCGAGCCTTGTTAATATTTGTGCCTCAGTCACGAACCCCGTAGGTGGTTATTGTTGATTTCAATTTTGTCAGACACCGTGAGGAGAAATTGGGGGACGTATCGATCCGAGAAGAATTATAGACGAATTTAACAATTGCATTGATGGGTGCCGATTGATGGACATGCGAGAAATCGGCAATACTTTATCTTGGTCTATTAGATCTTACTGGTGCAAGAAGGATTTGTGCAAGCTACATTTGATTAATGAGGAGAGGAAGAGGTTGCAACCGAATGTGGTTGCTGAACATATGCCTGTAGGAATCTCGGATCATGCGACCATAGTTGTTAGAATGAAACATGAGAACTTGGATGGCCCTAAACCATTCAAATACTTCTTGAAGTGGACGCATTAGGCAGGTTTCAGAGAAATCATTCAATCGGCTTGGAACTTACAGGTGTCAAGTAGGAATTATTTCGTTTACAACAGAAACTTAAAATGTGAAGATAGCTATCAAGGAATGGAATAAAGTTCAATTTGGGTCCATTCATCAGTCCAGGGTGTTTGATGTTAGACACTTGTTGAATGATATTCAAAGAATGATTCAACAAGATCCGTTGAGCTCGAATCTAGCATAAGAGGAGAGGGAAGCGGTGTATTGCTTGAATAAGGAACTGGATAACGAGGAGAACTTTTACTCCCAGAAGTCGAAAGTTTTTTGGCTTAAGGAGAATGATCGTAATGCTATATGTTCATTTATCGGTTAAAAATAGAATTGCCACTAATAGCTTGTATGAACTCAAGGATGATCAAGGTCATAGGCTTGTCAATCAGAAGGAGATTGGGAATTATATTATTGGCCACTATAAACACATTTATACTCCAACTAGTGGGGGAACTGTTCCGAGCATTCCTTTGAAAAGAATCCTTGAAAAGAGTGAGGCCGCTTTGCTCTCTCAAATGGTTTCTAAAGATGAGATTAAAAGTGTGGTGTTTAACTCACCGACTTGTAAAGCCCTTGGTCCCGATGGTTTTACTACTGAATTTTTTATCAGCTTTTGGGACATTTGTTGGTGATGATGTTTGTCTGGCCATAAGTAACTTTTTTAAACGTCAGAAAATGCTTAAATCAATAAATTCTACATTTATCATATTGATTCCAAACGAGAAAGAGGCTAACATTATTGATACGCTTTGTCCAATTGCCTTGTGTAATTTTATTTACAAGCGAATCACTAAAGTTATGGCAAATAGGCTGGCCATAATTCTCCCGACACTGCTTAGTTTGAATCAATCAACATTTATCAAAGGAAGAAAGATTATCGAAAATATTTTGTTGGCACATGAACTAGTCCGGAAATTTCATCTTAAGAGTGGCCCCAAGGCTTTGTGCATTAAGATGGATCTAAAGAAGGCCTACGATAGAGTGAGATGGGATTTCATTTTGGATACCCTTAAGGCAACTTGGTTTTGATGAGATATGGATTGATTGGGTAAAGGCATGCATTACTACCCCTCATATTCAATCCTTGTTAATGGCTCTCGTCATGGCTTCTTTAGAGGTGAATGTCGAATAAGAAAGGGTGACCCGCTTTCACCTCTTCTTTTTACTTTGGTTATGGAAGATTTTTTGGCCTAAATCGATCAAATGGCGGAAGAAAAGAAAATTCTGATTCCATCACTTTTGGATGGACATTTTATTTCTCACCTTTTGTTTACAGATGATGTTCTTTCTTTTTTTTTAGGAGGAAGATTATATGTCTTCACAAAGTTGTCGAGAACTACTCAACAAGTTTAATGCTTTCTCTGGGCTCCTTGCAAATGATAATAAGAGTATTATCATTTTTAGTGAGGCGTGCTCATCAACCTCTAGTATTAAGCAAGTGTTAAACTTCAAAGAAGAAGATTTTCGGATCAAATACCTAGGGATGCCATTGTTTCCTGCCAGAATGTCTCATTTGCTCTATATGCCTTTGATTGATAAAATTAAAGTAAGGTTGAAAAGTTGGAAAGGTTACTTATTGTCTTACGCAGGTAGACTTCAATTAATCTCTTCAGTGCTATCAAGTTTTTTAGTTTATCGGATGAGTGCTTTTTTGTTACCCAAGAGAACTATGAAAGAAATTGGAAATATCTTTGCCCATTTTTTATGGAAAGGACCATCCCTTAGCCAATCGTTTCACCCATTGAGCTGGAGCAAAGTTTGTACACTCAAAACTGAAGCAGGGTTGGGAATTCGTAAAATAAAGGATTGGAATCTCGCGGGAATGGCAAAGCTTTTTTGGAGCCTTGCTAGTAATAAAAATTCTTTGTGGGTGCATGGAATGAAAGCAAAATATGTTAAAAATAAGTCTATTTGGCTAAGCTTTATGCCTAGAAATATCTCGTGGACTTGAAGAGGCATCATTCAAGCTAGAGATGTGGTGATTACTCATTCTCGTACTATCCTTGGAAATAGTATTATACGATCTTATGGTTTGACCCTTGGATAGAAGGGGAAGCCCTAATTCTGAAATTTAGTCGAAGACTAATACATCAATCTGAGATCCCTATTGATTCAAAAGTAAGTAATTTTTTGGGCGAAGGGCAATGGGTTCTTCCCGAACCTACTATGGCAAGGATGAGGGATGCTTAGGATTCTATCAATAGACTATCCTTTCCCGATCTCAATAAGGAAGACAAACTGGTTTTGACTCCCTCAATTGATGAAAGTTTTACATTAAAGTCAGCATGGGAGTCCATCAAGCAACACAATCCTCAAGTCGAGTGGGCTAACTTCCTTTGGAATTTGGATATCACTCCCAAGTATGCATTTTGTACATGGCAGACTATTAATAACAGCCACATGACAATGGACAATCTCATTAGGAGAGGAATGTATATTCCTTCTCAATGTGTATTGTGTTGGAGTCATTCGGAAGATATAACTCATTTGTTTTACAAGTGTGGCTACACTTGTTGGATTTGGCAATCCCGTAAAACGAGATTAGATTTGATACCACGTAATATCCAAAATATAGATGATGAACTCAAGGAATGCATGAATGAGGCTCGCAGAAAAGTATTAGAAGTACGGTAATTTGAAATATTTTTTGTGCCACAATTTGGCGTATATGGCATGAAAGAAATGCAAGAATTTTCGAAGACAAGCAACTTCATAAAAGAAGTCTGTTATGAAATATTGTCAATAGTATTGTTGAGAAAATTGAAATGATAAGCTTAAAAGGTGTGAATGATGCTTAACTCTAGGAAAATTTTCTAAAACTCCTATTCCTTGTTCTTGGAATTGCTCAAGTGATGGAATAATTAAGCTCAATGTTGATGCATCACACTCTTATAGTTGGTCTACAAATTGCTTCAGAAAGAGGATTCCAAACTATCATTGTAGAATCAAATTGTCAAAAGGTTGTGTGATGGGTAAATAAAGATTGTCAACCGGATTGGAGAAGCTACAACTCAGTTGATCGTGGGATTCATTGCATGCGATTTTTTCAAGTGTGACTGTGAACCATGTCCTTCGAGAAATTAATAGTTGTGTTGACTTCTTGGCCAAAAAGGTCTTCATGTGACCAATGTTAGTAGGTGGACCTCGTCTATAGATATTTCCGATAGGCTGCATTCTCTTCTTAGGAAAGATTTAATCTCAATGAATTATCTTTTTTAATCTTTTCTAAACAATAATAAGGGGAGAGGATCCCTCAACCTTGCTTACTGCTAAAAAAAGGGTGCATAGATTTGGATACACTCTAATAGCTATTCAGAAGATCATCACATAGATAGGTTTTGATAAGATAATATAGTGTTGTGTACAAAGAGGATGGGCACATTTGATTCAACGTAAGATGGCCTGCTTACGTGTTAAATGACCATCTTATGAATAGTTGACCGTGGAAAGGTGTTTGATGGTGCTTAATAAAAACATGTTTTCCTACTTTCTGAGCGACACATACCCTTAAATGAGTACGAGCCTGAAGCCTCGTAATTAGCATCGTCGACAACGCATTCCAAGACATCAGTTCAAATCTTCGGGCTTTAACTTCTCATTTTAAAGCCTTACATTTCTTCCTCTCCACCTGCTTTTAAGAGTTTTCATGCTTGAGCCATAAACACGCACTGTATCCCCTCCTTCCTGAGATTCATCAAAGAATCATTAGGGTTATAGGTTTTGCAGGTAAGGGATTTGTACATTGTGGCGATTGAAATGAACCTATCCATTTTGGAGGGCAGGTTCAACCAAAGAAGCACGAAGAAGAGATGGGTAGGCATCTGTAGACCTGCATTGATGGAGTCTCCGAAAAGACAAGTCGAACATGGAAAATCTATGCATGATCTCCCTCCACCATCGGCTAACTCCATCTTCGTCAGGAACACTTTTGAAATTTGAGGTTTCATTACGATTTATAATGTTCATTCATTTATTACTTTGATGGAGTATTCTATTTTATTTTTATTTTATTCCTAAAAGGTAGGTGTTGTCTTCCCCTTCCAATTATTTTCCAATCTCTGTCTTTTTTAATGGGTTTTATGTTCTCTGCATACAATTTCAATTGGGGACTAACCTAAACAACCTCCCACAATTCCAAGCAATAAGCATGGAGTTGACAAAAAATCACATGTACAATCGGCTTTCGGTGATTAGGAAGTACTACAAAGAGGTGAGTTTAATCTTGAAACAGAGCGGGTTTGGTTGGGACCATGAGGCAAAGATGGTTACAACGAAGCATGAGGTGTGGATGCCGTTTGAGTAGGTTAGACGGATTCATTTCCCATATCTCCTTTAATATAACTGGTTTTGTTGAGTCATATCCTTCCAACTGATGCAAGAAAACCCATAGGCATTAGGGTAAAACAGGTTAACTGATTAGGACAACCTTTGTCTTATCTTCAACGACAACATTGTTGATGGTAGAGGCTCGTTTCACCTCAACGACCTCATCCCTGTGGCCAACACAAATGATGCCTCTAGTACCTAATCTGGCCCCAACACATGATGCATCTGGTACCCAATCTAGCCCCAACACAAATGATGCCTCTGGCACCCAATCTGGAATAGGCCTAGGCACTAACTCCCAACCCCCTTTACTGCGGAGAGTTCATTGACAACCTCGAGGCGGCTGCAACAAAGAGGAGATGGTCCTTCTACTTCGAGCCGTAGAAGAGGTGCCGACATTGGGGAGAGGTTGCTCGAGACAATGCAATAATATACTCATGAGATGACATTGTATAGGACAAGGCCTAACCTCGGAGAGCAATGAATGCCCATCTTGAAAGAAATGAGGGAACATAACATCATCACCGAGGAGATATTCATGGTAGCTACTTTCAAGCTATCAAATAGGCAGTTGGCTAAGGCCTTTCTGCTGTTGGATGAGCTCAGACACTTCTCATACAATGAGGCCATGTTTCATGAGGCCTTTTGATGTGAAATTTGCATTGGACAAGTAGTATAGTTTATTTATATTTTTATGACTTGTGCTTTGGTTGGACAAGTAGTATGGGCCTATCACATCATTGGCTTTCATATTATCCATTTGGGTTTCTTAATCTAAATTGACATCGACTTTTTTTTATAATAATATTTTTTTCAACTATAACAAAAAAATATTGAATATGAATCTTGTAAGAAAATATGGATCAAGGCGATGAAGATATCAATCTTTTAATGATGATGGTGGCGGAGTGCTTATGTTAGCAGCATGCTATTACTATATTATGCTTCGTATGCGTCAGATTAATGTATCGGCCCTCTCCGGTCGGGCATTCACTAAGTAGGCCCTTAATGGCCATCCTGATATTTCATATGACCTTTTTCAAATGCGAACCCCCCTTTTTTATTACTTGTGTGATACACTGAAGGAAAGGGGGCTATTACGGGATGTAAGAGAGATATTCATAGAGGAACAACTAGCGGTATGTTTGTTGACATTGTCTCATAATGAACGGAATTGGGTAATTCAAAATTGGTTCCAACATTCCGGTCAAACAATAAGCAAATACTACAATTTAGCTCTAGATGCTTTGTTCAGGCTCAATACTTACCTCATATTGCCAGTCGCTATTGATGTCCCCCTCAAGATAGTAAGTGATCCACACTTTTATCCATGGTTCAAGGTACCCATGTCTTATTTATTTCTAATTATGGTTGCCCGATTATGGTTAGTTATATATTGAGTTTGTTATGTCGAAACTCAGGATGCTATTGGAGTGATTGACGACACTCATATACCGGTATGGGTTCTGCTACGCGAGAAACCATGCTATTTTACCGGTACGTCAAAACCAACACAAAACGTTCGTGTAACTCTCTCATTTGATATGCAATTTCAATATGTGCTTATTGGTTGGGAGGGATCAACTGTTAACTCTAGGGTTGTACACTAACAAGGCCACATAATAGGCTTCATGTTCCACCAGGAAAATATTACCTAGCAAATGGTGGATACGCAAACATGCAGGTTTTTTAGCCATGTATCGTGGGACTCGATACTACTTAACTGAATTCAATAGTTCAAATCCTCCTAGGCAGCCTAGAGAACTATTCAACAAGAAGCATGCCCAATTGTGTAATGTGGTAGAACGAGCATTTGGGGTCATAAAGCAATGATGACCCATACATACAATGGCCCCATAGTACCCTTATCAAACACAAGTAAAGATTGTTTATACCTATTATATCCTGCACAATTTCATCCTTACTTATGAGGACGTAATGTTCCTACAATAGGGACATGAGAGAGTGCTCCCACCCAAAGATGAGGGGTCTCAACATGTATTCGATGCAAATCTTCATGCCTCCCAAACGAGACAACAACGGGAGATGATGCTAACCTATCGGGACACTATTTCCAATCGCATATGGGATGAAACTTATTTCTAAATCTTGAATGTAAGGTGAAATCATATGGTATATCAATAACTTGAATCTCAGGTTCTATTTTTAGTAAAAATAAAACAGAGGAAGGGACTATCATTGACTTGTTTATAGTTGCCCTAGATAACATTTTCACTAACTAAAAGATTGAATCTCAGGTTCTATTTTCAGTTCAAACAAAACAGAGGAAGGGTTTATCATTGACTTTTTTATAGTTGCCCCAAATAAAATTCTCACTAACTAAAAGAGATTAGAACAAACAAAGCGAAGACACAAATCTCAGGTTTTATTTCCATGGTTTCTTTCATTTTCCCCTTTTTAGTGTTGTTTTCTTCTTCAAACAATTAATTTTTTATTATATTAAATAGTATATTTGTTTGTCATCGAATTACTATGGTCATGAATATAGATTTCTTGTTTGAACTTGTTAAAATCTAATTATTAATTGTTTTATAATCACCTGTTTGATAAAATGCCTAATAGAACATTTGGGATCTATGCTAGAGCTATGGCGATCAGATACTTTGTAATAGGTCTCATATCCATATCAAATACTCCAATCATAAGTGTGAAATCCTACTCAGGCCTTGTATGTGAGTCATCTCCTTTGCTATTTGATTATGACGGCAATATTGACTCTGATGTATGAGGTTTAGGGTTTAGATTTTTTGATTTGCGGACTTTTGGGAGTTTAAAATTTTGTGAGGATTGAACCCCAAAATATGCAAATCTTTTAATTTTGGCATTGATATTAATGTTTGTAGGTTTTGATCAAATGCAATATGTTTGTAGAATTTTTCTAAAATGAGGCTATGGCTCATTGCAGATAATGAGCTGGGTATTGCCAGTGGTGCGGTTAGTCGAACTTGAGAGATGCATAAAAATACATGTGCATCTTTAAGTGCATAGAAATACATGTACATCTCAAAGTCTAAATGAATGCATCACAGCTGACAAGAGGTCAGTTCATTGTCTAGAATGAGAGCAAATTGTAGATAAATTCTATGCTTGTAGAGTGGTTTGCTATTTTTTTCTTAACTTCGTTCTTTTTGGATCAGCGAAGATGTAATTCATTAGAAAATAAAATTACAACCCGATTTGCAGACTTATTTGCTGCATTAATTTTATGATAGCAGTGAGTGGAGACTTTCGATGAATTCATGAAATGAATTTGGCCAAATCCAACCACGACCGGGAGTTTTTGTAATTATTTAAATTATTTAACTTAAATATAATATGATTTTGGGTCAAGTTTATCTGAAAATCTCACACACGTTTGGTGAGCCAACCTCAATCCCAACTCACTGCTGTGATATAGGGTGGTGGTCGAGCATGTAAACTCCAGTACCAAATGTTGAACACAAAAACTAAAACAGAAGGACTTGGGAGTTTTGAGTGTTGGATTAATGGGCGGCACCACTTATATTCTAGGAAATTTTTTTTTTTCAGTAAGCTGGGATGAAACACCTTTTAGCCACTGAATTGAGAGAAGTTGACTTTCATAATATTTTAGAGTCAGAGAATCAAGTCAAGTCATTAAGATATAGTAGTCATTGGATTACAAAAGAAATAATTATAGTAGTTCACTTGGGTGTTGGAATATTTTTATTAAATTTCAGATATAACTAATACTTTTCCTTGTGTGTTTTAGTAAACTTTTGCCATTATTTCTGTTGTGGCTGTATTGCTGGTTTTGGGTTCTTTTGTTAGTGGGTTTTGTCAAGTTTTTACAATGGTCTCAATTCCTCTGGGATTTGAAATTTCTGGTCACAAGACAAGGACTTGGGTATCTGAAAATGGGTGGGTTTTTGCATTTGGGTTTTTGGGTGATGACCAAAAAAGATGAAGAATGCCTTGTTGTTGGGATTTGGTATACCAATAAGAAAAAGGAAGGTGGTCAACTGCGTGTTTGGACAGTTGGAGGTGGTCTTAGAGTCTCTGAAAACTCCACATTCAAGATTAATTTCCATGGATGGAGACTAGTTATTATCTGATAATCCAAATGATAAGCTTATTTGGAGCATCAATACTGGTAGTTTAGGTGTTCAAAGGGCTAGTCTCTTGAATAATGGTAATCTTGTTCTTCTAGGAATAGGGCAGAAAGTAGTTTGGGAGAGCTTCCATGCCCCTATAGATACCCTACTTCCTGGGCAGTCACTCCATTTCCCACAAGCCTTTCAACTCTCTTCCACAAACTCGTTAGCCAGTTTTTACATCTTGGGAGCTCTGCAATGTGGAGCTTGTGTGGAAGAGCAACGTGACCTTTTGGTCAGCTTAGAGTTTAACTTGAATTTTCAGCTATTATCGTCTTTGTCAGCTATCAGTGTTTTTTTTTTTTTTTTTATGAAATGAGGACATTTTGGTCCGTTACAATGCTCTTACTAATATTGGTTATTCGTGCATGTTCAAATATGAATTTTAGTAGGCACATTATTGTTAATATTCAAATTTAAAGTCGGTTCAACTAATTTTCTAGAAGCTTTAATGTACATGGTCCTTTTAGGAGCTATGTCTCAAATTAGCAATACTGGAAGTTCTTCCAATCCAGAAAGGATCGCGCATATCCCACATAACCCAACAATCACTTCATCCCCTCTGGGCCCCGCAATCATAGCTGCCCAAAGGGGTGTCAACCGGGCACAATATCATGGCGGCCGGTAGCCAACAAGGCAGCCCAAAGTCTAGTAATAGACCTTTCATCTGAAAAAGGAGTTTCACTATCATGAGTACCAAAGCCTAAAAAGTGAAAGCACCAACTGTGGCCGAAAGAGCCAAAGTCACTAAAACAAGTCAATCTGCTAAGTTACATAGCAAGCAAGGAAAGGGAAATGAACTCTCTCTTCAACCCCAAACAACCAAAAAGAGATGGGACATCCTCTTCCTTTGGTCATTGACGTTCCAAGTTAGTCTGAGTGGCTATAAGCTTGACAGCCGTTGGTCTATGATACACTCTTTTTTTGTTGGTTTCTTATATTGGTGCTAGTTTTATGTGTCTTCTTTTCTCTTTATTTTTGTGCATGTAGCCGGTTAAGGTATGCGATCACCTAGAAAAAACAAACTTTTCTCTACGGCTTGATGCTAGGTGGATTAATTATTAATAGTGATAGTTACATAAATGTCAGTTGTAAGTGCATCCTATATTTAGCTCGGAAATAATTAGTACACATATAATGAAAATTTTAGGAACACTTTTGTGTGAACCAAATTGAGTGTGAACCAGACAAGGCCAAGAAGACCCGGTATCTTATGTGCACCGTGAACAGGGGCGTAGCCAAGAGTTTTTGTTGATGGGGATTACAAATGATAAAGAATCATACTTAATGGAAACTCTAGAGTTAAATGGGGGCTTGAGCCAATTTGGGGACTTCTACATCATAGATTTGAGAGCTTATATACAAACAAAGATTGTATAAGAACCATACTTAATAGAAACTCTAGATTTAAATGAGGGCTTGAGCCCCCACACCCTTCTATGTGGCTATGCCAGTGAATGTGAAAAAAAATAGCTCCAAACATTCTACTACATTTGGATTGCGAGCCATCAAAATTATAGGTGAAATGAACAATCGCGCACTTCCCGATTGCAGCCAATTTGGATGGTGAAATTAAATTTCACTTAAGTTGACTACTTACCAGAAATTCAAGAGTTCAAGTAAACAAAGCTTACAACTCGTTTCAACTTGATACACGTTTAAAAAGAGCTACTCAAACGCATTCTAAAGTCTGTGAGTTTGACCAGTAACGTGTTAATGCCTTTAACAACCTTACATGTTAATAAATACTAATCGTGTTGTGGATTACGGGAATTCAAGCATGCCCAATGAGTAGTACACTTTTAATAGTGTATAAGCGCAACACCTTATATAACTTATAATATAATAATAGTGTTTTTAAGGTTGCATCTCGGAAGGAATCACAGCAGGATCTCATATCACTGTGGTCCAAGACGCGAGATTTTTCAGACGAGATTTAAAACCATGATCATCATGGGTGATAAAGCAATTCACACCAAGGATTAAAATGTCGGAAAATCGATACGAATCGTGTGAATCCAAAACCGATACGTATCGGACGATACGTAATGGTATCAAATAGTACTGGACGATACATTGAATGCATCGTCCGATAAATATATGTAAAAGACCGATACAGTATATTGATACCGATACTGATACGTATCATCCAATATGCATCGGTACGGGACGAAATTTTGATTCATGATTCACATATCTATATGACTTTATAGCGTGCACGGACTTCGTATGTATATCATAAAGTCTCGTAGACATGATAGACACTACCTGCACGCACCTGTGTGACTTTATGATGTACACGTACTTTCATACATTAAAAGTCCGTGCGCACGTGACAGAGTCAGAGAGCCATCTAGACCGTCATGTCCACCAAATGATCAGTGGACGCCAGCTTCCATTAGAGAAATAGGGAAATTTACCTGACCGGCCCTGTCAGATATGCCTTTTACGTCAGAAGCCCTATAGTTTCACTTTTACCTAGACAAACCAGCTCCAAGCCTAGCCGACCCTAAGGAGAGTAAAAGGTCCAAATTACCCCCTTCTAAGACCTTCTTTAACAAACAAAGCATCGTCTTCTTCCTCATTTTAACCTGCAAAAAAGTTAGAGGTGTAAAACCCTAGACGGAGTGTCCTTAGTCCGATGCGCTCCCGATCACTATTTCAAGAAGAAAACAGAGGCTTGGAAGAAGAAGGCCCTGCATTTCTTCATTGTGGCAAAAAGACCCTGAAATTTGTCCTTGCGACTAGAGGTATCCTACTTAACCCCATTTTCAGTTTATTAGTGTTATGTAGTGATGCAGTATCTCTTAGAAGAAGAAGGCCCTGCATTTCGTCATCGGCTCCATATACATCCGATATCGATATCACATACAATCGTCATCGACTCCAAATAGAGTCGATGACGATTGTTTATAAAATCGATATCGATTGTGTATAGAGCCGATTACGACTCTATTTGAAATCGATATCGATTGTATATACAATCGATGACGATTATATATCGAGTCGATATCGATTGTAGAAACAATCGATATCGATTACAAATAGAGTCGATGCCGATTATATATAGAGTCGATATCGATTGTATAAACAATCGATATCGATTTCAAATAGAGTCGATATCGATTGTATTTGCAATCGACTAAGAGTTATAGTCGTCTTTTCTCTTTTATTTCATCAGTCTTATGACCCTTCCTTCTCATTCTTAAACAGACGATGACGGACGTGAGGATTCCTCTTCTTTGTCACTATGATGGCCTTCTTGTAAACGATGATGGCTTGTATGAAGGTGGCCGGCGGAGGCTTATTAACATTTCAATTGAAATTTCTTATGAACAAAATGTCTTCATTGCCGCTTTTATAAGGCGGATGAAACAGTTTCCACAAAGTTTCATATGAAGATAGTGAATACGCCTGTGGTTGCCGACATTTTGGACTCTGATGATTTGGCTACATTATTTAGTTTTTATAAATCCGGAGTGGACGTTATAAAAGTATTCATCATTAAGGAACCGTTCGATTTGAACAAGTAAATCTCTGGACTAATTTTGTGTCTCATTCATTTCAGCCATGTAAGTTTGAGGATGAAATTGTATACGATACCGTCCCGTTAGGCGATGACGGTTATATTGTGGCGAACGATGGCAAAGGGAAAGCAACATTTGATTTAAACAATGCTCCGATTGAATCGTATGATGACCCAATAAAATATATGCATGGGTCACAACAATGTAGTCAATGGTTAGACTATACTTCAGAAAGGGTGGTGGATACTAACGATTTCAGTCATATCTTCTTCGGTGGATGGACAACTTGGTTTACTCAAGACTTATGTTCTACCATGCCATCGATGGGAATTACCGGAGTAACTCAACCCCATGTCCATACATATGAGCACCCCTTCGGTGAAGGGCCTAGCCAACCACGCCATTATCCATTCTGTGAAGGATCCGGTCAATCACATCAGAACCCCTTCGGTGAAGGATCTAGTCAACCACCCGAGAACACCGCCATGAATGAAGATACTTTAGAAGAAGAATATGAAGGCGAACCAGATGGGTTTATCAAAGAGGACCCGAAAATTTTTGTGAGAGATATTGACAATCCCCTAGTAGACGGAGATTACGAAATGTCAGAGACATCGGGCGATTCCTCCGATGAAGAGGTGGAAACTGAATATCGGAATTGGACGTTTAAAATTGGAGAGATCTTCCGAGACAAACAAACATTTCAAAGAGCATTGAAAGAACACGCGGTGGAGAAAAACTTTCAAATTCGGCCTTTGAGGACCGCAAGTTATCGAGTGACAGACGGATGCTACGAACCCGATTATTCGTGGCGAATACATGCTTCTAAATTGATGGGCTCGATTCTTTCCAAATCAAGACATTCAATAGTACTCACACATGCGAGCCGCTAAGATCGGACCGCATCGGTCACCGTAATGCAACAATCTCCTTCAGTAGCGAATTATGTACGGATAAACTTATGGAAGGATTCGACTACACACGGCGTCGATAATGGTTGATATTGCTAACCCTTATGATGTGCAAGTCGCATTTCCAAAAGCTTGGAGGGGAAAGCAACTTGCTGTTAATGATATTAGAGGAAGTTGGGAAGGACAATTTGTTGATCTACCGGCCTACGTGAAGGAGATGGAGAGGGTAGATCCTAATGTACAAACATCCTTTCAACTTACTCTTGACGATAAGTTTCAAAGATTCTTTTGGAGTTTTGGCCCATGCATCGGAAGCTACCGCAATACACTTCGTCGCATATTGCTTGTAAACGGCACACACCTACGAGGACGTTTCGAAGGGATCCTCCTTATCGCCTCTGCGCAAGACGGTAATGGTCATATATTACCGTTAGCATTTGCCGTGGTCGAGTTAGAAGAAGAGGATACGTGGATGTGGTTTCTTGAACGGGTAGGTGCGTTCGTGATCGGTGGGTTTAACGAGGATCTCGTAATTATCACGGACAGGTCGAAGGGTTTAATAAATGCGGTGAAACGTATCTTTCCTAACGCATATCACAACTACTGCATGCGGCATATGACACAAAATTTACAGCACAAGTATCCCAGGAACAATGTGAAGGGTCTATGGTGGTGCGCCGCGCGTGCATATTCGAAAGAAAAATTTAATTATTTTATTAACGAAATGAAGAAAGATCCTGCTGATTCTCAGGCCGTAGAATATATTTGAAAATAGATCCAAAGCATTGGGCACGCGCACATATGGAAGGAAGGCAGTACGAGTCCCTGACTACGAATATTGCCGAAAGTTTAAACAGCGTGCTAAAGATAGCTCGAGAGAGACCAATTATTGACTTAATCAGAACTACTAGAGAGAAAGTCGCCGATCATTTTCAAAAACGCAGAGAGATATCTGATAAATGGACCACCCTTCTCTGCCCGAAAGCAGATGCTCACATGAAGAAGGTGTTGCAATGGGCCGGTAGAAAGAGAGCTCAACCATACGGGCGCGATCAATTCCAAGTCAATTCCGGAAATTACATTCATCACGTCGACTTGGAATACAAGACCTGTAGTTGCCGCCGTTGGCACATTCATGGCTTACCTTGCTCCCATGCCGTGGCGGCTATCAATCGAAGAAGTTACGACTACCATAAATTTTGTGAGAACTGGTTTTTCACCGCTTGCTTTAGACAAACATATGACAAGCAATGGGTTCCCACCCTCGATAAAAGTCAATGGGAGTTCCAAGCAGAGCAACTCCCTGAAAATATGAAAGTGAGACCACCCTATTATTACCGAAAGCAAGCCGGCCGCCCGAGGAAGAGAAGGATAAGGTCTAAGGGTGAGGTTAGGGCACTACAGTGTAGCAGGTGCAACGAATATGGTCACAACCGCAGGAGCTGCAAGGCAGTGGGACCGATGGGCTAACAGTGTATATTTTTAATAATGATAGAATGAATGTAAATGAGAAATTCAGAATCCATGTTTTTTTACATTGTAATATAGTCTTTACTGATGTATCATACAGTCGTCATCGATTGTATAACTAATCGATATCGATTCATTTAAGAACCGGCATCGATTATGAATATCGTCAATGACGACTACATATATAGTCGATATCGATTATTTATACAATCGATAGCGATTATATATATAGTCGGGAGCGATTACATACAGAGTCGTCACCGATTATTTATATAGTCGATAACGACTATATATGTAGTCGCTAATGGATGCTATTCTACTTTTTAACTACAAGTACATAAAAATAGTGCCATTATATTCAAAATAATTCAATTTACAATTACAAAAATATTCCAATACAACCACACTCATTGCTCCCCTCCTTTTGTCTTCCTTCACAAGACTACCATCGCCTTTGCTTTATGTAGCCAGTGTATGGCCAATTTCTGCCCTGATCCTCTCTATATCTGATTGCGCGAAGTCAAATTTCTTCCCCATCATAAAGTATTCGACATACTTCACAACAAACACTCCACAATCACAGGAGTTGGTCTGTCGGGGGACGGCTTTGATCCGGCAGTCAGTAGATGACCAAGGATAGTTCTTCTTCATTAGTGCAGCGGAGTCACCGTACAAAATATAAGATCACGGAAGGTATTGGGTCTCATTTAAATAATAGAGAAGTGTCAGATATGTTAACCTAACAATGATAAAAGATATGCTAAGCAAAATATCTTACCAGCGCCTGCAATTGGGCTACATATCTTTCCTTAGAGGGCCTATTAAATATAGGGTCGACGATCATTATCGATCGTTCGACTACCTTTACGATCATAGCGCGATGTAGTGGTTGTTCAGAATGTATTGGCATAAATATCTACAAAAAAGTAATATAATCTCAAAGGGTAGGATAGAAAAAATTAAAAAGAATAATTATAAAGAGGATAAAAGCATACTATGTTGCATTCGTGAGCCCACAGATTCCGAAGCTCATTGAAGAAGAAAGTTTCCATCAGCTTCTTCCCTCCGGTCTCTCTTTGTCTATAGGCAGCCCACCTGTGAACTTGAACCTCGATCGACTGGTCGTACAATTTTTCAGCAAGCAAAAACTTGTTGAAATCTTTCAGTTCATAGCCCATGTACGTCAGTGTGGCAGGGTCCATTAGGAAGTTTTTGACATTTTTCTCAGGATGAATTTTATCATCAATAACTTTCAAATGTCTCATGTAGGCGCCCATAACTTGAAACCAATGCAGTTAGATTAAAATATGCAGTTAGAGTTAAATACATAATCGTTAGCGACTCTGTAAATCATCGATATCGATTCATTTAGAGTCGGTAACGATTATTTAAGTCGTCGAAATAGTTATCGACTCTCTAATAAATCGATATCGATGATTTACAGAGTCGCTAACGATTACATACGCCATCGTTAGCGACTCTAAAAGCCATCGATACCGATTCTATAAGCCATCGATACCGATTCCATAAGCCATCGATAACGATTTTGCCTACAGTATATTAAACTTACAAAGTTATCCAGGAACTGGGTTTCCGCCAGACATCTGAAGGATTGCACCACCAGCTTGTACTTGCCGACAGTGCTAACATATTCTCTGCATAAAAAATGGCCAACTTAACTAATCTTCACAATAAATATATAATAATAAAGTTAAGTATTCAGGGTAATTGTACTTACTCGTTCTCCTTCAGAGGCTTGTTCCATATGTCTAGCATATATTTTTGCTCCGCTGTTAGCTCAGCAAGAGCATCGTCATCAGTAGACCCAGTCCGGTAATGATCGCCACCGGTCCAGCTCGTGATTGGTCCTTCAGGCCTTCGCGGTAGGCTTCTTTTCAACCGCTACCCTTCGCTGGGCCTTAGGTTTGATGGCAATTATTTTGCTGGCTTTCGCTTGCCAAGGTCTTAAGCGAAGCTCAGCTTGTTGGTGAGGCAATTGGGAAGAGGTTTCCTCTTCACCAGCAGGACCCTTATTAGTTTGGGTCTCAGGTTGCTTGTCAGCAGCTGCCTTCACCTCATCAACGGGAGGAGGAGGAGGAACCTGATGCGCAGGAGCTGATGGTTCCTCACCGAAGGCTGTGTCGCACACCTTCGTTATCAGCTCCTCTATAGCCACATCCTGTACATCGTAATAATGATGCAAAATAAGAATTAATTTTTAGTCCACATTTTAAAAAGACCAAATCGATTTTAAATATAATCGTTATCGATTATATATATAGTCGCTATCGATTATATATATAGTCGCTATCGATTTTATATATAGTCGCTATCGATTATATATATAGTCGCTATCGATTATATAGATAGTCGTGATCGATTGTAAATAGAATCGACATCGATTGCATTTATAATCGATAACGATTGTAAATAGAATCGATATGATCGGTATCGACTCTATATATAATCGATATCGATTTATGTTAACAAAATTGAACATCTAAAACTAGATTTCAACACATACCTTAGGTCTCGCCTCCAATAAATTTTCAAGGAGATCTTTTATTTCAGTCTGGCCCTTTCTGACAAAATAATTGTAGTGATTTAACTTCTGCCACTCCGCATCTCTTGAATTCAGCCTCTCATTGAAGGAGTTGCAGAGTTTCTCTAAAGAAGCGCAACGTTTAGCCAAGGCCTTATTCTCTCCCTCCAAATCGCTCACTCTTTGGGTGAGCTTCAAGTTATCCAGCGTCAAATGATCGACCCTCCTCAACAAAGAATCATTGGAGGTGGACGCTCACCGGCTATCTTTCGCCAGTTCTCCTTGGCGGCCCCCCTAGTTCTTGGCCGACCCTCTCCTACATGCACGGGGCCCTTTTTCGAGAGGGGTTCTTCTTCAGACGTCGATGCGTCATCCCATTCTTCCTCTCCCTCTCCAATATTATCGGCCGGAATGTAATTTCTTTTCTTCTTCGGCCGAATCTCTTCCACAGCTTTCTTGACCGGTTCTTTCCTCTTCCCCCCAACCTCCTCCTTTTGAACCCGTAGATATTCTCTTACCACGGGTATCTCTAATTCAAAGCCCTGAGGCATGAGGGGAGCGCGAACCTTTTGAAAGAAAATGAAACAACAGAATAAAATGATCGTTATATATATAATAAATCACTCTCGATTGTGTAAAGAATCTCATCGATTATTTAATAAATCGCTATCGATTCGTGAATGAATCGGTAGCGATTCTCAGAATGAATCGTTATCGATTCGTAAATGAATCGAGCGATTCAGAATAAATCGATCGATTCTAGAATGAATCGGTAAGTTATTTTATTTTTGAATAGGCAATAGACCTCATACCTTGCTGTCTAACATCTGCCCCCGAGTGTAACCTTTGATCCTGGTCTGCGCCCTATCCGACCATTTCAGCAGCCGTGGGGAAGGGTCCTTAAGGCCTAGGGGATGGCGATATATCGGGCAGATCTCATAAGCCCACCATTGAAGTACATATGCATCCATATGTGTTGTACTTCGTGGCTTTATCCATCTCGTTTTTCTATTCGCCGCGCCCTTTATTATATACTCCATCAAGTCCTGGTAGACGAGCAAACCCCACGGAGTTCGGTTAAAGGCCTCCATATCATCGATGAGGTCGATGTGGTCTTCAGAAATTTGATGGTGGGACCCGGGGAAGAGAAATATGCACAACACAAACAGAAGGGACAACTTTAAGAAGTCCTCATCACTTTCCGCTCTATAAATTGCAGCATCTATATGAGACGGGAGAATTTTTCCGGGAGGCGTTCCACGAAAGTATTTGTTTCTAATGGTTTGTTCTACCGATGGTTTACCGAATGGGGTATACTTTTCTGAGCCAACTACGGCAAGGCCCAGTATCAATGCAATGTCTATCTTCCGAAGATAGACATCAGTCTTCCCAATTCGGAAGTGGTTTTTATCAACCCAAAATGTCAGCATCAAATCAACCACATCGGAAAGAAATCCCACACCCTTCGGCATTTGAAATATTCCACCAAAAACTGAATCTCTCAGTAACTTCTTCCGATCTGGGGTAGCACTTTCGTAGAGATTCGAAAGCAGGCTAACACTTGGCAACTTTCGGTGTGCAACCATCTTGACAGTCTTTGAAATGAACTGTAATAAAACGAAAGGACTCAAAGACCATACTAACAAGGATAGTTAAAATGTTGATGAAATGTATATATAAATTGTCGATTACATATAGAGTCGGTATCGATTATATAGGTAATCGCTACCGACTCTAGATGTAATCGCGATAGAGTCTATATATAATCGATACCGACTCTAAATGTAATCGATATCGAGTCTATATCGATTATGTAATCGATATAGACTCAAAAGATTTCATGAAGTCGCCATTGAATCAAAATGTTTTATTTACTTGCAAAATTTTCAATTGCATTCATAATAGTTCAATTAAAATTAAAAGTAAACGGAAAATCTTGCAAGTCTACATATAATCGATAACGATTACATATGTAAGCGCTAACGACTCTATATGTAATCGATATCGATTACCGATGAAATCGCCAACGACTCAATATAAATTCGCAATGAGCTCAAAATGTTTATTTATATAGAAATTACTTGATTTACTGACTCTTAAGTTTCTTTTTCTTTCTTTTGTTCTATTTCTTTTCTTCCTTCTTCTTTACCTACATCGATTATCTCTATAATCGATATCGTTCCTATATGTAATCGCTATGAGCTCTCAACGTAATCGATCTCGATTACTTATGAAATCGCCATCAATTAAATATAAGTCTACATTGATCTCAAAATGTTTAATTTACCGCCGTAAATTTCCTTATTTACATAGAAAATATTTAATTTACTTGGACCAAAAGATTTCATGAAGTCGCCATTGCATCAAAAAGTTGTTTCATTTACTTCAAAATATTTCAATTACATTCAAATTTTTTCACTTATAATTAAAAAAAAAGAAAAGTTAGGAAGAAGGATGAAGAGCAGGTGGTGGATGGGGTGGAGAGCCGGGTGGTTCCGTCTTAAGTTTCTTTTTCTTTTCTTCCTTCTTCTTTTTCTTTTCTTCCTTCCTCTTCTTCTTCTTTTCTTCCTTCGCCAAAATCTCCATTACTTCATCGTACTCGTCCCACAGGAACTGCAGAGGATCTGGTTCTGGTGGTGGTGGTGGGTCCTCCCATATAGGATCGAACTTTATTGGGTTATAGAAGGTTTTTTCTTCGTCGTCAGACATTGGGAAAAATATGGGCTGGTAGGGATGATAGGTGGTTTGCTAAGGTCGAACTAAACCTGTATTTAAAGCTCCTAGATTGTGGAATACGAATCGTTGTATTAAATTATCTCATTCTTCCAACCTAACTTGCCATAATGGTTTTACAAAAGGGTAGTTGACAATAAATTGAACGTCGGCTGAGATAAATATAAAACCTCGTATGATTTATTATGGCATCGAGGGTAATAACTATAGAGAAATTATTTCAAATGATGGGTATTAATTATATTCATAGAGAGTCGATATCGATTTTTTATAGATTCGTCACCCACAATTTATATAGTCGATTACGACTACATATATAATCGTTATCGACTCTAAATGTAATCGAGAACGATCTTCGATGTAATCGATAGCGACTACATATGTAATCGATATCGATTATATATGTGATCGATATCGATTACATATGTAATCGTTACGGATTACATATGGGAAAACCTAAAAAAATTATGTCAAAATATGCAACAAAGAGAGGAGAAATAAAAAATCTATAGCGATGGAAGCTAATTTTAATTCTAACTTACAGATTTGGTAGCTTGAAGGTTGTAGTTTTGAACGCGATCGTCCACGAAGCGTCAACGACTCTTCACCGACTTCGAACGAAAAAGTAAATTCAAAACAGTAAATGATTTGAAAAGATGGCGGCTATTTATTATTGTGGGGGTAGTTTGGGTATTTCCTACAGGCGTGCCTCAGCTTGGCGCGCAACGGGTTTGTCTGGATAAAAGTGAAACTTTAGGGCTTCTGACGTAAAAGACGTACCTGACAGGGCCTGTCAGGTAAATTTCCCTTAGAAATAACCACAGAGAACCAATGGATGGGCCATACCACATTTATTTACATCTAACGTGCCAATGGATGGGCCATACCACATTTATTTACATCTAACCACATTTATTTACATCTAACGTGCCAATGGATGGGCCATACCACATTTATTTACATCTAACGTGATGAACTCGTAACAAACGAATGATTCAGCTTTTTACCAAGTGGTCTGCCACGGCGGCATTGACTTCTCTATAAGATTTCTTAATCTCCCATATAATATCACGGAACTATTACTAGCTTGCACTCGGAAAGTTGGCTCGGGCACCCAACTTTACGAAAGACGATTAGACATGTGACATGTGAAAATGCAATCAAACGATTTAGATGATATTTTTTTTCAGAAGAGGTTGCCAACTTTACTAATCTATTTTTTAAATTCGAATGTTACAAAAAATAAGACTATTAGCCGTCATCATAAACTGTTACTATTAATAAAAAAATTGTCACTAATACCCTTATTGCTAATCATTTAAGTTGTTTTTTTATTAATAGGGGCAGTTTTTTATTACAAAAAACTGTTGCTAATAGTCTTATTTTTGTAGTGGGTGCAAGGGCTAATTTTTCAAGTGCAAATAATGGCTCCCTAATATCATTAACTAACAATAAAGTTTTGGACCTCTAAGTGTGCCCACCCATTTTTGAAAGCGCCCACGTCTTAGAACCCATGGAAACCACTAATTTCTTCGAATCACATGATGGAGATCATTTTTCACCTCGATCTTCTAGACAATAAATCTTACAATTATAGCGCACCTATTAGATGGTCAATTTTTTATTCAATGTATCATATATACCCAAAAAATGGCCTTTGAATCATATGACACACATTACGTTCAAACATGTTTTTAGAGCCAATTTTTCAAATTATGTGATAAGTGGAATCACAAACTGACTAAAGGATAAGTGTTTACATCTCTTTCTCACCGTCATCCTCACTCATTTATAATGTTCTCTCCTCTTTCTTGGCTTTTTCACCTTCATTCTCTCTCCCTTCAAATGGTTGGGATCGCAATCTTTTATTTGCACTTACCTCAAAACGCCCACACACCCTTGACTGTTTTGAATCACATGATGGAGATTAATTTTCATCCCAATCTTCAACACTTTGGATCATAAGATCATGGGCGTGTCATCAAACAGTCAACGTTTATATTCCATGTGTCACACATCCCAGAAAGTGATCAGTCTACTTGTGATTCAAGGATATGTGATAGATGAAATATAAAAATTGACTGTTTGATGGCACGCCCATATCTCATGATCCAATGTATGGAAGAAAACGACTCCATCATACGATTCAAAGTAGTCAACCGTATTCAGGCGTTTTTAAGTAGGTACAAAAAAGGATTGTGGTGTGCGAATAAACCCACCTTGGTTGAAATCCTCAAAGCTGAATCTGTCCGCCTATTTCTCCAAACGCATATTTCATTATTTTGGATCAGCATCATCCCCAATGGGGATTTCCCATCGGTGGGATACAAATCCTATGCATTTTGACCGAAATATTGATCCATGAGGAGTGGGACCGATATCCTTTCAGTTATTTTTACAAAAAAGTGCAAAAGTGCAATTAGATACCATTAATTACAACCCAACTTTGCAAGTACCAAAAATTATTGACTGTCTTGAATGGGAGACAGATTTTGTCCCTCATCCGCGAACAATTAGATACCATGTGGCACACATCGCAAAAGTGCCTGAGAGTCACTGTGTAACATCAAATATGGTTCTCAAGTTACTCTGTGGGATTCGTGCCACATGGAATTAACATGGGATCATCGGATGAGAATGATTTGCCTTGTCAGATTCAAAGCAGTCATCACAAACCTATTGCTGTGAAGAAAACATTTACTCGATTAAAAAGACAATGGGTACTGTTATTCACACCCCACCATAGTGCACTCTCATCCAGTTTACAGGTATTTAGGTATTTTAAAGCATTTTTTGTAGGTCCAAACTCCAACAATTTGTAGTGCACATCGTAACTAGTTAGGTACCCCTTTTTTGTATCAGTTGCATTTTAATACCTCTCGATTGGCTCTCATTGAGACTCATTAAAGATATTTTGTAATGACTCACCGAGAATATTTATAGGTAATAGTACCCAAGGTATAAAAAATCAGTCGGTACTGATACATATCGGCAATACATATCAGATTTAGGCCAAACCGATACTTATCGGTATCTCGTATCGGTATCGCCAATACGTATTGGGTATCGGCCGATACGTCTCAATTTTGACCGAGACGTATTGTTTTTCTTTTTTTACAAAATCGACCGATAGGTATCGGTATCGGCCGATTCGTATTGGCCACGAGCAAACCGATACCCGAGACTAATACCGATTTTAATACCTTGATAGTATCACTAAAGAGAATATGGGGTTGAAAATCATACTTTACTGGACACTATTGATAGATAGCTACCGAGGAATTATAATACCTCTCGGTGGGTTATCATTGAGACCCTTTGTAGTTATTCGCTAAGAAATCACTGAGATATCACATACAACAGTTATCTTGAAAAGAGGAAGACGAGTGGTTAATGGCCTTCAGATAGTGGTAATTTAATTTTTATAATATCGTCGGTTAGGGTTGAATGGAGATGAGGAAGAAGAGAGGTTAGGGGATACATAGTCTCGTGATTTAAAGATTGAAAAAGAAGGGGAAACAAGGTGTGAGGATGATTTTCGATAATAGTTGTGTCTAATGATGTGCGTGTGGTGTTTCCGCAAACCTGAGGTGTCTGAGGTGTGAATGCTTCAAAACTTTAAAAGGAAAAAAGAAAACACTAAAATAATTTTTGGTGTAATATTTATAAAAGTGAGCATTCGGCGTGGTGTTTTTATAATGGGTGTGAGAAAATAATTGAACAAGGCTACCAAAAAACAGTACCAGCCCATTTATTTTCTTTTTTTGGAAAGAAAATCTACTACTCGTCTTGCTCTCTCATTTATGCGCTTCTAGCTTTATAAATTGGATAGTGTTATATTGTGGACAATTTTTCATAAATAATATTGTAGATAGCTTATGTGGTGTGGTGTGACTGCCTGCAGGCATAGTGGGGCTCAAACACTGCAGCTAGTCTTGACGCACCACATAAGCTGTCTACAAAATTTTCTATCAAAACCTGTCTATATTTTATCATTTTTCTTATTCATTTTGTCATATATGTATGAAGAGTAGTAGCCACAGGAAGGTCTCAATTTCCATTCAAGAATAATTCGCCTACTTTAGTATCTTCTTAAATCTCTGATTGGAGAATCAATCTTCTCTCATATTTCCTATATAATGAATATGTTACTAATCATGGATCAAACCAAAAGCTTGCCATTGAGCAATCTCCAATATCCAATACAACATTCTCATGTATAGTATTCCGAATACACATCAATCCTTTCTATGACCACGAAAAATTATTTGAATGATCACACGTCCAAATAAATTTATTATTAACATATCGAGTCCTCATCCATTTCGTCCATAGAGAATCTGGATTAACTATAAGGTTCCAAAATAGTTTGATAAGCCCCGCATCATTCCAATCTCTAACTCTTTGAATACCCAAACCACCCTCACTTTTTCGCTTATAAATCATGTTCTAACTTGTCATATGTAAATGATTTCACTACAAAAATAAGGTGTATTAGCGGCACTTGCGATTAAGGCAATTTTTTGTAGCGGCAAGACTTATAGCGGCAATTTTTGGTAGCGACAAGATTAATAGCAGCAGTTTTTTGCTAAAAAAATTGTCGCTAATAGTCTTATTTTTTGTAGTGTTTTTTCCAATTGGCCCGTTCCAAAGAAAGTTAGCAAGGATTGTTCCGTAACCTCGTTGGGTACGAATGGTTAGAAAGGGGAAGCCAATCTGTGTGGTGTTTCCGTAACTTGAGGTGTGAATACTTCAAAACATTTTTTAAAAAAAATACGAATAATTTTGGTGTAATGTTTAAAAAAGTGCGCATTCAGTGTGGTGTTTTATCATGTGAGAAAATAGTTGAATAAGGCTACCCAAAAACCATACCAGCCCATTTACTTTCTGTTGTGGAAAAAAAAATCTACTAGACTGTTGCCTTCTCATTGCCGTCTTTCTAGCTTTACAATTAGGACAGTGTTATATTGTGGACAATATTTTAAACACAATTTTGCAACAGCTTATACCGTGCGGTGTCACTGCCATGCATAGTGGGGCCCAGTGAAATATCAATATCTTGCCATATTTGAATAGGACAAATCTTTAGATGAAGATGATGAGGATAACAATAGTGTGGTAGACAAAAAAAAGTTAGAATATATTTTTATGAGTTAAAAACAAAGTATTTTATTATATATGAATAGCAAGAAGGAAAAGAAGATGGAGGGGAAGAAGCACTTTATTCTAGTCCGTGGCGGCTCCCACGGCGGGTGGTGTTGGTACAAGCTTGCATCCCTACTTAATTCTGCCGGCCACCGAGTCACTGCCCCAGATCTCGCTGCTTCTGGGATCAGCACAAAACAACTCTGTGACCTCAAAAATGTTTACGATTACCATCAACCACTGATGGAGATCATGGCATCTCTACCGTCTGATGAAAAGGTGATACTAGTGGGTCATAGCTTTGGAGGCGTTGGTCTTTCTCTGGCCATGGAGAGCTTGCCCGATAAGATTGAGGTTGCAGTTTTCGTCACTGCTTTTATGATGCGCGACGGCACTCAGTATTCGACCTTGATTAAAGAGGTACAAATAAGGGAAATTTACCTGACCGGCCCTGTCAGGTACGCCTTTTACGTCAGAAGCCCTATAGTTTCACTTTTACCCAGACAAACCAGCTCCAAGCCTAGCCAACCCTAAGGAGAGTAAAAGGTCCAAATTACCCCCTTCTATGACCTTCTTTAACCAACAAAGCATCGTCTTCTTCCTCATTTTATCCTACAAAAAAGTTAGAGGTGTAAAACCCTAGACGGAGTGTCCTTACTTAGTCTGATCTGCTCCGATATGCTATTTCGAAGAAGAAAACAGAGGCTTGGAAGAAGAAGGCCCTGCATTTCTTCATTGTGGCAAAAAGACCCTGAACTTTGTCCTTGCGACGAGAGGTATCCTACTTAACCCCATTTTCAGTTTATTAGTGTTATTTAGTGATGCGATCTCTTAGAAGAAGGTCCTGCATTTCATTATCACTCCATATTAATCGATATCGACAGAATATGATCGCATCGACCATATGACGATTATGTATACAATCGATATCGATTGTATGGAGTCGATATGCCGATTGTATTTCTGATATCGATATCGATATACAATCGATATCGACTATGGTCGATGCCGATTGTATTTGCAATCGATATCGATTGTATATGGAGTCGATATCGATTATGTTTGCAATCGACTAAGAAATTATAGTCTTTTCTCTTTGTTTTATCACCATGACCCTTCCTTCTCATTCTTAAGCAGAGACGAGACGACGTGAGGATTCTCTTCTTTCATTACTATGACGACCTTCTTGTAAAGCGATGATGGCTTGTATGAAGGTGGCGGAGGCTTATTAATATTTCAATTAAAATTTTTATGAACAATTCATAAAGCGAATGTCTCATTGTCGATTTGCGGATGAAACAGTTTCACAAAGTTTCATATGAAGATAGTGAATATTGTGGTTGCACATTTGGACTCGATGATTTGGCTACATTATTTACGTTTTATAAATCCGAGTGGGACGTTATAAAAGTATTCATCATTAAGGAATCGTCATCCTTAAAGTCAACAAGTAAATTTTATGGATCGATTTTGTGTCTCATTCATTTCAAATGGTAAGTTTGAGGATGAAATTGATACGATACTCCGTTAGGGCGCGACGTTATATTGCATTTGATTTAAACGATGCTCCGATTGAATCATATGATGACCCAGTAAAATACATGCATGGGTCACAACAATGTAGTCAATGGTTAGACTATACTTCAGAAAAGGTGGTGGATACCAACGATTTTAGTCATATTTTCTCCGGTGGATGGACAACTTGGTTTACTCAAGACTTATGTTCTACCATGCCATCGATGAGAATTACCGGAGTAACTCAACCCCATGTCCATACATATGAGCACCCCTTCGGTGAAGGGCCTAGCCAACCACGCCATTATCCATTCTGTGAAGGATCCGGTCAATCACATCAGAACCCCTTCGGTGAAGGATCTAGTCAACCACCCGAGAACACCGCTAGTGAATGGCGTAGTCATCCTCAAGCCATGAATGAAGATACCTTAGAAGAAGAATATGAAGGCGAATCGGATGAGTTTATCAAAGAGGATCCGAAAATTTTTGTGAGAGACATTGACAATCCCCTAGTAGACGGAGATTACGAAATGTCAGAGACATCGGGCGATTCCTTCGATGAAGAGGTGGAAACTGAATATCGGAATTGGACGTTTAAAATTGGAGAGATCTTTCGAGACAAACAAACATTTCAAAGAGCATTGAAAGAACACGCGGTGGAGAAAAGCTTTTAAATTCGGCCTTTGAGGACCGTTAGTTATCGAGTGACAGCCGGATGCTACGAACCCGATTGTTCGTGGCGAATAAATGCTTATAAATTGACTGGGCTCGATTCTTTCCAAATTAAGACATTCAATAGTACTCACACATGCGGAGCCGCTAAGATCGGACCGCACGATCACTGTAATGCAACAATCTCCTTCGTAGCGAACTATGTACGGGATAAACTTATGGAAGGATTCGACTACACACCGACGTCGATAATGTTTGATATTGCAAAAGCTTATAATGTGCAAATCTCATATGCAAAAGCTTGGAGGGGAAAAGAGCTTGCCCTTAGTGATATTAGAGGAAGTTGGGAAGGACAATTTGTTGATCTACCGGCCTACGTGAAGAAGATGGAGAGGGTAGATCCTAATGTACAAACATCCTTTCAACTTACTCTTGACGGTAAGTTTCAAAGATTTTTTTGGAGTTTTGGCCCATGCATCGGAAGCTACCGCAATACACTTCGTCGCATATTGCTTGTAGACGGCACACACCTACGAGGAAGTTTCGAAGGGATCCTACTTATCGCCTCTACGCAAGACGGTAATGGTCATATATTACCGTTAGCATTTGCCGTGGTCGAGTTAGAAGAAGAGGATACGTGGATGTGGTTTCTTGAACAGGTAGGTGCGTTCGTGATCGGTGGGTTTAACGAAGATCTCGTAATTATCACGGATGGGTCTAAGGGTTTAATAAATACGGTGAAACGTATCTTCCCTAACGCATATTACAACTACTGCATGCGGCATATGACACAAAATTTGCAGCACAAGTATCCCAGGAACAATGTGAAGGGTGGGTGGTGCGCCACGCGTGTATATTTGAAAGAGAAATTTGATTATTTTATTAACGAAATGAAGAAAGATCCTGCTGATTCTCAGGCCGTAGAATATATTTTGAAAATAGATCCAAAGCATTGGGCACGCGCACATATGAAAGGAAGGCAGTACGATTCCCTAACTACGAATATTGCCGAAAGTTTAAACAGCGTGCTAAAGATAGCTCGAGAGAGACCAATTATTGACGTAATCAGAACTACTAGAGAGAAAGTCGCCGATCATTTTCAAAAATGCAGAGAGATATCTAAGAAATGGACCACCCTTCTCTGCTTGAAAGCAGACGCTCACATAAAGAAGGTGTTGCAATGGGCCGGTAGAAAGAGAGCTCAACCATACGGGCGCGATCAATTCCAAGTCAATTCCGGAAATTACATTCATCACGTCGACTTGGAACACAAGACCTGTAGTTGCCGCCGTTGGCACATTCATGGCTTGCCTTGCTCCCATGCCGTGGCGGCCATCAATCGAAGAAGTTACGACTACCATAAATTTTGTGAGAACTGATTTTTCACCGCTTGCTTTAGACAAACATATGACGAGCAATAGGTTCCCACCCTCGATAAAAGTCCATGGGAGTTCCAACCAGAGCAACTCCCTGAAAATATGAAAGTGAGACCACCCTATTATTGCTGAAAGCAAGCCGGCCGTCCGAGGAAGAGAAGGATAAGGTCTAAGGGTGAGTTTAGGGCACTACAGTGTAGTAGGTGAGTGAATATGGTCATAACCGCAGGAGCTGCAAGGCAGTGGGACCGATGGGCTAACAGTGTATATTTTTAATAATGATAGATTGAATGTAAATGAGAAATTCAGAATCCATATTTTTTTACACTGTAATATAGTCTTTACCGATGTATCATAGAGTCGCCATCGACTATTTATAAAGTCGATATCTATTCATTTAAGAATCGGTATCGATTATGAATACCGTCGATGACGACTCTATATAGAGTCGATATCGATTACCTAAAGAATCGTTAACAATTAGTTATATAGTCGGTAGCGATTACATACAAAGTCGTCACCGATTATTTATATAGTCGATGACGACTATATATGTAGTCGCTAATGGATGTTATTTCTACTTTTTAACTACAACTACATAAAAATAGTGCAATTATATTCAAAATAATTCATTAAGAAAAAATATTTCATTTACAATTACAAAAATATTCAAATACAACCACACTACTGCTGCTCCCCCTCCTTTTTGTTGTCCTTCGCCAGTACTCCGCCATCGCCTGTATATGTAGCCAGTATATGGCTAATTTCTGCCCTGATCCTATCTATATCTGATTGCGCGAAGTCAAATTTCTTCCCCATCATAAAGTATTCGACATACTTCACAACAAACACTCCACAATCACAGGAGTTGGTCTGTCGGGGGACGGCTTTGATCCGGCAGTCAGTAGATGACCAAGGATAGCTCTTCTTCATTAGTGCAGCGGAGTCACCGTACGAATATAAAATCACGGGAAGGTATTGGGTCTGTTTCGAAATAATAGAGAGGAGTGTCAGATATGTTAAGCTAACAATGATAAAAGATATGCTAAGCAAAATATCTTACCAGCGCCTGTAATTGGGACACATATCTTTCCTTAGAGGGCCTATTAAATATAGGGTCGACAATCATTATTGATCGTTCGACTAACTTTACGATCGCAAGCGCCCAGTATAGTGGTTGTTCTGAATGTATTGGCATAAATATCTACAAAAAAGTAATATAATCTCAAAGGGTATGATAGAAAAATTAAAAAGAATAATTATAAAGAGGATAAAAGCATACTATGTTGCATTCGTGAGCCCACAGATTCCGAAGCTCATTGAAGAAGAAAGTTTCCATCAGCTTCTTCCCTCCGGTCTCTCTTTGTCTATAGGCAGCCCACCTTTGAACTTGAACCTACTAGGTCATATAATTTTTCAAGAAGGTGAACTTGTTGAAATCTCTCAGTTCATAGCCCATGTACGTCAGCGCGGCAGGGTCCATAAGGAAGTTTTTGACCTCTTTCTCAGGATGAATTTTATCATCAATAACTTCCAAATGTCTCAGGTAGGCGCCCATAACCTGAAACCAATGCAGTTAGATTAAAATATGCAGTTAGAGTTAAATACATAATCGTTATCGACTCTATAAGTCATCGATATCGATTCATTTGAGAGTCGGTAACGATTATTTAAGTCATCAAAATCGTTATCGACTCTCTAATGAATCGATATCGATGATGTACAGAGTCGCTAACGATTACATAAGCCATCGTTAGCGACTCTAAAAGCCATCGATAACGATTACATAAGCCATCGATAACGATTTTGCCTACAGTATGTTAAACTTACAAAGTTATCCAGGTACTGAGTTCCCGCCAGACATCTGAAGGATTGCACCACCAGCTTATACTTGCCGACAGTGCTAACATATTCTCTGCATAAAAAATGGCCAACTTAACTAATCTTCACGATAAATATATAATAATAAAGTTAAGTATTCAGGGTAGAATAACTTACTCGTCCTCCTTTAGAGGCTTGTTCCATATGTCTAGCATATATTTTTGCTCTGCTGTTAGCTCAGCAGGAGCATCTTCATCCGTAGACCCAAGACCAGCGGTAATGACTGCCACCGGTCCAGGCTCAACAGTTGGTCCTTTACTGGCCTTCTCGGTAGGCTTCTTTTCAGCCGCTACCCTTCGCTGGGCCTTAGGTTTGACGACAATTACTTTGCTGACTTTCGCTTGCCTAGGTCTTAAGCGAAGCTCAGCTTGTTGGTGAGGCAATTGGGAAGAGGTTTCCTCTTCACCAGCAGGACCCTTATCAGTTTGGGTCTCAGGCTGCTTGTCAGCAGCTGCCTTCACCTCATCAACGAGAGGAGGAACCTGATGCGCAGGAGCTGATGGTTCCTCATCGAAGGCTGTGTCGCACACCTTCGATATCAGCTCCTCCATAGCCACATCCTGTACATCGTAATAATGATGCAAAATAAGAAATAATTTTTGGTCCACATTTTAAAAAGTCCAAATCGATTTTAAATATAATTATTACTTATAGTCGCTATCGATTTTATATATGATCGTTATCGGTTATATATATAGTCGCTATCGATTTTATATATGATCGTTATCGATTATATATATAGTCGCGATCGATTGTAAATAGAATCGAGACCGACTGCATATATAATCGATAACGATTGAATATATTATCGGTATCGACTCTATATATAATCGATATCGATTTATGTTAACAAAATTGAACATCTAAAACCAGATTTCAACACATACCTTAGGTCTCGCCTCCAATAAATTTTCAAGGAGTTCTTTTATATCCGCCCTTTCTCGACTAAATAGTTGTAGTGATTTAACTTCGCCACTCGCATCCCTTGAATTCACCTCTCATTGGAAGGAGTTGCATAGTTTCTCTAAAGAAGCGCAACGCTTAGCGAGCCTTATTCTCTCCTCCAAATCGCTCACTCTTTGGGTGAGCTTCAAGTTATCCAACGTCAAATGATGACCCTCCTCAACAAAGAATCATTGAGGTGGACGGTTCAAATTGGGCTATCTTTCACGCTGAGCTCTCCTTGGCCCCTAGTTCTTGGCCGACCCTCTCCACATGCACGGGCCCTTTTTCGAGAGGGTTCTTCTTGACGTCGATCGTCATCCCATTCTTCCTCTCCTCTCAACATTCTCGACCGGAATGTAATTTCTTTTCTTCTTTGAATCTCTTCCTGACTTTCTTGATCGGTTCTTTCCTCTTCCCTAACCTCCTTTTGAACCCGTAGATATTCTCTTAACACGGGTATCTCTAATTCAAAGCCCTGAGGCACGAGGGGAGCGCGAACCTTTTGAAAGAAAATAATACATGTAAACAACAGAATAAAATGATCGTTATATATAATAAATCACTCTCGATTTTGTAAAGGATCGGTACCGACTATTTAATAAATCATTATCGATTCGTTAAAAAATTGCTATCGATTAGTTAATGAATCGTTATCGACTACTTAGTGTTGTTATCGACTGACATTTTAATTGCTATCGATTGTTAAGGAATCGTTATCGATTAGTAAATGAATCGGTATCGATTCTGTAATGAATCGTTATCGATTCTAGAATGAATCGGTAAGTTGCTTTTTTTTTAATAGGCAATAGACCTCATACCTTGCTGTCTAACATCTGCCCGCGAGTGTAACCTTTGATCCTGGACTGCGCCCTGTCCGACCATTTCAGCGGCCGTGGGAAAGGGTCCTTGAGGCCTAGCTGGGATGGCGATATATCGGGCAGGATCTTATAAGCCCACCATTGAAGTACACATATGCATCCATATGTGTTGTACTTCTTAAGGGCTTTATCCATCTCGGCGGTTTTTCTATTCGCCGCGCCCTTTATTATATACTCGATCAAGTCCTGGTAGACGGTGCACTTACGGAGTTCGGTTAAAGGTCTCCACATCATCGATGAGGTCGATGTGGTCTTCCGAAATCTGATGGTGGGACCCGGGAAAGAGAAATATGCACAACACAAACAGAAGGGACAACTTTAAGAAGTCATCATCACTTTTCGCTCTCCAAATTGCAGCATCTATATGAGATCGGAGAATTTTTCCGGGAGGCGTTCCACGAAAGTATTTGTATCTAATGGTTTGTTCTACCGATGGTTTAACGGATGGGGTATACTTTTCTGGGCCAACTACGGCAAGGCCCAGTATCAATGCAATGTCTATCTTTCGAAGATAGACATCAGTCTTCCCAATTCGAAAGTGGTTTTTATCAACCCAAAATGTCAACATCGCATCCACCACATCGGAAAGAAATCCCACACCCTTGGGCATTTGAAATATTCCACCAAAAACTGAATCTCTCAGTAACTTCTTCCGAGTTGGGGTAGCATTTTCTTAGAGATTTGAAACGGCACTGGGCGAACACTTGGCAACAGCTCGGTGTACAACCATCTTGACAGCCTTTTGAAATGAACTGTAATAAAAAAGAAAGGACTGAGCACCATACTAACAAGGATAGTTAAAAATGTTGATGAAATGTATATATATAACCTGTATCGATTATATATAGAGTCATTATCAATTACATATGTAATCGATACCGACTCTATATATAATCGATGTCGAGTCTACATATAATCGATACCGATTACATATGTAAGCGATAACGACTCTATATGTAATCGATATCGATTACCTATGAAATCGCCAACGATTCAATATAAATTCGCAATGACCTCAAAATGTTTATTTATATAGAAATTACTTAATTTACTGACTCTTAAGTTTCTTTTTCTTTCTTTTGTTTTATTTCTTTTCTTCCTTCTTCTTTACCTATATCGATTACATATATAATCGATATCGACCCTATATGTAATCGATACCGACTCTAAATGTAATCGATATCGATTACTTATGAAATCGCCATCAATTCAATATAAGTCTACAATGATCTCAAAATGTTTAATTTACCTGTCAGGTAAATTTCCCTTATTTATATAGAAAATATTTAATTTACTGACTCAAAAGATTTCATGAAGTCGTCATTGCATCAAAAAGTTTCATTTACTTGCAAAATTTTTCAATTACATTCAAAATTTTTCACTTATAATTAAAAATGAAAAGAAAATTTAGGAAGAAGGATGAAGAGCAGGTGGTGGATGGGGTGGAAAGGCGGGTGGTTCCGTCTTAAGTTTCTTTTTCTTTTCTTCCTTCTTCTTTTTCTTTTCTTCCTTCCTCTTCTTCTTTTCTTCCTTCCTCTTCTTCTTTTCTTCCTTCGCCAAAATCTCCATTACTTCATCGTACGTCCCAGTGAACCGCAGAGATCCGGTTCGTGGTGGTGGTGGGTCCTCCCATGTGCTCGAACTTGATTGGGTTATAGAAGGTTTTTTCTTCGTCGTCAGACATTGGGAAAAATATGGGCTGGTAGGGATGATAGGTGGTTTGCTAAGGACGAACTAAACCTGTATTTAAAGCTCCTAGATTGTGGAATACGAATCGTTGTATTAAATTTTCTCATTCTTCCAACCTAACTTGCCATAATGGTTTTACAAAAGGGTAGTTGGCAATAAATTGAACGTCGGCTGAGATAAATATAAAACCTCGTATGATTTATTATGGCATCGAGGATAATAACTATAGGGAAATTAATTCAAATGATGGGTATTAATTATATTCATAGAGAGTCGATATTGATTTGTTATAGATTCGTCATCCACAGTTTATATAATCGATTTCGACTACATATATAATCGTTATCGACTCTAAATGTAATCGATATTGATCTTCGATGTAATCGATAGCGACTAAATATGTAATTGGTAACGATTACATATAGGATCGATATCGATTACATAGAAGATCGATATCGATTACATATGGGAAAACCTAAAAAAATTATGTCAAAATATGCACCAAAGAGAGGAGAAAAAAAAAATCTATAGCGATGGAAGCTAATTTTAATTATAACTTACAGATTTGGTAGCTTGAAGGTTGTAGATTTGAACGCGATCGTCCACAAAGCGTCAACGACTCTCCACCGACTTCGAACGAAAAAGTAAATTGAAAATAGTAAATGATTTGAAAAGAGGGCGGCTATTTATTACTGTGGGGGTACTTTGGGTATTTCCTACAAGCGTGCCTTAGCTCGGCGCGCAACGGGTTTGTCTGGGTAAAAGTGAAACTATAGGGCTTCTAACGTAAAAGGCGTATCTGACAAGGCCTGTCAGGTAAATTTCCCTACAAATAACTTGTTAGGCGGGCAGGGTTGGATTTTTGGAAGGTGTGCCATGTGGCATGAGGGTCATCAAGGATCATGGATCAAAATTTTTTCACGTATCGGATGATACGTATCGGTATCGGTGGTGAACGATACGGTATATTGAATGTACCGTATCGGTCATTACTATGTAAATTACCGAACGATACATTCAATGTATCATCCGGTACACACTGATACCAATACGTATCGTCCGATATGTACCGGTTTTTGGCTCGGACGTACGTACCGATTTTCTGGCATTTTGATCCATGTCAAGGACCCTATCTGACCTGTGTCGAGTCGGGCTTTATACATCAGACCCGACCTTTAGGTCAGGTCGACTAGGCCCAAGTCGATAATTTATATAAGGGATAATCGCTTAGACCGACATTTAAACCCCAAATGGTGTTTAAATTATCTTCCACAATTAAAATGTCACTTTTTTTCTCATATCATTGAAGTGTAATTTATTATTGTGTCATGTGGCACACATCTATGATCAATCTAAATTGCCCAAGTGGTAATCCATAATTGGAACATGTCCCAGCCAAAGGATCATGCTTATAAGTGGATGTACATCATTTGATTGGTGAACTTTAATATTAGCTATCAAAATTAAGAACAATTATTGATATTAGAGTGCATAGATCACACTACAAAAAATAAGACTATTAGTGACAGTTTTTTTAACAAAAAAACTCTCTATTAGTCTCGTCGCTACAAAAAACTGCTGCTATTAGTCTTGTCGCTACCAAATATTGTCTCAACAACAAGTGCTACTAAAACACCTTATTTTTGTAGTGTCAGATGGTTCGAATCTCCAACAAGTGTATTTTTCTTACCTATAGCCCTACAATTGATGATATATCACTTTGACAGTATGAATTTCCACGATCATAAGTTAATAAATGGGATTAGATCGTTTAAAGACCATTTGGTGCTTAAGTGACGGTTCAGAGAGTCGGTCCCTTTATATAATAGCCTGTATTTGAGATTTCTCTTAGTAGGCAAAGAGCAACCCACTTAAAAGGGTAAGTTTAAATTGCTCTTTTACTTTGGCCGCGTTTGGATTAGCTCTTTTAGGGCAAAGAGCAGCTCTTTTGCTCTTTGGCTCCAATAGAGAACTGCTTTCATATTTGGTAGCACAGCTCCTCACCCCATTTGCTCTGGCGGGGAGCTGTTTTAAGTGATAAAATTGCTCTCTGTCCGCTCTATACCAAAGCAAATTTTATCTGCTCTAATAGAGAGCAGGCAGAGAGCTGCTTCTGCTCTTATAGGAACTAACCCAAACATAGCCTTTCACTCTCTAAAAGAGCTAAGAGCACTTACATTCAAATAAAGTCTCATACTAAATTCTCAGTGCTAGAACAAAGAGATGCTCTTTGCCTCCACAAGGCAATTCCTAATAGGGTTGTGCAAAAAATCGTCCGAGCCGACCAAACCGACCGAAACTGACTGAAATTTCGGTTCGGTTTCGGTTTTGAGACATATCGGATCGGTTTCGGTTTCAAAAAATAGAAACTTATAATTATCGGTTCAATTTCGGTTTTAACGTTAAATAACTGAACCGAATCGATAAGAAACCGATAGTGGTGTATATATGGACTATAGTATGTCTATGTTTGAGTTTGATGGTATATGGGGCTTATTGTAGAAAGCCAACTGTTGCTGCTTTAGTTTGTTAATCACCAAAAGTCTTAAAATTAGTTGAATCATAGGAGTTTGTAAAAATAATTTATATAAATTGATTCAGTTTGTATAAATTTTGAAAACTCTAAGCCGAAACCGAAAAAATCGATTCCATTCGGTTAAATGCTGCAAATAAAGAAAAGTTAAAAAAAATGAGGTTTAGAAACCGAAAACCAATCGAACCGATAACTATTGGTTCGATTTCATAAAACAGAAACCGATAGTTATCGGTTCGGTTTCGGTTTTGCATGAAAACTGACCCGAACCAACCCTATAACACACCTAATCACTAACACAACCATAAAAACATGAAATATAAGATTTTTATTGTGTCAAATCAGGTTTTCTGGTTAGATCATCTACTCAAGTTTTCTTGTAAGGTCGGGTTCACCATCTAGTCATTTTATTCAAAGTAGTCAATAAATTTTTTATTTGCTTAATTGAGGCTACTCAAACATAAGGCAGTGTGATAGTAACGTCAGCATAATAAAATTGGGTATCCCTGTCCACTTTATATCATTAATGAGAGCGCCTATAATTGAAACCCACTAAAACTCATTTATTGCTTGGAATCAGACAATAGATATTATTTTCTTCCCCAATCTTTTCGAAAATTTTAGAATTCCTCTCGCACCATAAGCACCACAAAACGGCTAACAATGTAGCCCTCCAAAGGTCCCTTCTCTCCCCCTCTACCTTGACAACATCCCAACTTAGCAATTGCAGATAAGGCAACTCTGACGTAACCCAGCACTGCCCAAAGGATTTGAGGATGGCACCCCAAATCTCGCAAGCCACTCTGCAATGGAGGAAGAGATGAGTAGTGAACTCCTCCCCGTCGGAACACATCACACACGTTCGGAATATCTTTACCCCTCCGAATCAGCCGGTTCTTGGTTAGAATTCTATCCTTACAGAGCGCTCAAACAAAGAAGCGGATCTTCAAATGAATAGGTTCACTCCACAACCAATTACCTTTGAATCTGATGAGCGAGCAACGCGGAAGCCAGCGATAGAGAGATTTGACGCTGAATTACCCTTCACGATTCAGGACCCAAACCCTCTGATCATACCATAGGGAGTTCTGCTGTGTCTCGTAAGGCCTTCTCAGTAGATCCAAATAGTCCCCCACCTCATTGTTCTTGAGAAACCTTCTAGTGGTGACTTCCCAAACCTTCCTCCCATTGGTAACTGAGACAAACTCATCAATCCTTCCACCCGGATTCGAGGATATAGCGAAGATATCCGGGTAAGTAGCCTTAAGCGGACCCACATCCAACCAAACATCTTCCCATAACCGGATGCGAGTTCCACACCCTCAGCTATATCACACACCTTTAGCAAAGATCTCCCACAGGCAGGATATACCTCTCCACCACACCGAGGTGCTCCTGTGGGTCGAAGGACATATCCCCCAGCTCCCCCAGGAAAGCCCGTATTTTTTGGACAGCACCATCCACTAGAGACTTCCCCTCTCCTCTGCCCTTTCCGCTCTCCAGAGCCACTTACCAAGCATAGCCAGGTTAGTCCTTTTTAAACTCCGAATCCCCAACCCATCGCAGGCAATAGGCAACTGACACGTGTCCCAGTTAACAAGATGATATCGCATGTTCATGCCTGACCCCTCCAAGAGAAACGATCGTTGGATGCGTTCCAGCTGATAGAGAATTTTAGCGGGACACTTAAACATGAACATAAAGAAGATGGGAATCGACGAAAGCACTGCTTTAACCAAAATCAACCTCCCCCTACTGCTTAGCACTTTACCTTTCCAAGGTGACAGCCGCTGTTCAAACCTCTGCACGACCAAAAGCCACTCACAGATCGTGGCCTGTCTAACACCATCGGACAACCTCTTGATTCCACGCGTGACAAATCCCAAAAAATTATGTTTGAGCGTAATGTGTGCCATGTGATTTTAGGGCCACTGTTTTGCGATTTGTGCCATATGGAATAAGAAACTGACCATTTGATTGTACATTCATGATCTCAAGATCCACTTTATTGAAGATTGGATTGAAAAACGATCTTCATCATCTGATTCCGAGCAGTCAAAGGGCTTTAGTGGGTTTGAGAATAACATGTAGGTGCGAAGAGAGACACACATAAAATTATCATATTTTGTGCTTTTACTTTTCAAAGTTGTTTGGTTTTCTTTATTTATTTATTCATTGATAACTGTTTATATTTTTATTGAAAAATTAGTTCCCCACGCCACTCGACCATTCGGATAACATAATTACCTCGGGGTCTGAGAATCAACTACCTACATTCCTCTTTGGCCCGGAGTTCCTGGCATCCAACTTATATCAACGGTGCCAACCTGAGGTAATAAATTGCTTAGATATGTCGTACTGCATGTTATATAATCTCTATTTGGGTTGAATACTTACGATACACTGATATCTTTGCTAGATGTAATGTAATCTAATAGCATCAAATCCATTATCGGATGTTTGACGCAGGATCTGACTCTGGCCAAAATGTTAGTGAGACCAGCTAATATCTACGAAGTAGATATCAAGCTCTCAGAAGAGAATTATGGGTCTGTGAATCGAGTTTACATAGTATGCAAAGAAGATAAAATCATGACCGAGGATTATCAACGGTGGCTGATCGATAGTGCTCCAGTGAAGGAGGTGATGGAGATCGACGATTCTGATCATATGGCTATGCTCTCGAAGCCTCACGATCTTTCCCTCTGTCTACTAGAGATTGCCAAAAAATATGTGTAGTCCTCATATATTGTACTCCTTCTATTGAGCTACCATGCTTATGTTGTAGATCTCCCTTCTATTGAATCAAACCCAATGATTACTAAAAGTATCTTACAAAATACTTGGTGTAGTTTTAATTATCTGATCCATCCGACAACATTCGATCATACAGTGGACAATATTTGGTCCTCCACACACAGTAGGGCCCAAGCACTGCAGTCAATCACTATGCGTCACATAAGTCGATGCCATTTACATAAAATTATAAGGGCCTGTTTGGATAAAAACACGGGAAACGTGAGAAAGTAAAATAATATTCCTATATTATCTCATGGATACCTAATTGGTAGGAAACCATGGTATTCCTTTATTTTCCTTTATTTTTCGCTGTTTGGATAACCACATTGCTAGTTGGGAAAATGCAGGATTAACTAAATCTTGCGTTTAGATACATATGCAGGAAATTATAGGAAAATAACATATCTTAACAGAAAATATAGCCAAATGACCAAACAATTATATATGTATTAAGTTTTTTTTTATCTTAATGTATATTAGTGAATTGCTCTAGTAGTAGACTTGGTGCTTTGTGAAGGTTAGGTTGTAGGTTCAAATCTTGTTACATGTAATAAATTGTATATTTTTTTAAATTAATTATATTAGACACCATATATTTGAGTATATAGCTCTACAACATAGTAGAGTCCATTTGAGATAAATCTCTTCAAAAATAAGTTTGTGCAACACCTAAATAGATGGAGGGGAGCTTAAAAATAGGCCAAAATTGTGGTATTTAATTTTTTTAATTAATTATATTAGAGCATATACACCATATATGTGAGTATATAGCTATACAACATAGTAGAGCCCCTTTAAGTCCGTATAATACTTAAATAGATGGAGGGGAGCTTTAAAATAGGCCAAAATTGTAAGATTTAGTTAAATAAAATCAAAGAAGAAATATTTGTTATGAAAACAAATACCATAAAAAAAATTGTTTGAAAATTTTTGATAATTTTGGGTGGTCAAGATAATTTTGGATGGATGAGATTCCACTAATATAAATTAGGACCCCAAAAGCTTAGTAATAAATTTTTAGAAAGTTTGAGTAGTCAATTGTCATAACGTAGTTTTGCCTCTAATATTTGGGGATGTGTGCTATATAGAATTAACATAAGACCGTCTGATAGGGGCATCATGATCTTAAGATCTATCATGAGGAAGATTGAAAAAAAAAAAAAATCCCCATCATTTTATTCAAATCAGTCAATGCTTTTCGTCTGTAAAAAACTGTGTTGTATTTCTAAATGGGTGAAAAGAGTCATCCGGATGAAAAGTCCGAAGGGTGGGTAAATAGAAAACCGAGGGACCCCCTCAGCATTTGTAGTAGGGTTTTAACGAAAAATGGGAAGATAATTTCCGACCTTTCCGATGTCATCCAAACAACGGAAAATGCGGCAATTCATTTCCGCTTACAAGTTTTCCCTTCTTTCCCCTGTTTTCCCTTGAAAATTTTCCTTCTTTCCCCTGTTTTCCCTTGAAACCAAACATGCCCTAATAGGGTAGTCAGTTTACGCCTACAGGATTACTGAAAGCGCCTACAGCCAAAACCCACCGAAACCCATTACCTGATTAAATTGGATGATGGTGATGGCTTTTTCACCCCAATCTTCCAAAAAAGGGATCTTGAGACCATGTCAAACAATTATTATTTTTTATTCCATGAGGCACAAATATCAAAAAATGGCCTTAAAATCCCGTTTGAGGTGATGTGTACCATGTGATCATACATCTGTTCGATTTGGTAATGAAGACAAATAATTCATGAACATTATCAGTGCATGAGAGAAAAATATGGACAAGCATGCGAGAAAAATAATTGAGTTTTCAAAATACCAAGATTAACATATAAGATATTAGAATCTCTTTTTATTTAAGTTTACATATTCGAAAATAAAAACAAGGGAGAGTGATAGAAAGAAACAAATCATCACAACAACACAACAAAGAAAAAGGAAAATTTCAAAAGCAGCCCAGTCTAAAGAAAACCCGCTCAGACCAGAGAGGTCCCAAGTCCCAACCAAGCGAAAGCGATGCAACTGGAGGTAGCGAATTCCATACGCCATATCCTTCAGGTTGAGGCTCCAGAGGGTAGAAAGATCCATTCCCCCAGTAGCGGAAAGACACCTAAATCCCGTCCACTAAGAAGCTGCCCACGGGAATAGTTGTAGAATCTCATGAGCCTAACTCAATCTCACAAAATGGGTTATAAGTGAGGATTGCCCAAGTTATATATAGCCCACGGCTTCCATCTCATATCCAATGTGGGGCACCAGACCAACCTGAAGATTCTATAAATAGCATTCTAAAGTCTCACTGTCATAGGACATCGAAGAAAGAAATGATAGACAGATTCTTCGGCTTTCTTGCAAAAATAATATCGGTTAGTGATCGGAATACCCCGCTTATGAAGCTGATCAATGGTGAGGAGACGTTCCCAACAAAGCACACCAGGAGAATAAATGAATTTTCTGGGGGCACTTTGACTTTCCATAGGCAAGTCCATGGAAGCATCATCGAGGGCCTTCTAGAGTTCTACTTATAGAAGGCAGAGACAGTAAAGGGGCCATTCGGACGGTTGAGAACCCGTACTATTAAATCTAGGTGGTCCATCAGTCTGACATTAACGGCTATCTTATAAGTTAAATAAAAACGTACTATTAACTTTTCATGGTTTTAGACCCCATTGAATCAAATGAAGGAATGATAGAGATCTAATTTTGTTTCAGTCTTTTATAAAATATGTCTTGTGATCATGCGTAAAATCACGTCAAATCATGCGTAAAACGTACTCTTTCAACACGGGGCACATCCCAAAAATGAACTAATACCAAGACCACTGGGGCTTGGTACCTAATGCTAAATCTTAGGCCTAAGATATAGCATTACCATCCCCAATTTTTGAGCTATCTATGGAGGACTTTTCTCCTACTCTATTTGTCTAAGTGGCTAGACATTATGCTAATTATCATTTTGCCAAAAAATTATACTCGTTCAAGCAGTAGGGGAGCCAAGATTTTTTTGATGGGAATCCCTTATAATCGTAAAATTGTAATAATTTTGTCACACTCGCTTTTATCAAATCACAATCACAAAATAAAAAATAATAATAATTAAACAACTTTAAAAGAGAAGCAATTCCCACTAAAAAATAATAAATTAGAGTTTTTATTTTTATTAAAAAATTATAATTATAGTATATATTTAACTTCAGCAAAAAATCAATGACAATAAGAGATCATGGCGTTGGCGATCGGAGAGTGAATGAGAATTCATAGAAAGAAATGAGTGGCTAAGATTTGAGAGAGAGAGAGAGAACAGAGAGGGAGAAGACTGAGAGATATTGAGACTTGGGAGTAGGGGAACAGAGACTCTTGAGAGAGAGAGAGAGAGAGAGAGAGAGAGAGAGAGTGTGTGTGTGAGATGGAGATTGGAGTGGTTGGGTTAGGGAATTGAGAGCGAATTTTGGGATAGGATTTGGGGAGAGAGAGAGAGAGAGAAAGAGAGAAGGAATTTTGGGAGTCTTTTTTTGTTAAAAAAATTTGTGGATAAAAATGTAAGTTTTAAAAATATCTTAAGAAGTTTTGAGATTTGAGGGATCCTTAATAAAAGATCTTGCCCCTAAAAAGATGAAACTTAAAACACTTTAGAGAAATAAAACTTGTGATGGAGAAGCGACAAATGGATTATACGCTGAGAGTTAAGCGTAAAATCCGAATTTTACGCTGGATTCTCGGCGTATAATCTCAACGGTCACTCACACAAGCCCTGACTATGTCAGGGTGGCGCTTCAATTATACGATGTTGGATTATACGCTGAAGGTCCAACGTATAATTGGTCCTTCGTCACTTTGGAGAAGCGACATTTGGATTATACGCTGAGAGTTCAGCGTATAATTCGGATTATACACTCGATCCTTGGCGTATAATCTCTTCGGTCACCCGCACAAGCCCTGACCATACCAGGGTGGCACTTCAATTATACGATGTTGGTTCAGTGTATAATTGATTATACATTGTCACAATAGCGTATAATTGTCTGTATTACCTTTATTCCGAAAGTCAAATATTTTTAAAAATAAAAAAGGATATACCAATACTTAAATAAATAATATAACAATAAAAAAGGATATACAAATATTTAAATAAATAATATAACAACAAAAAAGGATATTCAAATACTTAAATAAATAATAAAACAACATTAATACATATATATCAATAATTACTAGCAATTACTTATAAATACTTATAATTATCAACAATTACTCATAAATACTTATCATTACTTATAAATAATTATAATTCTCAATAAATACTTATAAATAATTATAATTATCAATAAATACTTGTAAATACTTATAATTTTTCATAAATACTTACAATTACTTATAATTAATAATAATTACTTACAACAACAGTCGCCAACAATTAACCATAATGATAAGTCACCATAAATAAATCAAAATAAGAAACATATATTATTTAGAATAATAAACAATCCAACCAATCCAAGCAAAATGAAGCAAAATAAATCAAATAAACCAAAACTAAAGCAAAACACTAAATTAAAACTAAAAATGTAATAGTGCAACAACCCCGACGTGCTCTCTTCAAGCCACCAGTAAATGAAATTTTCTCAAGAATAACTACGGCCCATTAGTTTACAAAGTCACTAGAAAGAAGCACATCAGACATCCCTAGAGAATAATGGCGTTGAGAAATCCATCGCTCCATGGAAACCTTCAACATTTCCTTATCCTTCAGATCGCCAATCGTACGCAAACTATGACCAATCGGATTATGAAATATTGGAAAAGGGGTTTGCATCATCCCATACAGGGGCAAGGAACGATAAGAACTTTAAAGCTCAAAAGACGAAGCACCCATTAAGATCAGAGGAGCACCACTTGTAACTCCCAAAAATCCTTGGGAGTTTTGCGCCATACAAAAGAAGATGCCAAGAAAAAAAAAAAGAAGGAAGGAATCATGAGGCATACATAGCAAACTCCTCGAAAAAAAAGTTTATAACAGCAATAAAAATCCTTTCAATATGCCCTTTAAACCTGAGAATACCTTTAAAATTTTCTAACCCCTCCTGTGACAGCCCGGATTTCGGCACCCCGAAACCTGTGCCATCAGCACGATCATCTTGACCGTGCCCTTTAGCTAAGCACGGAACACTGGTATATCAAGCATCAAAAAGTAAAATAAACGAAATTTCGGGATTTAAATCTATATTAATTAACTCCCCAAAAGACAGTTCTACCCTCATACCTCTGCATGAATGGAGAACCTATCCGAACCATCGATGATAGCAATCATCACGGATGGTTCGTCCCAAAAGAGAAATCCCAATTTCTCATATACATGATTTTAAACAAAATAAAGGCTTGACATACCAAGCCGTACAAAAACCTCTCCAAGAATCTCTCAAAGTGGCACAACGGAGTCCTCTAGAAGAAGTCCTCTGGAGGTGGCTCCAACTCGTCACCGGCCGCGAGGTCCGACTCTGGACGGGATCGTTCCTCAAGCCTCCTGCAGCTGCTAGTAGTGGACCTGCGACGTATAGTCTATAGGGTGAGCTACATCCTAGCTCAATAGGGAACAAACACAGTTGAACATATAAATTATGACTCACATATATTCCATGATATGCCATGCATGATGTGTCTATGCAATTATTGATGAAACAGTTAGAAAGCATTTCGTTTTACTGTTGATTACATATGTTTTCATTTACTCATGAATGATGCTGAAAAGGCCTAAAGCAAAACTTAAACTTTCAACTTAAGTAATCCCTGAGCAATATAGCATCGAGCCCCGATGAGATACCCATCATCGTCATCTATATAGACAGTTTTAACCGTATTCCCTGGGAATACAAATAGTACCCAAGCCCCTTTCCCCTGGGGATTGGTGGCGGGGTTTCACTTGTCTCAATCAACACCCCTGGGGTGTGCTTACTATGTACGGATAAGCCTCCGCACTGGCCTACGGTTTCGCCGCCGTATCGGTCACGGATATCCTGCCGTGTCAGTCGTGGATATCCCGCCACGTCGGTGGGGTATCCTATCAAACCTCAAATAATAAAAATATCGGTGCCTTACATATAGTTATTCACCGTGTAAATGTGCTATCTTATATCAGTTAGGCCCTATCAAACATGATTCAATCCTTGGATACATCCCTGGGATGTATCCATTTACTTGCATCACACCTGATGCTCTTATCTCTTTACTTCTTCATCCCCTGGGGATGGCTCATTATGATTACTCTTATGGATGTCACACACACACACTTTTCACAATTTCTTAAGAAATAACATTTGAATTGAATTCTATATCACTACATACATGCTCTTGTAAAATAAAGTACATGTTCAAGGTGTTCCCTACCTCAAGTCTTCATTTGATCAATGCATCAAGGTCCCACGTGGCTCCTTGTGCACTAGTCCACACGCATTCACCTATGGTACCACATAATGTGAAACACATCACAAAGGATGCAATAAAGAAGGTATAAGACCCTCCAAGAATCTTAAAGTCAAACCCAAAAGTCAACATAATTTATCTCAGTCGATTAATCGAATTCCAAAATCGATTAATCGAACCTGGTTCGATTAATCGATTTCCAAAATCGATTAATCGAAGGTCAATGTCGATTAATCGAAGTAATTTCGATTAATCGAAATTCTCCTTTTCGCAAAGTCGATCCTCAATTGACGATGAAGTTTCATTCGATTAATCGAATCAAATTTGATTAATCGAAATTCTTCTTTCAAAGGTCGACCCACGTTCGAATAATGAGTTTTCATTCGATTAATCGAATCCAATTTCGATTAATCGAAATTCTTCTTTTCGCAAAGTCGACTCTCAGTTCGAACAGTCGAGTTTCACAAGTTGATTAATCGATCCCAAATCGATTAATCGAAAACTAAAATCGATTAATCGAAATCCCATTTCGATTAGTCGATTTTTCCTTAAGTCATTTCTTCCAACCCCTGGGGTCCACTGGAGGTTCTCAGTCGATTAATCGATCCCCAAATCGATTAATCGAAATCCAAAGTCGATTAATCGAAATCAAATTCGATTAATCGAATTCGGGGTCCTCTGACCTTTCAACTTCCTGGCCAATTTCGATTAATCGAAATTGTTAGATTTAGCCCCTTTCGAGCTGTTCTTCCCAATCTTCTTCCATACTTTTTCCTCTATTTTTCTAACCCATTATCCTATAATTTAGCCCACTTTCAACCATAATTTAACCCCTATAATCTATGCATTTTATTTACAAAAATTTACCTTGAATAGATCTCAAGTTGATTTCAATCAAATAGTTGGAAGGCTAGGGTTTCCAGCTTTGGCTCTAACGGATCCCTCGCGTTGAATCCGACGTTTATTGCTTGAGTCTCCCTTCCTCAACTAGCATTCACTCCTTGCATTAATCACTCTCTTCACTCTCTCTCTCTTCTTTACTCCTCTCTCAACAACATCAAACCCTTGCTTTTTGGGCTATTAAACCCTTTTATCTATCTCTCTCTTTGTGTGTTGAGCACATACACCGCAGTAGGTGTAAGTGACCTCTCATTTACATCACGCACCACATAATCACTCAAACTATCACATCTCATTCGTTCATCACATTCCATGCTAACTCATGATCTCCTGATTGGTCAAACTTGTGACAAAAAGGGCACGGATCCCGAGGTCATAGTTTAGCGTAATTTTTCGGGCTATTACATCCTCCCCACCTTGGGAATTTTCGTCCTCGAAAATCACCCAAGGTTTGTCGGACTGGGTCTCTCTCGCTTCCCCCCCCCCCACACTCTCAGGGGAGGTGGTCCAGTTGACTCAGTCGTATTTAAGTAGACACAATCACATGCATGGAACTCAAAAATTTTTTTTTTTTTTTTTGACGAAGGCAAACAATTAACACAAAAATTAAGCTTTTCCATTAAGATCAAAAGTTTTACACAATGCCAATAAAGTGGCATACAAGATATACATGTACACAATACATGACTGATAATATAAAAAATAAAACTCAAGCAGTCTCCCCGTCAGGCAGTGCAGTCTTTGGGCCGGAGCTGCTCCTCTGGTGGAGGAACTATGGAGGTCTGTGCTTGAGTGCCGGCTCTGGCTGCGGTGGAGGCGTCTCAGTCGGCGGAGCGGAGGCAGATGTGGAAGGAGCCGCGTCTGTGGTGGGATGGAAGACGGGTCCTCGATGGAAGGCGGTGCGTCCGGCCGTCCACTCCTCCTCCTGGGCGAGGTAGCGGCGGTAGTCGGTAGGGTAGATGTGGCGGAGGGTGTGGAATAGGAGGAAGTCTATCCTCCGGTTCATCCTCTCGTTGTTGGCCTCCATACGGGCCAACACCTCCTCGATGATCGGCCCAGATGAAACGGCGCGCCGACGGTAGGATGAGGTGGGTGTCGCGGGCGCGGAGTGGGCAGGTGGCGTCGGTGAGGCTGTGGTGTGGGAGGGAACCCTCTCCATGGATGGCTCTGTGGAAATAGGGTGTGCCCCACCCACGGGTGGGTCCTGCTGAGGTGGTGGGGGTGGTGGCGGTGCTACTGCTGCTGCTGGGGCGGGAGCGGGACCCGGAGCTGGTAGGGTCCGCTTGAGAAGGTTGTAGCTACGGGTCTATGAAGACTTTGTAAACGTCTTCACGTGATCCGTAGCCCTCACCTCGTGAGGTGAGATGGTGTAGGAGGGCTCGTCGGAGTAGCACTCCAACATGCTCGATATAAGACGAGCATAGGGCATTTTTTCTTTGGGCCTCATGTTGCCCTTCATCAACTTCCCCTTGATGTATTTCATCCCCTCTAGGATGACCATCGTGGCGTCGAACCACCGACCACAGAAGGCCGCGTAAAGTGCATGTTGCACTTTGTCCACGCGCTCGGTGTCGTGGCGCATCGGGTAGAGGTTGCACTTGATTATGGAATCAAGCATCCACATGTAGGGTGGAAGGTCAACCCTCTTAATCGATGATCCCGACCCCTTCTTCCCGTTGGTCATACGGGTCATGACCTCCTCAAAGCGGGGGTCTTCCCCAAAGGGTGGGAAAAGAGTGGTCTCCGGGGTGAAATCGAGGTAACACTCGAGTACCTCGTGGATGTGGCGACGAGTGATCGTATAGAGACGACCCTCGATCTTGGTTATAATACAATCGTCGGTAGGGCCATTGGTTAGCCCTTGGTAAAAGAGTCTAACCAATCTAGGGTAGTAAGAACCCCGGATTGGTTTGAGAAGGTTGCCGAGTCCGGCGTTGGTGAGGTAATTTCGAGCCCATTAGGTCTCTCGCCTTGCAATCGAGATTGGTGAAAAGGGTAGGGTCTATGATATATTCGACCTCAAAGGTCTTTGCCGTCCACCATTCATTTGGTTGTTCAACATTGGAGGGTGGTGGTGGCATGGGGGTGGATTCGCGGGAAGACTCGCGCGTAGACGCGCTCGTCGAACCGGAGGTGGTCTCCGATTCCGACGGTGATGGAGTCCTCACCGGCGATGCGGTAGGTGGTGGGGGCGCGGCGTGCTTACGCCTAACCGCAAGCAAAGTCGCCTTCTTTGAAGATAAACGGGTTTTGGGCGGCATTTTGAGAAAACTAGGGTTTTTAACTAACTCAAATGGAAAGAAAAGCGGAAATCTAGGGTTTACCTTAGGTTTCGAAGGCGGATTCGGAAGCGAATCAATGGAAGATCCAAACCCTAGACCACTCGGTTGGTTGGAGAAGAAGGAGAAGACGAAACGCCAAAAATCCCAAGCAAGAAAAATTTCGAATGGGAAATGAAATCCCCAATTTCATATATATTGGCCTCGGCTCGATTAATCGAAATTCAGAATCGATTAATCGAGATTCAAAACTAGGTTAAGCCGCCTAAAATCGATTAATCGATTTCTCAAATCGATTAATCGAAAGTCAAATTCGATTAATCGAAACCATTTCGATTAATCGAAATCGTATCTATTTAAAATTTTAAATTTTTAAGCTCACTGGCGCGAGCCAGTCGATTAATCGAAATCCATTTCGATTAATCGAAACTCCAAAATCGATTAATCGAATTTAATTTCGATTAATCGAAATCGTGCTGTAACTTCTAATTTTCCAGAATTTCTTGAATTATTCGATTAATCGAATCTATTTCGATTAATCGAAATTTCGAAATCGATTAATCGAAATCCACTTCGATTAATCGAAATCATCCTTTTGATTTCAAATTCTTGTAAGTCCTTTTTGTAAATCGATTAATCGAAATATAATTCGATTAATCGAAATTTCAAAATCGATTAGTCGATTCCAAATCGATTAATCAAGATTCCAATTCGATCAATCGAAATTGGTCTTCTATGTATATTCTAACTCTCTTTTAAATTTCCAGTCACTGGCACATGCCAGTCGACTAATCGAACAAAATCGATTAATCGAAATTCCAAATCGATTAATCGATTTGAAATTCGATTAATCGGTTTTGCCCAATTTTTGCAAATTTTCAATTTCTTTGTTTCTTTGATTTCTTTTGGTAGTTTATGACATCAAGTGGTTCTTCCATAGAGTTGTATATACTTGATCATGTACGTATAATTCTGTTCCTCAAATCAGATTGGATCAAAATTTTCCATTGAATTACAAGTATAGTGGAGGTTTTACAGACATGTTTGTGGTTTACATTAAGTTCTCACGTCGTTGGAAACAAGGCTGGATATTGTTCTTTCACATCGGCCTCTCGTTCCCAAGTAGCCTCTTCTTTTGGATGATTATTCCACCGAACAAGCACTAAGGGAATCACTTTAGTGCGCAGTACTTGTTCCTTTCGATCCAAGATTTCCACTGGTTCTTCTATCATGCTCATGTCCTCACACATCTCTATAGGTTGCTTTCCTAATACATGAGACGGATCGTTCACATACTTTCTGAGCATCGATATGTGGAAAACATTATGTACTCGATCAAATAGCGGTGGTAAACCAATGCGATATGCAACTTCACCTACTCGTCCCAAAATTTCAAATGGTCCAACATAACGTGGACTTAACTTCCCTCTCATGCCAAATCTCATTACACCTTTCATAGGTGACACTTTCACAAACACATGCTCGCCCACGTTGTAGTCAACACTAGTCCGCTTCATATCGGCGTAACTTTTCTGTCTACTCTGTGCTGTCTTCAACCTTTCTCTGATAATTTGGACAACTGTGGCGTTATCTTCAAGTAGTTTTGGTCCTAACACAAATTTCTCACCTGTTTCCTCCCAATTGAGAGGTGATTTGCATCGTCGTCCATACAGAGCTTCATACGGTGCCATGCCAATGCTCGTTTGGAAACTGTTGTTGTATGTGAACTCGAGCATCGGTAGATACTCATCCCAGTATCCTTGCATATCAAGCATGCATGCCCTGAGCATGTCTTCTATTACTTGGTTCACTCGCTCTGTCTGCCCATCAGTTTGAGGATGGAAAGCTGAACTAAAGTCTAGTCGTGTTCCCATTCCTTCTTGAAATTTCTTCCAAAACTTGGACGTATATAGTGGATCACGATCACGAAACTATCTTTGCTTGGAATACCATGTAATCTTACAATCTCCTTCATGTATAAGTCTCGCGGTCTTCTTCACGCATGTATCGTAGTATTATGCAAAAAGTCTGTTGATTTGGTCAATCGGTCTCTGACGACCCAAATGGCATTGTGTCTCTTAGCGATGCGGGTAATCCAACAATGAAATCCATTGAGATCGATTCCCACTTCCATTCTGGGATTGGTAAAGGTTGCAATAGTCCAGCAGGATGTCTATGATCAACCTTCACTTGCTGACAAGTCAAACATCGTGACACATACTCGGCCACGTCTTGTTTCAGTCCTCTCCACCAGTAGTTCTTTTTCAAATCTTGGTACATTTTGGTGCTACCAGGGTGGATAGCATAATTTGACTTATGGGCCTCATCAAGAATCGTTTGTCTTAGATCGGCATTGTCCGGAATGCAGAGCCGGCCTTTAAACAACAAGGAACCATCTTCTTTTCGAGAAGTCCGACCTGATGCCTTCACTCACGTCTTGATGAATCTTTGTTAATGTCGAATCTTTCATCTGTAGATCGTGGATATGCTCAAATATCACTGGCTTTACTGATATGTTAGCCAAAAAGGATCCGGTGTCCTTTGACTCAATGTTTGCATCATAGAATGCGGATCTTCAATAATTTCCATCGGTGCATACCCAAAATCAAAGAAGCTAAGCGAATTTGAACCTTCGACTCAATGCATCGGCTACTACATTACGCCTTGCGGATGGTATTGTATGGAGCAATCATAATCCTTGAGAATTCCATCCATCTGTCTTTGTCTCATGTTGAGCTCTTTACATGTAAAAGAGATATCGGAGGCTCTTATGATCGGTGAAAATTTCAAAAGTCTCACCATACAAGTAATGTCTCCAAATCTTGACGTAAAAATATGCTAGCGCTAGTTCCAAGTCATGAGTCGGGTAATTTTCTCGTGTTCTTTCATTGTCTTGATCGTAGCTATCACCTTCTTGTGTTGGTTGAGCACACAACCAAGGCCATTGTATGACGTCATTTGTAGCGTATCCTCCTTTGCTGAAGGAATCGCTAACCTTTGGAGCGAAGTGAGTCTCGTTTGAGTTCTTGAAAACTCTTCTGCATGCCTCACTCCACTCAAACCTTGAATCTTTTAAATTATCGACTTTGTGAGAGGTCCGATATCTTTGAAAACCCCTCAGCGAAAGCGTCGATAATAGCTGCTAAGCCCGAGAAAACTTGGGACATCGGTCCTTTGTCTTTGGTTGCTCCCATTTAACTCTGCTTCTATCTTTCTTTGGATCTCTGATGACACCATGCTTTGAGACGACATGTCCCAAAAAGCTAACCTCTTCAACCAAAACTCACACTTCTTGAGTTTGGCGTACAATTGGTGTTCGTGGCGCCTCAGAGAGCAATCCTCAAATGTTCTTCGTGTTCCGCCTTGGATTTGGAGTATATATATCATCAACAAACACTACGACGCAGAGTCCAAGTGTGGTTTAAACACTTGCTCATCGTGATCCATAAACGACGCCGAGCATTCTGCTAATCCAAACGCATCACAAGGAATTCATAGTGTCCATACCGTCCTAAAGTCGCCTTTTCCTAATGTCCTCGCCTTTTGACTCGCAACCGATGAATACCCAGATCTCGTGTCGATCTTGGAAAATACCTTGCTCCTTGCGCTTGGTCGAATAGATCGCCTATTCTAGGCAAAGGGTAGCGGTTCTTCATGAGTTTGTTCAATTGTCGATAGTCAATGCATAGCCGCATTGACCCATCCTTCTTCTTGACAAACAAGACCGGTGCTCCCCATGGAGATACACTCGGTCTAACAAACCCCTTGTCCATAAGCTCTTGTAGTTGTTCCTTCAACTCCTTTAACTCAGCGGGAGCCATTCTATAAGGTGCTTTTGAAATAGGCTCCGTTCCTGGTGCTAAGTCAATGGCGAGTTCTACTTCTCTTTCTGGAGGTAATCCAGCAATTCCTCCGAAACACGTCGTAAGTCTCGCACAACCGCTATCTCGTAAATGACATTCTTTTCTTCCTTGTCCTCCTTTAAGAAAGCTAAGTATCCATCGCAACCCTTTCTCGATCATTTTCTGCCTCATCACGAGATCAATGGCACAGATGACGACCTCACTCCTTGAAACCGAAATGATCTTCTTGTGTTGGGTCTGAAAATAACTACCTTGTTCTTGCAATCGACGGTTGCACAATGCTGCGCCAACCAGTCCATGCCAAGGATCACGTCAAACCCTTGCATGTCTAACAGTATCAACTTTGCTTCCAATTCATGCACCTCTAAGTCTCGAACTGCTACAATGATGGATTTGCAAGCTAACTCCGTGTCTACTAACTCTCCAATAGAATAGACATGATAGGACGAAATCCAACGTCTCGGAAGAATCTTCATCTTCTTAGCGAAACGTGGAGTAATGAATGAGTGGGTAGACCCGGGTCTATCAACACTGCGGCCATATCCACAAAACATCCTTTTTCATATATATTAGAGTACCTATAGTATACATACATACAATAATTTACACATCAATTTACACTCTTAATTCACATACGACTTTTGTATTGAGAAAAGAATCTATATTTCTAATGCATGCTCCTTCTCTATCTAAGATTTTAATGAAATGGAAATTTTCTTTAATTAAAAAAATCTCACCTTGATGACGTCCATGCACGTTCCCTCGCTTCTGAGCGAAAGGTGATAAAGGCTCTCCTTGAACGATCGGTTTCCTTGCTTGAATTGGTCGTGGTGTCAACAAACCGTCTTTCTCTTATCCGTCTGGGCAATCCTTGATCAAGTGGCCCACCTTGCCACATCGGAAATAGCCCCTAGTTCCCGATCTACAGTCCACCGTCCTATGAGGCTTGCCACACTTTGCGCAAGTCTCCCGAGGTGCGGAAGAAACAGTACGAGAACCCTGTGTGATAGTGGCGCCAGTAGACATGGCAGGCTCTCTAATAGGTCTCCCCGACGCAAGTAATGGAAACCTCTGTTGGTGTTGTTGTTGCTGTTGCACCGGTCTTCCGAAACCCCCTTGAAACTGTGGTCTCTGATTTTGGGCCATGAACCTCGGCTTTTTGTTCACCGGTTCGTAGTGCCCCGACCTTCCTTGTTCATTTCCTCCTCTCGCTCTCTCCGCCTATATCTATTTGTATTCTCCTCTTCAACTAACCATTTTTACTCATGACCTCTTCATAGGTCCTCAGTTGAAATGGAGCTACGCCTCCCCTAACCTCAGGCTTCAAACCTTGCTGAAACCTCTTGGACTTCATCACTTCAGTAGCGACGTAATCCGGAGCAAAACGGGCAAGTCGTAGAAACTCTACCCCGTATTCTCTCACTGTCATTCTCCCTTGTACTAACTGTAAAAATTGTATCTCAAGCTGGTTCCTCACCACTTCCGAAAAATATTGTTTGTTGAACTCCTCAACAAACTCCTCCCAAGTCCAAGGGGTCTCCTGAGCCCGAGTCCGTATCACGGACTTCCACCAAGGCCCAGCCTCCCCATCCAACATGTAAGCTGCCCATCTTACACTCTCATCTTCCGTGCAAGTTAGCACGCTAAAGACTTTCTCCATCTCCATCAACCAGTTCTCAGCGGCCATTGTGTCTGCCTGAGAAAATGAAGGAGGTCTCATCCTCCTAAACTCTGTAAAAGATGAGGGCACAGTAAACGCAGTCCCATGTGTGGTGTAGGTGGTGTTGTTCTTGATGCATGAGTCGCAAAGGATGCGCTTTGTTGTGCCATGGCAACCGCCATAGTCTCCATAGTGTGCATCATCCTTGTCGCCTTCTCTCTTCTTGTCTTTCTCATCTTTCTTGTTCTCTTAGATCTTGATCCCGATGATCTCGATCCTCTTCATCATGTTTACTACTACGCCCTGGGCCTCAGACTTCCTAAAGGCACTCTATTGGTAGGAGAGATGTAATCATCTCCACTACGAGACTTCCTCTGATGGCCTCCCTTGGTCGGCCTCTTCCTCTAGATGACATTTGCTGCATTTGAAACTAAAGTTTCAAGTTAGCGTAAGCCCTATGTTCGAAAAGAACCCTTGTCGAATTGCTAAAAGAAAATAGCTTTGATACCAATGTGATGCCGGATTTTGCACTCAAACCCGTGCCATCAAGACGATCATCTTGACCGTGCCCTTTAGCTAAGCACTAACACCGGTATATCAAGCATCAAAAGTAAAATAAACGAAATTTTGCGAATTTAAATCTATATTAATTAACTTCCCAAAAGACAGCTTCTACACCTCATGCCTCTACATGAATGGAGAATCGATCCAACCATCGATGATAGTCATCACGGATGGTTCGCCCCAAAAGAATAATCCAACCTTATATACATGGTTTTAAATAAAATCAAAGGCTTGACATACCAAGCCGCACAAAACTCTCTCCAAAATCCTCAAAGTGGCACAACGGAGTCCTCTAGAAGAAGTCCTCCGGAGGTGGCTCCAACTCACGTCATGAGGTCCCGACTCACGATCAAGTCTCAAGCCTCGGCTGCTAGTAGTGGACTGCGGACGATAGTCTATAGGGTGAGCTACATCCTAGCTCAATAGGAACAAACATTGAACATATAAATTATGACTCACATATATTCCATGATATGCCATGCATGATGTGTCTATGCAATTATTGATGAAACAGTTAGAAAGCATTTACGTTTTACTTGTTGATTACATATGTTTTCATTTACTCATGAATGATCTTTGAAAAGGCCTAAAGCAAAACTTAAACTTTCAACTTAAGTAATCCGAGCAATATAGCATCGAGCCCCATGAGATACCCATCATCGCCATCTATATAGAGCTTTAACCTATTCGAATACAAATAGTACCAAGCCCTTTCCTTGGGATTGGTGGCGGGTTTCACTTGTCTCAATCAACACCCACTGTGCTTACTATGTACGGATAAGCCTCCGACCCCTACGATTTCGCCAGACGGTCACGGATATCCCGCCGTGTCGGGTGGATATCCCGCCACGTCGGTGGGTACCCTATCAAACCTCAAATAATAAAAATATTTGCCTTACATATAGTTATTCACCGTAAATGTGCTATCTTATATCGCTTAGGCCCTATCAAACATGATTCAATCCTTGGATACATCCTCGGATGTATCCATTTACTTATCACACACGATGCTCTTATCTCTTTACTTCTTCATCCCCTGGGGATGGCTCATTATGATTACTCTTATGGATGTCACACACACACTTTTCACAATTTCTTAAGAAATAACATTTGAATTGAATTCTATATCACTACATACATGCTCTTGTAAAATAAAGTACATGTTCAAGGTGTTCCCTACCTCAAGTCTTCATTTGATCAATGCATCAAGGTCCCACGTGGCTCCTTGTGCACTAGTCCACACGTACCACCTATGGTACCACATAACAGGTGAAACACATCACAAAGGATGCAATAAAGAAGGTATAAGACCCTCCAAGAATCTTAAAGTCAAACCCAAAAGTCAACATAATTTATCTCAGTCGATTAATCGAATTCCAAAATCGATTAATCGAACCTGGTTCGATTAATCGATTTCCAAAATCGATTAATCGAAGGTCAATATCGATTAATCGAAGTAATTTCGATTAATCGAAATTCTCCTTTTCGCAAAGTCGATCCTCAATTCGAACAGTCGAGTTTTCATTCGATTAATCGAATCCAATTTCGATTAATCGAAATTCTTCTTTCGCAAGGTCAATTACGTCAATCGATGAAGTTTTCATTCGATTAATCGAATCCAATTTCGATTAATCGAAATTCTTCTTTCGCAAAGTCGACTCTCGGCCAATGAAGTTTCACAAGTTAATTAATCGATCCCAAATCGATTAATCGAAAACTAAAATCGATTAATCGAAATCCCATTTCGATTAGTCGATTTTTCCTTAAGTCATTTCCTCCAACCCCTGGGGTCCACTGGAGGTTCTCAGTCGATTAATCGATCCCCAAATCGATTAATCGAAATCCAAAGTCGATTAATCGAAATCAAATTCGATTAATCGAATTCGGGGTCCTCTGACCTTTCAATTTCCTGGCCAATTTCGATTAATCGAAACCCAATTTCGATTAATCGAAATTGTCAGATTTAACCCCTTTCGAGCTGTTCTTCCCAATCTTCTTCCATATTTTTTCCTCTATTTTTCTAACCCATTATCCTATAATTTAGCCCACTTTCAACCATAATTTAACTCCTATAATCTATGCATTTTATTTACAAAAATTTACCTTGAATAGATCTCAAGTTGATTTCAATCAAATAGTTGGAAGGCTAGGGTTTCCAGCTTTGGCTCTAACGGATCCCTCGTGTTGAATCCGGCGTTTATTGCTTGAGTCTCTCTTCCTCAACTAGCATTCACTCCTTGCATTAATCACTCTCTTCACTCTCTCTCTCTCTTCTTTACTCCTCTCTCAACAACATCAAACCCTTGCTTTTTGGGCTATTAAACCTTTTATCTATCTCTCTCTTTGTGTGTTGAGCACATACACCGCAGTAGGTGTAAGTGACCTCTCATTTACATCACGCACCACATAATCACTCAAACTATCACATCTCATCCGTTCATCACATTCCATGCTAACTCATGATCTCCTGATTGGTCAAACTTGTGACAAAAAGGGCACGGATCCCGAGGTCATAGTGTAGCGTGATTTTTCGGGCTATTACACCTCCCTTTCAACCCATGGCCACATTTCATCCCAGGAAAAAGCCCTCTTTAAGGTTTACAAGCAGTCATAGTATCCGTTAAGTCAACACAAGCCGAGCTAAGAGATAGTAAATTATGTCCAACCAAACTATGAGGGAATCAGTATCCCTAACATAGATCAGCCTCCGGAGTGAAAAAAAGAAAAAAATAATTACAAGCTCAAAGTAAAATGGACGTGGTGAAAACCCGTAAAGGGCGCCATAGGTAAAAAAGCGAGCTTGTGCGGACCAAATGAAAACCTGAAAAGACACTTGAGGTAAAAAAAATATAGTTGTCAAGGGACAGACAAGATTAAAATACCCACGGACATAGTGAAAATCCGAAAGGGCGCTGCGGGTAAAAAATTGCAATAACGGGCATGGCGAAAACCCATTCTGAGCGTTGTGAATAAGAATGTAAAATATATAATAAATAAATAAATCAGTTACTCTCTTGATTATGCTTTTATTTTTAGTTCTTACATCTTTAGTTGGGTCGCTTAGGTTAGCCTAATTCGATCATATCAGGGAGATCCTTGGACCACATCGTCAAACGTATGACCAAAGGTAAGAATAGAAGGCCGATTCAATCTAAATGGATGAACGTTCCCATCTTTGTAAACTTTGGACCCCCTCCATGCCCAACCACGAATGAATGAGTTTGGTCATTCCAAGATGAATCCAAAGACCCCCTCTTTTGTTAAGGTATATAAAAAAAAAGTTCTTGCTTTATTTCTGTACTCTGTATAAACCATATCACAAAACATATTTATGTGGCTCTGTATTGTCAGCCATTACACTTGAAAAATAAAATAAAAAAAGAAAAAGAAAATACATATATCCCCAAAAAATATATATATGTTAGGGGTTTTTATACCCCTTTCCTTTTGTATTTGATCTATTTTGAAGTATGTGTAGGTCAGGTCAATGACCCAACTCGCATTCTAAGTCACGGATCTTATGGAAAAGTGTGTCTTCACGAGCATTGCGGTCACTCATCCATCGACTGTGAAAGCCCTTGTAGCATTTTCGAGAAGCATCCATAGAACCAAGGACCTCATTCAAAACTCCTTCCGGACGAAGGTTCTAGTATTCTAAAGTCATAACTCGTTCTTGCTCTTTCTCAAGGCACTCTTGCAAAATTCTCTTTTCATCCATGATAAGTACTATTCGAATCAAAAGCGTCGCTTCCTTCTTCGGCCAAGGCTACTCGGAACTACTAGGCTTCATCGTTAGCATTGTATGCATGCATAGTATTTGTGCTAAAATAAATAATCAAGGTCGATGAGTACGCTTAAAGATCTCACACCCTACCTCGAGTAGGTACCCCCGTGCCAATCAAAGTGGGGCAATCAATCCCTCATAAGACTGAATGCGACCATCGGATCTTTACATTTCCTCTTTTCATGATAATTATTGAAGAAATTAGTCGATCACCCTCTCGCTCATAGAGCCGCTAGTTCAAGGCAAAGCTCGAACATCATCTAACGTTGATAGTATAAGCACACGGGCATGCCAGTAAGGTCGCTAGGCGTTTGGGGACGACTATTCTTAAGGAATGAATGATTTCCCAATGGTTGGGCCTCTGCCACTCTCCATATTTCCACTAAGTGATGTTTGAGACTTGCGTTGAATATATCGAATTTGAAAGCAATTGAACCTTGGGCCTATTTGGTTGTCTCCGTCGTTGACATGCGTTCATTAGTGATCAAATGCCAATGAGGGGCATCTGGTGACACTCAAATCTGGCCCAACAAATGATTGTACCCGTTCTTCGATAAGAACCGACTTTCAAGCTTTCGAAAGCATCCTCCACAACTTAGAGAACCCTCTTAGAACTCCTAGAACCCATCCTGAACTTTCTTGGGCCCACAAAACAAGCTTTTGATTTTTCTCAAAAATTAACCCATACGTGTATATTACGCATGCATGACCAAAATTCTCATGCATGCATATTATGCACGCACAACCAATTCTAATTTTTCTAGAAAATTAGCTTTCGGCTCAGGCTCCTCAGTTCTCACTTTTATTTTTGGGTTTAAAGCGTGTATGCATAATATGCACGCATGACTTAAAACCTGGGAATCTGAGAAGTCCTTGACTCTCCTTATTGTGCTTGGACTTGTGAACTATTACAGACTTAGGGGTAAGTTGTAAATTACCTTTGTACTCCTAAAAGCCATTAGAACCACCCTTTACCTTTTAAGTGATTCCCTGATCATCCGCCATTAAAGCCCATCCTCATTTTCTTCAAGCCCCTCGAAATCACCAAATCCTTAGATAAACCAATTACCTAAAGCCTAACCTTTCAATACGATTAAAACCCAATTAGGAGTCCTTTGATTGCTCCCTTCTCTATAACTAGAGACCCCTACCCCTTCATTTAGGACACACTAATTAATTTACCAACACTATAAAAAATAAGACTATTAGTGACAGTTTTTAGCTGTAAAAAACTGCCGCTATTAATAAAAAATCTGTTAAGACTATTAGCGGCAAGGGTATTAGCGGCAGTTTTTTGTTAATAGCGGCAATTTTTGGCTGCCTCTAATAGTCTTTATATTTTGTAGTGCAAGGTGAAACCCTAGCCATTCTATCTCACAATTCTATACCTCGAAGCTCTCCATCTCCCAACCTTAGTCAAACCTTATGATTCCATCACCCATATTTGCATTCAGAAGCTTGCCGGTATAGTCATAGCGAAGATTCGACGGTGGTGCTACAAGAGGGAGATTTCATCTCCCCACGTGCCTTTGGGTAAGGAAAAGTACCACCCATTTCTCCTCTTTTTTATGTACTTTGACCATACACTACAAAAAATAAGACTATTAGCGGCAATCAAAATTGCTGCTATTAACAAAAAAATTATCGCTAATACCCTCGTCGCTAATAGTCTTAATAATTTTTTTGCTAATAACGGCAATTTTTGGCCGCTAGTCTTAGTTTATGTAGTGATAGTAGAGACTACTTATAAGTGAGCCGGTTAGGTGTCTAACACCTTCCTAATCGGTATCTGAAGTCTTTGCCTAAAGTCTTTGAGATAGACCGATACTTAGAGTCAAATCCAACACTTCGTTGTTTATTATATTTGATTTTGATTTCTCGAAACTCAAAAAGCTTTAGGTGACTAACTCCATATTATAATCCATATATCGTCACAACGGGTCCGCAAGGCCTATGAATGCACAGTCTTGCCCTCTCATATCTGCCCTTATCGATTTATAAAGGACAATTATATATGACAGACGGAAAAGGGCAAACGATTCAACGGAGTTGTGGCGTGACGTGATGCTAGCGCAGTGGGGCCATGTAATGCAAGTTGGGACAAATGGTCTGTTCATTATCATTTTATTTCTTTTATAGATATCTCCATTTATGAGAATGTTGACAAACATTTATGACAAGACCAATATTTATAATCTTGCCAACTTTCAATAGGACAAATCTTTTGATTTTATTAGATTATATATATATATATATATATATATATATATATATATATATAAGACAAATCTTTTCATTTTTTCAGTGAAAAAATTAGATTATTTTAATATAGATATATAGATAATATATATATATAACAAGAAGGAAAAGAAGCCGGAGATGAAGAAAATGGATGAGGGGAAGAAGCACTTTATTCTAGTCCATGGAGCCTGCCACGGTGGGTGGTGTTGGCACAAGCTTTCAACCCTACTAAACTCTGCCGGCCACCGAGTCACAACCCCAGATCTCGCTGCTTCTGGGATCAGCACAAAGCAACTCAGCGACCTCAAAAATATTTACGATTACCATCAACCATTGATGGATATCATGGCATCTCTACCGTCTGATGAAAAGGTGATACTAGTGGGTCATAGCTACGGAGGCGTGGGTCTTTCTCTAGCCATGGAGAGCTTCCCCGATAAGATTGAGGTTGCAGTTTTCGTCACCGCTTTTATGCTGCGCTACCACGGTACTCAGTGGCCGACCTTGATGAAAGAGGCAAGTATAATTTTTTAGGAGGTGTGCCATGTGGAATTCGGTTCATCAAGACCCTAATCCCACCTGTCCGACCTGGGTTTTTTTTTTATGGGGTCAGAATCATAAATGGCTTATTTTTTAAATTAATTGTGAGTGTTAGATTAAAAAATTTTTAATTTAGAAGTAAGGAAGGACAGAAGCAGCTCACCGTGATACAAGGCAATTAAATTGACGGTAAAAAGCTAAATTTTTTTAATTATCATAAAAAAAAGCCTTAATCTACCGGTTGGTCAGGTCGGGCATGAGACAATCGACCCAACCTTCCAGTTTGGTCGACTCATCCCAGCCTGATAATCTTCCTAGTAAAAATAATTTCTGTCATATTTTTATGACCAAAACACCTTTTACTCATATTTAGTAAGTCCCGAAAATAAGTCTTAAACCAGAGTCCGGAAAATAAGTCCAAAAAACAGAGTTCTATGATAAGTGGGGCTCTTCTCCTAAACAAACTATGATTTTCTCTCTCTTAAGCGAAGGCTAAAGCTTGAAGGGGGAGGCGGAGGTACATTGGGAATCAATTCGAGAACTAGAAACCTCTTTACTTCTCAATTCACCGCCCAAATCATCTCCTTCCGGTGGCTCGGTTGTCTCAATAATAACAGCATCAGAATCCCCTGACGAGTAACTTAGTATGATATGATGTGCAATCTATAATTCAAGAAAAATAAGTAATGATATAAATTAAGGAATACTTGAAATGCTGAGAACGATAATTCACCCTCCCCTTCTGAAAAATCATCTTCAACAATGCCTTCTCAACCCTAAACCCCTATCAGACGGTCCTTTCCAAAGCAATCAATGATTTTTCAACGATTTTGTACATAGGCGCTTTCAAATACAAACAAGAGTACCCAAATAAAAAAAATACAATAATAAAGACAAAAACCAGTAAATATAGCCGGTAAAAAGCTAAACCCTAAAAAAAAAAACAAGAAAAGTAAAAACCCATAAAACGGTAGAACCCAGAGAAAAAAAAATTCCAATAAACAATATAGAGAAGAGTTACCCAAAAAACACTTACATTTTATTAGCTTCCCAGTTCGTTTGAGCCATGTTTTTGGAGTACCAAACGACAACAGCTCCTCAAAAATTGTCAACAGAAATTGAGTTTATTTTTATAATAAATTACTTTTTAAATGACACGAGGAGAGAGAATGGCAAAAAGTAGAACGTAGAGAAAAAATCTAGCTAGGTTGGGGAACAGAAGACACATCCAAATTTTCATTTTAAAAAAAAAAGGAAATTGATGGAAATACGATGAGTTATGGTGTTAATCAGCAGCACAAGAATTCGTGGTGCTCTTGGATCAGGACCATTAAATCAATTGACATCTGCTGCCTTTAGAAATTGGAGAATCTTGCTTTTCTTAATTTTCACTTTTTATAGCATGACGTGTAGTCAAGATTCATGCATGATTCCAAATATTCAAGTTGAAGAGGTTTATTTATTTAACATAATTTTCATCATTCGATTAAATGGAGTAAAAGGCTATTATATAATTCAGCAGTTGACTACAATAGATCGGATGACAACTATTGTGTTTTGCTCAAATTTTGTGTACCAAAGATCTATTGATCATGAACTTCAAATCAGGCCACCCATATTATATTTTTACATATCACATGTCCCTAAAACACCATGTCTTTCGTTAAATTCGGTGCAATCACTTAAAAAACGTGTGCAAGTAATGGCTCCCTCGAATTTACTTTTTTGATGTTGACCTTGATATCAAAAACTTCAATGTTACGCCAAGTCTACCAAATCTATGATATCAACAAACATGGGATCCACTTGTCTAGATCTAATAAGCCCAGCAAGACAAGTGTGATTACATGGATCCAAATGCCACCACACTGCTTTAGTCTTAAAGGGACTATGGGCTATGCTGTAAACGGGTTGGGTTAGTTTCCATTGGGCCAGCCCTCTTTTAATTGGGTTTGGTACTCAAACTTGACCTGTTGGGACGGGTCACTTTGGGCCTTAAGCAAGACAGCGGGTCGAGTCGTACAAGTACTCTTGATCTATCGGGCAGCCAAAATTTTGACCTTAATCCAGAATGCCGAAGCTCTTGTGAACATAGTCACCAAGTCGACGTTTGGCAACAATTCAATGGGGTTAAAATTCAAAAAAATCTGACAAAATTGGATAAGTTTTGAGATATATTCGGAGGAAAAATGAGAGAAAAATTCTTAAAGTTCAAAACAATAATAGGCGCAATATAGATCTCAATCTTAAAAGAAAAAGTTCATTTGAATTAAATTCAAATAATACTTTCGTGAATATGGAGCAAGTTCCACTTAACAAAGTAGTCAACTGCAAACTTTCTTTATCATCTGAGGTATTAATCTTAATTAGAAGTTATAAATTTTTTCTTTAGAATGATTATTTTATCTGTTATTTTATTTTTAAATAATATTTAGTTTTATATATATTTAGATTTTATACTATTATTGCAAAGCTTCAATTAAAAGCGTACATCAAAATAAGGATCTTTGGTTCCCTGCAGGCAATACATGTAAAACAAGAGTTATTTTAAAAGAAAAACAAGCTAAATGCAAAAAATGCAAAAATCATAGTATAATACCTCTTACGGTAATAACTTTAATATAAATAGACTTATCAATTCTATTTAAGTTTATAATTTAAGTCTATGACTAATTATCACTTTACATTGTAGTTATGCACTTTACAAATTAGAGATGAGAGTGGGGAATTGTGGCTTACATTATTTCAAAATGAAGCAAAAATTCTTATTAGCTCTTCCCTCGAAAATCTTATGCTTATATCTTTTAGATTATTTGTTAGTTTATATTTTTTTTCTTCATATTCTATAATTGAGAATATAAGTTATATATATATTTTATTTTTTATTATAATTTTAAATTATACATAATGAAGACATATGAAATATAGTAATATGAAATTTCTTTTTTGTTTATCTTTAATAAATCATAAAATATAGAAACGGACTCTTGAAATACTTTATTTTTTTTATGTTCAAATCACCCGATAGATGTACTAAAGTTTAATATTTCATTTTATCATACTATTTAAAAGTCTTAATATCCACGTGCATTTGGACATGCATTTTTACTAGTTTATATTAAAAACATGCACGTTAAGGCTTTTACCTGATCGGGTCAAGTTTTTAGTCGGCTAATATTCACCATCTATTCAGGTCGGGTCATGTTGGGTGAGACATCAGGTAGAATCGGGTCAAGCATATATATTTTTTGCGTTGTGCAATTAAAATTTTGGCCCGACCGACCCAATTAACTCAACCCATAGAAAGTCCTTTGTGGAATCAACATGTGTACTCTCTGATAGATGGCAGTGATATGAAACTTTGGTGCAAAAGTACCATACCATTTTTCACAGCCGAAAATCATTGCTTGATTTGATTCAGACGATGGAATTTTTTTTTCAATCTTCCAAAAAACATATCGTATGATTATATCACACCTATCATATGATCCACAGAGCACTAATCCCCAAATGTGACCTAAATCAAGGGCGGAGAAGTTGACCATCACTCTTAGGGACGTGTGCCTTTGACTCTTTGATATGCACAACATGTTCTTAAGATTAATCGTGAGGAAGATTGGAACAAAAACCAAACTCCATCGTCTCATTCAAATCAGTTAATGGAGCTGTACGCAAAAGTAAATTTCTCCGTTACTCTGAAAATAGTTGAGAAGAGCTGTACCCAAAAGTAAATTTTTCCATCATTTCATTGAAATTAGTCAAATGAGGTATGAAATTCATGGAGATCTTTTTTCATTCTATTCTTGTACATCATCGATTTTAAAGATCTTGGACATCAAATCAAACAAAACACATGATGGTTTCAAATGGGATATATCTCCAAACTATTATAATGGCACTTTGCTTGAGCTAATACTAACTTATCCAATCAGTTAGGATTTGAAATTAGGGGTTTGCTTTTCTCTTCTTCATCAGTTAGTATGCAAGGTGTGCCACATGGAATCGTCATGTGCACGATCATATGGGTGCACCATGATCTTTGTACATCTAAATTAACAGGTTATGATGTATATGCTCTTAGGTTATATATAAACTAGGCAAACCTCACCTTACAATCCGGTTTTTTGAGATTTGAGTTAGGCCTATGGAATTCTTTTATGGTATTTCTCCACCCTACTTCATCCAGTTCAATTTTTCATGTGATTTGGTTTGGCCGCCAACATGTGTTGGGCATTTTAGAATAGTCTCACATCGATTGTGGGCTGGTGGCCTTCGGTTATATATATATATATATATATATATATATATATATATATATATATATATATATATATATCGTGGACAAACCTCATCTTCCAAGCCTTGGTTATATATAATCTGGACAAACCTCACCTTACAAATCAATTTTATAAGGTTGAATTAGGCCTATGAAATTCTTTTATATGCACCATACCTTTAATCTTACATGGTAGAAAGTTAACCGCTATCAATTAGACAATGAAAGCATTTTTCATCTCCCAATCTAATTTGCACCGTTTTTTCTTGAGAGTATGGGCATAAAATCATATGGACCACATTAGTTCCACGTGGCACACCTCGCAAAAAGCAGCCCAATTAGCACCAAGAGCATCCTCACTCAGGTCAATTTCGTAATACAAACTCTTTTCTATTAAGATACCAGTTTTCCAAACTGCTTGAATGGATGTATATTTGTGGGTACCTGTATTCACGTCCGAAGATTCTACGTTATTGGTGGCATTGAACCATATGATGAAGAATATAATATATTTGAGATCATGGCTCACCCATTTGACAGGGAGCTGTTGATTTTATATGGAACACATCTCTAGAAGTGACCCAAAAACCCTTCTCATACACAGACATTATTAAAATCACTTTTTCAAAATTGAAGAGGAATCTTAAGATTAATCAATCATTTTAAATTACTACTGAATTCTGATGTTATATGATCTAGGTGCATACTAGCTGCTCTTCAGTCTTGATTCAGCGGGCCTTTGAAATAGATTAGTTAATAAAATGATGGTGCTACTACCACACCGCCTTAGGTTAAAGCCACCTCACTTAAGCCAGGTCAAAGTCCTTGAGTGCTTTAAATTAGATGGTGGAGATCATTTTTTGTATCCATCTTCCACAATAGATCTTGAGATCAGCGGATTACCATTAGACGGTCCGATGTTGATTGGTGGCACTCATCCCAAAAACTGAACCTTCGATTGTAGGCTCATGATTTTAAGTTTAGGACAAAATTTGATCTTTATCATCCGATTCAAAGCAGTGGACGAGTTTTTTATTTGCTTAATTGAGGTGACTGTAACATAAGGCGGTATGGTGTTACTGAGAACGCCTATATCTATAATCACTAAGCCCATTGACTACTTGGAATAGGAAGGTAGAGATCGTTTTTCTCCCCAATATTCCTACAATGGATCTTGAATTCCGACAATGGATCTTGAGACCATAATATTACCCTTGGAAAGCCAGTTATAGATTTCACAAATCCCAACAAGGCCCTAAAATTACATTTGAGCGTGTTGTGTGCCATGTGATTTTTGGGCATTTGGAATCTATGGCACATGGAATAAAAAACGGATCGTTTGATAGTACACTCATGGTCTCAAGATCCACTTTGTGGAACATTGGAGTGAAAAAACGATCTCTATCATTTGATTCCAAGCAATCAATCGGTTTTAGTGGGTTTAGAAGTGGGGTGTCCACAGTAATCCTGTAGGCGTGAGCAGAGGTAGCCACACAATTGTCATATTTTGTTTTTCTCATTTCAAAGTTGGTTACTTTTCTTTATTTATTTATTTATTAACTATTTATATTTTTATTGCAAAATTAGTTCCCCACGCCACTCAAATCTTTGGATAACAAAATTACCTCAGGGTCCGAGAGTCAACTGCCTTCACTCCTCTTTGGCCCGGATTTCCTGGCATCTAACTTATATCAACAGTGCAAACCTGAGGTAACAAACTGCTTAGATATATATATGCCGTACTACATGCTATAAAATCTCTATTTGGGTTGCAATAGTTTAGGCACACTAATATCTTTGCTAGATGTAAGGTAATCTAACAGCATCAAGTCCATGATCTGATGTTTGGCGCAGGATCTTACTCTGGCCAAAATGTTAGTGAGACCAGCCAATATCTACGAAGTAGACGTCAAGCTCTCAGAAGGGAATTATGGGTCAGTTAATCGAGTTTACATAGTATGCAAAGAAGATAAACTCTTGACCGAGGATTATCAACGGTGGCTGATCGATAGTAGTCCAGTGAATGAGGTGATAGAGATCGATGGTTCTGATCACATGGCTATGCTCTCGAAGCCTCACGAGCTTTCCCTTTCTCTTCTAGAGATTGCCAAAAAGTATTCCTAGTCCTCATAAATTGTACTACTTCTATCCAACTACCATGCTTATGTTTTAGATCTCCTTCTATTGAATCAAACCCAACGATTATGAAAGCATCTTCTAAAATACTTGGTCATGTTTTAATTATCTGAATAATTTGACAACAATCGATAGGCTATTTACAGAAAAACTATAATAGGGTAGTCGATTAACACCTACAAGTTTAGTGAAATCGCCTACATCCGAAACCGATTGGAGCCCATCCACTGATGAAATCGGATGATGGACATAGTGTAGACACCCAAAATTAGCCCAATGCTCGATTGGCCAATACTTCAAGAACGATGTATTTCCGAGCTTCCGGAAGTACTTCTTGAACCCTTAGAAATTAACCCGAACCTTTAGAATCCCTCCGGACTCTTATAAACCCCAATCAGACCCATAGAACCCAAACTGAACCCATTGGGCCCATATTAGACCTAACCCGGGCCCACAAGTCAGCCCACGGAGCCTGAGACACCAAAAGATACTATTTCGCGGATTCATGATGTTGTGTGGCCCTCAAACTTCTGATGGTCATAACTTTTGATAAAAAAACTCTGATTTACTATTATAATATATCGTTTTGGGGTAGCGTGAGCCAATGCATCCATTGGGCATGAGTAAAAACAAAAATAAATAAATTATTTTTTTATACAGGGTGTTTCTTCTCCAACACGGGCCCTAACTTCTCAAAATTGATAAAAGACAATTTTTATAAAATGGTTGATTTTTAATTTGGAGGTTTAACTTGTGGACCATCTCAAAGCTTGAGATTTATTTATTTAGGACCCAAATGCCCTTCCCAATCTTAGGTATCACCATTTTGCCATTTAAGTTATCACCCCATCATCCACCATTAAAATCCAACTCTCTTCTCCAAGCTCTTAAAAATCCTAAAAATCTTAGATTCTCCATTACCTAATTTCTAAACCCATTAGTGATCTAAGCACTCACTAACCCACCATTTCTCTATAAATAGAGAGTCACCCCCCTCTTGTTGAGGAGACATTGGAGATCCAAGAGAAGAAACTCTACATAAATTTTCTCCCATTTTCAAGTAAAAATTCATCCAAGCCTTAGAACTTTAGCTCTTCCCTTGCCATTATACTTCTATCCCCATCTTTCCTAAGCCTTCAAACCTAGCTTAGCTCCCTCATACTATCATCTCAAACCCTCTAGCTCTCAAGCCCTAACTAGTTAAAAGACTCATCTCTAACCCATTTGCTATCAGAAGTTCACTGGTGTCATATCCACGGGAAGATTCAACCACGGTGCTACAAGGGCTCGAGAGCTTTAGCTCTCCCCTCTATTCCTCTACCTTCTTTATTTGTTTTTCCTCTATCATAGGATTTGGGTAATTACGTCGCTGAAATTTCGATGTTTACGGAGAGCCCAATAGGATCGGTGTACCTTCGGGCAAGAGGAAGTGCCGCTCATTTTTTATTTTTAGTCATAGTAGAGACCACTTACGAGCAGGTCAATCGGGTGCCTAACACCTTCCCGATTGATAACTGAAGTCCTTGCCTAGATGCCTTGACGTTGACTAGTAATTCGGAGTCAAATCTAGCACTTCAGTGCATACGATCTTAATGTTGGGTATCCCGAGACACCAAAAGCTTCGGGTGGTGACTCCATTTTTTGAGCGCATCATCACGACGGATTGATGAAATCCACGATTGCACAGATAGTGACTCCGCTGGAGATAGGCTTTAGAGCTTCTCCTTAAAGTTTTGGTCCCCTTTGTATGTGTTTTTAGTGATTTTTATTTTACTTGCTACTTACCCTTACGATTCTGCCTTTTTTTATTCACCCCTACGATTCTGCATTTTTTTTTACTTACCCCTACGATTCTGTCACTTATCACCTTAGCCTTTTGGCGGGTTACTTGATAATTAGATTTAATTTTTCGTCATTTACATTTCGGCACATTATGAATTTCTCGTAGTCATTAATTTGCCCCGTCATTTTTCTTACTACTTGTCATATTTCACCCTTGAACGTCGGCCCGTAGTGGCGGTATGAGACTCTCATAGCCTGATTTTGTGAATGGTGGCGAAAGCCCCATTTTTGGACTTAAGCGAATCTACCTAAAATTTAATTATAAAATAAACTAAGAAGGGACTTAATTAAAATTTTCTCATGGGTAGCTTTTTTTAAGGGGGGAGAATTTAGGCAACGATCCACTCAACTCACGGATCCCAATAGAGCAGTAACCCTAGTAATGATGATCTCGAAAAGAACTACCCCATCCAATACTTGCGAAAGAGCTTGCGCCGGAGGTATATCCGGTGGGTGACCGAACTTGTTACAAAGCCTTAAAACCCCCTGGGAGAGCGCTAGCGGAATCGAAAAAGCTTTGTATCTTTTAGGCACGGAAATGAGGGACTCGAAAAGTGAAGAAAAGTCTCAAGGGGCATTACCCCGACCCCTCGTACATTGGATATGAGATTCTCGATATTTCGTACACTCTAAAATACCCAAACACCCTCGCCGATCAAGAGAGAGGTCACCCTCTTATTAACTCTTCTGAGGGATCGGGGTGTCACATGAAAATCCGCGCCTTTACAGATTAAGAAATTTTCTCTTGAATTCTTAAAAAAGGCATCCGGATCCCGCCGTAGGAAGTATTGGGAGTGCTAAAAGCCATATGAAAAGAGAGTTCTCATCATCATAAAAAATCTAATATATATATATATATATATATATATATATATATATATATATATATATATATCCAAAAAATCAACAAAAGCTTGTGGTGCCATAACCATGGCAGCACTGAACCCACCATCATCTTGTAGGGGAAGAAGAAGGAAAGCCTTTGGTCCTCTCCCGAGGAATCCATACCACACCTGCTCCCAAAATATGTCTTCAACAGTTGATCCGGCCTACGTTGACCCAGATTCATCCCCACCATATTCTCCATCACATTCCCACATGGAGGAGATTCTCATCTCCAATCCCTACTCCCAAAAACAATTTAACATCATCAGACCATTCGGTGCACCTATTTTCCTCACATCAAATTAAGATGTACCCATTTTCCTTCCACATCAACCCAAAGCATCCCCAACTACCCCACATTAACCCAACATACGCCCAATTTTCTACCCGACTCTCCTTCCACAGCGAATCAAGAAATACCCCATTTCCCATAGCAATCCAACATACACCTTATTTTCCTACATCAACACAACCTACACCTCATTTTCTTACATCAATCCAACCTACACCTCATTTCCCCATATTAAGCCAACATACACCCCACTTTCCCACATCCAATCAAAGCATCCTTAATTTTTCCGCATCCAACCAAGTTTTGCCACCACCTAATACACCCCCACCAGGTGGGCCATCCACATCCAATCCCATGTCCAACCCCATGGCCATGATGGAGGACATGGTAAGGGTATACACTGCTTGGAGGGCTTCCCAGAGCCTTCCTAATCCATCATCAAATCCCCAATCAACTCTCCAAAAATTTCACACCTCATTCACCCAAAATACCAATTCCGATCAACCACTCATAATCCACACCACTCAAGGCTCCCATCTCCAACAATGGAACTACCCAAGTGGGCCTCAAAGGCCCTATGCCCAACAACAAGCCCATTATGGCTCAAACTCAAGGGTCACATCCTCAAGCCATCCACAATTTTTCACATATAATGTGACGTCCCGAAAAAATTTTGATTTTCGAACAAGTTTGACTCAGTGTGCGTGTCCAACAGGTCACATGGCTAACAGTATAAATGTGGAGAGTGAGTTAAATTATAAGGATACGTCTCAAGTAAAAAAGGAGTTAGTGATAGTATGAGCCGTTAGATGAAGTACCGTACACCGACTTGTGGTGTATCGGCTTAACACCCAAGATGAGTAACTTTTAGTATAAAAGCTAAATGGATGAGATATTCCATTTTTGCTTGGTTGGTTTTGTGGAAATAAAAAAGCAAGAGAGCTAAACCTCCTTCCACCTTTCTCTTATGATTCAACTATGTTGATCGCAACGTGCATGATGGAAAGGGTGAAGAGTTGTGTCTGTTGAATTGGAGCTTCGTCGTAGGCTTCGTTTCGATACAATCGCCGGAAGAATCGACGAATTTCACTCTGAAACCCTTCATGGCAATGATTCTTGAAAAGTGCGTGATCGATCAAAGGAAGGTAAGCAAGATGTGTTGATTGTGTTGTGTAGAGCTAGGTTAAGCTTTAATATGGATGTGAGTAAAAATTTACCATAGGATGAAGTTTTGGGGAAAAATGAGTCTGGGAAGAAGAAGCCCATATGACTGAAATCTGTCAAAAACTAATCGATCGAAATTAGGAACCGATCGATCGATTTTGACAAGACAGAGATGTGAAGAGTTTCTAGAGAAACCAATCGATCGAAATGGAGTTCAGTTGACCAATTTGAGATACCAATCGATTGATCGATTTTGGAAACTGATTGATCAATTTGCGAACCGTTCGATCGAATTGTGATATGAAGATGTGTGAGTTTTCAGAGGAAACTGATCGATCAATTTATGAATTGATTTATCGAGTGTGACTAAATAGAGATATGTGTGTTTTTCTGAAGAAACCGATCGATCGAACTGAATTTGATCAATCGATTTGGTCAGCTTCTGCCATTTTCCTACTTTTGAGGAAAGGATTCAGGGAGACTTTGAGGCTTCCCATTTTTTTCATCACTTTTGACGTATAGGGTATGAAATTGTTGTGTTCTAGGTATGATCATTGGTGTGTGATAGGAGGGCTACCTTGAGAAGAGGAAAACCTTCGTTTTTGACTTTAAGTTGAGATAGGAAAATTTTCATAACATGTGCGTTTGATACAACTAGCATGAAGACTATGATATGATGAATAAGAATGTGTGATTTATGAATTTTGGCATCAAATAAGCATGAGCTTTGCACACGGTTTCAAAACATGAAAGTGTGTGCGTGTGAACTTTGAAAGACTTTTATATGTGTGTGTGTGTGAACTCAGAAGGATGTGTTGATGTGTGTGTGTGAACTTCGAAATTCTAAACTTCAAAGCTAGTTATGAAGTACCACATTTCACGGTGATAAACTATAAGTTAGATTTGCACTATGATATAAGGTTCACGTGAAACGAATCCCTTGTGCTTCGGTACGGCGGGATATCCGTTCATTTTTACTGATCTGCGGTAACTTTCGTTCGACACAAGTCTCCCTCATTCGAAGGGACTTGGGTATCATGAAAATGATTCATTAAACGACAATGGTTGAGATTTCCATCGGAATATGTGTGACTCTCAATGCTATATATGTTTGAGATTGCATTTAAGTGATCAGTTTAAGTTTTCTTTATGTTATGAGAAAAAATTTAGAAATCATGTGAACACTTTTGAAATCCGCATTCAAGATCTGTTTTTAATTCAATTCAATTGTCATTAAATTATGAACTATTATGTGAAAAGCCTAATTGAATTATGTCAGGAGATATATGTGTGATGTGAAAATATGTATGTTGTTGATGATTCTCTATTGAGCTTAGCTGTTAGCTCATTCCTTCGACTAAACGTCAAAGTACAGGAGCTGAGTTAGAGAAAGAGTTTGACCCAAAAATTGATCCAGAGTATGTTCCCGAAAAGGAGACTAAGCCCCCTCCTGAGGAGTATTTCCCTTAGGGGATTGGGAGAGTTTTATTTTGAGATTTGTGAGTAAGGCTTGGTATGTCCAGCCAGCTTTTGTTAGAATTTAGAAATTTTGTAATATTAACATATATTATTTTGTGAATCATATTTCGGTGATGGTTGGCCATCACAGATGGTTCATTTCGGTTCTTTTGTCCATGGGGTTCCGCATGAGATTTGAACTGTCATTTTGTCTTATCTTATATGTAGAAATGGAGATTTCTTTTATAATCTATGATGAGTCTATCTGCTTAGCTAGAGAGGTATGCTTTGTTTTCTGCTATGTGTGTGGATGTACCAAGTGTTCCATTCGGAGATCGTCTTATTGGCGATCCGACGGTCCAGATTTTATGATTAGAAAATCCGGGCTGTCACATATAACCACACCCAACAAACACACCCCATTCCCTGACAAATAGCAAAATCCGACAAGAATCCTACCCACCCATATCTTCCATATCCAACCCAACAAGGGAACCCATCAGAAACTTTTAACCAACCCCAATTTACCCATCCTCTTACCCCCCAACCGAGTCATTAGAATCCTAACGAAACCTAATGGCCTCACCTGATCCCCACTCCAAACCCACTAGTAACACATCCTCTCACTCCACAAACCAGTCATCAAAATCCTCATCAAGTATAATGGCCTCATTAAACACCTACCCAACCCATTCAGAATTTGCTCGACCATCAATATGAGGAGAATGAAGCACGAAATATTGGGGCCTACATAGAGGCTTTCACCAGTTCTAATCCCCCACCACCCACTTCACCAACCAACAGGCACCTAGGAATGAATGGGGACAGCCCATTGGGGAAGCAGGAGCAGCCCTAACGTTACCGTCCAGAGAATCAGAGTTGTTGAGAGAGCAGATGGATAAAATTCAGAAGCAGTTAATGAAGCTTGGGGGAGCGGAAATCTATGCTACAGAATTTTCTGATCTATGCCTATTTTTCGAGGTGCCATTACCCCATAAATTTAAAATGTCAACCTTTGACAAATACAATGGCACAGGCAACCCGATCGCCCACCTCAAGTCTTACTGTGGGCACATGTGCCAATACAACGGAGATGAACAACTCTTCATCAAAGTATTTCAGAAAAGTCTCACCGGCCCAGCACTATGATGGTTCACTTTCATTGAACCATATATGTTGAAAACATGGAAGGACCTCACCCACCTATTTTAAGAACAGTACGTGTACAACATCAATATCGAGGCTTACAAATCTGGTTTGGCTCGATTGAAACACAAATCTGATGAGACTTTCAATGAATATCTCGGAAGGTTGAGAGCCCTAGCAGCCCAGGTGAGGAACCAGATACCGGATGAGGAACAAATTGAAATGATTGCAAAGGCGAAACTGTCACTTATATTGGATTTTCTTGTGTACCAACAGCAGGCTAACTTTTCCGATTTGATAAGAAATGCAAACAAATGTAAAGATGTGGTCAAAGATGGTCACTTGAACAAACCAGTGGCTAATGAGGCTAGCAAGTTTGCAGAGCAGAGAACTGAGAAAAGAGCAGGGGCAGAGGTTCAAACAATAATGACCTCACAACCCACCATTGCAGCAAGCCCCAGCACGGAGACCCGACAATGGCCCAGGGGCGTAGATGACCCCCGAACAGAGAAGGGTCGGATATAACTGAGTATTCACTCGATCCCCTAGGACAATCCCTAAATATCCTCCTACCAATGTTAGTCGAGAAAGGTTTGGTCACACCATTTCAGCTGTGACCTCCACTGAAACCGCTCTCGAGAAACTATGATCAAGTACTCATTGCAACTTCCATCAAAAGCCGGTGCATCCAACAAATCGATGCTTTCCTCTAAAGCATGCAATACAAGATCTGATCAAAGTAGAAAAGATCATCCCTCTGAAATCTCCTAAAGCAAATTAGCACACCAATATCCATCAAGCACCATTGCCGCCACTCTCGCAAGGGGGAATGGGTCCCAGGGTCACGATTAATATGATGAAGAGGACTTGGATGAATTTGATCCCCCCGAATTCATCACTAAGGGAGAAAATTTCATAATACCAGGGTAGCAGGACCAAAAGAATGAGATCATACGGGTGATTGAGTTGTTAAACTTAGCTAATTACTTCCCCAATCTTACACCCCAAGTAGCACCACTAGATTTGAGGCTTTACTTCCCTACACCCACGCCTGTCAACCATGTGCAACCCAGTGTCACCTCACCCCTGATCTACCAGCCATTTCTGGCACCAATAGCGGACCACTATGTGTCACCCAATCCATCTCCAACACCAACCCATTACAGTTGGCCCAATTTAGCCCCATTGCCACTAGTAATCCATCCACCTCCGGTGCCGATTAACCACATTTGGCCCAATTTTGGCATACCACCAATCAAGTCACCACCGTCATCCACCCCATTCCAAATACCGAGGCCGTCTTATAATCCTCACCAGGCCCCGCTCAACTATAATAAAACAGATGCCAATGTTGGCAGCAACAACACAAGGGAAATTGAGTTTAGTACACGATCGGGGAGGATCTCTAAGCAACTAGAGGTGACAGTGCCGACCCAACCTGAAGAAAGAGGGGCATCAATGGCAGTACACCCCATGGAACGGTTGAGTTGAGAACAAGCATTAGAAACACAGCTCAAAAGAAGGCCGACTCACATCACCTGGAACTTACTGATGACGTCTTTGCCTCACTTCCAAGCTCCAATGGGGGCACTGAAAGACGATCATGTCTTTGGTAAAGTTTCCCCAGACAAGGTGGGATAGATGATTGGACAGGTGTTGGCTCCTAATGCCATCTCGTTCTCAGACGCCGATCTCTCGGCTGAAGGAGGCAACCATTCCCGATCCCTTAATACTTCTACAGAAATAGAAAACTTGGTGATCCCTTTGGTACTAGTAGATAACGGCTCGACACTAAACGTGTGCCCTTTGAGAACTGTAACCCGGATAGGGATCGATCCGTCGATGTTCAAATCGACCCGGACAGGAACCCGAGGGTTTGATAACACAAGGAAAGAAGTCGATCTTGAACTCACCATCAGGCCAATGACCTTCTCCATCATATTCCAAGTCATGGATACCAAATCCACCTTCAATCTATTGCTAGGGAGCCCATGGTTGCACGAAATTGAGGCAATACCTTCGACCTTGCATCAAAAACTCAGGTTTATATCATATCAGAAGGTCATTACCATCTTGGGCGATGGGCAGGAGGAAGGAGAAGGGGTCGCACACAGCATCGAGAACCTTAAAGTGTTGGATGTGCCACACATAGCTAAAGACACGGATCTTGACAGTTTTTAGTATGATGTGTCAGCAGTGGTGTCAGAATCCCCTGAAAAGGCCACCAAAAAAATCAAAGGAGGAATGATTGTGGCAGTGGCAATGCTCTAGAAATGGGACTACCAGAAAGGGAAAAGGTTAGGTCCTCAGCTACAAGGTAGAAGATACCCTGTTAGAGCCAAGGGCGGACAACGAGTCAAATTCGGTTTAAGCTACAAGCCTACTGAGAAGAGGCCCAAGAGGCCAAAGAGAAGGCCCGTATTATCGTCGTCGCTAAATCTAGGGGGATAGACCTGGAAGATGAACCCCGCTCACAACTTCACATCCAAAGTACTTTCGTGAGCACAGGGGTCATAAAAAATGATCAAAATGGGGCAACACAGTTGACCCCGTATAAACCGGTGGCTATGCATGAAACCATCCCCAAAATCATTCCCCCTGAAATTGATATAGACCTCGCCTTATTGTCACTCTTCGAGGAAGAGGTACTTCAGCTTATACATCCACCTGTCTTAGCCCACCCCAAACTCGTGGTAACGTTTGAGGAACAGGTCCTAGATGAACCAATGATAAACATGATGGAGGCTGACCCTTAAAACCCACCTCAATCAGCTTCCTCTATTAGACCAAGTAAAGGTGCGGTGCCTTAGGTGAGGAATTGGACATCAATGCCTCTAACTTTGGAAGCATCAAATGGTCGTAAATGTGACATCAACTTCTAAAAAAAATAATATAAAAAGTGAGGTTAGCCCTTGGCAAATAACACTGTGCATGTATAAAGACTCACCTTGCCAAGGGCCCAACTCTGAAGAAAAGAAAATTCCTAAAAAAATAGAAAATATACAAAATCCAAGAAAAATCTTCAATTCAATGCCAGTTTTCTCATGGTCTCCAAGTACCCGTATTGGCTAGCCGACATTGTGCCAGTACCAAAGAAAGACAGAAAGGTTCGCATGTGCATCGCTTTGATAAATCTCAACAAGGCGAGACCGAAAGACGACTTCCCTTTGCCACACATCGACATCTTAGTTGATAATATTGTCAGGCATGTGATGCTCTCGTTCATGGATGAATTTTTAGGGTACAATCAAATCAAAATGGCAGAGGCAGATCGAGAAAAGACAGTGTTCATCACTCCATGGGGAACCTTCTGTTACCGATGCATGCTGTTTGGGTTAAAGAATGTCAGGGCAACATATCAAAGGGCGATGACTGCACTGTTCCAAGACATGATGCACAAATAAATCGAGGTGTACATTGACGACATGATTGCCAAGTTACAGGAGAGAGGTGATCATCTGGTGAACCTCCAAAAGCTATTTGAAAGACTGAGAAAATATAGGTTGCGTTTGAACCCTCAGAAGTGCGCATTCGACATTATGTTAGGAAAGTTATTGGGATTCATCGTTAGCAGAAGGGGGCATCGAAGTTGACCCGATAAAAGTAAAACCCATCGTCGAAATGCCACCACCCTCTACTGAGAGAGAGGTTAGAGGCTTCATGGGCTGAATATAGTGCATAAGTCAGTTCATTGCACAGTTAACTCCTATCTACACGCCTATTTTCAAGTTACTAAGGAAAGACTCGCCTGTAGAATGGAATGACAACTGTCAAGCAGCATTCGATAAGATCAAGAGTTACCTCCTCAATCCTTCAGTTTTGGTACTACCAATACCAGAGAGACTACTCCTAATGTACCTCTCAATGACGGAAGTTTCGATGGGATGTGTCCTAGGCAACATGATGAGACTGGAAGAAGGGAGCAGGACATTTACCATCTGAGCAAGAAGTTCATTGATTACAAGATACGCTATTATCATCTGGAGGTAGCATGTCTGGCTATTGTATGGGCTACACAGGCTTTGTCACTACTTCCTATCTCAAGCAGTTCTCCTTCTGGCACGAATGGATCCATTGAAGTACTTATTTGAAAAGCCGACTCTCACTGGTTGAATCGGACACTGACAACTTCTCCTTTTAGAGATTGACATCACATATGTTACCAGAAGTCAATCAAGGGTCAAACACTCGCTGATCATCTTTTCGACAATCCCTTACCTAATTACGAGCCTCTGAGAATCGAGTTCCCTGATGAGGGAATTCATGACAGAGGGTGACACAGAAGCAACAGAGGATTCCTGGGTAATGCACTTTGATAAGGCATCAAACATCGAAGGTCAAGGAGCTGGCATTGTTCTAATCTCGTTAAAAGTGTTCTACAGACCAGTCTCCATCAAGCTCAATTTCCCCTGCACTAACAACATGACTGAATATGAAACCTGAGTAGCTGGACTACAAGCAGCTCTCGACCTGAACGTAACTCATCTCAAGGTGTTTGGCGACTCATAGCTGATCATTTGTCAGACCAATGGAGACTGAAAAATAAAGGATGAATAGTTCCCATACCATGAACACCTCGAAGATCTGATAGAATGCTTTGATGATGTTACTTTCTCCTATGTCTCACGAGCGATAAATCGCTTCGCCAAGGCACTAGAAACATTGACATCAATGATTGAAATTCCATATGGCGTCGAAATAAATCCCATCATGATTGGGCATAGAAATGAGCTGGCCTTCTACTTTCATATCGAGGGATCCGCAAAGCTAGATGATGAACTCTCATGGTTCTCAAATATCAAGAACTTCCTCGAAACTCGGGCATTTACTGAGGGCACATCCAAAACGGACAAGCAGATCATCCAACTTCTAGCGGCAAATTATGTCATCTATGGCGAGTGTCTCTATAAGCAATCATATAATAATATCTTACTCAGGTTCTTAACTGAGAGCGAGGTAGCTAACGTCGTGAAAGAAATCCACGAAGGAATATATGTGGCGCACGTCAACGGTCATGTGCTCGCTAAAAAGATCCTATGACAAGGGTATTTCTGGGCTACCATAGAAATTGACTATTTCAAGCACGTTCAAAGGTTCTACAAATGCTAAGAACACTCCAGTTTGATACATCCTCCAACCATAGATCTGCACAGCATGATCACTTCATGGCCATTTGATACCTGGGACCTTGACATTGTCGGAAAGATTAATCCAAAAGCTTCCAATGGCCATTAGTTCATCCTAGTTGCTATCGAGTACTTCACCAAATGGTAGAGGTAGCATCATACACGAATATCACAGCCAGTCATTTCGAGAAGTTTATCAAGAACAACATCGTTTGTCGATTCGACAAGCCGAAGGATATCATCACAGACAATGACACCAACTTTGCGAACAGGCGGATCAAAGTCTTATGCGAGCAGTACAAAATCAAACATCACCACTCGTCACCATATCAGTCGCAAGCTAACGGAGCCGTCGAAGCTGCCAACAAGACAGTCATCCACATCCTTGAGAAGATGGTCGTCACATACCGAGACTGGAGTGAAGTGCTACCCTTCGCACTATGGGTCTATCGAACGCTGATCTGTACCGCTACAGGGGCAACACCATTCTCCCTTGTGTATGGAATCAAAGCAGTGCTACTAGGTAAAAACGAAGTACCCTCACTCTATATCCTCATCGAGTCCAATCTGTCAGAGGTTGAAAGAGAGAGAGCATGTTTCGAACAGTTGAGCCTAATCGATGAGAAGAGGCTCCAAAACCTGTGTCTCACCCAGACCTATTAGAGAAGAAATGTCCGCGCTTACAACAAATGTGTTCGCGTTCGAGCATTAAAAGTGGGTGACACCGTACTCAAGAAAATCTCTCTCTCTCTCCACATAGATCCGAAACGGAGGTTCAAGCCCAAATAGGAAGGGCCCTATATCATCAGAAAAGTACTCTCTGGATACGCACTTCATCTCGCCACCATGGACGAAGAATATTTTTTCAAGCCCATCAACGCTAGATACATACATCGATTCTACTCCTAGTCTCCCGTGGCAAGGTAAGTATTGATAAAAATTGATACGTGACTGCTTAAGGACCCCTTAAAATAGGCCATCATTTCAAAGCCAAATAACCAAAAAGCATCCCTGAATGCTCATACCCTTTGCTACCCAATTTGAGCTAACAACCTTTCTTTCATAAACCCCTCCTAGAAAAAGAAGAAATGTGTACATATACAAAAAAAATAAAGAAAAATGAGATCTAGACACCCCATTTTTGCCCTCTCGAAGTATACAAACCCATTTGGTCAACCCTTGATCTTGTCCATGACTTTTGGAAAGGGACCAACCCTCTCTAAGAGTCCTAAAACCCTAAAAACCCCATAATCCAGGAATTATGTACCATAATAATAGTGTAGTTGAGCCTAGGCCCTATTGACTGAAGGTCAAAGGTCGAGCCAGAACCCTGACAATACATTCCCCATTTGGAAGCTTAGAAGTAAACTTTTTTTACCGGACTTTGGTATTTTTGCAATACTTTGATATGATAGAATTTATAGGCTTTAAAGTTTCACAAAAAGGCTTGTCATTTGAAAGTTAGAAAATTGACTAAATTGTAAAAAATCGAATTTTATTCTTGAACTGAAAAGTTGACTTTTATTCTTTGAGATTTTTTATCCGAGACTATTTTTATTTAATTCAAATGGGGGGTATTTTGTTATTTACATGTAATATTTTAAGTTGAAAAGAAAAGAGTTATGACATTTACTTAAACGATATTACATGTAAATATGTATGCCTGTCTGGCCTGGCCTGCCTACCTGCCTGCCTGAAATCTTAACCCACGGACCCATGCACGTAATTGATTACATGCAGGACTCCTTGCACGCAATTAGTCCCCAAGTTGGACCCGGACTTGAATTTGTCGAACCACCCGTAGTCCCGAATCCCGGGCGGAATTGATTCCACATGTGGGACCACACGCTGAATCAATCCAGACACGAACTGGGATTCTAATTCCCAAAGCCGCCCGAACTCCTCGATTTTGCACAAATTTCCCTATGCATAATTGAATTCCACGCACAACCATATGCGTAGAATTGGTTCCAGGGCAAACTAGAACTAGGACACCCGCCCAATTGATCACTCCCAAGTCCTATGCGCAGAATTCAATTGAGCGCCTTCGGTCAGGCGCGTAATTCATCTATTGCGCACATGGCCCCACACGCGAAATTAGCCCGAAACCTATAAAAAGACCCCTACCTCACCAATTTCAGACAAATTCAATAACAATCTCTCCTCTCTCGAGCTCAGGCCTCTCCTAGGAAGCTCGAGTTACTTCTGTGCGATGCCAGAAGGAGAAAGAAGCGCTCAACTTCAGGTAATCTCCTTCTAGTTTTTAATTTCTAGCTCTAATCCTTAGTTCTTAGTTCCAGTTCTTAATTTCTAGTTCTTAGTTCTAGTATTTCTTTCTTAATTTTCAATTCTTAAATTCTTAATTTTCGATCCTTAAATTCTTAATTCTTAGTTCAAATTTTAGCTAATTAACTATAATAGATATTTAAATTGAGAAAGTTGAGTTGGGAGAAAGACCAAGAAAAGGAAGCTTGACACTTTTCTGAATCCTTACCTTTCATTCCATTCAATATGATCAAAAGCATAATGAAGACCATTGCAAGGATTATGGATTGCTAAGTCCATACATCAAATTTAAGATGAAACTCCAACTTAATTTCCTATGGTGTTTTAATTTAAATTGTTATGATCCATTATTTTAATGATCATCTTTTATTTCATATCTTCTAATTCTTTGAGGACTTTTGTTACTTGATTTTGAAGTTAATCATAAGACTACCCAATATGCTTAAGGACTTTCATCTTTTTTATACTTGATGATTATATAAGAATAGACTTTTTTTATTAAATAATTTAATGATATTTCCATATATGATAATGATTGAAACAATATGTGATTCATTCAAGTGAAAAAGAGAACTTTAGTAATCTAAATTTTTGTCCAACTAAGAGAATATTTATATGTACGTTGTGATTTGTAACAACCCTGACTTTTGCTATCATTGACTCGTTGACTCTGGATGATCGTGCAACTGTTTTGATCAATTTGACTTTGGTCAAATTTTTTATGTTCGTGATTGTAGACACCCCCATTTTGCCTTCTCGGAGTATACAAACTTATTTGGTCAACCTTTGACCCCTTTTAACCCGCGATGTGGGACCATGCAATAATACATGGCTGAATACAGGCTGAAATAATTGTTCTGTGGCTCAGATCCCAGTGTAGAGAGACTATATACTAAGCAACAGTATATAACTGGAATACAGATTAAAACAATAGTCTTACATTTCATTTTAGAGACCATACCCGGACAACCTCGAATTACGCGCTAGAAACCCAGCGCATAATTCGACCACACGCAGAACCACAAGCACGTGACCAGCCCACCTTTCAGACCAAACTTCCTTTCCCATATCGATTCGAGACTCGATTACGCGCCTGAAATAGGACGTGTGATCGGATTGAGCCTTTCATCACGAGCGTGCAATTGGCCTACGCCCGACCTAGTCTTACTACCCTTGACCCCTACGTTTCCTTAATTAAACATTTCAGGTTAAATGCTTAATCAGATTGAGCGCATGATAATATGCGCACAATTAGTCCTAATATGTTAGGACTAGGAGACTCACTGAGCAAGTCAGCCGGTCGCTCGCTGAGTCGGTGACCGACTCAAAGCTATTAAGCGCCAGAATCCAGGTGCACAATTCAGTTAAACGCCCGTAAACAGGCGCATAATTGGAGAAAAACCTATAAAAGATTTTTTTCTTAATTCGCCCAGAGGGGCGACAAGAGGCTGTGGGGGACGAAAAGAGGCTGCAAATTTTGAGAGAGGAGACGATAAATTTTTAAACCAGAGAACTCCGAGCACGAACCCACAGAACCCAACCATGATTTCGAGATTTAAACGCCCGAACTTTCGATGATTCTCTCCACACTCCTGATCCCCCTTAGGTAAGGATTTAATATTTTAGTTTCCAACTGTAACTTATAATCTCTAGATCTATTAATTTTTAATTTTATTTCTAGTCTTAGACCGTAGCACCCATTTTCGGACCGAAATTCTTTATATTTGGTTCCAGTTCTCTGTTTCTAGAATCAGTCATTAATCCATTGGTCCGATATACCGATTTTAGACATTAATTTAATTCTAAAATCGCGATTTACAGTCCTATCATTATTTTCTGGTTCTAATCCTTTGATTCAGAACCAGTCCTTAATCATACGGTCTGATTTCTCGATTTCAGACGCGAATTCAGTCTTAAAAATTTAACCTTAATTTTAGTTTCTTATTTCAATACCTTCAAAAATTCTAAATATTAATTTTAGTTTTATAATTTTAGTTTACAATCCAATTCACAATTGCTATTCTGAAATCAATTATGAAAAGCCCAAAAAAAATATTACTTTACCATCCAAAATTCAACTTTTTTTCTCTTTAATCTCAGCCACCCGATTTGTCCAAAGGAGCTTATGAAAGATACTCGGGAACGAGGCCAATCCTCCTTAGCATAGCGGGCCCAAACCCCCTTTTCTTAGAGTTTTTTTTAGAAATAATAAATTACTTTAATTAGTTTATATCTAGACATAATTGATTATTCGCATTAATTAGGCCTTGATATGATTATTAGAGAGTTAAATCAGAATTTCCTTTCAATTAGTTTTGTTAATTGATTATTCCAAATCTAAATTTTAGGAAATTTAGTTTATTCATGATTAGTTATATTTTGCCATCATTAATCCGTTAATAATTAGGATCGTAGACAAACCAGTCCTTTTTATTTCCGTTGATATTTGAATAGAAAAGTAAATTTATTGCTTTAATTAAGCCCATAGAAAAAATCAGTCTTTTTATTTCAATTAGAATTTTAGTGGAATTGTTATGAGTATTTTTAATTAGAATTATAGTAGAATTACTACAATTACTTTAATTAGAATCCCAGTACAATTAGCATGCTTAATTTTAATTAGAATAATATTAGAACTGATGCATATGCACTCCTAGTACCAATAGGAGACTGAAACCGATTGGACTTTTAGTAATAGCAGAACCTTGATGCTCATTGTATTCTTGACAGCATCAGAATACTAAAATAACTCACCTTAATAAGCTCATACAATCAGAGCACAATAATAATAGAATTGGAAAATCTAAACTGACTAGAATTATAATTACAAAGGGAAATAAGAGGAGCATTAAATTAACTAAACTGCGGTAGACGATTGATAAGTAACCTACACCGCTTACGTGATCACTAACGTGTTACAGCATCGTTAAATATCTGCAGCTAGCGATCGCAATCAAACTAGGAACCTTCCTAGAAAAATCTCTGTTTTTTATTTATTCCAAATGCCGCATCGCTAGAGTCCACTTGGACAGAATTGGAAGCCATTGATTCAACGGGAACCGAGAGGAACCCAGAGAAAGCGTGCACCAACAGTGACACGGTCTCTAACCCACCTATTTTAATTAGGTAAATGCACCCACACACAATTCTGAAAACCAATTCCTAACTCGAGCTTTAAATTGGAGCTTGAACCCTTACACAAAGTGTGCGTGTTGCACACGACTTGAACGCCGAGATCTGACCAATCTCGAGCTCACCTTTTCAAGCACAACCAGGATAACAAATGGACTTATTAGTTATTATTAATTAATAATTTAAAATGAGAGCGCGGTCATGTGCGGCCTAGGCACGACCCTAATCCGAGCCCAAATAGCCCAAATAAATATAGGTTTATATGTATGAATGTAACATCTTGAAAATCCCAACCCAAAACTCACCCTACTATGTGTACGTGTTCGTCAAGGCACACAATGCTGCCTTGAATATTTTGAAATACTCAAATTAGAATAGCGCATATGGTGTGAAAAGTGTACGTACCGAATTGAGAAATTAGTTGCTTGAGCTCTGTGAGAGCATCAGTGGCGAGAGACTTGATCTATAAGCAAAGAGTTCGAGGATCAAAGCCTATTAGTAAACTTATACCATTTTTGGGCCTTTGATAAAGAGCACATGCACCGACTCACGGTGTGCCTGCTTAACCCCCAATTGAGACCCATGAGTTAAAAGGAGATCAACAAATATCTAGATATTTGCTTGGTAAGAAAAGAGAGAGAGAGAACTCCCACTCTTCTTCTCGAACCCTCTTTGAAGTCCCAACTGATGGATTTCTTTGCACAACTTTGTCTTCCCTGCAAGGATCGTCGTGATTTTCGACCGCTCTTGTGATTTCAACTACGAGAAACCTTCAAGCTTCAGTATCACTTAGATCAAGGAGGAAGAAGGAGCATAGCTCCAAACGAGCTCGGGTTGATTGTCGTAGAATAGTGTGCATAACTTGAAATGATGGAAATCATTGCACATTAGTGTAGAGTTTGTTTGGAGATCGGGCACCGTTAGATTTCGCGTGCTTCACACCGAAACCCTTTTGATAGCGAACATTGCAAGCTTCACACGCACGATATAAGAGGGTAAGTACGTAGCTAAATCATTAAGTATTTGACTTTCAAAATTTTATATGTGATGTGGGTAACTATCGATGAATTTTGGAGATTTTAGAAAGTTGGATCGAAGATGAAGAAACCCCCCCTTAAAAAAAAGAGATGCAGAATCGCCCAGAATTGCGTGAGCAATTTGAAATTCGCTTGGGCGAGTTGAAATTCACTTGGGCCAATTTTCCCCAGGATTGAGGTAAAAAATTGGTGGGTCAAATCCACTCGGGCGATATTGGAAATTGCACATGTGAATTTGAGCTAGGTCTTGACACTGCCTTGGTATTTTAACGATAAATTTTTACTCCAAACTCATATTGACGCGATTCGCATGACATTGGAAAGAAGACAATGAGCTCTATAACTTTGTGTGAACTAGTAATTTCATGAATCAAATGGTTTCAATGTCAAAATTGAACGACAAGTTGGGACAAATTCTACATGATCCAAGGTTAGCACGAACTTGTCCATTTCACCTCAGTTTTGAGAAAATATTTAAGTACGTCAAAGCTATTAATAATTAGAGTCAATCCTTAATGCATCATCGTATATGTGATGTAGAAAAAAGAATCAGTTGGTGTCGATAAGGGTCAGCTCACACCTTCTTACGACTTTAGGAATCGAGGTAGGGAAAACTCAATGCCCAATTTTATATTTGATTTTGATTCATAGACTCCATGATATGATCGAATGTGAACTCTGAGATCAAATTTTGAATGTGAACTTCGAATTTTGAATAAGAAATTAGGTATGAACTTTGAACATGAAATTAAAAATGAACTTTGCATGTTTCATCCGATTTAAACTTCGAATGTGAGCTTTGAATATTTATTTGAAACATCGAATCTTAGAATTATTAACCTTTGAATTTAAAAATGGATTATAGAACGTTTGAACTTCGAATATGGAACTTTGAATTTTAAATCCTTTGAATATGGATCCTCGAATTTGAATTTGGAATCGTAAGGGAAACTCAATACTCAATCTCATTTTAGACTTTGATTCATAGTTTTGAATTATGGAAATTGTCAGTTTGACCATTTTGAATGATTGAAATATTTGGATTTTGGTTTGCATTGAATCTTTTGAAATAATGTATTTGAAAATTGAATTCTTTAAGCTCTTTGAATATTGAATGCGTGAATACTGAATTTTGAATCGGAATGTTTTAAATTTTGAATAATATCATAGAATTTGATATGAACTGATGTGAACTGATATGAATTGATACGAGCATAGAATCTGATATGAACTGATATGAGCATTGAATCTGATTTTGAACTCTGAATATTTTAAACTCTAAATTTTGAACCGCATGACAATCTTTGTATCGAATCCTTTGAATTTCTAAATTTGAACTCGAAATTTGAATCAGTAATAAGAATTCTGAATCTGGACTTGAATTTGAAATCTGAATAACAACTCTGAAAATGAACTTCGAATGTGAATTCTGAATATGAACTCCGAATTTGAACTCTAAGTCCTCTGAATCTGAACTCTGAATTTGGACCAGTATGACGGGTGAATCCGTACATTCTGGACCGGTACGGCGGGTGAATCCGTATATTTGAATATGAACTTTGGGCCGATATGATGGGTGAATCCATACATTCTAGACCGGTATGGCGGGTGAATCTATACATACGAATATGAACTCTAAACTCTGAATATGAACAATGAATCTGAATATGAATATGAAATCCTTTTAATTTCGAATCCGAACTTAGAACCCTTTAAATTTTGAAATCTAAACGTTGAATTTAAGATCTTTGAATATAAAAGTGAATCTAAAACTTTGAATCAGAACTTCGACTTTGAACTTTGAATCCAAACTTAGAAACCTCTGAACTTTGAATTTAAGAACTTTGAACTCTGGTTTTGATATGAAAATGCCTTTCTGTTTTGATATGAAAAATGCTTTGAATTTGGTATGAAAATGTTTCGAAATTCAGTCATTGAATCTACGTATTGATCGATAAGATGTGAATTGGTATTGAACTTTTCTCTATTGAGCTTAGACTGTTAGCTCACCCCGACACTATGTGTCACAGGCATAGACATTGATCAGGACCACATGCTTGGGAGCTAATCCTAACTTTGTACCGGAAGAAGATATTCTGCCCAAAAAATAATTTTCGTAGTGCACTGCCTTTAGATTCAATATAGTGTAAATTTTTATACTTTAGACTTTGAGCATCTTCAGGATTAGATCTCTGTATATATATTTTTGTAGCTTATACCACTGTTTAGGTGACGGCGTCGCCAGTGGTCTTTGAGTTTTATTTTATGTTCTGTAACAAATGGAATCTCCCCGTAACAATTTAATGCCATCATGATACTTGTTAGTTTTGATTTTTTTGTTGTGCATAATATAATATCTGTTCTTCTGATTTCCGCCCATCTGTGTAGAAGAAAAAAAAATTGTTTTGATTTTTCGAACGACGAACCGGTTTTCCCTAGAAATCAGTGTGGGGAAAATTGGGTCGTCACATGATTTGTCCAAAGTAGAGGATCGCCTTTGTAAGATTTAGACAATTTAACTAAATCAAAATTATCGATGTTTATATGTTATACCTTAATTGTTAATCTAATGGTTAATAAATAGAATTTTTAAAAGGACATAACAAAGAGGGTTACGAATAGATTCTAAACTTTAGCGTTATTTCTCAATTTAATTTTATCTTGTTGTAGTGTTAATTTTTAATTTTATCCTCTATTTAGAATGTTTTGAGTTTAGAAAGTTTTCAGTTTTGGGGAATTTTCATTTTAAAAGTTTCCACTTTTTTTAGTTTGCAAACATAAGATTTAGATATTTTAAGAAAGTAATTCAATTAATTGATTGGATTAGTCAAGTAGGATTTTAAAATTTAGTTTCGAAAGACAATCTTTGAGGGATCGATACTCGTAATATTCACCCATGCTATAAATAGATTCATATAACTTGCGAGTTTTTAACTTGTATCTGGATAATTTTAGAATTTTTAATTGAGACATTTTTTTAGTTAATTTTATAATCAGAATTTGAACCATATTATACAACATAATAAAATGCCTACCTTTTTGGATCAATAGTACTTAATAATACGAAAATTGTGATAGCCCGAATTTTCCCAACACAATTTTCAGAGAGATATATTTTTTTTTTCTTTTTGAACAACTGGGAAAACCCAGACTGCCAGATCGTAGAACACAATCAGAATACAAAATACTTGGTACATCCACACTAAATGTAAAAATCAAAGCAAAGATACATATGATAGAGCTAAATTTTTTCATTTCTATATAAAGCATATAAACAATAGAGACAAAAACAAACCACCGGTGATGGCCGACCATCACCTAAACAGTGGTACACAAATTATATATATACAAAATTAATTCTACCATTGTTCCCAAAACCTTATGAGCATACCAAGTTCTAAACCAAACTATTACAATACCAAATCTGAATCAGCAGCACTATTGTACTTCTCTCTCCTGTATGAAATCTTGGATTTTCCTCACATCCAGGGTCCTGATCAAGAGTTACACCTGTGATGTATAGTTAGGGTGAGCTAACAGTCTAAGCTCAGTAAGAGAAATATTAATATCAATATCACATCTCAACATATCAATTTAGATATTCATGACAGAATTCCAAAAGACACTTTACTACCAAAACAAAATTTGCCTACATCCTTAAATCGAAATAAAACTCATTAATTCAGAGTTTCATATAAATTTCAATGATTCATTCTTAGTTCCCAAGTTCATATTTTAATTCAGATTCAAAATTTCTATTCGAATTCAGAGACTTACAGTGTTCAGATTTTCAGTTCACATTTGACAGTATTCCGATTTTCAGTTCACATCTTACAGTGTTCAAATTTCTATTTCACATCTTACAGTAATCTGATTTCTAATTCATAACTCGCAGTGTTCTAAATTTTCAGTTGCAATGGTCCGATCAGTAATTAGTCAGCGTCCAGTCTGTATCCAGTCAGTGTCTACAGTATGTAGTGTGTATGGATAACCCGTCATACCGGTCCAATATGCAGTATATAGTGTGTACAGATAATCCACTGTACCGATCTAGTTATGCAATGTATAGTATGTAATGTGTATAGATAACCCGTTCACGATGTACAATATGTTTTGTGTAACGGATAACGCGTACTAGTCCAAGATGCAGATGCAGGTGTAATGGATAACGATCGTACGATCCGATCAATGTATGGAGTATCCAATGTACAGTATGCAGTGTATTTGTCGGGTAACTCATTACATCGGGTCCAAAGATAGATATATAATATATAGTGTGCACGTATAACCCGTCGTACCAATCTAGTATGCAATGTATGCGGATAACCCGTCGTACCGGTCCAATATGTAGTACGCACTGTGTATAGATAAACCGCCGTACCGGTCCAGTATGCAATATGCAGTCGCGCAGTCAGTGTTCAGTTAGTGTATACGGATTCTAATTCACAATTCATGTTCAAAATTCATATCAAGTTCAAAGTTCACGGATTTTAAGTTCACATTAGATTTAATGTTCATATCAATTCATATAAGATTCTATTAGATTCAATGTTCATATTTTTCGATTCATAGTCCATATTCGGAGTCTATATTTGGAATTCATATTCACATTCAGAAACAGAGTTCAAATTTCATGCTCAAACTAATAATTTTGAGGTAATTCCATCACATTCTAAGACTCAGAGTTTCATATTCCATATTCAAAACTTCAGATGCAACTAATAATTTCAAAAACTTCAACTATATATCAAAGATTCGAAGATTTCCTTACATCAGTCAAATTAGATTCAAATTCATATTCTAAGTTTAGAAAACTCAATACCTTTAAAAGAATCCAAGTTCCAATTTCAAAGAGTTCCACTACTAATTCAAGGGTGGTCAAATTCATTACATTTCATTAATCACATCATATTCACATTTTTTATTGATATGCACTCCTTACAAGGATTTCTTAGTTCGGATTCCATGTGGATTCTAAGTCAAAGATTATTTTCAAAGTTCACGAGGTTCGATATTTCAAAGTGTTCATATGTGTGTCGATGATTTAAGCTTTCAATAATCAAATGCAATCAGACTTACAATTTCTAAAATTCAAATCATAATTGTTGCACTCGATGGATATAATTCAAAGAATTCAAATACGAGTCAAAACTTCAAAGCTTAACTCATTATATTTACAAATCAAGTCAAAAATGTAATTGAGTAAGGAATTTCCCTTACATGTCCATATTCTTTACATTCAAATTTAAAGATTCGGATTTCAATTCAGAGTTCTCGATAATTCAAGAGATGCCAAAGCAAACAATTCCTAAATCAATTTCACGAGTCAAAAATCCTCAAAACTTTCTATTGTTCAAATATAGACAGATTAACAAATTTTAAATCATTCAATCATATAATGATATCTATGAATCAAAGCCAAAAATGCAAATGGGCATTGAGCTTCCCTTACCATAAGTTCGAGACACGCGAAACGATGCTGATTCCCTTCACATACGTTTCCGACTCCCAACCTACATCACATTGTATCCAAAAGTCAATAACAAGCACTTAAGAGATTATACAGGTCGAATATTCGGAAGATTTTTCAAGAAAATCTCAAATGGCCAAAATTGGCTCAGTTGCACGCGCAAGTTTCGAGGTCGCGCGAGCAACTTCACCTAGCACACCTCAGTCGCACGGGCTCACGCGAGCAATTGTGTTCACTTAATTCTTCTCAGAACAGCCTGAGACAGTCGCACGAGCGAGTCTCCTGGCACATTCTCAATCACGCGAGTGACTGTTCTCTACTGATTTTCAGGCTATTCTGAAACCTATCTCGTGCGAGCAAGTCCAACTCGCAAGAACGAGTCTCCATGTTGCGTGGGCAACTTTCGGGATTTCAGTGATTCTTCCCGAAATCATACTCTCTTTCTTTTTTTCTTTTTACCCTTTTTAAACCCACATTAATTAACTAACATTTAGGCAATAAATGATTGATTTAAACTACAATTAATCCACAATAAATCAAAGATCATGCCTTATTAACTACTCACGGATTCACGATCGAATGAATGCATCAATCGGTGCTTTCTCCACACGAATCTAAAAAGGTTTGAGACCCACCTTCTCGCGTTCATATCGAGTGCACACATAATCAAAACAATCTTCCAAACACACTCTACTTACGGATCCTTGTGCGAAGGCGATCACACAATGGGGCTACATGATGGGGCTCTCTAGAAAGAAGGGTTTCTAACAAAACGAAAAAGGTTTTGGGAGAGACGGGATCCTCTCACGCTCCTTGATTGTAACCGCGCAAAGGCTGATGTCTCCTTGCTATCCACAATCGGAGAAGAAGGATAAAATTGAGAGGAAGATCAATGGCTATTTGGTTTCGGAAGGTAACTCATGGGGCTTAGTTGGGTGTTGAGCAGGCACACCAGGAGTCGGTGTACAGACTTTTCATCAAGGGCCAAAATTGAGGTCTAAGTTCACTTTTCACACCAAAATGCACTCTTATAATTAAATTATTTCAAAATTTTAAGGCGATATTGCTTGCCTTGCCGAACCCTTACACGTAGTCGGGCACGTTCGAGTTCAAAATTTTCGGGGTGTTACAAAAATGAATGAAAATTCAAACTAATTTCTAGGTAAAATAAGTAATTCCTATTGATATAGGGATTGCGTATTAATATATATTTGGAGAGGATCAAGTGGTGAGTCAACAATTTACGTCTAATTTACGTCTCTTGCTCACTTCCAACTAAAATGGGTTTAACCAGTTGAGCAATAGTTCAATTGGTATCATCTTCCCTTGCGGAACCAATAGGTCATGAATTCTAATTTCCACGCTTACTTCCCGTCTTCTGTGCGGGTCTTCTCCCTGTGTGTTGCACCAAAAACTTAGTTGTCTATGTTTTATGGCATCCTCCATATATATATATATATATATATATATATATATATATATATATATATATATATATATATATATATATATAATTATAAAACGAGTTTAATAGCTATAATTTTTTAGAAGCCGGATTTAACATAGTAAAATTATAGTAAACTCGGAGACTTTCTTGAAAGAAACCCTAGGATCAATTTATAGTAATTAAGGGCAAAGTTATTGTGTGGTGCCCCATTAGCAGTTATTAGACACTTCCTCTCTGTGATGGGCAAGTAGAAATAGTCTAGACGCCTCATCCTTTGCGATGGGCAAGTAGAAATCCTCTTAGGAATCATAAGCTTAATTGATATCAATGTCACCAAATCTCGATATACACTGACTTTTAATGGATATCAATGCCCTGAAAATCTACAACACAATCCATCAAGCACTTGCTTTTTAGAATTTTTTATTTTTATTTTTATTTTTGACTTGCTTTTACAATTTATAGTATCCTAGAAATCTGTCTAAACAGTTTTTGAGGGCCTTTTGATGGGTAAAGGTGGCTAATTAAATTGCGCTTCATGAGCTTCATAATCTTAATCTTAATTGGTTTGAATAAAAATGGCTATTAATATGTTGATATGATGCTTAAAAATAAGTTTCTTTAATTAGTAATTATTGAAATATTGATTTTCGGTCAATGAAACTTTAACTTATTAACTGACAAATCGAGATCGTTTATGGTCCGGTCGGGTTAGACATATACCCTTGATCCGTCAAACAGCTTAAATTTAATTTGGTCCAACCTAACCTAACTCGATCAATTGATAGCTCTAGTTTTACTTGCTTATTTAGGGACCTAAGGGTGTTAATGAATACCCATCAAGGGGTTTAGCCTCATGGCCAGGTATTTACCTCATGCAGCGGTAGATCTAAGCTTGAATCCACCTTTTGAGGTCATCCTAGAAATTTTAATCCTTTTTATATATTTTAACTTTGGGCATGGACGTGCCTCTAGGATTAGGGGGTGCTTTAATAAGCCCCGACACCCAAGTTATGAAAAAAAGAATCATAAGCCATACCTTAATCGGTCCTAAAACATAGGCTAAATCTCAAGCAGTTTAGTAATTAAATCAACAAATAAGACCTACATATTAGCTATACAAGCATCAAGTCAATTACTTTTTAATGGGATGCTTAAGTAAAAAACTTTGGCTTATTGATTGGATGTTTAACTCACGAGTTGGTATAAGGTATGGGACCCGGGCGTGGGTTCATAGGTCACTTTAGAGGATAAAAGCACCCATCTGCGAGAGCTTCATTAATGGTGATGTGACAACTCAGACCTACATGCCACAAAATTGTTCGGTTATGGGCTTAATTAAGTCCCTGTCCCGATTTTGTTGCTGGTATGGCTGGGCTTCAGCCCTCACCCCAAACACGTCTTGACATGTATCGTTCGCAATCACATATAAGCTAGGGTCAAGACTCTACGTCATCCGATGTGGGACTATCACAATCCCCTCACCTTATAGAAGAGTTGCCCTCGGCACTGATACCATTCTGTGACTGGAGTCTATGCCAGAATCAAAATCGGGGTAGGGACCTAAGCTAAAAACTGGATAATATTTTGGCACATGAGTCTCGGTAGTCGCAGAAGAAAATAGGGCTAGCTCACACATAGAAGATGAGCCTAAGATCAAAGAATGACAACAATTCTTGGTGCTCTTGATAAATCATTTGAGTGTGAAATTTTTCCACCTTCTTGTAAAAGAAAAGATTTTTTAGGAAATTTGTATTTTCGGCTCTATAAGTTTGCTTATTTACAGAAACAGTCCTATAGTTTGAAACTTTGCATAATAGGCCTGCTCCAAGCCAAGCCATTTCCACGTCAGCACTGGCCTGTTTTTTTATTGTTATATGTTTATTTTCCATTATTTTTTGTCGTCTATTTTTCCAGTTCCGACTCCAGTAGATAGCCCAGTGAACGACAACTGAGTGCTAATAATCTAAAATCCTTCATAGCAATCATAAGATAAAATATCATAAATTGTAAGATAGTGGCGCCAGAAGATAATGTGCACTATTATAAGATAAAAAGTGGTCGCTATTGTAAGATAGCGGCCCGCTATCTTATAATAGTGTGGCATGCTTTTGTTTGCTCAAATTGTAACCGATGTCAAAATTCTAAAATACAGAAGAAAATAAAAAAAAGATAAAAAGAAGAAGAAAAAAATATAGATAAAAGCTAACTTAAGATAGTGGGCCGCTGACTTAAGATAGCGGCACGTATCTTAAAATAACAATCGTATTAGAGTGTACCTCATTTGATAATTACCACACATCAATTTTCTCAACTAATTGTAGTTATTTAAACCAACCAATTGTAGTTATCTAAACCAATTATAACTCATGTTAAAATTCTAAAATGCAAAAGAAAATAAAAAGAAGATTAAAGAGAGAAGAAGAAGATAGAAATATAGAAGCCGCTATCTTAAGATAGCGAGCTGTTATCTTGACGCTATCTTAAGATAGCAGCAGCTTTTGTTTATTCTATATTTCTATCTTCTTCGTCTCTCTTTAATCTTCTTTCTTCTGTATTTTAAAATTTTAACATGGGTTACAATTGATTTAGATAACTACAATTGGTTGAGTAGATAACTAGCTAAGAGGTCGCTATCTTAAGATAGCGGGACGATAGCAGCCATATTTGTTTGTTCTATATTTCTATCATTTTCTTCTCTCTTTAATCTTTTTTTTTTTAATTTTCTTCTGTATTTTAGAAATTTAACATGGGTTACAATTGGTTTATATAACTTCAATTGGTTTAGATAACGGATGTGTGATAGTTATCAAATAAGGAACACTCTAATATGACTGCTATTTTAAGATATAAATATAGAACAAGATAGCGGCCCGCTATTTTAAGATATCTTAAAATAGCGGGCCGCTATCTTGTTCTATATTTATATCTTCTTCTCTCTTTATTCTTCTTTCTTCACGCGCTATTTTAAGATAGCGGCCCGCTATCTTAAGTTAGCTCCCGCTTTTATTTGGTCTATATTTCCATCTTCTTCTTCTTCTCTCTTTAATCTTCTTTCATGGGTTCAATTGGTTTAGATAAAAATAATTAGTTGAGATAATACAAATAAGATTACAAATATAACTATGAGCGGTTACAATTGGCTTAGATAACTACAATTGATTGGCTACCTACTGGAGTCGGAATTGGAAAAAGGGACGACAAAAAATAATAGAAAAAAAAAAAAAAAAAAAAAAAAAAAAAAATATATATATATATATATATATATATATATATATATATATATATAATGAAAAAATAGGTTGGTGTTGACGTGGAAACGGCTTAGCTTGGAGCTGGCCTATTATGCAAAGTTTGAAACTATAGGATCGTTTATGCAAATAAGCAAATTTACAGGGCCGAAAATACAAATTTCTCATTTTTTTTATGACACATGCGATCGTGGGTGCTTTAAGAGATTCTATAACATCTCGAGAAAATTCGAGCCCAAACGTGCCCGGTTCAGTGAACGGGCCCGATATGTGTACACTGCTCCTTATGTACATTGTCGTAAGAATATATTAGAATAAGTGTTCAATTGTGTAAGTGGATAGGTATAAGTTTAGTGAGAACATCGGTGGTGCCAGATTTGGGTTTACAAGTGGATAGGATCTAGTTTGGCATTAGATGAGGAACCGTGCACCGACTCATGTTGTGCACGCTCAACACCCAATAGGCCCCTTTAAGTTAAGTGGATAAGATTTTAGAAATAAATATCTAGATATTTATTTCATTTGAGTTTTTGGTTTTGCAAGAGAAGTGTAGAGAGAGAGAGAGCTTCTTCTCCTTAAACCCTTTCGTGAGATCAAAGTTGCGAGATCACTCTGCAACCTTAGCATCCTTCGCGAAGGATTCGACACCAACATCGCACGAGCTCCGTCTTTCGTTAATTCCGACCGCGGAGAAGCTTTGAGCGTCGACACCCATTAAATTTAGAAGTTTAGTAGAGTGTAGGTTTAATCAAGTGTAAACCAATCGTCGTGAACGCGTCATCCACGATTGTGAAGGTCAGAATCAATACGTATTAGTGTGAGGAACTTTGTATGGAGCTTCGTTCCAAATCAATCGTTGTGAGAATCCGCCATTCGACATCGAAACCCCTTTTCGAAAGAAATTATCGCCAGACGCGTTAACGAGCTAGAAATGTGAGCATTTTTAGTGTTATCATGTGGTATTAGTTGTCCTAAGTTTAGATTGATAAATATATGGTGTGGGATTGGGTATTTTTGGAAATTGGGAGAAAAATGAACCAAAGACGACGAAGCCCAAAAGGCTACTAAATCCGTCAAAACCGATCGATCGATTTTGATAGGACAGAGATATGTAAAAATTTTCTGAAGAAATCGATCGATCAATTTTGAAAATTGATCGATCGAATATGAAATTCTGAAAGAATCAATTGATCGAATTAAAACCGATCATTCGAATTTGAAATCGCTCGATCGATTTAGAAACGATCAATCGACTTGTATAAAATAGGGAGGTGTATAAAACTCTGGAAAAATCGATCAATTTATTTTCCCTACCTTTGGAAATTGATCGATCGATTTCCCCTGTTTCTGGCTGCTTCAGTTTTTCTTTGAAAAAACTTTTGGGAACTTTGGACTATCTCATTTCACCATCATTGACACTTAGTACGACCTTAATGTGATCTAGGTTAAGAACGGGAGACATAGATAAGGACCTTATTATCGCTTTGAACGGCTCCGAACTTAAGGTAGGGAAAACTCAATACTTAATTTCCGTTTTGATTTTGATACATAGATCAATGATATGATTAACATGAATCTGAACATGAATTTGATTGTGACATAACCATAGAACTCGTATATGTTATCGAATGTTCGAATTCTGAATGTGAATCATTGAAATTGATTATGACATAACCATAGAACTCATATATGTTATCGAATGCTCGAATTCTGAATGTGAATCATTGAAATTGAACATCGATTTTCGAATCTTTGATTCGACAAATATGAAATCTTTGAATTCCGAATATTAGTTATATGTTATGAATTGAATTTGAACATCGTATGTCCGTGTTTCATGATGATTTAAGTTATGTGAACAAAGCCCCGTAAGGACCGGTATGGAGGTTTATGTCATCCATCGTGGACTGGTACAACAGTTTATACCATACATTTGTAAGTGTTCATTGAATAAGGATGGTTAGGGGGACTCCCATCGAAAATGTGGCTCAACAACGCTATAACCGTGTTGGAGTTATTTAAGTTACAATTTAAGTCATTTAATGAACGAAGCATAGCATGTAAGATATAAGAAATGAATAGAAATCGAAGTCACATGAAGTGATATTGAAAGAGCATCATTTGATTCAGTTTTAACATGATAAGTACTGTTGATTATGTCATTGAACCTGTGTTTCACATTAATGAAATGTGAGTTAATATTGATCTTTTTCCTACTGAGCTTAGACTGTTTGCTTATCTCGACATTTATGTCATAGGTGTAGATGTGGATCAGGATCCTGAAGTAGAGGACCTTGATTATGTGCTAGAGGTGGAAGAGGAGCTTCCACCAGAAGATTTTTTTCCTTAGTTCAGTATTGGTGATAGATTTTGGTTTATTTCATTTTGGTGGTTGTAAGTAAAGTTCGTATAACTGTGCACAGTTTGGAACCACTGTTTAGGTGATGGTCGGCCGTCACCGGTGATTATTTTTTCAATTTTGAATTATATATATATAGGATTGGAATCTTATTGGAGTCATGTGATATCCGTTTTAGTATTTTCTGTATGAGAGAACATGCCTTAGAAGGCATTAGACAGTCTGATTTCCTTATCACTATGTGTAAAGGAAATTGGATAGTCATTTGGCAACTCGACCTTTCTCAGAAATTTATGTGGTAAAAGTCGGGTCGTCACAGTTGGTATTAGAGCTATGGTGTTAGGTTCGTGTGACACCATAAGAGCGGATCAACTGTTCCACCAGTGGCATAGTTGAATAACAAAGCTATGACTTTAGATTCAGATTCTATAGGAAAATGGGCCTGATTTTATCACAAGTACTGATCGAATTTTATTCGATCAATGACCGATCGGTATGGCCCCACGGGTAAGAGGTAGAGGCTGAGGCAGACCGAGGACGGTCCACATGAGTGGCGTTTCGGATTACGAGGACATACCAAGTGGTGTCAGAATCCTCACTGGTCCTAATACCATCCCATTGGGGGCAGGAAATAATGATGAGAGTCCTAACGCCATCCTAGTTGGTGGAGGTAATGAAGGATTACATGGGTAGTTGTTGGAGACAATGGTCAACACAATGGCCCAACTTGCATCGAGACGTCTGCCCTCGGGATTCCATGAGTTTAGGAGGATGAACCCTCCGAGTTTCCATGGTCAACCTGACCCACTTGAAGCGCAGGATTAGATAAACCAGATGGAGAAGCTTCTCCAGTTGATTCCAAGCACTTAGGAGGAAAAAGTTAGTTGGGTTGCCTTCCAACTAACAGGAGCGGTTGATGCTTGGTGGAAGTCTGCAGATAGGATCAAATTGCAAGAGATCTCGATTTCCCCATGGACGTGGGCCTGAGTGACTTATGAGTTTAAAAAACAATACTTCTCGAATGCTGTAAGAGATCAATGGGAGGATAAGTTTGGGGCATTGGAGCAGGATCAGATGACTGTGCGTGAGTATGAAGCCGAAGTCACAAGGCTCTCCAAGTTTATACCTCTTCACGTTGCCACGGAACTTATGAAGGTTAAGAAATTTGAGCATGGCTTGAAACCCGCCATCAAGGGAAGAACTTCTTTATTCAGAGCACAGACCTATACAGAGGTCATCGAGTTGGCACTCATTGCTGAGCAAGACATAAAAGACATGTATCAGACGAGAGACATACAGAAGAAGAATAGAGTGACCCAGATGCAATCTTCTAACTCCGGGCAATCAAGTAAGAAACAAAGGATGTCGACGTCATCCTCGAGTCAACCTTTTCAGTCCACCTACTCAACACCGAGTGGGCCTATTCATTCCACATATTCGGGCCCAACTGGCTCAACACTAATAAGACAATTCCGCCCTTCCACTCTTACTACTACTGGGGTCTTGAGAGGACAACCTATTTCACGTGCCGCTTCATCCGCACTGTATGAGAAATGTGCGCGGTGTGGAAAGCCGCACAAAACAGAGGAACTTAGGTGGACAACGGGTGGATGTTTCAAATGTGGCAAGCAGGGACATTTGATCGGGGATTATCTGGAATGGAAGAAAGGGTCGATGGCACCGACGACGACTTAGAGACCTCCGGCAATGAATCTAAGGTCCTCACTACCTACAGTGCAAGGTAGGGCCTATGCCCTCTCGGCACAGGAGGACTAGGCAACAAATGATGTGATCCAAGGTATGATTGTCTATAGACTGTCAATCTATTTTCCTTTATTTTTTATGAAGAAGGTGCATAAAATCAGATAGTCTTTCACATTGCTACTTTTGCATGTCAAAATTTCTCTTGTGCACGTCTGATTGAGTAGTATGTATAAAACCTAGGTACTTTACAAATGTATAAAGAAAGTGACTATTGTTGTTATGAGGCATGAGTCTTGATAGACCCAGGGTCTACCCACTCGTTTGTAACGCCTCAATTCACAGTAAGGTTGAATGTCATTCCCCGAGCCTTTGGATTTTATCTTGGCTGTGTCAGTCCCAACAGGAAATTCTGTTAGCACTGACATAGTGTACCGATCAATTATCGTCTCCATCACGGATTATGAAGATCATGAATCGGTGGCTGATCTGATCCTATTAGATATGCAAGGATTCGATGTGATCCTTGACATGGACTGGTTATCCACCCATAACACGAATGTCCATTGTCGAAGAAAGATGGTCACTTTTTATCCCAATGGGGGTAGATCATTCAGATTTTATGACAAACGACCAACCTTTGCACCATTCATCTCCGCCATCCGAGCAGAGCGTCTTATGAGGAACGGGTGCAGTGGATACGAAATGGGAAGAAAAGAGTAGCATCGCTGCCATTTCAGTCACATGCGAGTTTTCAGATATATTTCTCGAAAACCTACCTGGACTCCCAGCGGATCGGGAAGTTGAGTTCGCAATCGATTTAGCTCCAAGCACCAAACCAATGTCAAAGGCTCCGTATCGCATGGCGCCATCTTAGTTGAAAGAACTGAAGGATCAATTTAGGAAATTGTAGAGAAAGGATTTATCATATCGAGTGTATCTCCTTGGGGAGCACCGATACTATTCGTTAAGAAGAAAGATGGTTCGATGCGGCTCTGCATTGATTACCCCAATTAAACAAGTTTACGATTAAGAATCGTTATCCACTTTCACAGATTGATGACCTCTTTGATCAACTGCAAGGTGTAAAATTCTTTTCAAAGAGCGATTTGAGGTCAGGCTACCATCAGTTGAAAATCAAGGTTGCAAATATTTTAAAGACCACATTCCTTACGAGGTATGGTCACTATGAGTTCCTAGTAATGCTATTTGGGCTAACGAACGCACCAGCATCGTTTATGGACTTGATGAACCGAGTATTTAAACCACACCTTAGCAAATCAGTGATTATTTTCGTAGATGATATTCTCATCTATTTGAGAATGAGAGAGGAGCATAAGCGATACTTACGAGTGGCTCTCCAAATACTGAGAGTCCACAAATTTTATGCAAAACTCAGCAAGTGTGAGTTTTGGCTCAAGCAGCTCAATTTCTTGGGCAATGTCGTCTCTAAGATTGGTATAATTATTGATCCAGTCAAAATTGGGTCTGTTATGAAGTGGGAACAGCCGAGGACAGTAACAGAAGTACTTACTTTCCTTGGTTTGGCTGGATACTATAGGAGATTTGTGGAAGGTTTCTCCAAGATCTCAGGTTCGCTTACACAACTCAAAAGGAAGAATGCTAAGTTTGAGTGGACTGAGTAATGCGAGCAGAGTTTTCAGGAGCTCAAGAAGAGATTGAGTACTACGCCAGTGCTTGTCATACCATCAGGCAGTGGAGGTTATGTGGTATACAAAGACGCTTCATACAGTGGATTGGATTGTGTGCTTAATCTGAATGAGAGAATCATTGCTTATGACTCTAGGTAGCACAAAGACTATGAAAAGAATTATCTGACTCATGAATTTGAGTTGGCGGTAGTCATCTTTGCTCTGAAGATTTGGAGACATTACCTTTATGGGGAGACGTTCAATATATTCACGAATCACAAAAGCCTCAAGTATCTTTTCACCTAGAAAGACTTGAACATGAGGCAGCAAAGATGGATGGAGTTCCTTAAAGACTATAATTGTTCCATTCAGTACCACTCCGGAAAGGAAAATATAGTGGCAGATGCATTGAGCCGAAGATCTACTGCTCAATTGTCACACCTCATCGCGAGAGTGCACTGATGGCACTTACTTGAAAATATGGCCCTGTGTGACACTAGATTCAATGTTAAAGGTTTAAGAGCTTTGATGGTGACTATTGTCATCCGGTCGACATTGTTTGAGAACATACACAAGCTACAGATGATAGATGATGAACTCATGGCCATCAGAAGAGAGGTGATTAGCAGGAATAAACCAGATTTCTCCATCAGGGAGTACAACACATTACTATTTTGAGACCGATTGTGCATACTAATCAATGTCGAGCTTCGAGATACCATTTTAGAAAAAGTTCACAAGTCGATGTATGCCATACATCCTGGAAGTACCAAGATGTACTAGGATTTAAAGAAAATCTTCTGGTGGAGAGGTTTGAAGAAAGATGTGGCTGAATACGTGTCAAGGTGTTTAGTCTGCAAACAAGTAAAGGTCGATCATCGGAACTCGTCTGGGCTACAACAACCATTGCCGATACCAGAGTGGAAGTGGGAAGCCATATCAATGGACTTCATTATTGGGTTGCCGAGAACAGTGAAAGGGCATAATTCTATTTGGGTAGTCATGGATCAATTAACCAAATTGACACACTTCTTACCTTATAGTGTGAGGTATACGGCCAGTAAACTCGCAGAGTTGTACCTCAAGGAGATTGTCAGACTGCATGGTATACTTGTCAGCATAGTATCGGACAGAGACCCACTTTATACCTCACAATTTTGGCAACGCTTCCAGGAAGGGATGGGTATCAAGCTAAACTTCAATTCAGGGTTTCACCCTCAGACCGACGGACAAATCGAAAGGGTTTACCAGATAATTGAAGATATGTTATGGGCATGTATGTTAGATTTTTAAGGATCATGGGACAAACATTTGCCCCTGAACGAATTTTTTATAATAATAGTTTTCAATCAAGCATTGGGATGGCTCCATATGAGGGTTTGTATGGTCGAAGATGCAAGTCTCCACTTAATTGGGAAGAGGTTGGCGAAAAATTCATTTTGGGTCCGAATATCGTGGAAAACACAATCGAAACAGTTCGACTAATCCGCGAGAGATTGTGAGTTACACAGAGTAATCAAAAGAGTTATGCCGATCCCAAAAGGACAAACGTCGCATTTCAGATAAGCTTAATAGCATTAATTACCTTTAGTTCTGTTAACTTATACAATATTAATGCCCCATATTTTCCATATTGGGGACAATGCATTTGTAAAGATCTCTCCTACTAAGGGCACGATGCATTTTGGAAGACGTGAAAAGCTAAGCCCACATTGGCGAAGTCGCATATCAGGTTGCCTTGCCACTACAACTATCCAACATGTACAACGTATTCCATGTATCGATATTGCGAAAATATGTGAAGGTCTCGACAGATGTCTTAGATTACCAACCAATTGAACTTTAAGAAGATTTGACTGTAGTAGAGGAACTGATACAAATTTGGACCGTAAGGAGCAGACCTTACGAACCAAGCAGATTTCTTTAGTGTTGGTAAATTGGCGAAACCATTCTTCACAGGAAGCCACTTGGGAACACCAAGCAGAGATTCCCGACCAGTACCCACACCTATTTGGATGACACTCGTCGATCTGGTAAGGAATAATTTCAATGATGTATTAAGCTACTAGGTGATTCTGTTGAAAACATGAATTTCTTCAATGTAAGTGTTGGTTTTCTAATTATTTCAGTTGGCTATAGCATATGAGATCTGGGTTTTCTCTTACTTT